>JAQQAC010002594.1:6820000-6937874 GCA_029783875.1 Phataginus tricuspis | reverse complement strand
TGTGTGTGTGTGTGTGTGTGTGTGTGTGTGTGTGTGTGTGTGTGTGTTGTCATTGGGATAGCAGTTTACATTCATCATTTTATAGTTATGCATAATAAGTAATACATTATCTCCAAATTGACAGCTCATAAATGAGTATGAATTTCAAACTCCAGAACATGGATATGAAAACTGTAAAGTTCTGATGGAATTGCCATCCTGAAGACACATGCTTATAAAAGTGCCCACCTGTATTTTCTGTTGAAGTTACTTTTTGGAAAAAAAAAAATTTCACATAGAAATCTAATATGGAGGAAGACCACTGGCAACCAGGACCTTGCCTG
Source organism: Phataginus tricuspis (assembly GCA_029783875.1). Classification (NCBI taxonomy): domain Eukaryota; kingdom Metazoa; phylum Chordata; class Mammalia; order Pholidota; family Manidae; genus Phataginus; species Phataginus tricuspis. Next base: position 6,937,551 of record JAQQAC010002594.1, on the reverse strand, counting down.
CTCCCTGGGCACCACAGGACCACCTGCTACCCTGACTCGGGGGTGGGGGTGTAGGGAGGTAGACCTGGAACTTTTGGCTCTGGAGCAGGAGGGGAGGTGGCGATGGGAAGGGAGAGAGGAAAGAAACCTAACCTCCTACCACTAGCAAGAACCATATCAGCATTCAGACAAAGTTGAAAGAAATCTTTCAGCTGGCTGGCTACCTAGCTCAAGGCTATAAATTTAAAAAATTAAAAAAAAAAAAGAAATCTAATATGGCCCCTCCAAGAACTCATGTTAATCTCAACTTCAAAAGGAAGCAAACTAGGCATAGCAGTAGAAACACAAAATATTTTATCAATGAGCTTATTTAATTTTTTTATTTAGTGTTTGTCTAATGTGAAGTACATTCAGAAGGAGTCATTACAATGTAATGTCTTTGTTTTGTTTGTTTCACACCTAAGAGATTCACGTGCCTTTCTAAATTAAACTTAACCCACAAAAGTGAAGCATTTATGTTAGTGAGAATATTACTTTAAGATGGAAAACAGAAAGGGGGGATTCTACATTGCTAAAACCACTGATGGTTTCATATATGCAAAATCACTCTAAAAGTCTACTCTGCTTTGTGGGAATTACTTTTAGGAGTAGACTTTTTGACTTTTTTTATGGGATTCCAGATATGATAAAAACATATTAATCCTATTACTTTGTATGCTTACAGATACTAATTTCAAAGAACTTCCAACTCTTCTCCACTGTGCAGCAAAATTTGGTTTAAAGAGCTTGGCTCTTCATTTGCTTCAGTGTTCAGGAGCAACCTGGACTTCTAAGATGAAAAATTTGGAGGGTTCAGATCCAGCACACATTGCTGAAAAGCATGGTCACAAAGAACTCAAGAAAATCTTTGAAGACTTTTTGGTAAGATTTTTCTATCTTATCTCTAAAACTGTGTTTGTAAAATAATGTGTGTGTGTGTGTGTGTGCACATGCACCTTGCTCTTTTGGAAATGATGCTACTGCACAACTACTTTGTATTATTTGTTGTTCCTGAGTCATTCATTGTCTTAAGCATTTTGCAAGATTAGTCAACTTGTTTTAGTATTGCCATAAACCAGTGCTAACTCCACACTCCCACCTCTAAATAGCCCTTTTGAAAGTTATCTAGTCTTTCCAGCTTCTATACTTCTATACTGTTGGATATTGGAGATCAGATAGTGAGAAGGAAATGAAACTCTATTACCGCTACTCCTTTGTTCAAGAGTCTAAGGAAGACACTATTAATACATGAAATGAGATAAATAATTATTAGGTTAAAAGAATACATTTTGATATTCATTCAAAAAGCCTACCCAATAAAAAGTTAACTCATGCTGCTTAAATTTGTTTCCCATTTGTAATGCCTTTTATCTCTCTGTCAAGTCCCCATTTCCTTATTATGTGGGTTGAAGCCCTAAATTTCAGAATGCTCTTTGAAGGATATTGGTTTTGTGAGAATGCAACCAAGGGAAGATTTTGAAGGGGAAACTATCTTAGTGCATAAAACACACTTTGTGTTTCCGTAATTGACTTTAGAAAAACAATTATTTTCTGTTTGTAACAAAAGTATGCACATTTTGCTCAGGAAAGTGAATTCGATTTCTGATGGCTCTTAGAAAAATATAATAGTACTGATTGTGTTGGTAAATATGTCAAAATTTCTCTTTGGACTCTCAGTAGATAAATAACTTTACTGTCAGTGAATAGTTAACACAGAACATTGAAATGCTATAAATAACTTATAGTCATTTTAACATTTATTCTGATTATTAGACTAAGTTGATGTAAGACTGGACTTCTGAAAACCATTGGTATTTGTGGCTTCCAGAAAGCAAAATCACCATCAGTCTAACTTCCCCCACCTACTTTTAAGAAATAGCAGAACAGTTATCAGAAGAGCATGTATATAATCCACTATCTGGAATTACAATAAGATATCTTTCTTTTATTTGCATTAAAAAAATACAGAAATGAAGTTATGTAATAAAATTAATTAGCTACTTATTTTTATTCTGTATCCTTCAAATCAGAAATAAGCATTATTTTTATTTCTGGAATGGTTTTAGATAGGGATTCTCGTATATTAGATTAGTGAATTCATTTTAGTAGTTCTCCACTGTATGCAGTCATTGACCAATGTTACATGGCTTCCATACCAGGTAAGTCCACTAAGGCAGCACAGTCTTGCATATCTGCCGATGATACTGCTAGTTAGTGCGTCCCGGGTGCTGGTCTCAATCTTCTACAGCCCTGTTCTCAAAATGTTAACCACTGGTTGACTTAAAAAAAAATTCCTCCAAAAGTGTTCAGTATCCAAGGATTCTTTCTAGGATTAACCCAAATTTCCACTTCTTGTTCTCTGTGGCGATTCAGCTTTTAACAGATGCAGCCTTTTTCAAATTGCATGTGCTCAATGAATAACATAATACTAGATAATAATGACAGTAGATATGAAAGTAAGTACGAGGGTAGGATTTGATGGATGTGGGAAATGATTTCTTTTCTCTCACACTCACTGGATGTTTATACCTGCAATAATACCATTGATAGAAGGCAATAGCTATTATTGCCTTTAGTTGACTGTTCACTCTTTTATAGTGACTACATTCTAATTTTGCAGCATCGTACTTGATAATTATTCTGTGAAATGTGTTAAATGATTTTATATATTCCATCTCTTTGTGAGCTGTTATGTAAAATGTCTAGTAAACATTGCCATTATAGGTAGGATATATAAATTGTTTTGTGAATGTTCTGCTGTCACTAAGGAAGTGACTACAGCTGTTGCAAGGGATAGCAACTTTATTGGGGCATTTTATAGCTATGGATAATTTTAGTTACAACAATTTTGCAAGCTACCACAGGTCTTTTTGCAAATGTGTGGTTAAGGAAATGGGGACATATGTGTTAGGTTGTGACACTTATGGAAACGTATGATTTATTCTTCTAATTATTAGTTTTACTTCAAATAAATCCAAAAGTTATATTTTCTTAATGAAAGTATGCCATAAAAACACAGGTTTAAATCTTATATTCTAAATTATGGTAGCTGTGTTTTTTAAAGAGTGTATGTAAAACTGATAGCGAACAAAAGTGTGCAGTCTCATTAAGATGCTAAAATACTTTACTGTTTCCTTAATGACATTTATATACTTTTAATGTTATAATCACATTCTGAAAATCTAAGATTGTCATATATGTGTTCAAATTTCCCATGAACTATTGTTTCAGAATTGTTGACAGGAGAATATATTCTTTCAAGGGTGAAGTTTACAGTCCACCAATGGACCATACTTCTGTACTGAAGAAATACATATTTTTAAAGTCAGATATTTTGTCCCCAACTGATTTACTGATTTGTTCAATTCTTCCACCTCCCATCAGTAAAAGATTGTTCATTTTAGGATCTCACAGGGAGTTACAACACAGTGAGTTTGGTTATCACTGAATAAAGTGGGTAGAAGGAAAAAGCCAATCATGATTTTTTAAAATACCGAAAAAGAAAGAGTCAATACAAGTACTCCAAAATGAACAAGTGCCAGCTGTGTCTCAGTGTTAATTATATGAAGGAGGAGGATGGAGGAAGAGGAGAAGGAGCCTCATATCACATTCCTTATATTTCTTCATGACATTTCTCCTTTGAAAAGTTAATATTACACAATCAATAAACAGAGCCTCTTCATTATGAATGAGTAGCTTTCGTGTTTTGATAAAGTTATCTAATCAACACCTGCACTTCTCTCAGGCTTTCACTAGTATTATAGATAATATCTATATTATTCCTACACACAATATTTCTAGAATCCATAAAGCCTTTCAAATAAAATGGTCAATTTTCAGTTTCACACAATGTCTCCTGGGAGAATTAATATGAAAGGTGGTTGGACAAAGAGCAAAAGGATTGGTATTTAAATCCACAGTTGAGTGCGAACCACAACTTGCTTAAGAATTCAGAATTCTTGAGGAAGTCCCAGGCCATTTCCAACAATAAATAGCAATATTGACAATTAACTCACTCCTCTAAAAACTTCTCTTTCAAGTCAAAAATACCTGAAAAGTTGAATATAAACTGGAACTTGGCTACAAATTAAGAGATACTTTGTGATTTAAGATACAGTGCACAGCAAAAATTAGAATGTGTTTTAAGCAAAATAATGTGATATTTCCTTGTATTATCTTGAGTAGTCAACCCACCCATCTTCATCAGTGTAAAACACTTAACAAAATGGTTACATCAATGTGTAAATAGACAGAGAAGTAGATCCTCCTCTGTTGGTCAGCTTTGAATTGCAGAACCAACAGGTGTTTACTTATCTTAAGAACAATATACAGAGAATATCGTTTCTTCCACCGCAGTGCTCACTCATACAGTTTGGGGTATATGTTAGAAAGATCTTCATCATAAATACTCTTCAGGAAAATTTAAGAAATAGAAAATCATCTTCTCATGCACTTTCCTTAGCTTGCCTTTTTAGTCTGGGAGTCTTTGTGTTGTTCACTTCTTTGGTAGGATTTCTGGTGACATCTTGTTCTCATTGACTTACCCCAACCTCCAGCACTGCTATCTGCCCAGTGGACAGTGTGTGTGTGTGTGTGTGTGTGAGAGAGAGACAGAGAGAGAGGGAGATGGGCAGAGAGGGAGAAAGAGAGATTCTGTTGCCCTCTAGTGTCTGGCTGACAGACAATGACCCTGAGCTTTTCTAATGGTCAAGGCTTTGGAATGAAGGCACAGAGGGGTGTGTGCTGGAGCCCCATATGAAGCGGTGACTGACTGGCATGCAGAACCTGTTACTCAGAAGTTAGGCTTTATGTTTAGGACAGTGAGCAGTCACTCTTCTAGGCCCCTTATTGCTCAGTGTTACCATTGCTTGTTTGGTCTTTTATATACTGTTTTGTTCTCTAGATTGTTCCATTTAATTAAGCATATATTAGTATATACTCATTCAGTCTAAATGGCATTATCCTCTGCTTTGCCCGTGTAGTTTTCTTCCTTAAAAGCGTAGATGTTGATAATAGCAATGGGCTTCCTCTCCTCCCACCATCAGTGCCCAGCAGGTATCCACTCCTCATGGGGCAGGAGGCAGGTGTCACATTTAAGGGCTTATTTGATCTCACTTACTTACCCAATAATATCTTTAATTAGGTCCTATGTTTTCAGTAAAATAATTGGTCACATTCTCTCTATATATTTAGGATATTTTTTAAGTTTAGTTTTATAGAACTCATAAACAAATTACTCAGCTGCTCTCTTGAGCATCTGATTTTAATAGGCCAGCCTACAGTGAATTTTAGAATTCTGGCCTTTGTTCAGTATTGATATCCTGTTAGAGCTGAAGAACCTTGGACAAGTAATATAGCTGCACTTGACTGCCTGCATTACAAATTCATGTCTCTATTATGCTTTTGGAGCAACTTAAAAACTCTTTCTAAAATCCCATTAAATGCACCACAGTGGTATTACAGAATTTTACCCTTTCCCAAGTCCTCACCAAGTTTTGATGCATAACTCTGCAGCTCTAAACATCCTGTTAAACTCTTGCAACTCCTCTTTTCTTTGTCAAATTTTCCTTTTTTTTTTTTCTACTCATAAGGTCTTAGCATTCAGTCCAGCTTGGATTTGAATCCTAACTTCAAATACCAAGTTTGCATCCTTGGGCAACCTCTTTGTTTTCTCTCAGCTTCTATTTCTTTATCTACAAATGGAAAAAATAATTCCTTTCAGGGTGTTTTAGGACTTGATGGAATAAATGTGAAAGCATTAAATATATAGTAGATCCACAATAAATGATAGTGCAGTCATCTAATTTTCCTTTGATTTATTGTTATCCATATCCGCTTAGACCTCGCCATCAATCATGCCCTCTCCTTCTCTTGGGTCATTAATCTCTCCCATTATGCTGACTTTTCCCTGAACGATTATGTTCAAGTACGCACACACACACACACGCACACACCCATACACACGACAACCCTGCTCTCTTTTAGTCTCTTTTTAAATACCAGAATTAACTAAAAGAATGCCTCTTCCTTTCACTCCTTTCTTTCCTCCTAACAAAGCCTTGCGTTGAGACCATTCCTGAAGCTGCTATGGCAAAGGCCACAAATAACCACCACAGATTAGATCCATTGGATTCCTCGGAGATGTCCTTGGGTTCAAGCTTTGGCACTGGTTCCCTTGATCCTGTCTTCTTCCTACATCTCTACTGACCCCTAGTTTCTCCCATCAGTTAAGATTCTTTCTACACAGCCTTCTCTTGTGATTGATACTTAAATCATTGTCATTAATGTAGACCTTTCTTGTGATTGAAGATTCCAGTTTCAGTTTGCAAGAATCGCTGTCCTTGATATCTTTGCTTCAGATGCTGGCAGGCTCCAGAAGAGTCACCCCCACTGCTTATGACTGCTCAGTGGTCTTTAAAGAACTACATTTTTATAATCCTTAGATTTCCAGTTTCTCAGAATCCTTCCAAACTTGAGTTCTTTTGTTTTTCTCTGGCTTCTTGCAAACCAATTAGCTTGTGTAGAACAGAATCATCTGGAGCTGTCACTTACATGCCTGCTGGTCAAAAGGAAATGCAATTTCAGTGAGCACAAAATTAATCACCAATGTTAATTAGAGCAATCAGTATTGACACCATAGCTTAGAGAGTGGACTTCATGAAATAAACCCAATGGCATTATATACTTTCATAAAGAGAGTATGTAAAGGCAAATGAATTAAAATTTCACTGGGAAAACATGCATCTTGGAAATTCTTCCCTATTAATTGGTTTTGAAATTTAGTCATTCTTGATGCTTAAAAATAGAAAAGGGTGTTTAATATAATCTAATGTAGACTGGGTATATACTTTTCTACTGGTATCATGATGTGGTTTCTGCTTTAAATTTATATAAAGGCCTCTCCAGTCAAAATACATATAAGAAAAATGCAAAACTATATATATATATATTTAAAGGAACACTCATCAAATTATCTTTGAGCCTAGCACTGTAATTTGTTCTTCATCTCTCCTATTTAGCAATACTATCTTTGTTATGTATATGGATGCAAGAAATTAAAGATTATGTCCTACTTATTTTGCCTCTAGAAATGAGTATAAAAAAAATAGATGGTACCAGTTGAAGGTTAAATCTCAGGTTTGTTTTTAAAAGATTGTCAACTCTTGCTTGAGTCAGGAAATCAATAGTGTCTTCAATTTTAGTTTGGTTCATCAATCCATTGATTGATTCAGCAAGTATTTGTTGAATGACTGTTAAGTACCAGGTATTGTCTTAAAGACTGGGAATCCGAAACAGACCAAAACACCTGCGGTCATGGAATTCAAACTCTAGTGGGAAAAAAGACAGACTATAAACAAATAAATAAAATACATAAAGTATCAAATGGACATTAGTATTTAAGGCGAAGAAGGAATAGGAAGGAGGGTGGTACGTGGGAGGAGTGGCAATCGTGACATGAGTAGTTAGAGAAGTTCTCACTGAGAGGCAGCCTTTTGGTAACAGCTTGAAAGCTATGAGAGCCGTGTGGGATTTGGGGGGAAAGTATCCCAGGCAAAGAAAATGAGCACAGCAAGTGCAAAGGCCCTGAAGTGATGTGGTGCCTGGAATGTCAAAAAAAAAGAGCAAGCTGGCCAACGTTACCGATGCAGACTAAATGAGATAGAAAGAAAATCGTAATAGATGTGGTCAGAAAGGTAAAAAGGCCTGAATCTGTTGAGCCTTACAGGCATTGGTGAGGATATTGGAGGTGAAAGCCATTAGAAAATCCTGAAGAGAGGTATGACAAGTTCTGGTCTAACTCTCTGGCTGCATTTCTGACGACACACTGTACAGGGAAAGGACAGGAGAGAGAAGAACTGATTGGAGACCATTCCAGTAGCCCAGAATACAGATGATAAAATTATAGTAGTTTAGACTAGGATGACAGGGGCAGAGACTGTGAGGGGTGGTCAGATCTGATGTGTACTGGTATTTTACAGGAGAACCAACAAATTTAATGATTCTTTGGCAGCGGGATGTAAAAGAAAGTGACTAATTACTGAATTCACCAAGGATTTTGATAGAAGCAATGGAAGGAGTGAATAGCTTATCTATAGAGATGAAGAAGATTGTGTGAAGGGCTAGTTTGCTGGGGAAGAGCAGTAGTTTGGTTTTGAATATATTAAATTTGAAATGTCTGTTAGATGTTCCAAAGTTTAGAAGTTGAGATGATAGAGGATACCAGCAGAAAAGGCCAAGAAAGGGTGGCCTTTGAGGTGGGAAGAGACATCAAGAAATCTCTTGACCTGGAAGCCAAATGAAAAAATACTCACAGAGGAGGTGGTGGTCAACTAACATCAAATGCTACGTCCAGATTAACAAAGCTAAGGACAGAGAATCACCCTTTGCTTTTAGCAGTGTGGCCATTGAGCAGTTTGTGTGTCATGGATGAAATGACAACATAGGAAATAGTCAATAATATTGTATTGTCTTTGTATGTTGACAGATGGTAACTGCACCATGGTGAGCACTTAGTGATTTATATAATTGTCAGATCACTATGGTGTAACCTGAAATCAGTATAATATTGTATTTCAACTAAACTTCAGTTTTTAAAAACAGAGTAGTTTGTGTGCAGTGCCCTGGGGGCAGTGAGTGTGGTCAGAAATGGAGAAGTGTTCAGCCTTGACAAGCTTAGAGAGAGTCCAGCAAGAAAGGGATTGGGGAATAGTGAATGTATCACAGTTCTTTTACTATAAAGGTAAGCAGAGAAAAGGTATCGTAGCTAATAGGGAACATGGGCTCAGAAGAGGTGTTCTTCATTTTTTTTAAAGGTTGAAGAAATTACATGCTTATAAGTTAATGGGAGTGACCAGTAGAGAGAGAAAAATTAATGGTTCTGAAAAAGAGAGAAAGCACTCAGCAAACACTTTTGTGTTTATTAAACAGGAAAAGAAAGATGCTGATATGAATAATGAATGTTTGTGTATATTTGTATTTGTGTATTGAAATTTTTTTTCTTTAAAAGTTAATCAAAAGAAAAAAAAGTTAATCAAAAGAAAAAGTCTTTCCAAATATTGAAAAGATGGAACAGTGATTCACTCAGAGAAGAATGAGATTAAGATAAAATTTTAAATTTTCTAATGAAAGATGAGCTCCATGATACTTTGGGAGCAATTCTGATGAATATTTTACTCTAATTTAGTTTGTCCCCAATATACCTTAGTAGCTGTTTGTAGAAACAAGAGTGAAGCATGGTTCTATATCAGACATATATTTCCTGACAAGGGGTTAGGAGTCCCTGATAAAAATCTTCTAGGGGAGGAGACACATATGCAGCCTCCAGCTGGTAAGAGTGTCTTGGGGAGAAAGTGAACTGTTAGGAGAAAAAAGTCAGAGCATTTCATCTGTCAGACATTAATGTTCCCTCACATTGACAAACCTTAAACTCAAATCCTTAATTTGAGCCTATGGCTGAAACTTCAGCCTAAGCAAGCACATTTCTCCCTTTATTAGTATTTAATGTGCTTTTCTCAGTACTGTCGAGTCCACTTATTCAAATCTGGCTCTTACTAAAACATCAGTAAGCCAATTAATCCATTTCCTTAATGAGAACGCTCTATTACAGGAATGAGTAACTGCATAGACCTATATTGAATCTATCAATCTTGCATTTGGTGGGGAGAATGCCAGTTATCCAAGAAATCTGGTTCATTACCTCAGTATTAGACTGCGTTGCTGAACAGGCATGCAGCCTGATGACAGTGGTGCTGTGGGAGTGAAGAGGGCTGGGGGTGGGTTAGCTGGTGAGGCCCTGTTATATAATAGGTTGGGCTAGAAGCTTTAAGCACATGCCCTCATTCCATGTTCTCCACTACTTTCTGAGGAACTACTTATTTTAAATTTTGGGAAACTAAGGCTCACATGTTGGAGAGTAAGTGAACTATGGAGCCAGCATCTTCATCAAATGACCTCCAAAAAAAGATGGTTAACCATAAAAACAGTAAGAACCTACTAACTTTTGGGTCTCACTGCATGAATTCTGTAATGATTAGAATCATTCTTTCCCATTTTAGCATAGACTGTAAGAGTGGAAGAGAAAGGAAAGGATTTTGTATCAGCACAAAAGGAGCTGGAGTGATCTTAATAGTAAATATTACTTGAATGGGCGTGGTTCCTACCTCCAGTCTCCTTTTGTTCTTTCCTTGACATTCCAAACTTATGTCCATATAGTGTCCTAAATAGAATGTCAACCTCATCACTGTATTGCATCATAATCATTCGCAAACATTTGTTGAGAACTCATTGTGCATATGACATGTTAGGACTGTTAGGGTAGGAGAAAGAGAAAACTCTGTACTTCTATTTCTCCTTGAAATCTACTTCATTAAATATCAGAATGTCGTAAGGTTCAGTTTATATATATGAAAGGCCTGTGGAATTTGTAAAGCCTTAGTTAACAATGTTTTTAGTAATAGTGTCATCATTTTTAAACTTCCCCGGGAACATATTTTAATATTTTAATCACTTTGTGAGTGAATTATTTTAACACTTAAGTATTTTCTAATTGAAATATACATATATGAAACATTAATATTTCATATTGTGATTTTTTTCCCTTCCTATTTACAATACAGCTCAAGTAAATATAAGAAATGATATTCATCAAATTTCTCCTTAAACAGGTTATATCATAACATTCCATCAGACATAGGGAATGAGTCTGGCTATTACATTTTATCTTAGTCTGTCTTCTGCTTATTAAGTTAACAGAGGTCTTCAATTCCAAGAAAAAATGTGTGTCCATAATTTTAGTAGTAGCAATTGGCATTTAGCAACATTTATCTAATGGTAGCTTTTCCTGGTGCTTACACTTCATTTGGTTGTAGAGAGATAGTAAATGAATAAAGTAACAAGGTAATTTCAAAATGTGATAATTGCTGTGAATATTTTTAATTAGAAAATGAAATTCAATTAAAATTTAGTTATAAAAAAGAATGGAAATGTGTCACACCATGCTCAGTATCACGTTATAAAATATAAACCTCTATTTAATGTTACGTTTCACACTATCTTCATAAACACAATCATGTATTAATATAATGAATGTCTTAATACATTCAAGCCCAGAATCTATTTCCTTATCACACTATAAATTCAATGAGAGTATATAAGAGTTTATAATTATATATTATATATTGTTCACTGTTTTATCTACCATGCCCAGCACAGTGACTGTCTCCGAATAGATGCTCTCTTCTCTCTCTCTCACACACATAGACATGCACAGGCATGTATTATATGTACTTGTTCCATAAAAGAATGCATGATTTCTACAAATACTAAGCACGTAGTCTATGTTGGATATTGTTACATTTACAGTAATGCAGGACAGAAAAGTCCCTCCTCTCAGGAGCTCACATTTAAATGGAGGGCTAGGCAATAAACAAGGAAACAAGTGTTATTTATTATCTGTCCTTTTTCAAAATTCTACCATAAACTTTACCTTCCATATCCAAACTCCAGAAAGCAGTTACGTATTTTGGGTAAAAGAACAGGTTAGTTTAAGAAACATAAATAATAAAATGTGCAAAATGTTATACAGGACTTGCTATGTACTGGTAGCTGGGTTTTGTTTTTGTTTTTTTACTGCCTTATGTTAACAGCTGTTATGTTCACAGCTCTGTCTTATTAACCCCATTTCACAGATGACGGAGTGAAGCACAGAGTGGCTAAGTGACTGCCCAAAGTCACTCAGCCGCTAACAAGTAGAGGTGGGATTTGAACCCAGGCACTCGCTCTAGCTTACACGCTTTAACGTTGCACCAGCCTGCATCTCCGTACTTAGGAAGGGCACACTTAACCTTTCTTCAGAGTGTCCTCTAACAGCTTATCCCACGATAGATCTGACAAAAGGTCTTTCTGCATAAAATTATTGCAGTACAGCACATAGGATTCAATTCAGATGGAAGTGTGGGTCCAAATGCAGTTTCATTTGTGTTCTGTGCAGCTGGACCAAAGTACCTTTAAGAATACAGAAAAAGAAAACCAAATTCTAGTTTTTGTAGGTTAAATTAGCTAATGGGTATTATTTGCTTACCTTTCTAACACTACCCTTTGTTCTTTTCTTAAACTATTTTATAACTAGTTTTATTGATTCTCAATAGTATTGTGATGGTTAATTTTATGTCAAGTTAAGTGAACCAAGGAGTGCCTGGATGTTTGATCAAACATCATATGCATGTTTCTGTGAGGGTGTTTTTGGATGAGATTAACATTTGAACTGAGAGACTGAGTAAAGCGTTTTTCCCTCCCTGTGTGGGTGGGCCTCACCCAGTCAGTTGAAGGCCAGTCTAGAACAAAAAGACAGACTCTCCTTTGTCTTGGGACATCAGCTTTTTCCTGCCTTTGAACTCTGACTGGAACATCAGTTCTTTCTGGGGCTCAAGCCTGCTGGCCTCTGAACTGGAACTACATTATCAGCTGTCCTGGTTTTTAGGCCTTCAGGCTCATACTAAAACTGTATCATTGGGTCTTCTGGGTGTCCAGCTTGCTGACTCACTATGCAGATCTTGGGGTTTGCCAGCCTCCCTTATTGGGGAGCCAATTCCTATAATAAATATCTTTATATCTGTATATCTTATTGGTTCTGTTTCTCTGGAGAACCCTAGCACAAGCATTAATTTGATTTTAAATCTCTGATTTTTTTTTCCTGAATCACTCAATGGGATCAATTAAGATGAGGAAATAATCTGAGTGCTAAATTAATTCTGTCTTGTTACAATTTACTGTTGAGTCCTTCACATGGTGAGAAAGGGCTGAAGGGCTAGAGATGAAGAAGAGATATGCAGAGCCCCAGAAGAGATAGACAGATGGGCCACGGGAGAAGTGGTAAAAATCTGTAACAATTCAGGAGTAGGGGACTACAGTTGTTCTAGGAAAATAACATGAGAAACAGTTAAAATGTTGCTTGGTTCAAGATCTTTGTATGGTTTTCAAGTACCTCCTAGGAAGTGTTTGGGAAAGTAGGGAAACCTGTTTTAATGCCTGACACGTCTACTGTTTGTCAGTAGATGAATGAAGAATGTGCCTGTCCCAAGTTCCAGTAGAACCTCTCTTAAGAAATACTATCAAATTATCTTCAGTTAATCATACTGTAACCTCAGTGAACATACAATTCAACTTCGTTCCACATTCTCCTTGATTTCCTTAACCCTTTGGCGAGTGGATGTATTAAACAGATTTGAAACAATGACCATATCCCGTATGTTTTTAAAAGTGTGTGAATATGTCTGTACTGGCAGTCCTTGACTTACAATTTTCAACTTGATAATAGTATGAAAGTGATACAGATTCAGTAAAAACTGTGCTTTGAAATCTGAATTTTGGTCTTTTCCTGGGCTAGCGATATTCTGTATGGTACTTTCTTGTGATGCTGGCCACTGGCAGTGAGAAGCAGCCACATGATCACCAGGGTAAACAACTGGCACACCTGTAACCATTCTGTGCCCACACAACTGTTCTGTTTTTCATTTTGGGTGCAGTATTCAGTAAATTATGTAAGATAGTCAATACTTCATTATAATACAGGCTCATGTTAGATGATTTTGCCCAACTGTAGGCTAACGTGAGTTCTCTGCGCAAGTTTAAGGTAAGCTAGGCTAAGCTATGACGTTCTAGGTTAGGTGTACTAAATGCATTATCAATTTATTATATTCTACCAGGGATTTATCAAGATGCAGGCCCATTCAAGGTTGAGGAAGAGCTCTACATGTCCTGCTAAAAGATAAATAGAGGCATATTAAATTTCTAAGAGTGAGTTTGAGCAAAAATCTATTCTGATCAGAAGGTGCCCAACTGGAAGTGGTCAGGAGGGCTCCCCTGACGGAAGCTGGGAAGGACTTTCATAGGGAAGGGGAGGAAGCCAAGCAAGGAAGTAGGGGTCGGCCATGGCTTAAAGCCTAGCTGGCTGTTTGTGATTGGTTCTCCTTAGGTTTGGGTTTCATATCCCGGAGGAGTTTACAGGCTTAGATTTTGGTTTGTGAAAAGCAGGCCACTGTGGCATTAGCCTCAGACTAATGGCCTCCTTGTTTAGTTAACTTAACAGTCTGTGTATTCATAAAATTTCTCTCAGTTCCACTGAGAATGAAGTAAGAATTTGGACTTTTCTAAGGGAATTTTTTATGGTTTCAGATTAGTTCTGTTGTAATTCCATTTTCTTAGATATTTATATGTTAAACATTTTAATGAATCACCAAGTGTCAGAAGGCGGAGGGCTGCCATTCTGTGAGGCACAAATGTCACCACCATTGTTGCCACAGAGCACAGTTTGAACGAGCGTCTGAAAGTAAAACTGAAAGTGAAATTACAAATGATGTCACAATACATGCCATCCATTAAATGGCCATTTCCTACCTTAATGAGATGTCTCTCCTCTGTGTCAGTAATATTTTTACATTTCTGAAAGAAAAAGTAAGGTGAGGCTGCTCATTCTTCTGGAAAACATATGCATGTATGAGAGGAGATAAAACATAGAGCTGTTTCTTTTGGAGTAGAGTTAAGCCTCCACCTGAAAGGTTGATAAGAGGCAAAACAATAGATTTTGTGGATGAGCAAAAATTACAGGATAAGACTGAATACGAAGCTATGTGATGAACATAATCATCAACATGGATCTGGTAAAGGTGTTACTATCAGACTGTCTGATGTTACTGTCTTTTTCCTGTGATTTGGAACTGGCCTGTGCTGTGGTGATACCATAATATTGTCTGGAGAACGTACACTGAGAAATATTCTTGCCTCCACAATGTATGATGTGAATTAGTTATGCCACAAATTCTGCTCCCTTTCAAATGCAGGCATAAGATCTTGACATACTAATGTCATGAATAATTGGCAAGTGGCTACTGTGAAATGTATCAAAACAATGGTCCATGCTGGGAATAGGGTTATAGAAGGGGAGATTGAATAAACTAATGGAAACCAAATCTGAGAGTTTTTTTTTATGTTGAAACAGGTAGTATATTCAGTGGTCAGAGAAGAGTCAGGTAAGGAAAGAGAGTTACCAATGAAGGCTCCTACTGGAAACAATTTCTTTTTAAGAGAAAACAAATCATTGGAAGAAAAGCATTTTAAAGAGGTGAAAGGTTTTGTATGACTGTAACATACAAATACACCTTTCCTAATACAGAAGGCTGCTATGTCTGTATCCTTACATGAAAGGGGGGTGTTTCCCCATGGCAGCAGTACTCGAGGGCCTGCAACATTTTCCCAAGTATATCATCAAATTTTGACCCACATGTTAATAAAAAACTAATAATTCAGCATGTAAAATGTTATAGTGATGACTGTCAAAGCACATTACTGAGCCAGATAGCACAATGTAATATAGGTTCAGACACAACTTACTGCAAAAATCAGTTAAGGAAGTAACATTTAATGCGTAACAATGGAAGGTCAAATATTTATTGAAATAGTGACAGCTCTGCCTCGCAGTTTTAGAGGAAAGTGGCCGTGACAAATCTAAGTAGAAAACAAATTCTACTTAGACCTCATGACAGTGCTGGCAAGCCACCAAGTGCATAGTGCCATGACTGGACATTTTTATAAACTTTGTGAGTCACTGCCTCTCAGCAATCAGGATTGCCCTATAATTATTGCTGGCTTGACTAGAGTGAGCTGAGTCTTCTCCTTCATTCCAGTCTGCTGCTAGAAAAGCTGGTGTCTGAAAGCATGTCTCACTGCAACCACAAAAAATTGTGAGCCCTTCCTAGCGCCCGGATGCCACTGGCAAGCTGCCCAGAGTAAATGTGAAACCAAGAGACAAGGGATGGGCACAGAGGATGGGATCTCTTATCTGTAGAAAGAAGGCCAAGCATGTTTTAACATTAACTATGATGAAGCTTCCAGAATGAATTATAAAACCATTCATGAGCAGTTTTAAGACTATGCCGAGACTTTTGAAACAAGCTTGTACTCAACAAATGTGAGAATGGCCCTACAACTTACTTGTTTAAAATGGGTCTTTCCAAATCTCTCTGCCCAGTCATAACTAAATGAGGAGACTGAGTTGTGTATAGGATATGCTTAGAGGCCACAATTGGCAACAGATAATTGGGAGGAGTAAAGGGGAAATGATTTGATGGCTGTAATATTTAAAGGAGAAGCTCTTGATCTCTTTGAAAGAAATGAAAGTTATAAGCAGTGAGCACCTGCAACACATGCAACCCAAGTGAATTCTAGAAACCAAAGTTCCTCCTTTGTTTTAGGGTCAAGGAAAGATTTTTAAATGTCATTTCTGTCAAAACAAGATAAAGACTAATAAGCCTTCCTGATTAATGTAGCTGGTGGCTTATGGCCATAGCTTAAAAACAAAAATCAAAACAAAATCACCAACTCACCTGCAACCAATGAGAAAAATGCATCAAGTTAAAGAATCCATATTTTGCACCATGACCGGAACTTTTGTGATTACACTTATGTTACAATGCATTTTAAAACAACTTTGCTCTTCCCAACTCTTCCCAACTATATACATATTCACTGATACCACAATTCTTAATGGTACTCTTATTTTATGGGTAGTGTTTACCTACCCTTTTCATGATCAGGACCATGGCTAATTCCCTCGCCTTTACTGGGGACTTGCTAAAATGTCATCTCCATGAAACCTCTTCTGGCCACTCTACTTAAAACTCCCAACCCTAAGCCTCCTACCTGGCATTCCAATTCCCTTTTATCCAGTATCCCTTTTATCAGATTTTCATTTTTCCATAGCGTTTATCACTTTCTGAAACACTACATGGCAATATTTATTGTCTGCCTCCACCTTCCTCAAGAATATAAGTATTATGAGGACAGTGATCTTTGGTTTTTTTCTTTTTGCATTAAAAATCTTTCCAAAGTTGAAAAAGATTATCTAAATTAACATAGTAAAACTGAACACCCACACTGCAATTATAAAAGCAAAGCAATGAAAAAGTTATAAGAAAAGTTCTAAAGGAGTCAATCAGGAAAACAGCTGTGTCAAAAAATTGCCTTGTAGATGTAAGCTGAAATGTAAATCTTTCTGTGGGCTGTCAATTCTCTGAAAAATATATTTGGCTCATCAGGAGGTCACTGGGACTACTCATTAGCTGAAAGGAGAGAAATACACCACCAGTACCTTAACTCAAAGCCCATCATCTGCTCTCGAGAAGGTATCTAATTTTTTAAATTTATCAAGCTAAAAAAGAGGGAGAAGGAAAAGGGATCTTTCTTGAATTCAATGCATTTATTATTCAAGTTATCATCAGATATCATTGAAAATATTATATATGTGTAACATTGTAGTTGGTAGAACCTGTCATATTTCCCTAGAGTAATTAGTATAGGGAGGGCCCTAGGGAATACATGAAACATGGAACAAACCCTCTCACTACAGGCATGTTAAGAAGTTTAATTACCAGGGGAGAATACACCTGACAACACATACATCAGGCATGATTAAGTGAATGGTAATAGCTCTTGGGAAACCTCAGTCCATAAAACCCATTCCCTGTATTGACTAATGGCTAATAACCCTGTATTCCAGAGGTGGTCTGTAAGACCTTGCAGAGTGTGAACATGTTCTCTGTTCATAACCCCATGTTTTATAAAAATTTTACAGAGCATCTTATAGTCAGCCCTCCAAATACTTTAAACTGTGTCTAGTCAAAACCCATCTTTCCCTACTGCCAGGAATAACATGGCCTAAATTTCTTCATCTCATGTTCCTGAAAATCACAGGCCAAGCAAGTATGTATTCCTTGCCCACCCTCTCTACCTGAGATGTATCCTTTCCTGAAATACTAGGCAATTAAATGGGTTTTTTTAATGAAATCCTCATTTTTTAGATATTATAAATTTATGTCATTTTCCTGGTTTGACAAGAGTTATTTCCTTCCCAAATGGGTTGTAAAACGTCCTCTCTCCCTACACAGAACTTCTAGACCTGCTGCCTTTTACATTTCACAATATTCCGTTGTGGTATATGGCATTGTGATTTGGGGTCTGTGTCGAGTAAATCTCATAGTAATCTTGTTATAGGTAGTCAGAAGAAGCTTTCGATCTGACTACCTATAACAGGATAGCCTAAAGCATAATATTAATTTCTTTAAAAATATGCAGTTTCCTTTCTAATTACAGTAGGTAGCTAACACTAACTGTAACAACAGACAAACTTCAATGTCTTAATGGCAAAATACAGCATGTAATACATATCACATATTCAACTTAGGTTGGCAAGGTTTGGGGCAATGAATCTGTCCCACACAATAACTCAGAAAGCTAGTCTAATGGATGATACTCCATCTGAGAGAAGCAGCACCTGGGAACATGGCTTCTGGAGTCACAGTGGTAGGGAAACAGAGAGATGGAGGGTTAGAGACCTGGGCTCTTAACTGCCTCTGCCAGAAGTGACTGGCATCGCATGTCATTAGCCAAACCAGTCACATGCTCCAGCCCAACTACAGAGGATTCTGAGAAATGTAGTAGAACACATAGAATACTTGGTGAGCATGTTTTGCACATCAGGTATGAGCACTGAATCAGATATCAACTTTCACCTAATTTTAATAAAAATATACTTTAAATGTGTCCAGTTGAAGGCATAAGCAAGGATAAAATAAAATACATCAGCAAGGAAGTAATTTTCAAAAGTAACACTAAAGTCACTGAAAATGATCACCTCTGGCAAATTAGCTTCTCTGGTGCTACTCACACATCCTCTAGATGACACAGTTAACTTGAGCAGGAGCAAACTCGGCTTCTACCTTCCCTGCTGACCATTAGATACATTCGTGAACCAAACTACACAGAGCTCACTCGTCTGTTGTCAGCGCACTCTAATTTATTTCCTTGATTATTGTCCCGAAGAGATTTGCTCTTTCAGCTTTCCCTCCCCTGCACATCATTATGAGGCACTTACTTATTTCTCTAGATAAATGAATGTAATTAGGACGATTAATGTTTTGTATAGTAAATACAGCAATGGCAGGGACTTTCCCTTCACTTTTCCAGGTACAAAAAGGTGATTGATTGTCATTTTATTAAATTGTTCAAAAACTGAACTTTATATTTGAGAATACTTATAGATTTAAAGAAAAGACGTGAAGACAGTACAGAGTTGCCATATACTTCCCACCCAGTTTTCTCCCTTATTAACATCCTGCATCGTTATAGCACATTGATTCCAATTAATGAGCCAATATTGATATATTACCATTGACGAAAGTATGTGCTCTATTTAGGCTTACAGATTTCCTTAGTTTTTAACCTAATGTCCTTTTTCTGTTCTAAAATCCCATCTAGGACACTACATTGCACTTGGTTGTCACGTCTCCTTGGGCTCCTCTTGGCTGTGATAGTTCCTCAGACTTTTGTTTTTGTTTTTGTGTTGTTTGTTGTTTTGTTTTTGATGGCTTCTCAGGGTTAAGAGGTATGGGTGAGGCGTTTTGTAGAATGTCCCTCAGGAGGGAAATTTGTCTAATGTTTACCTCACGATTAGTCTGAGGTTATAGGTTTGGAGGAGGAAGACCCCAGAGCTGGAGTGGCAATCTCCAGTTGACCATACTTTCAACAGGACACACGGCTGGTATACTAGATCACCTGACTGAGGCAGTGTTTGCCAGATTTGTCCAGCGTAAGAATACTCCCCAGCCTCACCTCATACTGTCCTCTTTGTAAAGAAGTCACTATGCACAGTCTCCACTTAAGGAGCGGAGATCTATGTTCCACCTCCTTTTTTCCCATACCCCAGTCACAGTGCTGTTGTGACTCACCCCAGAGGTGCAGCCACATGTCTGTGCTCCACCTCCTTGAGGATAAAAATTTACATAAAGTATACAGAATTCTTCTGTGCAGAAGTATTGCCTATTCTTCCCTGTTTGTTTATTTTATGCAATCATTTATTTATATCAGTCTGGACTCGTTATTTTATGCTTTGGGTTATAGTTCAAACCTACGTGACTTTGGTGTTCAAGTTCTTGCTTTGGCTATTGGAAGCTGTTTTAGTTGGTTTCTCTGTCCCTTTGATATACCCATCATTTTTTTTAACACTTCTTTACTTTCTGGCACTATATTTTGTATATTATCTTGTTTATTTCCTGTCTCACCCTAGTATCAGCCACTTATCAAAGAGCTTTGATTCCTTTTATTGGAAAATGGTATTAGAAATGAAGATCTGGGTGCAGCCCATTGCTACTGTGTTAGCATTCCTTCTAGGAATTAAAGTGATTTGCTCAGCTGGTGAAGGAAAGAAAGGTGTGCTTTTCATTCAGTTTTGACTGAGGTCTCCCTCAGGTTTACTGGGATTCCCAGCCACCCTTGACTGGTATAAAAAACTTTTCCTTCTTAACTGAGTTAACTTTGACAGTTATGGAAACCAGCAAGAGAATAAAGGATTGCTAGTTCTAAAACATGAATGTGGGAGTCTTGTCCTGGAGGGCTGTGTCCTTCACTCATTACCTTCAAAGGTAAAGGTGGGACTTGGGGATTATGTATAAAGCCAGCATTCAAAGTATGAAATGTGTGATAACCACACTTTGATCAAATGGTATATTTTATAAAGATCAAATAGGAAGAAGTTTGCTTTCTAATAAAATCAGGGAGGTTTGAATTTTATTCCAAATTTTTCATTTTAACAATTTAATTAGTCCTGCTATTATTTCCCCAGTATTTCTTTGTAATTGTTTTGCTCCTTATTTTTTGTGTTACTGTTACTGACCTTTCTGATGATTGACTTTGGTGGTGTGGCTGAGACTTCTAAGCCAACAATGAAAATGGAACAACAGAATGTGGCTTTTTCCTGTATTATTTTGAGCCCCTCCATTAACTGGGCTTCATGTAAGAGCAGGAGCAAGATTTGTTTATATCAGGAGGTTAAGCCCAAGAACCAAAGAGAGACCAGGAAGGATGAACACAGATGTGCCAGTCAGCAGGGCTGAAACATCTGGGTGATTACCAGCCTCAGCATTTCCATTTTTCTGCTATTACTAAAATTGGCAACCAGGGACTCTATGCAGCTTTAATTGATTCTGCAGCTGCATCACCCAAAGTCATTCCATAAAATATCTCTCACTCCACAACCTCCAAGCCTGATTTTAATGCACATGGAAAGGTCTATGCCATGAGGAAGGCTTCTTCATCACTGTAGTAGAAAACACGTCTAATCAACCACATGAGGGGACATACAGGCTATGGTGGGCATCTTGAACCTGTTCTTTCTTAGAAAGCTCAAGAGATGCAAATTTCCCTGTAAACTCTTACATGCCAAGGGTTGAGCTAGAAAGCTGGAATTGAGAAAATAGCATAAGTAAGTGAAATAACTGTGCACACACCTCAATGTTGCTCTCTATAGAAAATAAATATGTAGGCTTAAAGGAAGTTGGAAATTGTTTTACATTTTCAAGTCACTATACAGAGAAAAATTGAGTTCTTTTTTTATAAAAGGAATCCTAAACAATTTACAGTGGTCATTTTTATAATTTCATAATTTAAGGTAAGCACAATCTAAAATCAGATTTTATAGCTAATTCTGTGCATAAATGTGGGAGATAAAATGCTAGGAGGTAAAAGAGGGAAAGGTAGAAAAATAGAAAAGTATCATTTTTAAGCATTTGAGATACAGTATCTATTAAAATAAATTCATTCAACAAATATTTATTGTAATCAGGGCATTATGTACTGCAGCACACATTAGTAATATATATATATATATATTAATGAAATGGACTCTGCCTTGAGTGATATGATATTCTGGTGCATATAGTAAGTATGATAAGTATTGTTAATAAGGATATCATCCAACATTCAGAAGTGCCAATCAGCCTCCAAACTGAGTTCCTGTGGGTCAGTTGGAGTTAGCCAAGAGAAGTAAAGAAAGGTCATTCCAGGCAAGAAGAATTAGATCAGCAAAGGCTAGAAGTGAGAGAGTACATGTAAAACTTCAAGTACCTTTAATAACATTAAAATAAATATGTAGTGCATAACAGAAGACTTTGCAGGCAATAAGGCTGGAGAGTAGAGCTTGAAGTAAGTCATAGTAACAGATACTTAGTCCTTGGGACAATGGGGAACATTAAAGCGGTTTGGGAAGGAGAGTGATAATAATCAAGATTTAGGAAGGACACTCGGGTCACAGTATGGAGAATGTGTCTTAAGGGAACATCAGATGCAAAGGGACCGATTAGATGAATGATTATGGGGAGGTGAACCAAGTGCCTGGGTAAATGGTGGGGCTCTTAACTGTTACAGTGAATAAAGGGAAAGAGGAGATCTTAGAGGGAAATACGGGCTCAATTTGGGACAGGGACAAGTTGAGCTTAAGTGCTTGTTTTATATTCAAATGTAGATGATAATAGCAGTTTCATTCCTAGATCCATGCCAGGCACAAGTTCTAACCTACAGATAGCTGTGTAGTAGAGACAGTGGGAAGGGAAAGGTAACCTTAATAGAGCATGCTTTTAAACAATTAATAGAAAAAATACAAAGTATTTCATAGCATAGTAATTAAATGCTCAAGCTCTGAAGCTATACTACCTGGCTTTCTAGTTTTGAATGCTATTTTAGTAGTTTTATTTTTGCGAAAGTTACTTAATATCCTTGGGCTTTAGTGTCTTCTGTAAAATGAGGATAATAGTTAAGAGGATTAAATAATTAATATGTGTAGTTTGCTTTAATAGTGACGGGTATTTGTAGATAACTAGAAAGTGTGTGTGTGTGTGTATGTGTGTGTGCATGCACATAGACCCTAACTTATTGGGTACTTCTCAATATACTGGTTTTCATTATAGTCTGTGTAAATCAACAAATTTCAGTCTATGGCATATTGGTAAAAGCTATGCTTGTAGCATAAGACATGGTATTTACCCCTCACCTTCAGCTATACTGGACTTCCCTCAGCTCCTCCAGTGCATGGATCTTCCTTTCCTTAGGGAAAGGCCTTAGGACCTTTGCACTTGTTTCCTAAGACTTTTGATGACACTTTATACTTGGCCAGCTCCCACCATCCCTACCTCAGCTTAAGCATAACTTTCTCTGACTGCACTCAGTAATGTTTCCCATGGCCCCTTTTTTCCCTCAAATCACTCTAGTTACTCATAATTATTCAAGAACTATAGAGGAAGAAAAGAAACTTGTGTGAATGAGAGGGGCCAGAAAGAAGCCAAATTGGAAAAAAAAAAAATGAAAGGATTACAAATGGATAGTATTCAGGTCCCAGATATTTTATTTTTAAAAAAAGCTTCTGTCTTCTAAAGGATGTGGCAAACTTGTATGTGGAAAGAAGCTTTGCTTAGTTCACAGCAGGCTGCTTTATCATTTCTGTCCTCTAGCTTTTGGGGTTGAGGTCATGTGGTGTTGATGTATTTACTAAGGACCTTTCTGGTTTGATTATATTTTTTAAAAAGCTTTTGAAGAGTCTAAATAAGTATAACAGTCTAATGGATCATGACTAAGCTTGCTTCATTCATAGTTTAAAATGATTCTTATTATGGCCAAATGGATTTAACTTGAGTTGCTATAGGGAAGGCTGTGTCTGCCACTGGTAATCTTTACTCTTCCTTTATCACTGAGCACATTATTATTACAGACTTGCATTTGTTTCGGGGACAAGAGGAGCAAGTAATTCTTGCATCTCTACTATGCCTCAAGTGCTGTGCTGTGCCCTATGCACATGCTATTTTATTCACCATTCAGAAAAACCTGATGAGGTACTGTTAGCTTAATTTTGCAGATAAAACTCACATCTTTAGTTAAATGGCATGTATACTGGGAAGAATAATTCTTTTAAGTCAAAAATGATTTGGTCAACCATGAATCAACAACAACAAAAAGGTAGAAATTTAATACCAGATGAAATGTGTGGGCCAAATGTTCCTACTCAACTCAAAAGAAAGCTTTGTAAGTCCCCAGAAGTGGAATGAATGGGTCATGTGGTGGTTCTGTTTTTCATTTTTGGAGGAAACTCCATACCATGTATGCTGTATTAAGTTTTGTGGGGGGCATTGTACTAAGTTTTGTGGGGAGTACTGAGCAGAAGTAATAAGGGGACAAATATGTCACACTTGTATAGTTCCTCATACTTTCATAAGCTTTTCCTCATTTGCTACCGCCTCATTCAGAGATAAGTGGAATAGCATTTTACTATCTGGATATAAATCTTTATTCTAATTACGAGACAGAAATGTTTGGAAGCCTGATTTATTTCTGTCTCCTCCCCTGGTTGAAGTTTGTGACTTTGAAAAAGAAATAAGGCTTATATTAGAAGTGAACAGAGAAATACACCAAAGCCTTCAAAGAACAGACAGTAGTTCTCTTGGCCTGCTGCATGATAACATAATGTTCATTTTCTGGGGAGGGCTGAGGTATCTCATGAAGACTAAGAAAAATTATTTAAAGCAGATACACCCAGTGTCAAATCAAAACTACTGTAATTTGGTATTTGTGGAGGAAGGAAAAAGGGAGATTAAACAGCAAAACTTTTAGAGGCTAGACATTTGGATATTTCAGGCAAGAATATTCTTGGTGAGAGTATAGCAATCTAGTCAAACTAGTGATTGCTTCCCTGTTTTTGTCTCCCTTACTTTCTCGTTCTTATAGCTTCCCATCCTTGGTTGGTGCTTTTGTATTTGACTACGTCCCCCAGTCTGCCAAACAGTGCCATGCAGGTGTGAATGGAGGACCTTAGGTGTGATGTTTATTTCTCATAGTAAACATCAGTGGTAGAGGAGGCCCTCAGTGATTTTCAGGAGAAAGCAGGGTAGAGTCCAATGGCCATATTAATAGAATGCATAGAGCAGAGGTTGTGATAATATAAAATCAAAGCCATATGCAAACTTCTGCCACACTGAGGTGAAAACAATGAAAGAATTTACTGGACAGGATGCATAAATGGAATATGGCAGTGAAAGAAAGGTAGGTAGTAATAGTATGTAGAAATTATATACCTAAATGGAACATTTAAAATTGCATTGTCTTCTCCACTACCTGTGTACGTCCGATACCTCTTACTCTGCTGGATTGTTTTTATTCTCCTTAGTACTTTACACCTATTACCATACTAGACAATATGTTGTTTGTTTCCCTCCATCCCAAGATCCACAAGTGCATAAATTCTGCTCTGTTTTGTTCACAGTTGTATCCTTAGTATTTAGAATAGTGCCTGGCACAAAGGAGACTCTCAGAATATATTTGTTGAATGAGTAAATGAAGATGAAAAAGTTGAGAGCAGCAGCCAATTGAAATACATTTAGGTAAGCATGAGAGAGGATAGAGATATGATGACATCAGCACATAAACTCTGTATTCCCCAGCCAGAAGAATGTAGAATATGCTCTTCTAGTGAGAATTTAAAACTGGAAAAAATATAAGCTATATTAGTGAGAGGGACTTCACTTATACAGAAATCATGGGAGCCATTCCTTTAGAGGTAACACAGGATACATTCTTTCCTTAACCTGCAGAAAAATTCATCTCTCAGAAGGCTGAACTAACAGCAATTAAGCAAACTTCATTTTGGATTACTATTTAATAATATGTAAGAAAAACATAAACATAATCCAGTAATAAGCATTAACAGTGAAATTTTAACTCTCCAATCATAAGAAAACATGGAGAGGAAATTTTATAAAGTAGTAAATGAAGTTTCAACATAAGTTCTCTGATTAGCTCATATTTTAAAAGAACATACAGATAAGATCAAAGAAGAGGTGAGCAGGCCAATACAGCCAAATATAAATACAAATTAATGGTGTGAGTCTGTGCATGTACCACCTTGTGTTTGGCACCTGCTAGATGCTCTGAAAGATTTGTCAAGTTGCTTTAAGTAAGGCTATGTTTGGGGAAAATATCAAAGCCAAACATAGGAAGTTCCTCACCTAGGCTTAGACTTAGAAGAATAAAAAAGGGCCTGGTACCCTCCCTGAAGTATTTGCTGTTAATATTAGTGGATGAAAAAATGGAGGGGACTTTTGTTTCCATCTTCTCTGAAGTGAAGCATATTCAAACTAGAAAAGCCAAAGAAACATGAGGATTTGAAAACCTAGAATGGATTAAACACCATCCCACTCTTTCAAATGAATCCAAGACATATTACATGCCAAGTCATTACAACAAAGAGATCACTTTGGTAATCTTTGACAAATATCATAATTTTCCAAAAATATAGCCTTAAACCTATATCATAACAAATGTATATCAATCCCCAGTGATATTCTAGAGAGCTGTGTGGTTTATTGACTATTTAGGACAGAAAAGTCCTAATACGACTTTACTAATAAAGTCATAATTCTCAAAAATATCAGAAATGCAGAATAATGAACATTTTTTCCTGATAAGCTTGATAGTTTAATTAAGATCCTGTAAGTTGGGCAGTTTTTTCCATGGTTACATTTTGGACAAGATAAGAGAAGTAAGCCCTGAAATACCAAGCAGTCGGGCTGATTCTTCGCTGGCCAAATCACATTATCAGGTGTGGATGAGTGGATTGGTGCAGCTTGGTGGTCCCATACTGGGTTCTCATGGTTTTGGTTAACTTAGCCCTTTCCTACTCAACCTTTCTTTCTTCATTACTTGAATTGATAACTAAAACACATGAATATCAAATTTTCAGCTGCTGTAAAGCTAAGAATGAAAAAAGAAATCGACATTTATAGGGAATTCTGCTTTGGAGGAAATTTGCCCAAAGTTTGCTTCTTAAGATATTGTTGGTATGCTGTCATATTTATAATTTTCTATGTGAGAAAACTTACACTCTTCTTACACTCAAAGAAAAGGAGAAGTAGCCTCATCCTCCATTCCATTCCAAGTGCTTTTCCAGGGAAATGAAGGAAAAACTGGCCCACCCTTTCACAGGACAGATACAAAATACCATACTCCACCTGAGTCCATCCCTCCAGTATGCTCTCAATTTGACAAGTAGTTGCCATTGGAGAATTGGGTCCAAAATTCAAGATCTCAGCAACTTCTGAATATTTGTTAGGGTCTTACCATTCACTAAAAGTAGATGTATTCTAATGTGAAACCTACAAAAACTAATAGCTGGTTTCAAAGGCAGTGAGTGAGAGGAAGGTTTGTGGTTGAAAATGCTGTGAATATGTATTATGTATTCTATTCCTCAACAGATTCAGGAGTGACACCCTCCATCTCATAGGAGATTAATCAATGTATGAACCCTTGGGGGCCCATGAGAGCCTGCAAATAGAAAATTTAAGTGAAGGGAACATTTAATTGAATTTATTAAAGATATCTGTCAGGTTCAAGAAGAAGTACAGATGCTTGAAGTCTAACTCATGAAAGGTCCAGGTGGCATTATTTTACGTTATCTTTCCATGTACAGTTTAGATTTAGTGTTTGCACATTTGTTCCTTATGATTCATTAATTCAACCCATAAACCATGAAAATTTAAATTATAAAATTAAATCCATGCATATACAAGGAAATAAATATAATCATGCATAACATCTATTCTTCTGAATAATTGCACAGAACTTTGATCTCACAAATAATTTTCTTTTATGCCTACCAAATAACATATTGCAATAAGAATTCCAAGCTTTCTCATGTTTGTTTATCATTCTCTTCCATTACATCAAAAAAATTAATACTATAAAATATTTTTGAAGAATTTATTCCTCCCTTTCTGGAAGTCATTGAAAATCTCCTGGGACTGATGAAAATCTAGTCAGTTGTTGTTCCAAGCAACAGTTCTTTCCTTCTCAGAATTGTTCATTCCTTCTTGTTTATTGATTGATTGATTGATTGATGTAAACATTAATGTATCCTTACTATATGCTAGACACTAGAAATCATCCTTACTTTTGTAATTTTGTTATTGATTTGACACTGCAATTTGGTACATTAAATAAAACAATGAATATACAATATTTATTATTTTAGTGAAAGTATACTCACTTTTTAGCATTTCTGTTACCAGTATTTTTCAAGGAAAAGAGCAGAGTATGAACACAGGCTGCAAAAGAGGAAGATGACAAAAATTTTTAAGTTGTAGTAATTTGGGGGACTATAACTGAATACACACCCAAAGCTAGTTGAGCCCTCACAGTGGATGCTGTGGGTGCCCTGCCTGCATACCCTTTCCCTGGCTTGTGCAACACCTGAGCAGAATTGCCTTGTGAATGGGAACTTCCTTTCTCCAGAGGTTATGTAATCATGTAACAGGTTACAAAGTCTCACAACTAACACTCAGTTGTAAAAATAAAATATCTGATTTAGATTTTTATCTTCTTCACAATGCCCTTACTCCAAAGGGTGAGGAGGGAAATTATTGATTATGGTCTATCTAGTAAATTCAGTACAGTTCAATAACCAAAGCAATCATTTTAGGAAACTCAGTTTCTGCTGGATGACTGTTGTTCATAATTTCCCTTTCACCCCTTACTTCTGCCTAAAATGGCCTCAATACGTGAGGCAATGTCAGGGTCATCCACCACGAGTCCTTACCACCACAACTGTGCCACTGTTCCCAAGGGACGGTGGTCATGGTGCCAGAAAGAAGGTTGGGGCTCTCCTAGAGGTCTTGATGTTCTTGGGCTCTTCTGTACCAGGAAGCTACATCCAAACCTCTTAGGGGCTATGGCTCCAAGAGGAGCAGGGGAGGTGGCATCTCACCTGTGCACTCTGTGGCTGCTTTCCTTCCTGCTACAATCTACCAAGTCTAGAAAAACATGCTTACCTATTTCTCTTTAAGTCTAATGGTATTTTATTTATGTAACGCTGCATGATCAATCCACCAGACCTGGCTTCAGATATAATAATAGGAGCCAATGAAGTTTAGAAAATACTTTTCTATTTCAATAAAATATGTCTTTGAAAGTAAAGGCTAAACAGTAACCTTTTCTGTTCTCATTTGTACTTTGCTTGTTATCATAAGCCTCAGAATAGTTTAGGCTTGAAATTGGAGGGTATAAGGAACATGATTTAAGTGGGAAATGGAAATATGTACTATTAATATTTTCAAAATAAAATGACATTTATTGAACATGTTCTACATATGAAATTCTAAATTGCATTAACCCTTATAATATGAATATTCTCATATAATTCTAATTAAATTATGGTACAGAATTTACTATTCACATTTTCAGGATAGAGATATTAACTTAGAAACTTTCCAAAATAACATAGCTGGTAGGTTGAAAGCTTAGAATCAAATCTAGGTCCATCTGACTTTAGGTTTCATACTACGAACCATGACAATACTCACTCACTGTCACGTCTCTCAAGAGCAGAAATTTTTTCTATGAAATAATATACATTCATGTGTATATGAAATGTACATATGGTTAATGTAAGGGTGAAAAAGTGAGCTTTGTGGTCCAGTTGGTTTTATTTGAATACTTGCTTCCCCAAGTATTACCTGTGTGACCTTGAAATTAATCCCTATCTGTTTAATATCGATGTGTAACAAACAGCCCCCAAGTGTAGCACCTTAAAGCAGTGCACCCTTTGTCATTCCTCACAGTTCCATGGGCTGGCTGGGTGTTCCTGCCAGAGACCGCTGGGCCATGCTGCACTGGGGCCTGAGGCAAAAGGGAAAATCAGTAATATCGATCTGTCTTTATTTAGAACGTTGATATTTTTGTTCATCATGGATTTTTTACATTATTTTTTTATTTCTTCAACTAGTATATTAAAATATTACTTAGTTTTTTTATCTCTGCATTTTTTTGGTGCCCCCTTAAATTTTTTACCCCTGCATGGACCTCACTTGCCTACCCCTAATCCTGGCCCCGCCTCTGAGGCTTGGGCTTACTCCGTGTCTGTGATCAGCTGGGAGCTGGCTTGTTTAGGACGCTTCTGACTAGGATCACTTGGTCTGCTCTGTGTCATTTCATTCGCATGTGTCTCTTATACCTTCCCAGTATGTGTTCTCTTGATGAACGTAGAGAAATGGGACATAAAGCAAAGACATGCGAGCTCTTTTTCAAGCTTCTGCTCGCATCAGGTTTGCCAGAAGCCCAGAGCGAAACTGCATCTCAAGTGAAGAGTTAGTAATGGAAGGGGCTACAAGGAAGCACAGAATGGGGGTCCATTCATTGGAACCATAAGGTAAAATCTAACATACTCTCTAAGCCTCAGTTTCCTCAAATGTAGAGTAGGGATACTAGAAGGTCCTACTGCATAACATTGTTGGGGACACTGAGCGAGACATTTCATGTAAAGCTCTTAGTATAGTTCCTGGCATGTGTCAACTCAGTAACAGCTATTATTTTGCTATGTACTTGAATATATGTTAAACTCTGAATTAACATTTTGAACAACAGAGGAAAAAGAACACTTGCCTCTGTTTTCTTATCTAGATAATAGAAGCAATAAATACACAAGATCAATACATAGATTTTAAAATGCAGCATAGATGAAACTGTTTATCAAAGTGCCTCCCATACACAAACACTCAATGTTGTTTGAAAGTGAGGCTGAATTTCTTCATCAAGGAGTAATTGTGGCTTATCAAAGTGAAATTTAGGAGAAAAATAATGAGCAAAAATATGCCACATGAGAGAAGCCTTGACTTGCCTAGGATCAGATTGTCTCCAGAGCATCTTATTAATTGAACCATGGGCAGAAACACCTATAAACTAAATTTAGTTTAAGGAAGTAAGGTGTATGTGTGTGTGCCTGCACAGGTGTGACCCTAACAAATATTATTGCCAGCGTTTCTGGGACTATTAGGCTCCTTTCCTCTGGGTGAGCTAATTGATGAAGGACATTGATGAAATGTGACTGGTTGGAAAATCTTTTCCATCGTTATGCTGTTCCTAGTTTCTTTCAGTAGTAACTCGAAAATATATAAGCCACACAAGAGTGACAATGACTATTAAATTTAAGGAAGATGATTCTGATAATATGCACTGTGAGTAAATGTTTGAACAGTAGAGTAAGAAGTACTGATTGCATATAAACACTCTGAATTTCTGGGATTCTGGAGATTGAAAGAGAAAATGGGAAATGTCCAATGAGTTCTTTCACCATTCATAACATCACTCCCAGCGGAGTGCTTCAGGAAGGGAGGAGACCGTTGTCCTATACACAGGTGTTCTTGCTATTTCTTTGAAAACCAAACACTTCCAAATTAAATACAGCTTCAAGCTGGGAAAAAGTCAAGTCAAATTTAAAGTTTAAAAAAGGCTAGGTCTGTACTCGTCAAGTGTAGGCTGCTCACAGTGACTTCCTTCCAAAAGCCACAGTATGCGATAGGGTGAGGAGTACTTTCACAGCGGAGAAGCCTGGAAAACACTGTCCCAGCCAGGTGATCAGCGTGCCGTGATGTGATGGAATTGGCGCTCTATCTCTGTGGTCTTCCTCCCCCAAGCCCACAACCTCTGTCCGATCATGGGAAAAACATCAGACAAATCTCTCTTGAAGAACAGTCTACAGATCACCTTGACCAGCAGTTCTTAACACTGAGAAGTTATCAAAAACAAGGCAAGTGAGGAACTGTCACAGCCAAGAGGAGCCTTAGAAGATGTGGCGACTAAATACAGGGTAGTACCTTGGATGGGATCTTGGAACAGAAAATGGACATTAGGTAAAAACTAAGGAACTCTGAATAAAATATGGACTTTAGCTAATAGTAGCATATCAATATTGTCTCACTAGTCAAGATAAATGTACCATACATGTGAGGTTCTAGTAACAGGGGACACCGGGTGCAGTCTATATGAAGTATGCAGGAACTTTGTACTATCTTCACTTTTCTTTAAAACGATTTAAAAATGAAGAGATTATTTTAAGTGACAGATTCTAACTTACAATTTGGTTAAGTACTCAGGGTTTTTTTTAAAACCAAATATTAAAAAATGTGTTTTTATAAAAATGTGAGTAATTTTTATTAGATAATCATGTTATTTTTCCATTTACCGCAGATTGTTTTCATAAATTTTAACCCAAATATCAACTTACAGGAAAAAGCTAGAGATAACTAAAAGCAGTTGCTGTAATAGTTACATTTCAAGTTGAAGTATTTTATAATTGCATTATTATTCTACGGTTCCTTGAACAAAATCTAAAGCATTTTTATTTTTACCATTTGATGTTCAAAAGATCTTAGCTTAGAGTATCCCTTTGTAAGAAAAGCAAATCCTTACATTTACTCCCTTATATAATGCAGACACTTTTGGACTTGTATATAAGAAGGAAGCAAAGAAAAATGCAGATTTTTACATTTTTAAAAAACACTGCTTTGAAAAATTCAAGTAAAAGAAGATATCTGTAATTGTTAATCTACTCTTCTAATGTGAACACTAGGGATAATTATTAAATTACACAAGAGGCAATAGAGACAAACCTATAAATATTTGCTGGGATTTTTCTTTAGCAATTGAGCCAAAAGTAAATAACTATCAATATAAGTATTTTTTGGTTTTGTTTTTAGTTTTTATACTCAGAGCCCATTGGCTTTTTAAAAGCAAAAGAATCATAAATGCATGCTCATAAATAGAAAAATGTGGAATTTTTATTATCATTTCAAAGCTCAGCTATAGCAAGTGAGCTGGCCACATGCTTTAGTATATTTCCCTAGTTGCTAGGCCATATACTTGTGGCTTTTATCTATTACAAAAATAAATAAATGACCCGAAGTACTAGAATACATTATATCTGGGTGTGCTTGCCTTTGTATGTATGCTAATAATATTTTAATTACTGTGATTATCTGTATTTATCTTCAGAGTTAAATTTCCTGAGGACAAGAACCACCTCACGATACAGTAGATTTCCAGGAACTGCTGTAAATAGAAAATAAAATTACAACAAAAAAGACATTTATGTTTCATAATTCTGTAGTAATTGTAAAGAAAATAGTAATAACAATAGAAATAACTGCATTATTTAATGCATTGTATATGCTTTTAACTTGGTAAAACTCCATTATATCATAGAGTCTGAAGAGAGAAATTATTCTGTCTGTGTTACGGCCATGTCTTCAGCATCTAAACATTAGCACATAATAAGTGCTCAGTTAATATTTATCAAATAATGAATGACAGGCCTTATTACATCAAATCAGTGAGACCGATATTTTGTGTTGTACATATTAACAAAAGTGGGATGGGAGCTGTTAATAAACATTTTCACAGTTAAAGCATATTTTCAAATCCAGGACTTGATGAGTTCAAGCCAGTACCCTTCCCACATTCCTGCACTGCCGTGTCCCACTCATGCCAGGTGATTTTGCATATAATTAAAGTCAAATCAATAATTTTGATGTTCCTAGCTTTTTTTTTCTTTTATTGAACCAACAATGAAAGAAAAAGAACAAAAATCCTTATACAAATGATAAAGGATCAGTGAGAGTAGCTTTTTTGCAAGGCCTTTTGTCCACATCTACACCAATAGAGGGCACCCCGCACCTATTTAAGTAGGTGAAATAGAGAGGTTGGAGGTGAGTGAAGGTTAAATCTTACAGCAAGGCTTAGATGCCGGAAAGGAAATGAGAAAAGAAACTTTGTTACCTGAAGCTTTACTGTGTGTAAGAACCCTGCGGGTAATACAATAGTGCTGTTTCATCCATAAAGTTGATGTTATTAAGATGAGAACAAAGGTAGCATAAATAATAGATGAGTAGGGATTGAAATCTTCCCATCTGTTTTTTCTCACCTCTTGTCATATTCATAGAAAATGCCATGTGCAGAAGAACCCTTAACCTTAAAGGAGTGAACAGTGAGAAACCTGCCCACAATTACAGCATTTCTGTTCTTGCTCAGTAAATACCAAGATCACAATATGGCAGGATTGCGTGGAGACAATAAACTGATTAGAAGAGATTTGTAGAACAATTGATCATAGCACTTGGAAATTTTGCAGCAGGCTTTCTGTTTTCTGGATCCATTTTGCCAAAAAGACAAACTGTTCTGAATCAGAATGAACAAAGTGCTCTACTGCCTACCTTTTTCTCCAACACCTTCTCTTTCCCTCTTCAATTATAGATACGTGATATCTGATCGTCCATTTTCATATGAATTTGTAAGTTGTGACTTTAGAAAAGTAGAGAGACTGCCTTCTGGTTGTGAATGATAAGGTGGTACCTATGCCGAGCCTAACATTTCTCTGCCATCTTGTTGCCTTTTGTATTTGTTTCCTGGGGGTGTTGTAGTAAATCAGCGTAAACTGTAGCTTCAAACGACTGAAACTTTTTCTCTCATGGTCCTTGAGCCTGGATGTGTGCAATCAAGGGGTCAGCAAGGCCAATTCCTTCTCAAGGCCCTTGGGGGGAGTCTGTTCTCCTTTCTCCAAGCTCCTGGGTTGCTGTCGCTCCCGGCGTTCCCTGGAGCCCCGCGGCATCCTCTGGGTGAACCTCTGCACACCTTTGCCTTCACATGGCCCTCGCTAGAGGACATTAGTTGTTGACCCTGGGACACATCCTAATCCAGGATAAACTCATCTGAACTTGATTTCCTCTTCAAAGACCCCATTTCCAAACAGTGTCACAATGTCCATTGTTCTGGACTAGGAGTTAGGACTGCAACCTATCTTTGGGGGGATACAATTCAACTCATGATATCCACCTCATGAAACCTTACTCTGAGGAAGTAATAAAGGAAATTTTTACATTTGGGCAAATTTAAGGTTCACTTTGGGGGTCTTTCTCTTCTCCTGACTTCCACACACAATGAGAATATCAAATTTAAACCAAGCCGTTGGTAAACATCATTATGACCGGAGAAGGTGACAGTAAACTCCAAGGTCCCAGAACGCTCTTGTCAAACAGCCAAACCTGTAAGGTGAGCAGATCGACCGTGAGTAGAGACTGAGCAAGGGCTTGAAGGCCTGGCATGTTGACAGAGTAAATACCAATATTATAGTACGGAAAAAGATTTATCCATGAACCTGAATCTACTGAGTTTTGTGGAATTCTCTTAAGTTGATTGTCACCACAATTCTCCAAACATGTGATCAGTTTTCTGAGTAGGATTTTTGAAAACATACATGCAATCATTTGAAATATAATAGAAGCATTTTATTTAATGCCCCACACATTAAAATCACAAAAGGAGGGAATCTTGCATTTCACCAAAATGGAATCTCCCATTACGTGAGACAGCAGTTTTGACCACCAGAAGGAGTACTTTATAAATTATTGTCTGTTTTGCATGGACAGCAGTGCATGGTTTAGAGCCAAATATTAGAAACATAAAGGTTGGTGATGTGGTCGGCATGCATTGAATTAATTAATGAAAAGAAAAATAATCTTTCTTAATGAGAGTTTATGTTACTATGTTAGCTCTGTGGGTGTAAGCTGTGCAGTCATCGTTTACAGGTTGTACACGCTACAGAGATGGGGCCTCTAAAAGGAGGGTGACAGATGAACCATTGCACAGGTGGGCAACGGCGCGGCAAGGGAGAACGCGCTGGACCTAATGAGCAGCCAGAAACAGCAATCAAGTCATTACTAAAACAGACTACAGTTAATGCAGGAACACACATCTTCTTGGCATAGCCATTGTATTAGCTGATGTACCGCGCATTCCAAAAGATCCATTCCTTAGATAAGAAAAAAACTATCATGTCTAGAACTACGTATCTTCCTATTTATTGGTGTTACTGACATAAGCCTGATTTTTGTTCCCCAGTGCAGTTTAGGTATCCTTCTTTCTATGTGTAATTCCACCACCATATTTCTTTGCCTTTCTTATCATATCATGTATTTAACAACTTATAAAACAAGTATATATAGCCATCATATTAGACAAGAAAAATTGTGCCCTGTATGTTATTCTGCCATCGACCTCTTGAAAGAAAATGCAGCATGGTTATGTAACAGGAATTAACAACTCAGTTGCTTGTTGAGGAGAAAAATTTCTCTTCTCTGGTGCTCTCTCCTCGGTTAAAGTTATGTAAGATCATTGACATTTTTGAATTATAAAATTTCTTCCCTAAGACGTGACATGTAAGAATCTATATTTAAAGCAAAATAACCTAGAAACATTATTTAATAATAGCTTTATGATTAAGAGTCTGTGTGTATTTCTCAGTTACATGAATGTTAAACACAGGTGTTTCCGGAAAAAAGCACTCAAGTATCTTAATCTATAAAATGGACATAACAGTATCTGTTCCATGTCTTCTTGTGGGTATTAAATGAGATAAATGATGTAAAATGTTTACTACAGTTTCTGTATAGTGAGTGCCCAATAACTGGTAAGCCAAAAAGAACCACTAAAATGTTTCAAAAATAAGCATTTTCAAAATAATTTCTATGGGATTTTTAAAAATGCTACCCATTTCATTAAAATAATACTAAATATTTTAAGGTATAATTTTCTATATGATGATTTGGGAATACAACAAAATATAATTTGGGGCTCAAAATAAGACAGACTGTCCTAACAATCAAGCCTTAAAACCAGAAATGGATTTCTTTTCAAGGAACATATTTCTTATCACTGCCATGTTTCAGCACAAGTTGAAGGGCCAGGGTGGGATGCCGTTGTAAGTGGGAGGCAGGGCGAAATGATTTCCGCTTCCCCTCATGATTCTATCCTGTATTCCATGGAAACCAGGGCTCTATTCTTGTTTCTTATCATCATCATTGCCTTCAGAATGTTATAAATATTTAGGTCATTTTAATACCACCCCATTTTCCACTTTGTTTTTATTCTTCTTCTTAGTTACTGTTTAGCTACAGAGTGGAGAGCTGCGATCAATGATGCCCACTCCCGAAAAGTCCTAGATGTCACCATTTCAGGCAGTTTGGGCAACCCCCGTGGTGATCCCCCACCACTAAAAGTGCACCCAGTTGGTCACCATCTAGAATGTAGCCCTTGACGATGATGTCCAGCCTTAGAGAAGTTCCAAGTTAACTTAGAAGCTGAAACTCTGTTTATCTGCAGAGCAAACCAGAAAACATGCCAGCATTCCTCCCTCCTGCTCAGGCCCTGCCTTGCTGTGCCTCGCCACCAATGTAGAACAGAGAATAATGAAATCTGTCCACTGGAAATTTGCAGAGAAGCTGCTCAATACTTTTTTCCTCTTGGATGAAGAATTATGTAGAAAAGAGAAACCTCAGAGTCCTCATAAGGAAAATTGACAGTTACAGGCAAGGGATATGAGTTACTCAAGGTCAGATAACTTAGTCAGATAACTTAACAGCAGAGCCCTTGCAAGGACCCAGTCTCCCTGACATCGTGGTCTTTTCCAGCCCCGCTGCTGCTCAGT
Organism: Phataginus tricuspis; assembly: GCA_029783875.1. NCBI lineage: Eukaryota > Metazoa > Chordata > Mammalia > Pholidota > Manidae > Phataginus > Phataginus tricuspis. The sequence continues at coordinate 6,900,359 of JAQQAC010002594.1, read as the reverse complement.
ATGGAGAGAAGCCTTGCCCGCCCTCCTCCTGAAAGTCCCATGGCCATTTGTTTCCTTATTTTGATATGGCTAGTGAGTCCATTCTCTCCCATCAGTTGTAAGCTTAATTTCACCAGAAATTATATCTACTAACAAGAAGATAGATACAGAATCTCTTTTAGCTCTGTACTGGTTTGCTCAAAGCAAGAAATGTCCTTGGTGGTCTGAACTCTTGAAGCTCTATCTCTGCATTTACTTTTCTTTAGCTAAGCGTATGATCGCTGTGGTCTCTCCCTCCCCTCTTCAGTCACAGAGCCACTCTTCCAGGACTCCGCGGGCTGGGAGGATCACTGCATTGACATTAGCTGTGTTCCTGTGGGCCCTGAACCTTGCTATCTACTGTTGAAGCAGCTCTATTCTGATTAATAAGAAATAAGCTTCATTTATGTGATTATTCAGGGCCTAACAGACACTGAATGAGTGTCCTTTCCCCACTGAGCTGTGGTCTGTGAGTGTGCCATGACTTACCAGCTTAGGGGGCAGTTTTTACATCACGAAGGAAGTGTGGTTCGAACTTGCCCTGGAAACTTAGAAGGGAAATCGGGACACTGTCCTCCTGCTTTCTGAACATTTCAAGATTATGTGGAAAATTTGAAAGAGTTTCAACTTTCACTTAAAGTGAGAATCTTTGTTTTCATTTTACTTAATTTTAATCTTTGTATTCAAAGATCTCAGTGCTCTAAATGTAATCGGAAACACAGACTTCGAAGCCAAAACTTCTTCCTCCACTTTGTACACATGAAAACTGTCTCTAGGTTCACTATGTAAGCATTGTTTTTTTTTTATACTTACCATTTATTTACTATCTGTATGTGCTGGGCACTAGGCTATGTATTTGACTTATTGAATCCTCACAATAACTCTGCAAGAAAAACACTACCATCCCCATCTTTTATGGATTTGTTAAAATTGAGACTCAAAGTTGCTAAGTAATTCCCTCAAATAGGCTAATAAATTCAATAACTGGGATTTAAAAACAAGTTTCAGATTAAAACCCATACCCTTTTTACTAAGTGATATTTTAAACACTTACTGTCTTTTTCTCTTTGCTTTGTGGACTGTCCCAATACTTTTTTGCTTAAAATACATCTTGCTGTTCCTGGTAGCTGTATGCCAGCGTGGCCCATCTGGTGCTGTTTTCCCAGAATTTCACAGTGCAAGCTTTCTATTCAAAGATAGACTTCAACATTTCCTTAAAACATTTCCTGTGCTCACCTTGTAGTGATCATTCTATCATGGTCACGTTGCTGCACACTGAGTTCTGATGCTCGGGGGGCATGAGGATGTCAGCAGGAGCCCAAGCAGTGTGAGGATAATGGATGCTGACATCTATCCTCGGCACACGTGCTCAGCTCGGCAGTGCTCTGGAGTAGCAAGCACAGCTTTGCTGCTACCCAGTGGCTGCATCCCAGAACTCTAGTGCTAGACGAAATGGCAGTGCAGGTATTCTGAGAAACTCTTACATCTCAACCAGCTGAGCACATATATGATCAAAAGCCCTTGAGGGGATTCTGTGATGTGTTGCTAACTTCACTCTGGTATATGAAAACTCATGGCTTGTCTTATAAAATTAGCATTCTCCTATGGGTTCATGGTTAGGGCACAGAAAGTTGAAGGCACGCAGGCAAACCTATGAGCAGCTGGAGATGTTTACTGCAATACTAATTCGGCTTCCTAGAGAGTAGATTTCTGATGTTCTCACTCACACAGACAAGGAAAACTGAGATAAGGCATCTTTTTGGGATTTGAAAAATCAACAGCAGCCTGAAAGTGTCCACAATGTGAAGGCAAAGCTAAAGGTATGGTGAGGTATGGGAATGCCCATAAAAAGGCCATTAGAGAATCGTAAGGCGTTTCTCCATGTTATCTGCAAGCCCTATTAGCATTAACAGGCAAGCAGGCTCGTTGGCTAGTTAATCAAATGTGGTCCGTCATTCCTCTAGAATTCCTCCCACGCAGCTGCTTTGATCAAGGCTGGAGGAGCAGAAATCCATCCATCATGAGCTAAGTTGACAAGAAAAATCTTATGTGGGCAAACTGCTGCACAGTTTTTAGAAGTAACACATGACTTGTGGTGTAAATAGAAATTTTAAAGTACGGCGCCCTCCCTTCCACAGCAGCACTCAGTGGCATTTTTAGAAATTGTAGTCATTACCCTCTCTGATCTCATCCTCCAGAGTCAGGATTCCGACATCGACCCTTATATCTTAGAACAGGAAGGCACCTTAGAAGTGGGTAAGCACACTCCCTCACTTTGTAGAGGACAAGCATGAAGTCCAGGTGAATGACTACAGGCAGATCTAGCAGTAAAGGCCCTAATTCTCCTCACTGTTCCTTTTATAAAGGAAAAATAAGAGGACACCAAATCATAGGCTAAAAATGCAAATGGAATTTATTAAGGGTCTCCTGGGTCTCTTACTATACTGTACTGTATTGACTTACAAGAAAAATGGATGAAAAAAGTTGGGTCATCATGGTTCTTCTGCTTGAAGATCTTGTTTTCTACTCAAGAATACATTTTACAAAGCCACACACAAGCAAGTACAAGTTTATATGGTGAGATTGAAAGCCAAAAACAGTAGGAGCCTCTAGTCAGTGAGAGCTGGTTAAGAGTGCTGGCATTTGCATTGAAATCCCTATCTACACACGTGTATAACCCCCAGGTCTGGTGTGTGACTATGCCGGTCATTATTTAGTGGGCAGTGGGGAACCAGCAAAGGTCTAAGGAGGCTACAGACTGAGACAACATGCAATGGAGAAATTAATAGGGGTCAAGCAATGGAAAAAGGAAATTATTTCTACCTGTGGTGAAAGAAAATGGAGGTGGTTAGGAGAGTCTGTCTTCCCCACCTGACTCTAAGCTTTCTTGTTATTGCTCTATCCAGCTTTGCTCGAACATACCAGACCCTCATGAATAATCAATAAGCATTTTTTAAAGCATAACTATGTGCCATTAGCCACCAACAAGCTACGTAACTGTTCAATTTATCACACGTGTAAGGTGCAAGGACTGAGAAAAGTGTTTGCAGAGACAGGGTTTGTAGCTCTGCCTCTTGTACTAACAACCTGTCCGATCCTAGGCAAGGTACCTCTCAGAGACTCAGTTTCTTCTTCCATAAATTGGAAAGATTTAACCAGATCATCACTACAGATACTTTTTCACTATCTTATCTCTATCCTTCTGACTTGAGAAGAGGAGGTAATATTGGTCAAGTGGTGAAAATATGTTCAGGGGAATAGTGACGCTTCTTTTTAAATCCCTTTTCCCAGCTTCTGATCACTTGTTTAGGATTTTATAGGAACAAATTATTTGCCAGTAAATGTAGAAGTGTAAATGAAAGTATTGAGTGGAAGATATCCAGAGATGAAATAAAAATCTTTCCTTTTTAATAGCAGCATATTAAGCATTCTGTTGTTAGCATACAGTATTTCATGAAGTTTGATTAGGTGGACATACATTTAATAAATGGTGAGCATGACATGAGCATCTCCATGTCCTGACTCTCATGTTGCCAAATCACCCTTCTTATTAGCTTATCAGCTACACAGAGGGAGTCACCCACACATTAAGGCATTAAGCGACCAACTCTGAGTGGACTGACAGATTCATTTCCCTGGTGAGTGAAACCATTTGTTTTAGTCGCTCTCTGCTGATTCAACTAAGAAAATTTCTCCTCTTCTTAGCCTCTTAATCTTATTCATAATCACAACCCCCTGCCTTTTGGTACCACACTGATTTCACTGGCAAACTATTATTTTGAAATAGATTATTTTGAAGAAAATCTAAAGCAAATAAATGGTTCTTTAAAAAGTCAGTTTGCTTTAGGTGAAAAAGAAAACCAGAGGTTTTCCAAGAGATTAGAGAAATGGGTCTCATTTCATTTATGTTCTTTACACTAGAGAGAGAAAGTAAATACATGCTGTGCAGTGCAATTTAAAATACTGCCATCCCCTGCCTTCCCCTCCACCTCCCAGCCCCATCCACCTGGGTCCCTTAAGAACGGGAAGCAGTTTGCCCTGCTAAGTGGTGTACTGAAGTGTCTAGGGAACAAACTGGAAACTTTTATAGGCAGACCTACAGAAGCCTCCTTATGTAAGTTCAGTCACCAGGAGTAAGCTCACTGTCACTGCTGTTTCAGTCTCTCGATTCCAATTCATTTCTGATGGCTTGCTGATGACATAATTTAAAAAGTTACAGAGCAAGTAGAGATATAAGTCAAATGTACAGTTGAGGGTGTCGTCACCCACCCCTTTGCAGTCTGTCTTCCATCCCTCTTGCTCTAGGTTCTCTCTGTTTATCAGTAACTCCTGTGTCAACCCCCTTTGTCAGATTGGTTCCTAGTGGACTTCTCTTTATAGCACGTGGCACAGTTCACCAACCTTAGACTCTCTGATGCCAGCCCAGTGGCATTAGGCAAACCATGTTTCCCTCCATTGCCTTTAGTTCTCTTACCCCGTGTTTTTCCCTGCCGCTCGCTTCTTGCTTAAACACAGGTGTTGCCAATGTTGTGCCTTTGGACCATATTCTTTTCTGCTTTCTCTACCACCACAGGAAGCCTGTCCTCTAGTGTCTGAAGTGCCATTTTCTGTTCCTGTGCATAGGTTAGTCTCTTTTTTTCACTCTTACAAATATTTCCATTGATCTTGCTGAGACTTTTGCCCATGCCAGACAACCCTATTTACTATAGTTTTATAGCATCTTCATATCTGCTTAGGCAAGTCTCCCCACAGTAGTCTTTCTTTTCAAAATGTTCATGACTATTCTCCTAGTAAAGGCTTCATATTTCTAAGATCTTATGGAAAGACCTCCTGCACTTATAGCTATTAATTGATATTTTGACTTACCTGCACCAAATACGTACATGTTTAGATCTTTACACTATTGAATCTTTCTATTCAGAAGTAAGATATATATCTCCCCAATTATTTGATTTTTCTTAACATCATTAATGTTTTATTATTTTCCCTTTTTGTCCTTGGGCACTTGTTATTAGACTCATATCTAGCAATATTGTTATTTATACAAGTGAAATTTTTATTATATTTTCTAACTTTTATTATATTTTCTAATATAATTTCTATTATATTATATTTTCTAATTTTTTCTATAATATATTTTATTATATTCTATATTTATTATATTTTTATTAAATTTCATTATATTTTCCTTGACCTTTAGGATAGCTTTTGATGGCATTAGTTTAATCTTGAATTTGCTGCCCAGCCTATCTTGTTTATATATTAATTCTTTGGGACTTCCATATTTTTCATCAAAAGATTCTGTTACTTTAATTACTTTACTGGGAGACCTAATACTTATCAAATCATAAACACAAGAGCTCCAATGATTTTCATTTTGAAAGGAACAAATCTTCAGCCACACCACTAACTGACGCCTGACCTCACACGCTGTCCGGGATGAGCTCTCCTGTGTTCCAGCCGCCTGCCTGCCCGCCTGCTCTCACCCTCCCTTCTCCATTTCAGCCTGCGAGAAATCTAGCCATCCTCCTAGTTGTCTTCCATAAATCGTCTCCTGATATTATTTTATTAAGGTATTTTTGATATACACTCTTATGAAGCTTTCACATGAAAAAACAATGTGGTTACTACTTTACCCATATTATCAAGTGCCCACCCACACCCCAATGCAGTCACTGTCCATCAGTGTAGTAAGATGCCACAGATTCACTGTTTGCCTTCTCTGTGCTACACTGTTTTCCCCGTGACCCCCCACACCATGTGTACTAAACATAACACCCCTCAATCCCCTTCTCCCACCCTCCCCACCCACCTCCCACACCCCACCCTTTGGTAACCACTAGTTCCTTCTTGGAGCCTCTGAGTCTGCTACTATTTTGTTCCTTCAGTTTTGGTTCCTTGTTATACTCCACAGATGAGGGAAATCATTTGGCATGTGTCTTTCTCCACCTGGCTTATTTCACTGAGCATAATATCCTCCAGCTCCATCCATGTTGTTGCAAATGGCAGGATTTGTTTCCTTCTTATGGCTTAATAGTATTCCATTGTGTATATGTACCAAATCTTCTTTATCCATTCATCTACTGATGGACACAGGTTGCTTCCATTTCTTGGCTATTGTAAATAGTGCTGTGATAAACATAGGGGTGCATCTGTCTTTTTGAATCTGAGAAGTTGTTTTCTTTGGGTAAATTCCAAGGAGTGGGATCTGGGTCAAATGGTATTTCTATTTTTAGTTTTTTGAGGAACCTCCATATTGCTTTCCACAATGGTTGAACGAGCTTACATTCCCACCAGCAATGTAGGAGGGTTCCCCTTTCTCCGCATACTTGCCAGCATTTGTTGTTCTTGGTCTTTTGGATGGTGGCCCTCCTTACTGGTGTGAGGTGATATCTCATTGTGGTTTTAATTTGCATTTCCCTGATGATTAGTGATGTGGAGAATCTTTTTATGTGTCCCTTGGCCATCTGAATTTCTCCTTTGGAGAACTGTCTCTTCATATCATCTGCCCATTTTTAATAGGATTATTTGCTTTTTGGGTGTAGAGGCGTGTAAGTTCTTTATATATTTTGGATGTTAACCCCTTGTTGGATATGTCATTTACAAATATATTCTCCCATATTGTAGGGTGCCTTTTTGTTCTGTTGATGCTGTCCTTCGCTGTACTGAAACTTTTTAGTTTGATGTAGTCCCATGAGTTCATTTTTGCTATTGTTTCCCTTGCTCGAGGAGATGTGTTCAGGAAGATGTCGCTCATGCTTATATTCAGGATATTTTTGCCTATGTTGTCTTCTAAGAGTTTTATGGTTTCATGACTTACATTCAGGTCCTTGATCCATTTAGAGTTTACTTCTGTGTATGGGGTTAAACAATAATCCAGTTTCATTCTCTTGCGTGTAACTGTCCAGTTTTGCCAACAGCAGCTGTTGAAGAGGCTGTCATTTCCCCATTGTATGTCCATGGCTCCTTTATCATATATTAATTGACCATATATGGTTGGGTTTATATCAGGGCTCTCTAGTCTGTTCCATTGGTCTATGGGTCTGTTCTTGTGCCAGTACCAAATTGTCTTGAGTACTGTGGCTTTTTAGTAAAGTTTGAAGTTGGGGAGCATAATCCCCCCAGCTTTATTCTTCCTCCTCAGGATTGCTTTGACTATTCGGGGTCTTTTGTGGTTCCATATGAATTTTAGAATGATTTTCTCTAGTTCATTGAAGAATGCTGTTGGTATTTTGATAGGAATTGCATTGAATCTGTAGATTGCTTTAGGCAGAATGGCCATTTTGACAATATTAATTCTTCCTATCCATGAGCATGGGATGTGTTTCCATTTATTGGTATCTTCTTTAATTTCTCTAATGAGTGTCTTGTAGTTTTCAGAGTACAGGTCTTTCACTTCCTTGGTCAGGTTTATTCCTAGATATTTTCTTCTTTTTGATGCAACTTTGAATGGAATTGTTTTCCTGATTTCTCTCTCTGCTAGGTCATTGTTAGTGTATAGGAATGCCACAGATTTCTGCATATTAATTTTGTATCCTGCAACTTTGCTGAATTCACATATTAGATCTAGTAGTTTTGGAGTAGATTCTTTAGGGTTTTTTATGAACAATATCATGTCATCTGCAAACAGAGACAGTTTAACTTCTTCCCTGCTAATCTGGATGCCTTTTATTTCTTTATGTTGTCTGAGTGCCATGGCTAGGACCTCCAGTACTATGTTGAGTAGAAGTGGAGAGAGTGGGCATCCTTGTCTTTTTCCCGATCACAAAGAAAAAGCTTTCAGCTTCTCACTGTTAAGTATAATGTTGGCTGTGGGTTTCTCATATATGGCCTTTATTATGTTGAGGTACTTGCCCTCTATACCCATTTTGTTGAGAGTTTTTATCATGAATGGATGTTGAATTTTGTCAAATGCTTTTTCAGCATTTATGGAGATGATCATGTGATTTTTGTCCTTCTTTTAGTTGATGTGGTGGATGATGTTGATGGATTTCTGAATGTTGTACCATCCTTGCATCCCTGGAATAAATCATACTTGATCATTATGGATGATCCTTTTGATGTATTTTTGAATTCGGTTTGCTAATATTTTGTTGAGTATTTTTACATCTATGTTCATCAAGGATATTGGTCAGTAGTTTTCTTTTTTTGTGGTGTCTTTGCCAGGTTTTGGTATTAAAGTGATGCTGGCCTCATAGAATGAGTTTGGAAGTATTCCTTCTTCTTCTACTCCTTGGAAAACTTTAAGGAGGATGGGTATTAGGTCTTCACTAAATGTTTGATAAAATTCAGCGGTGACGCCATCTGGTACAAGCATTATGTTCTTAGGTAGTTTTTTGATTACCAGTTCAATTTCCTTGCTGGTAATTGGTCTGTTGAGATTTTCGGTTTCTTTATGGGTCAGCCTTGGAAGGTTGTGTTTTTCTAGAAAATTGTCCATTTCTTCTAGTTTATCCAGTTTGTTAACATATAATTTTTCATAGTATTCTCTAATAGTTCTTTGTATTTCTGTGGTGTCTGTCATGATTTTTCCTTTCTCATTTCTGATTTTGTTTATGTGAGTAGACTCTCTTTTTTTCTTGATAAGTCTGGCTAGGGGTTTATCTATTTTGTTTATTTTCTCAAAGAACCAGCTCCTGCTTTCACTGATTCTTTCTATTGTTTTATTCTTCTAGATTTTATTTATTTCTGCTCTAATCTTTATTATGTCCCTCCTTTTACTGACTTTGGGTCTCATTTGTTCTTCTTTTTCTAGTTTTGTTAATTGTGAGTTTAGACTGCTCATATGGGAATGTTCTTCTTTCCTGAGGTAGGCCTGTATTGCAATATACTTTCCTCTTAGCACAGCCTTTGCTGTGTCCCACAGATTTTGCAGTGTTGAATTATTGTTGTCATTTGTCTCCATGTATTGCTTGACCTCTGTTTTTATTTGGTCATTGATCCATTGATTATTTAGGACCAAGTTATTAAGCCTCCATGTGTTTGTGGGCTTTTTCATTTTCTTTGCATAATTCATTTCTACTTTCCTTTGTGGTCTGAGAAGCTTGTTGGTACAATTTCAATCTTTTTGAATTTACCAAGGCTCTTTTTGTGGCCTAGTATATCTATTCTTGAAAATGTTCCATGTGCACTTGCGTGTATTCTGCTGCTTTTGGGTATAGAGTTCTGTAGATGTCTGTCAGGTCCATCTGTTCTAATGTGTTGTTCAGTGCCTCTGTCTCCTTACTTATTTTCTGTCTGGTTGATCTGTCCTTCAGAGTGAGTGGAGTGTTGAAGTCTCCTAGAATGAATTCATTGCATTTTATTTTCCCCTTTAATTCTGTTGTATTTTTTTCACATATGTAGAAGCTCCTGTGTTAGGTGTATAGATATTTATAATGGTTATATCTTCCTGTTGGATTGACCCTTTTATCATTATGTAATGTCCTTCTTTGTCTCTTGTGACTTTCTTTGTTTTGAAGTCTATTTTGTCTGATATGAGTACTGCAACACCTGCTCTTTTCTCCCTATTAGTTGCATGAAATGTCTTTTTCCATCCCTTCACTTTTAGTCTTTGTATGTCTTTTGATTGGTGCATTCAATCCATTTACATTTAGGGTGATTATGGATAGGTATGTACTTATTGGCATTGCAGGCTTCAGATTCGTGGTTGCCAAAGGTTCAAGGTTAACTTCCTTACTATCTAAAAGTCTAACTTAACTCACTTAATATGCTATTACAAACACTATCTAAAGGTTCTTTTTGTTTTGTTTTGTTTTGTTTTCCTCCTCCTTTTTCTTCCTCCTCCATTCTTTATGTATTAGGTATCATATTCTGTACTGTTTGTCTATCCCTTGATTGACTTTGGGGATAGTTAATTTAATTCTGCATTTTCTTAGTAATTAGCTGTTCTACTTTCTTTACTTGGTTTTATTACCTCTGGTGACATCTATTAAACCTTAGGAACACTTCCATCTATAGCAGTCCCTCCTAAATACACTGTAGAGATGGTTTGTGGGAGATAAATTCTCTCAGATTTTGCTTATCTGGGAATTGTTTAATCTCTCCTTCAAATTTAAATGATAATCCTGCTGGATAAAGTAATCTTGGTTCAAGGTCCTTCTGCTTCATTGCATTAAATATATCATGCCACTCCCTTCTGGCCTGTAAGGTTTCTGCTGAGAAGTCTGATGTTAGCCTGATGGGCTTTCCTTTGTATGTGATCTTATTTCTCTCTCTGGCTGCTTTTAATAATCTGTCCTTATCCTTTATCTTTGCCATTTTAATTACTATATGTCTTGATGTTGTCTTCCTTGGGTCCTCTGTGTTGGGAGATCTGTGCACCTCCATGACCTGAGAGACTATCTCCTTCCCCAGATTGGGGAAGTTTTCAGCAATCACCTACTCAAAGACACTTTCTATCCCTTTTTCTCTCTCTTCTTCTTCTGGTATCCCTATAATGTGAATATTGTTCTGTTTGGATTGGTCACACAGTTCTCTCAATATTCTTTCATTCTTAAAGATCCTTTTTTCTCTCTGTGCCTCAGCTTCTTTGTATTCCTTTTCTCTATTTTCTATTTCATTTATCGTCTCCTCCACCATATCCAATCTGCTTTAAATACCATCCATTGTGCTCTTCAATGATTGGATCTCTGATGGGAGTTCATTCCTGAGTTCTTGAATATCTTTCTGTACCTCCATGAGCATGTTAATGATTTTTATTTTGAACTCCCTTTCAGGGAGAGTCATGAGGTCCATATCATTTAAGTCTTTCTCAGGAGTTGTATTCATAATTTTACTCTGGACCAGGTTCCTTTGGCATTTCATATTTGTGTATGGCGCCCTCTAGTGCCCAGAAGCTGTACTCCCTGGAGCTTCTCAGCCCTTGAAGCAATGTCAGGGATTGCTTGGGAGTGGCATTGGTGCCTAGGGGGACAAAGGAGCTGTTTCCTGCTTCCTGGCTGCTATGCCTTCTCCACTGCCTGAACCAGTGGGCCAAGCACACAGGTATAAGCCTCTGTGCTTTGCGTTTTTAGTTGCTGTAGACAGATCTTCCCTCTGGCTGGCCTAACGCCAGGGTAGGTTTCCCAGTTTGCAAGCCCAGTGGGGCTGGCCAGGAGAAAGTTGCAGTAGTCTGCCTGTCACAGAAGGGGTTCTTGGAGCCGTGTAGGCAGACAGGGAGCTGGAGCACCTGAAGATCCTGAAAGCTCCCAACCTGCTGGGCAGAGTGCACCCAGATAATTTTGTCTACCTGTCCTTTCTCCTGAGCGGTAAGCTCTGTGCAATCCTTGCCCCTTTAGCAGCCCTCTTCCTAAGGGCTTCCTTGTTAGGAAGTGTCTCAGACTGCCTGCCTTTCTTTTGTCCCAGAGCAGCTGGATATGAATTGCTGCTTTGCACAAGCAGCTGGAATCTTAGTCTCTCTAGGAATTCTGCCTGTCTTAGCTTTCCAACCCCCTAATTATGAGAGTATCATGCAAGCACCATGAAATGTAGGTTTGTGCTCCCAGAGCAGATCTCCAGAGTTAGGTATTCAGCAGTCCAAGATCTCCACTCCCTCCCTACTCTGTTCCTCTTCCTCCCGTTGGTGAGCTGGGGTAGGGGAAGGGCCTGGATCCCGCAGGACCACAGCTTTTGTACGTTACCCTTTTCCGTGAGGTCTGCTCTTGTCTCCAGGTGTATGCAGTTTGTTGCAGTCCTCTTTACTGTTGCTCTTTTAAGAGTAGTTGTATTAATTATATTTTCATGTTATATGTGGTTTTAGGAGGAAGCCTCTGTCTCACCTCTCACGCCGCCATCTTTAATCCCTGTATCTCCACCATCTCCTGATATTTTTAATGTCATTTCAGTTTTTCCTCCTTTGATGCCTTTTCCTGCATTGATAGCTCCCATAGCACTTTTTTTTCCAAGTCATTTAACATCAGCTGTTAGACTATCCATCAGTTTGAGGCAGGGGTATCTTTTGTTGTCTTTGTGTTTCCTGCAACATCTAGTGGTGCTTTCCTGTATGTTGTCAGAGAGTTCAATATATGTGTTTTGATTGAGTCGAATACATCAAATATCTGGAAACTAGATCTTAACAGGGGCAGGGGGATCCATTTTATATTCATCCCATTGTTGTACCATTAATCTTGGATGGGTAAAAGTTTGCTTGGCCATCCATCACTAGTGGGGTAATTAAATTATGAGGCCACAGAACACAGGCTTCTTATATGCTCATAAAAAATGTATTTGATTTCTTCCTGATGAATAGCCCTTCTACTTTACCTTAAAAAATACACCATCACACAGCCCCATAGAAACAAAAAATTCCAAAAAATCTTAACTGATCTGTAAAACTGGAGTTGCAATTGCTTTCTGTTCTGGCTGTTAAAATGTTCTACTTTGGGGGAAAAAAGTTCATTTTATTTTTATAATTTAATTATATACTTTATAGGTACATACTGTTATTTTATACTGCAATTTTAACTAGTATGTACCTTGGAGTTCAGTTATGAAACTTACAAAATCCATTTATATTAAAAGCTATAACAGTATCATTTTTCACAAAGCCTCTGCATTAAATGGCTTCTTCACTGAAATAATTTTTTCCTCTCCCTTAGGGATGGAGAAGCTCAACTATTTTTTCCATTAGAGATGAGATGAAGTTAAACTACATATAAGAGAAGTAGTCTAAAGAAGGACTAGGTAGACAAAAGCTGACCTATTTCTATTTATAATGTTTGAAAGCCATCTGCTTTTTATCCTGCTTTTTTTACCCAAAAATGTAAGAAAACATTTTCAATCTATGACAACAGTTTCTTTGAAATCCAGAAGAAACTAAATACCTTTTGCCACTTTCCATTGCAATGTTTCTACATTGCCTAAGCACCTAAATAACAAACAGTGCCACAAAGTATACAAACAACATCTGGCTTCAAGCTAATGTGACAAAGTAGTGTTATAAGCGTGGTGATGGTAAAGCCTGTTTCTTCTTAATTAAGTGGCAAGATTAAGATTAATTAAATACCACAAGAAAAAAGGTTTCTTCTAAATCTGAAGAGGATTTCTGACTGGTTTTACATGCCAACCTATTCTTCATTTAAAACAGTAAAAGAGTCTCCTTGCTAAGACACACTTCTCATACACATTTTTCTGTTAAGCCATGTAGAGTGCCAATAAAGTGACAACCTATATGGTCAATGAAACTCAAGTCTCAGCAAGTGGTTCATATACCACAGTGTGGTGAAACTTCCTACAAAAACTGCACTTCTTCGTACTGGTTGGACATTTACTGAGATATAGACCTAGATGGCTGGACACCCACTGAGTTTTCTAATTATCTGCCAGTGTGGTCATATAAGTTCTAATAATTTCCAATTGTAGTATGACCTTTCTTCAGAAATGTTCATTTTATAATAGTGTAAGACTTGCTAGAGGAATGCACTTTGAACTAATTCATAGCCTTATGATACTCAGGAAGGTTTGGTAGCCCTCTTACCCCAAAGGTCAACATCCATTTTTTCTGCGGCTTGCTGCTTAATCAAACCCAAATGAAGCAATAACACAAAATACCAATGAAAGATTCTGTTTCCCAGGTTTTTCCTACCATAAGTTTATTTTTCTTAGCTAGTTGTTTTTCTATTAGAATAGCAATAAGATTTAAATTAATGCTTCCTGAAAATTATGAGATACCAATCAAGAAGTGATTTTATTTTTAGCTACTTAAAAGAGGCTGTCCACGCACAGGGCCTATAACCATTCACTGAATAGTTTAATCTACTTTCCTTTTTCCTAATACTATTTTTCTCTTCCTTCTCCTCCTTTTTATTATAAAACAGAGGTCATGATATAAGGAATATTTTTAAATGAGTACTTGGTTTTTGTTTAGGAAATATTTACCAGTTTTCCTTTCAATGCCAGAAAGTAAGACAAGAGCTTTTTATCTAGGAAAGTAATAGTTGGACCACAAGTGTGTAATTTAGTTAATAATTATGATGAAAATAATAATAAATTATTTAACCTGGTTGTGATAGACATCATGGAGAGTGGTTAATATGGAATGTGGTTAATGCAATTCCTTAAGTTTTTCCAAGCTTCTAAAAAGGTAGTTAAGAAGAAAAGCAAGCATTTTGCCATTTGTATATCATGGGCTTATTTCCTTTTATTCTACACTTCATTAGTCTTTCATTTAGAAATAGATTGGAACCTCAAGTGATCTCACACATACTTCAGTCTGCCAGCCACAGCCTACCTTGTGCATTAGCTCATAAATCACATGAAAACATCTCCAAAGGTCAGAAGTATTAGCCATTAGGCAAGATGTGAGGCTTGGAACATGCAGACTCAAGCCCCATAGTTACTCCTAAAGAAACACATCTTAGCTTGATGTTGAGAACATCTGGGCTTCAGTACACCTGAATTCCAGTTAGTGGGCTGCTCAATACACACAGCTTTTCCATAACGAACTTTCTCCAGATTAGGATAAGACTGTTCAATCATCCTGGAGAGAAGTCAACAGAACTTGTCACAAAGAAAACAAACCTACATTAAGTGCCCTGCATGAACCACGAAGCATTCTAGGTGGCTTCACTCAGGTTAGCCCAATTCTCAAACACTGATTGAGCACTTACTGTGTTCTAGGTATGCTTGATGCCAGGAAGAAATAAATGAGTGGGACTGAAATGTTGCCATCAAAGAGGTTACAGTTGAACAAGAGTTATAACGTTTACCAATAGTTACTATGTGCCAGATATTTTCTTAAGTCCTTCACGTTCATAAATAATTCATTCTTAACAATAGTCATACAAATAGATGCTGTTACATTCCTCACCTTATGGATGAGAAAACTGAGAAACAGAGCCCAAGAAATTACCAAAGATACTCAACAATTTAGAACCAGGATCCACGTCCTGGATTATGGTTCCAGAATTCACACTCAAAATCATTTCACTGTCTCTGGAGAAATTATTACAATGGTGCAAGTGTGGTTCTAGAAAATTTAAGCAGCACAGAGGAGGAAGTGATAGATTCACTCAAACAGGGGAGAGTGTTGTGAAGTAGGTATTTAGGAAAATAACATTTAATTCAATACACCCACAAGGTCTTTATAATTCTCCTAGTTTTGTTCTTTTAGTGATAAATACGTTGTTACTCTGAAAGTTTTAGGATCACACAGCTCATAAATAACAGTCAAATGTCATATTCCAGACTAAATTCTACTCTTATGTGCTACTTATTTTGTCTTAAACACTAACTCAGTTGTTACTGATGAGGAAAGGACCAAGCAGAGTTAGTAAGCATGAAAGGTAACTGGGGAAATAAAAAGGAAGAGGACAGTTGCAAGAAATAAAGCTAAAATTTAGCAGCGGTGTAGAAACAAAGGACTTTTAGGATGATTCGGAATAACATGCAGAAGCATAAAACTTGGCTTTTTTCAAGCAGCCAAATGCAGAAACATAGCATTAAAGAAAGAGAAGAGATAAAGCTGGCAGTGGCCTAGCACAGAGAGAAGGGGGACACTGGTAAGCAAGGGAGAGCATGAATCTCTGAAGGAGAAAACATCCACACAACCTTTAAGATAACAATTGCATGTTAGCTTAAGATACACAGATGATAAAAAATTCTCACTTAAGAGACTGTGGGGGGGAGGGAACACGGACATCAATAATTCATTAGAAATTATGTTAAAAGATATATTTACTACAATTCAAATTGCTGGCAAGAATTAATTTGACTT
This sequence comes from Phataginus tricuspis, assembly GCA_029783875.1. NCBI lineage: Eukaryota > Metazoa > Chordata > Mammalia > Pholidota > Manidae > Phataginus > Phataginus tricuspis. Next base: position 6,884,647 of record JAQQAC010002594.1, on the reverse strand, counting down.
AATTTTTGGGATGGAATGATAGATGACAAATGTTAAAATAAGTATATAGGGAAGCCACAGAATTTCTGGGAGGCATTTGCCGAGAAACTGCTGAACAGCCATAGGATGAAAGCAGTACATTGAGTTTAGTGGCACAATGTGAAGAACACTGTGATGTGACTGTGACTGCAGAAATGGCACTCTGTCACAGACTCTCCCAGCCTGGCTTGGAATAGATTTGGGTCTGTGTAGAAAAATTCAGGTGGGAAGTGGAATTATACAGAAAAGTTGCTTTTTTTTTTTTTAGTGGCCAAAAAAGAGTTTCAAAAGTAGACTGCAGAATGTGCCAACAGACAGCAGTGAGTTTCAGGCTCACCACCGGGTGCTCAGTGGCGGTTGCAGAATGGAACGTGTGACAGGATGGCCTTCTGGCTCAGTTAGAGGACCAGGCAGCAGTAAGGCGACGGGTGGGGTCTGCGCCTGGAGAACAGAAGTGGAGGGTACTGATGAAGGAGAAGGGAGACCAGTTTGAATATGAAATGGAAAAATCTTAAATTGCTGGAGATTACAGAGAAAAGAAATAAAAATCACTAAGGATTCTTCCCCACAAAAGCATGAAAGTGCTAGAAATTTTCTTACATAGGAGGCAGAAAGAGGAAAATCCAAATAGATAAAACTTTCACTCAAGAGAAAGCGAGAGAAAAACTGACTGTGCTAATTGTAATGCCCCTTTTCTCCCCTTATCCCTCCCTTCCCACCCTTCTTCCCCAGTCCCTTTCCCTTTGGTAACTATTAGTCCGTTCTTGGGATCTGAGTCTGCTGCCGTTTTGTTCCTTCAGTTTTTTTCTTTGTTCTTATACTCCACATATGAGTGAAATCATTTGATACTAGTCTTTTTCGGCTTGTAGGTGGGGGCACGGGGAGGGCTGTACAACTCAGAGAAGACAAGTAGTGATTCTCATCTCACTACGCTGATGGACAGTGACTGTAATGGGGTTGGTGGGGGGAACCTGATGAAGGGGGTAGTTTAATCACCATAATATTGCACATGTAATTGTAGGTTAAAGATACCAAAATAAATTGTAAAAAAAAAAAAAAAAAACTGACTGTGGAATAATGAAAGGATATTTGGGAACTGATATGATGCTAAAACTTTATTCAGAATGGGAACACCCAAAGGGGATGGTGGCAATACAGAACAGATGCCCCTTTCCCAGACGCTGAGGATATTGAAGGTTTCTGAAACCAGACAAGAAATCTGTTGTGAGATAATGTCTGAGATTTGAGTTCACTGAAAGGAAAGTTGCCTCAACCGCAGACTGTTAGCAGTAGGCTTAGGTATAAGTGGGAGAATCTTGGCTTTGATAAAAATGGATGTTATGCCTCCTCTGGGAATTTGATCAAAATACACAGAACAGGGTCAGACCAGGGTCTTAAACTATGTCCTTCTCTATACTTGACCTTGAAGACATAGAAATGCAAAGATCTGACAAAACAAAACAAAACAAAACACTACCTGAAATATATGTGGAGTTTGTATTCTGTCATTTACTAATGTAACTGAAATTGGAAGGAAATCGTGTCTTTAGCTAATGAAAATGCCTGACAACAATTCTGAATTAATTTAAAAGTTGGCATAATGAGAAGCATATTGATAAAAGTGAAGTTTCAGACATTATTTGATTACTGTAAGTAGCTAAAAGTGTCTTGATAAATGTTACATGAACTAAGAAAACTCTAGTAGGTTATTAAAAGTTAGCAATTTTATAACAGCACACTACCTTCCATTTCAGATATGGTCAAATATTTCCAAATTTCTAAAAGTTTTCCTCTTAATAGCATTTAATAGCCCTGAGGCAACTAACCATTTGCCTGGAAACAACAGCTCTCACTAAATTTGGTGTCCAACTTTATCTGGGCTAAGCGTACAAATGTAGATAGAGTCTAGAGAATTATAGTACTGAACAAAATAGGCACCCTGTTGTTGCTATGGATGGACTGGAAAGTAGCAGGTAAGTAGTGAGGGAGAGAGTGGCAGTGCCCCCACACCCCACCATCAGCAAAACTGTGGGTAGAGACCATTCCAGACTTCTTCCCATCATGCTAATTTTCAGATAAAGTTTTATATAATCAAAGATCAGCATAATTAATTTCTCTAACCATTGTGTAAGGAGTGTGTATTTAGGGCCAGTTATTTGTAGAGAATGGTTTTAGATGCTAAAATAGCTTCAGTAAGACACCTCCTTGTCCTTGCGTTACTCTTAATGATTTTAAGTAAGATCGTACAGGCATATATTGTTCCATTAGAGAGGAAGAGTAGTGAGCCCAGTAAGTCAGAGACTCTTGAGTTTTAAAGGATTTTACGAGCTTGGTAAAGTATTTCATTGCTCCAAGCCTCCATTTCCTCCTATTTCCTGCCATTCCACCTGACTGAACCTTTATTGAATTCCTGCTGAGGTCAGGCACTGTTATACTACAGGCCTGTTGTGAGGATCAGAGGAGCTGGCACATATTACAAATTCAATAAATAGCTACTGTTACCACTGATACTATTTCAGTGAAGTAATAAAGACTGAAATTTTAGGGTTCTGGAGACAGCTCTAGAATAGTTGAGGAAAGAAAGCTGGCAATTATGTAGCGAAATATGCTTAGAGAAAATATGGGATTTCCTCTAATAGTCAGGAATGGGAAAAATGAAAATAAGTTAGCTGTGGAAAAGTTTCAGAAATGAGCAGTCCCCCATCTTTGCATTTTATTGTATCTTTGTCCTCTTGCGCCAACAGTCCCTAAGGTGGGAGAAGACAAACTGTAAATAACACCCTATTTGCTGCATTTTAGGTAGATGCTCACTTTGAGAAAGTCATCTTGGCCTGTGCAGCTTGGCGTTTCAGGGGTGGCTGTCAGCTCATTCGCTGTATTTAATTTCCACCTCACATGTTCACATAGCCTTCCAGCCAGTCTCTACAGCCCTTACTTGGGAAATCTCTCATGACCCCACCTAGATAACGTTGGCATAGAGAAAACCAAAGGAACTGACAAGGGAAAATGAGTAAAACCTTGTTTTCCCTTCATTAGCTTCAACTCAGAATGAGATATGCGAATGAAGCATGATTTCCTTAAACTTTTTTTTTCTATGATTATTCAAAAATGTTCTGGGTAGTAGGATTCTGAATAAACAGCCCCGGGTGACTGGCTCACAGCTCATCCATGTGTGTCCCCTCACCCGGGTGTGCAGCGAAGCTACCAAATGATGGACGGCCAGACGGAATGATGAGGTGAACTGCGCCTTCAACATGGCTCATATTGTGCTGTACGTTATGAAAAAGAAGTGGCAAGAAATGCAGCATAACTTAAAAGTGTTCCACAAAGAACCTGAAGCTTTCTCAGTATACAGGGCACTCTCTGGGCGATAAATGATGGTAAAGGGCAATCAAGTAAATTAAAACATTATACAACCTATCCTCTCCAAACAATGGAAAGAATCTGGTTAGATATTCATTCATTCAGTAAATAATTTTCATCAACTGATATGTATATAAACTATCACCAAAGGTCACTTAAATAACCATCTCAGGTACTCAGTTTGTCCAAACATCTAAAGTATCTGTGTTCATAAACAATGAATTAGACATATTGCTCTTTGCTGCCTCTTTTCAGTATTCTAAGTACAGCTTGGCTGTCTCTGGATCTATACTTCAATGCCACAGGGAAAATCAATAGTAGTAACAGAAGGTGCTGAGAGAAGGGGTTAGGTTTCTCCATTTTCTCAACTAATCTAAGTCTGAGACTTTCCTGTGAAATGGGAAAACATCGAACTATTCATGGTTTGGATTAATGCTGGCAAGAACATACAAAAAGAATATACACAAAAATGGCTGCGTATATTTTATTCTAGTCATTTGAATGGAATTTTTAATGGAGTAAGTACATGTAGATTTGGCATCCTAACAGATCCTTTAATTTCCTAGCCAAAATAAAGTGTTGATTTGGCAAATCTTTCCTTTGAGTCTTAATATTTCTAAAATGGAAAATTTGGGTAAGAAACCATCCAGGTTTGTTCCTTTTGTATGCCAAATAAACAACATATTTTAATTGTCAATTGCAAATTTCATTTGATTCTCATTAGAATGCCAAATGCTTCATAAGAATATCATAAAATCATTTCTGATTTGTATTCAGTTTTAGAACTAATGCTTTTGAAATGCTTATTCTTCAGAGTAATGGTACTAATATAATTAATAATCTGCAAGCTTAGTCAAAAAAGGCATTTTTCATGAAAGCAATTTTGAAAAGATTTTTAGTAGAAGTGTAGTTTTTATATATAATTTGAATCTTGCACATTGGGAATTCCAGGGTAGGATTATTTTACGGAATGCAATATTCCGTTTATTTATACTATAACAAAATTAAACTTATTACAAATGAGAAAATATTATGAATCAGAAAGTCAAACTACTTTAGTGTTGTAGAAATCATCAGAACTTTGTACATTTAATCAAGATTGATGTGATAGCTGAGGGTGGGTAGAGTCCTTGAACTCCGAGAAAGGCTGTCTCAGTCAGGAAGGGCCAATTGCAATGAGAGACAACACCAAATTTTCAATGGCCTAAAACTGCCTTCATATGTTCTGCACACTGAATGCAGTTGCACTGGGGGCCTCTGATCATCAAAGTCACCCAGGCTGGCAGATTCCGTCACAATTCATATTTCCATACTTCCTACCTCAAGAAGAGGGGAATGTGGTGAATCACACACTGGGTCTTAAAGCTTCCTGACAACACAAGCCACGTGGTCAAGCCTAATTCAAAGAGGGCAGAGAAGTATGATCCTACCTTTGATGTGCCCCGAAGGTTAGGCATCAGAATATTTCAACAGCCCTTATGAAACAAATTGGCCCTAAAATTTCTTTTGTTACCACGGTCTGTAAGCTCTACTGTGTGCATCCTTTTGGTCACATACTCTGTTGTTACTTACAAAATCAAAATAATTCTGTGATATGACCCGTTCTACCTTACTGGATTAATTGGAGGAGGAGGATGTAAATGCTTAAGAATCCAGCTATTTTCAGGCTAATGCAGTAGCTGAATTCCTCTAATTTCTTTCTTTCATGTATTTTCTGACCTTGTATCAGTAACATCACATGAATTCCCATACTGAGTCAGACCAGTGGTCATTCCGGCCAAAGATCCTATCCTTGGCAAAAAATGAGTTACTTCTATTATTATCCCCACTGTTCTTAAAGAAAATGATAGAACTATTTTAAGAATTGCTCTTTTAAACATAGATGTTTCTATTTAATGTGCATAAGAATGAATATACACTTCCAAAAATCAAATATTTTTCTTGAATTTCAACAAATCCCAATGAAAAATACAGTGAATTTAAATCCAACTTTAAAGTATTTCTAAGACAGTTTTGAATGTTATGAAAGAAAAAAATAAATACTTGGGGACAAAATAAAGCAATGAAACTCCAGTGGTTCCATTCAATTTTAGTTTGTAATTCCATGCCAGAAATGATGGACTTTGTTTTTAGAATCATCACATTTAAGAATCCCTCTAGGACCATACAACTTAGCCCAATCATTTAACAAATAAGGAACCGGAGACCCGAGAAATACTCTGATGCACAGGATAGTCCATTCCCTGCCTTCATAATATTAAATTCTATGGAGGAAAATATCAAACTGTGAATTCTACAACTGATTAATTACAATATATATTTGATGGGCCTGGAATGTAGTTAAGTGCTCAATCTTACTGTTCCTCCTTAGAGGTAGCCCTCTGTTCCAACTTTTCTCCCAATATTTTTATTCCTATCAGGAATATTTTTTTCCTATCAGGTATACCTGATATATAGACATTTAGCTCCTGATTAAATACTTCCAGCTCTATAGAGTTTTCAAGGAAGTTAGAAAGATTTCTTGGTTATATTTCTGAAATATGCTGAAAGAACTTAGATATTAGTGACAATAATTTGTCACAGTTGATTGTTTCTTTCCAATTAAAAAAAAAAGGTATAATGGACTTGGATGCAATAAAAAAATGTCATTATATTTGGTTGACTTTCTTATTTACTAACACAGAATCCTGTTTAAATATCTTTCCTATTGAAATACAGACTTATATGCAATATACTCCTTGGGAAAACTAAAATTTATATCATATCTAACTGACATCATCAAATTTCAAAAATTGAGACGCTGTGACATTTGTTTTTATCAATGTGATGAATCATTGTTCCTTTAAGGCTTAGCTTTCCTACTTAAGTGTAAACTTGGTAGATGTCATTTGGCAAAGAGGCTGGCAGATAATTATGTTTGGAATAACACATGCCTTTTGCACCTAATTATCTTTTTGATGAATTGTCAGAGAGTATAGGACATGCTAAAAGGAAGCTGCAATGCAAATACTAGGCACAACCAGCTTTATAAAATGGGGACCCAATATACCTGTGAAATATTAAACAAGAAGAAATAAATTTAAGTACATTTTTGCAAGATAATAATAGCCAATGTAAGATCCTTTTCTTTGAAAAGAGTGGTACATTGTTATATCTCTCTGCAGCAAAGGCTTTTTAAAGAAAAAAAGACTGCCTCTGATAGCATTTGAAATTGTATAGCATTGGGTTTTGACCATATAAAATTAATTTGTATAAATGATTCCAAAGGAAACCAATAAAGCTGTGGATATAATCCAAAAAGAGAAAGAGCAGTAAACAGCCCTTTTTTTGTTCTGAGTAGGAAAACTCCCTGGCTGTTATTGAAATGCTCCACACTGTTATTAAATGTTTCCTTTTCTTGAGTCAGCTCTCAGATTTTTAAGGAGTCAGTTGTTTTCAGAAATATATATAAGCTGAGAGAAATCATAAAGAAAAGGTTAGTAAATGATGTGAAATTTGCTATTTGTTAGGTCTTTAAAACAAAGTTTCATCTGTCTGTATGATTTTTGATTGCCACATTCTTAAGGGCTGCTAATGTATGTGTTTACATATGTAAGTATATATAGCAAATGTATATTCCTGTAAATGTATGTATTTTGATAGGGACTGCCAAATTGTACCAAATTGTATGCCATAGGTGGTAAGCAAATTTACACCTTTCAAAGCCAGTGTAGAAGAATACCTGAATTCTTTGCTATGAATTATCAAATTTTAGAATTTTGCCATCCTCATAAGGGTAAAGGGATATCTCACTTCTATCATATTAATGAGATTAAACATCTTCTCATGTTTTCCAACAATCAGCATGACATTTTCTGTGAACAGTCTGCCCATTTCTATTGTGGTTGCTGAATTGCTGGCCTTTTCCTTCTCCATTTGAAGAGTCATCTAGATTTTTGGAAGACTATAATATAAATTGTATATTTTATATAATATAAATTGTAAAAGTTTTTCCCAGTTTTTCCTTTCTATTTGAATTTACTTACATCATTTTTTCTGTGAGGAAATTTTAACACTTTTGTGTTGCCAAGTCCGCTAATTATATAATTTATAACCTATAAATTATGGTTTATACATTTTTGTGTCAGTGTTAGAAAGATTATTGAAGAGATTATGAAGAATGTGGTCATAACCTTGTTTACATTTAATTCATTTATCTGTTTGGAATTTATCTTGGCTGAGTGAGTGAAGCTTGTTTGTATTTTTTTCCTCCCAAATGGGTATATAATCATCCCAGCAATCCCTAGCTCATTTGTTTTGCCACCATTTTCCCATAATAAATATCCATTTATTTGGGTTGACTTCTGTACTTTTTGTTGTTCTAGTCTCTTGCTTTCTCTTTCTATGTAAATGAGTCATTATAAAGTGTTTTAATCTGGCAAGGCTAGTTGCCCTCCTTCCATTGTTCTTCATTTTCAGATATTTTTTATTTATTAAATATTATTTATTTTCTCTACCAAATTTTAGAAAAACCTTGTGTAGTTCTGAAAAATAAAATGCTATTGGGATTGCTTTTGTTTATAATTAATGTAAGAAACAATTGACATCCTTACAATGTTAGATTTCCTCTCCAAAAATACAGTATGTCATTCCATTTATCCTCATGTTTTCTTTCATGTCCTTGTGGATATTTTTCTTTGTTTTGCTCATTCTTGTTATGTTTACTCCTCAGCAGTTGTTTAATTGTTGCTATTATAAATGAGTCTTCATCTGTATCTTGTAACAAGTTGCTGTGTATATCATGGAGGCTGTTGATTAATGTGTGCCACTGCTGGTACCTTACTAAACTATTACTTTTTCAGTTGTATTGAGGTATAATTGACAAAATTGTAATATATTTAAACTGTACACATGAGGATTTGATAAGCACCACACACTGGGAAAGGATTCCCACAATCAAGTTAATTAACATCCATCACCTCACATTATACATGTGTGAGAACCCTTAAGTTCTACTCTTTTAGTGAATTTTAATTTACTAAGTATCAACAGCTATAGTCACCATGTATACATTAGCTCCTCAGAACTTATTCATCTTATAACTGAACGTTTGTATCATTTTCCAACTTGTCCCCATTTTGCACCATCCCCCAGGCCCTGCCAGTCACGCATTCTTCTCAAGTGCCCATGAAACATTCTCCAGGATAGAACTTACGTTAGGCCACAAAACAAAGTCTTAATAAATTTAAAAAGCTTGATGTATCAAGCATCTTCTCTGGCCACGATGGTATGAAATGAGAAATCAAATATAAGAGGAAAACTGGAAAAATTAACAAATATGATTAAATAACATGATTCTGAACAACCATTACATCAAAGAACAAATTAAAAAGGAGAAAATATTTTGAGACAGATGAACATGTAAACACAACATACCAAAACTTACGCAGTGCATCAAAGGCAGTTCCAAGAAGGAGGTTTATAGCAATAAATACCTACATTAAGGAAAAAAGAAAGATCTCAAACTAACTTTACACTTCAAGGAACTAGATAAAAAGTTCAAAGTTAGTAGAAGGAAAGAATAGTAAAGATCAATAAAACTAAGAGCTTTTTTTAAAAAAAAACTGACAAGTTTTTAGACTAACAAAGAAAAAGGGAAGACTCAAAATCAGAAATGAAGGAGAAGACACTAAACTGTGACACAGAATTACTAGGATAGGGAGGCAATTACTATGAACAGTTATATGCTGACCAATTAGATAACCTCAAATGGATAAATTCTTAGAAATATAAAACCTCTCAAGACCGAATCATAAAGAAATAGAAAATCCAAACAGACCAATTTCAGTAAGGCCACTGAGTCAGTTATCAAAATCTTCCCAACAAAAGAAAGTCCAGGACCACATGGTTTTACTGGTGAATCCCACCTATATTTAAAGAAGAATTAATATGATTCCTTCTAAATCTTTTCCAAAAAAACTGAAGAAAATGGAACACTTGCAGTATTATTTTACAAGGCCAACATTATCCTGATACCAAGGACAGATTAGGACACTACAAGAAAAAAAATAAGTAACAGACCAATATCCCTGATGAATACTGATGCAAAAGTCCTAAAAAAAATTAGCAAACCAAATCACACAATATTTTAAAAGGATCTTACTAAATTATTTTGATGTTTATATCATACTGTACTTGATATCATGAGTTTTTCGAGGATACGTCATCTCCCTTTTGCCAATTTAATACATCCAGTGTCCTTCTTTTGTTATGATAACTATTAGCCCAATGTAGTGTTATTTAATAGTTGTGATTGTGGGCATCCTTGCCTTGTTTCCAACTCTAGGGAAAATGCCTCTACTATTTTCTTACTGAATCTGATACTGTCTTTGGGACTGAAATGTTTGTCAGTTTATATCAATTTTCATTGATTCCTCTCTTGAGGGTGTTTTATCAAGAATGCATATTAAATCTTGTCCAATACCTTTTCAGTATCAGTGGAGAAAAGCATATTTTTTTCACCTGGACTACCTAGCCTAAAATAAGTTAATGGATTTAATAATGTTGAACTACTGTAATCCTGGGATAAATCCCCCTTGGTCATGATGTATTTTCTTATGAAGTGCTGATGGATTCTAATTGATAAATTGTTAGTTAACATTGAAGTACGTAAGTACAAATGTTCCATCTTGTGTTTTTTGTGTAATTTCTTGTTGGGTTTAGGTATTCATGGTTTAAATAGAATTTGGAAATATTTAACTTTTTCATATGCTCCAGCAGATTTTAGTAAGTCAAATTAAGCCTTTAAATACTTATCCTGCTCTATGGCAGAGGGTTTCTGCAAGAGCTTCCTTGTCTCTTAAAACAGTCTGCTTTCTTCATCATTTTTTTCTTCAGATAGTTTTTCTTAGGTACTGTACTAGTTCTTTTGTTCATTATGTAGCATTCAGTGGTCAAATTTTCTTATAAAATATCCATGTGTTTGTGAAGGGGTCACAGTTATTTTACCAGCTTGCCAAGCTTCAGCTGCCAGAAATTAAAACTGCTTCCTGAAAATGTGACTGCTCTATATAGTTGATGTGCCACTGTGCCCCATTCTGCTTTTCCAAGCTAAATTTGTTATAATCGGGTGGGGTTGAGGGGTGTGGTTCTGCAACCACTCACTTCGTCAGGGCATCTTCCATCTAGGTCCCCTTAACCTCGAGGAAGTGGATTTGTGCCGTTTCTCCCCGGGATCTGCTGGAGCTGGAGTTTCTCCAAGGGGGAGTCTCGGCAAAGGGTTTCTTCACTTCCGTTGCCTTCTTTTTGATGAATCCTGTAAGAACTCAATGGCTTTTAGCTTTCTTTTATATTTTTGGTGTCTTCCTTTTAGTTTCATTAACAATAGAGTTTACTATTTTTGTTTCTTTTTCTTCTTGCTTTCGGACGATTTCCAGAGGAGACAGGGAACATGATGAGTTACACAGCCATGAAGCAGAAGACCTAAGGGTATTTTTTTAAATATAGGATTTTAACAACCCATGCAAACTGGCATTGATGGTTTATGATTCTGATATTGGTCAATCTTCCTTTAGAAATAAAAATTCCTAGGCTCTTAGTTACTTGGAATTCTTACCATTGTAAAGTCTAGTAGAGAATTGCTTTTCTGTTTATTGTGCTACTTATCACACCTAGGAATACTTCAGTCAAATAGGTACACATTTATTTTATTATAAACAAATATGATTTAGTTAAATACATTCTCTTTAACACAAGTCTTGAGTAATCAATAACTTTGTAACACAGTTCTTCATTAAACAAAAGTACTTACTACAATGTTAATAAAATGTAGAATTACTATGGCATATTTGGATTATCATTATTTTACTATACTTGATTTACTTATGTAGCGTTTCAAGAATACAGCAGTACTGTGTAAAGAGTGAAGCGGTTTTATTATATTTCATTTGATTGACAAATATATTCAATGAATATAATCAAGAAGTATGATTTTAAAACACCACCAAACCAACACAACAAATAAAATTGATTTCACATATTTAAAAATGTTATTCTAAGATTATACATATATAAATGCATAGAATTTCATCAAGATATGTAGAGTCTTTCCCCAAAAATTAATCATCTTAAATAATGAAAATTTGTGACTGGATAGCTTTCTCATAGCAAATTTAAATTTTTTTATTTTCCCTTACTTTTATTTTCCTTTAAGGTTAACTCTAAATAGCCTGTAACAAATTGTGACTCGGTTAAGCTCCAAGTTTTAGGATGTCTTTTTCTTCTTACTCCTTTACTCATAATGGAAATACCATTGATCTCTCTTAAAAATTTTCTGCACGTGAAGTGCAAAGCCAAGTTATAATCTGAAGTTACAACTGAGGTTTTTTTGTTACAAGGCACATTTACCACCTATTCTTAAATATGGTATTTACATTGAAATATATTATATGTCAAAATATATATTTAAAAACTACTTAAAATGTGTGGAAATCTTTTAGAAGTTACTCGCAGTCGAGTGTGTTGTTTGGAAGGTCAGACTCAGCAGCTCTACTCGTACCACTCGGTAGCCTTTGTGGTTTTAGGCAGATTATTAAACCTCTGTATCTTATTTCCTTATCCATAAAATAATACCTTCCACAATTAACCAAGTTTCAGCTGTTCAAAACAAACTATGAGAAAGATAAAGCAAGTTCCATGTGTAAAGTACTTGCAACAACGCCTGGCACAGAGTGGTACCCGTCACAGTTCCAGGGCATCCCCTTCAGACAACGAGAGGCTTCCCCTTGTTGGGAGACCAGACGACCATTAAATGATCTATCTGAAGCATAGCATAGTCTTCACAGGTATTTGAAAGCTAACCATGAGATTAAAGGAAATAGGTGGGTGTGAAGACTTCCCACCATAAAAGAATTTGGGGAAGGAGAAAACAGAAGCCTCCAAATGTTTAACCAGAAGGAAATTTAACTTAAAGCATGAAATCTGTTTGGTGCTCCAAAACCTCCCCAAATCATCTTATTCATTTTCAATCATTTTAATTCATTTGCCAAAAAGTAACCCAAATATCACACTGAATAGCATTATTGCTTTGGCAGAGGCCTAATAAGGAACAGTACTCAAAGGATAATATAAAAGCCTGAAGTATTTGAGAAATAAAATTCCATAACCAATCATAATATGTTTCCAATGCATTAACTCACAATTATGTTTACAGTAGATAAGCTAGGGGATGTACAGCTACATCACGGCGTCCTGCTACCACACGTGAAGCACATCCCGCCTAGAGGAGCAGAGAATTTCATTATATCTTAAGAAACCTACATATTTATTAGTCATAATTTTACTGAAATGCTTTGTCCAGCTTAAGGTGCCAAACTTCCAAAAGGACATAAAAGATATAAGATAGCTTGAAAAAGAGGAATGAAAAATGTCAAATCTTTAGAAAAGAAGTCCTGAGAAGAAAATTAAGGAGTATAGTAGTAAGCCTACAAAGTAGAAGTCAAGATCAATTGTCATCCCCTGTTTAAGAATATGGTAGAATTTTAAGAAAATGACACTAAAATTGTTCTCTGTGTATAAAATATGGCTAATAACAGCTGCAAAAACACTAGCTTACCAGGAGAGACTCTTTGATGAAATTTCCCTTTCCAGAAAACAGGAGTAGTACTTAATTTACCACTGAACTCTCAGAATTGTATACACATAGCATGCAATTTGAAGTAAAAGTACTATCTAACTAAGCAATTTATTATTACTTCCATTGGTAATTTTATAGAATGAAAATAATTCTTAAGAAACCAACTTATTTAAAGACAGATTTTCAATTATATCTGAGAACAAATTTGTTGAGTATCACTGTTATAAATATGAAAATGAGATTCTAGGGGAAGGAATAAATGCCATTTCATTCTCAGACCTTTAAAAATAGAAAGAAAACTCCCTCCTAGGTGATTTTACCTATCTATTGGCACAGGAAATGGGAGGGTGGAACAAGGTCCTTTTTGTATCTTAACCGTTCTGAGCTCATATGTTCGTGAATGTGGCCTGAAGTGACACCTACTAGGGAAGAGGACAGTCTATACCAATTGTTGATCCGATGAAGAATGAAGGACCAGCTTTAATCACATATACAATCCAACATTTTCTTTAGTTTTCAAAATTATTACCACTTAATATTATTGAATCACCATAGCAGAAATTCATAATATTGGAGAAAAGGTATTAAATGTTAACTTATGAGCTGGAAATGCATTACTATTTGCTACCGTTACCATTTTTTTTTTCAGTGCAGTATTAGTCGGCTTTGCTTTCCTGCCTCAGAAACATTTTATAAACTATTGCATGTAAGATATTGGCATGTTAAGTCATGTGTTTCCATTAATGCTTAGTATTGGTACAAGATATCTTCCAATATGAAAAGAAGTAATTTTTAAAAGTAGAAAAACTATTCAACAAATTACAGAAAATTCAAGGATCCTGGCATTAATTATAAATAAAATTTACCTCTAACAAAACAGTCTTTGAACTTAAAATTTTTATCTTGTCAGAGTTTAAGGGTGCAAGGCAACTTGCTGAGAGTCAAGTTTTCTAAGCATCAAAGAGATTTTTCAAGCATCAGACCTATCTAAAAGCATTAATTCATTTATTCATTCATTCAGCAAATATTTATTTAATGTCTGCACATCACTATAATGGAAGCTTAGGGATACAATGGTGAATAAGGTATGGTTGGCCCTTCGCTTTGAGAAACTCAAAACCCTCTATCTTTTAGACCATCAAACAAATAATTTAAAAATCCTCCAGTAACTGTATGTATAAAAGCTAAGGTTTGTGAGAAGGGCTCAGATAAATGTATGTATAAAGTGTTATGTGACCCCTGAGGCAAATGTTTGAGACACTCAAGATGCACATATTTTTATAACTAGCTTAAGTTTTAGACAACAGAAACAAATGATTTGATGATGGAATAGACTTTCAAACTGTATTCCTGCTAACTGCCTAATAAACCAAATGGCCCAGACAGCCCAGATTGTTCACCATTCCCTGATCTGCCCCTTATTCTCTCTTCTCTTATCGGAATAGCATAAATGAAAAAACAAACAAATAAACAAAGGCTTCTGGAGTCAGACGTAATAGAATTCAAGTTACGTGGATCTCACTGAGCCTGTTCCCTTATTTTTAAAATGTGGATGATAAACTTACCTCTCTGAGTTTTTTGCTGACAAGAAATAACACTAGTAAATGTACTTGGAATTTTGTAAGTATCCAATAAATGGTAGTTACTGTTATTATCAAGATGTTTTCATGCTGTTCTCTCTGTCCTCAAATACCCTATCACCATCCACCTGATAAAAATTCCTTGTGACTCTGAAGCTCTATATTTCATGTCAGATTTACTTCTCATTTACTCATTCTTCTAATGTGTTTACTCATCTGCTACATATTAAAGCTTTTACATTTATATACTAGAGGATGCCTAGTAAGTGTATTTTAGGTTGAATTACACTCACCAACCCTAGAAAGAACAAAAGAAAGGAGATGCCAAGAAGATGTTAAGTGATCTACTAAAAGGTCACACAAGTAGTTAGGGGCAGAGTGGGGCTGGAGCCAGGCTTCCTCAGGCTCAGTCTAAATCACACTCTCTCTTAGAAAGCATGGCTGTTTATCTTCACAGGCCAAATTTATCCCCATCCCTTCACTTTGCTAGCCCTTGTAAGGACTTAGTTAAATGGATAGATAATCAGTCCAATTAATTATTGCAAATACTTATAGCATTTACTAATATTTATTGAGTGATATGTGTGATACATATCCCATAAATCCCTGTGAAAACTGCATTAATATTATGCCTTCACTTATAGTGAGGAAACTGAGTCACAGGCAAGCTAAGTTACTTTCCCTGGTGACCAAAGCCAGGATTCAAACCCACCCTTTAACCACTCATCGTACTGACTCTTGTTTTTCCTATCTTCTTCTGTACTCATTTAAAAGTGTACAAATAGTAAAATATTTCATACCAGTAAAACTTACTTCCTATGAATTTTTCTCTCGCAGTGACCTTGCAGTCTTTGTAAGATCAGTACCCTGTTACTTTTCCAAGTAATTTTCAGAACTTCCTGAGTGCAGAGAAGACTTTCTGTTAACTACAAATATTAAAAACAGCAGAAATCATATTCTACCCATATTATTCTTACTTTGAATTGAATCTGATACAGGTTTGTGGGAATCATTAGACCTCTTATCTAAAATTTTCTGGTCTCCTTCTGGAATATGGTAGTACTTTTTTTTATCTGTCCCCTCAAAGTCAGTGTGGATGCTAGGTTTGGCTGGTCAGTAACCTGAGAGCATGACACCACTACCTACCGCTTTGCTGGGGTTCTAGCTGTATGATCGTCCGATTACATAGTCTTGGAAAGTTTTCAGAATCCGATCCATATATTCTTCAGCTCCAGACTGTAATAATGAATAGTTGCCTTAGCATAAAAGCAACATGTTTGCCTATGACTTTAGAGGATGTTGGCATATAATCAGACAGCATCCTATGCACTGCTTGGATTTAGAAGAGAAATTCAATTGCTTTTCTCGCTCAGCTCATAAAAAACAAAAAACAAGTGAAGCAACAGACAGAAGCGGTGTTCTTTGGCCCTCACTGCAAATTAACATGAATGATTTTATGATTATAAATTTTCTCACATAAATAATTTCTATTTTGATATCCTTAAATGCTTCAAAATATATTGCATTGTCAGTACTCTGCAAGCTAATAAATGCATAGCCTTTCCCTCATGATTTCTGAGATACTTCCCTAATTTCACCATGTTTATGTTAAAAATTACTGCTACTGTATTTTCAAAGAAGAAATGCTGTCATGTGCAAACTGTTTTGATATGTAAAAGATGGCAAACATTTTCCATCCAAATCTTTTAACTCTTAGGAGAATCATAGGATCTCAAGAAACAGTATACATGATGATTAAACAAAGAATATCCATGTCCAAACATCCCATGTTTGAATTCTGGCCTCACTGCTTGCAAAGTGTGGTTACACCTCTATGAGCTTTTACAGAGTAGACCACAGAGTGCAATATATTTTGAAACATTAAAGATCATCAAAATACAAATCTTCATACAAGAAAATTTAGGCAAGTTACATAATTTACCTTCCCCTCATTTTCTCATCTATGAAACTGAGATGACTGGTATTTAACTCGTAAAGTTCCTGTGAGGATAATATAAAACATATAAAGTGCTTTGAAAAGAGCTTGGCATGTAGTAAGTATTCAATACAATTAACTAAGAATGCTTTCTTAGTATTGGCTTCCATGTATTAAACACTTACTCAATACAAGGTACCATGCTGGGAGTTTTCATACATTAGGCTGTTGGTCTTTATTACAACCAATAGGTCAGCACTATTGGTCCTATTTTGTATATACATAGGGAATGAAAGCTTAGGGTGGTCTTATAACTTGCCAAAGCCTACCAACTGGTGAGGGTCGGAACTGGGATTTGAATCCTTCTCCCTAGGCTCCAAAGCCTATCTCTTTAGCTCCTTTACAATCCCACTTTCTTAGGCTCATACCTGTGAGAACTTCGCATTTGCTTCTTGAAAGAAAACAAATCTAGAGTGAGTGATTACAACAGTTTTTGCAACTGTAGTCACTTACCGTTAAAAATATGAATGTCTTAAAAGACTGCTAGTGGGCATGCCCACCCACACTGTCCCAAATGAGCTCTTTATTTTCCTAGGTGGATAAATTGGTTTAGGGTTTTGTTTTGTTTTGTTTGCTTTTTCCTTTGTACATTTTTAGATCTCATTGTCTAGGAGTCAAATAAAGAGAAGCTGAAAATGTCTTCTAGTACATTCCACAGCCCATAGGAGTGTTGTGCTGTTGACACACTGTCTTTAAAAATGAGCCCAGGAAATGGCTTTATGTGCCCATAGACAAGTGAGCATGCAGAACTCTGGTTTATAAAAGTTTCAACCATACTATAAGGTCCCAAGAGACTTCCCAACCATTCCACATGTGCTTCACACAAACCAGTTCCATGTATACTGGGAAGAAAAAAAAACCACCAAGTAAGACTTTTCAAAGATGAACAAAGGCTGTGTGTGTGTGTGTGTCCAGTTGGGTCAGCTCTTTCCCTTTAGTAGACCCAGTCTTTAAAGGCCCTACAGAGAACAAGTTGCCATGAAATCCTCACCAACACCTGAGTACAAAATTCTTTCTGAAGTTAAGGCAAATGAATGAGACCTTTTTCTACTGCGTCTCAGTTCATATAGGTACATAAAACATAAGCAATGCTTTCAACCCATATTGTTGAAATCCTTCAATTTGCAGATGGGAAATTGGAGGCTCACGGATGTTTGGGGCTTGTTAAAAGTTATATGACTAGTAGATGATCAAGTGAGGAATTGAACTCAGGTCTAATTCCAGTCACATGCTTTTTTTACTGAACCATGTTGCTCTTTTAGTTCAATGGGAAAAACAACAGTGATGAAACAAAATAAAAAGCAAGGGAACATGAAAGTTTTTGAAATCATGTATTGATGACTACATGCAGTAGGCTTTCTCAAAACATACCAACTATGACTGAAAGTGAAGGGTTACAAAATAATGTAGATATCTGTTAGTAAGTCAACCCTCCGCCAACATCACAAAATGAGGGCCTAGGAAATATGGGCACAAGTATTTCGTCTTGTTCAACCAAGAGTATCTTGGATTCCAAGATTTTAAATTCAACATTTTACTGTTATCAGTCTTTTTATGAAGCTTGTGTTGAAAACCGTAAGCATGATGGGCGGGTGAAGCAACTCATATGAACTGTGTCAGAATAGAGCATAGCAGCATTATGCAGGGTTTGTTTCTCTTTTTACACATCTCTTTTGAGAGTGGTTCATTCTGCACACCACTGCTCTCCACCTGGTTTCAGGTGAAACATTTAAATTGCAAATAAATAAAAATCAAGATGGTACATTTTCCAAAGTTCATAACATATGCAAAATGACCCACTAAACATTAAAAACTTATAGAAGTAAATGCCTATTACTTAAGATTCAAACATGGTTTTACTTTATGACAAAATGGAACCCTCTGATTTCCCCCAGATATGGAGAGCTAAAAAATGGTATTTAAGAAAACACCTCTTTGTACAATAGGGGACTAACTGATCTGGTTTGCTCAGAGATGAGGAGTTCCCTGGAATTCATGACTTTCAGTGCTAAAATATAGACAGCCTCAGGTTGAGCACCCTATGGGCAGTGCAAATCTGTATGGAGGTACAGGTCCTCAGCCCCCCAACTAATCTGCACCACTGCCAGTGGCATCATCTGCTCTCCTAGAGTCTGTCAGTTATTTTCCATCTTTCTTGTCTGTTACCTATGAATCTAGTCATTGATTCTGCAGAGGACTTGCCCAAATAAGTGGCTTTGTGTATGCATGTCTGCATGGTCTGGGTTTGAAAGAATATGAAAGTAACTCTGAAACAGGACCACCAGCCACCAGGAGCCCTGAAACAATGGGGAAAGGCTGTATATAGTCTTCTAATACATTTGGTTAGTCTTTTACCAGCAGCAGCAATCACAGTTTCTTTTACGCAGTTTATTTCCTCTTGAGTTATTGACACTACTGAATACTTGTAAAACCCTTCCAGCTTTCCAATTCTATAATTCTCTATTATGGAAAGCAGTAGGAAGAGAGAAACAGCTGAGGGCATTAAGTGTGGTAAATTGGGGGATGGGGCTCTAGAGATTTTCAGGATCTGAGGCTTTTTAATGCATTGCCAAAGCTGACCTAGCATATTTCCTTCCCAGCGTAAACAATTATTTGGCACTAAAGAGATGCTTGCTGATAGAACATTTTATGGTATGGTTTTTATTATATCTATCTTGGAAAATGGTAGCCACTGATAATCTAATAGGAGAAACTCACTTCATTGATTTATTATAGCCCAGAATCCTAGGCAGGGTGTTTGATTACAGGGAATATTCTTTATTTCTGCCAAATTAAAAAGTTGACACAACCCAGTAGATGATGTAAAGCTTTTGGTTAAATGACTTCCAGATTCTGTTCTCTAACAGATCCACCAGGAACTTGCAGTTTAACCTTAAGCTTTTCCTCCCATTTTTATATTTACTTGGTCTCACCCAAATTGTTTTCACTTTAACTTTAATACAAGCTTACACTGGCTATGTTATATACTTCTGTCTTTACCAGTATGGTGCTATAGAGTCAGATTACTGGGCCATGATCCTGGCAGTGCTACCAACACTGGACTTGACCTTGGGTACAGCACTCAGTTATCCTTGGCCCCTGGCTTCTTCATCTTTGAGACGGAAATGTTGGGCTAAGGTCTCCTCCAGCTTTAATATTTTATGGTTCACTTTTGGATTAAAAGTTGGGGATAAATAACTAGGAAAGAAAATTTCTTGAAGAGATATCAAAAAAGGAATATATTTAAGTTCTGTTAAATTCCCATTAAAGAAGAAGTTGTTTGATTTTGATTTGCCATGTAGTGTATATAGAGCTTGGGGGCTATTGTGATACAGGCTTCAGAAATGCTTATTGTATTTCGTATGCTGTTCTTGATGGAAGGAAACATATGGGGGATTTCTGTAAAAGGTGGGATTCACTCATAAAAGACCCTGTTGCTTTTGGATGGGGTTGTACAATATCCCACCTGCTCTATTTTATATTTTGTGAGAGTTTCACCATCTGTTTGTTAGCAATTACTTGCTTTCTTAGTTGATTGGTAGAATTTGTGATTTTTTTTAATGCTTCATGTCAGAAAAAAAACAGCAAAAGGATGTGAGCTACATGTTGTGCACAGTGCATGAAAATGGAATCGGAGAAACAGCATGTTAGAGCTGAGAGGGGCCTTAGAAATCAGTTAGTCCAAATCCTCATTTTGTAGATGAGCAAAAACACCCAGCTCATTGTTAGCAAAGCAGAAAACCTACCTCTATCTTCTGATTCCCTTTTTTCTTTTTCTTCATTATATCACCAGAAAATCATATCTTTCTCATTCCCAGGAGTACATTTCTTCTGATATTTTTAAGTTCCTTTAATTTCATAATGAGAGTGAAACCAGAAGAAACAAAAATTTTCCAATTATTGGATTGCATGAAAATTTCATACAGACACCTTTGAAAAGCCACATAGATCTACAAGGTTTATAACAAAAAAGTAGATGTCTCTTCTATTCTTTCTACTTGCAATTGTGATGCCCCAGAGGCACCACATTCATTTCTTTGAGCTCATTTTTTATATTTGCTTTCACATTTATAAATACATATTTTATACTATTCGTTTTTGCTTATTAGTTCTAGATATTATCTATTGACTTGCTACTATAAAGTAGGAGAATTTAACTCCTTTCATGCACATCTCCATCCAAACGTACCTTTCTCTCCACCTTATCATCCCCATCTTCTCAATATAGTTATAACATTCATGTTGGTTAGATTATATTCAGTGTTTTACATCTTAAGATTATTTAAATAATATTCACAGCTGAGCTATTCAGAGAACAATTACATGTCCTATCAACTTTTTTCTCCCTAGATTAGTCTGACCTATTTTTCATTACTGTTGTTTGCTTGCTTGCTTCATGTTCTGCGCCACTATCAGTAATTCACACTCAAACCTCTGACCTAAATGTAAATCTCGACTCAGTACATTCAGAATCACCAGATGTCTATCAGTTTCATCCTTACTGAGCCATTCTGGTCTAATATTGTATCACCATTTCTTCATTATATCACCTTTCCATGTTAACCTTCCACCTATAACCTTCCATGCTTACAGCACCTCTTAGTTCCATTGTCGTTTGGTCACTCTTTATCTCTCCCACATTAGAATTCTTTCTTTCTTTGATCCCATATCATGTTTCCTCATTTAATCCTGTATTTTGAAGAGCATGTTCTTCCATTACATCCTGAAAAAGGGTTCCTGGAACATGAAATAAAGACTTTAACAATCACAGAGCTAAAAATATCTATATTCCACCTAAGCAGGCTCACCCTTACTTAATAATTTAGCTGGATATAAAAATCTAGTTTGGAAATCATTTCCTCCTAGAAATGTTAAGGCATTGTCCCATTGTCATCTACCTTGCAGTGTTGTCCCAAATTTCATTGTGATATGCCCCAATTTGGATCTTTATTTATCACCTTTACTGGACACTCGATGAAACAATCAATATTAAAGCTCTTGCCCTCCAGTCAGGAGATATTTTGATAAATTATTTTTTGTAAAATTCTGTAGCTGACTAACCAGAACTTGATTTCACAGTGCTGGTAGACTTTTTCAAGCTCTGCATGTGTCAGTCTGCTTATACACTAAATTGATTTTCATGGATGCTGTTATAAATGATCATAAACTGGGTGGTTTAAAACAACAGATTTGTTTTCTTATAGTTCTGTAGGCCAGAAGTCTGAAATAAGTTTCACTGTTCTGAATTCAAGATTTTGGCACGGCTGATTTTTCATAGGGTCTAAAAGAGAACCCATTTTTTTGCCTTTTTCAGCTTCTAGAAGCCGCCTCCATTCTTGCATTCCCTGTGTGGTTCCTTCATTCATCTCCAAAACAGCAGTGTAGCATCCTCAAATCTCTGTTTCTGTCTTCAGATCCCCTTCTCTCCCTCCTATAAGGACCTTGGTGATTATATCAAGCCTACCCAGATAATCCAGGATAATCTCTGCATCTCAAAATCCTTAATTTAATCACATCTGCAAAGTCCCTTTCGCCTTGAAGGTAACATATTCCCAAATTCTGGGAATTAGGACATGGAGATCTTTGGGAAGCCAAGTGATCTACTATACATACATACCATTGGCTACAACAAGTTACATACCTGAACTCAGTATCAAGGTGGTGAAATAGACCTCACCTCTATAGTAAGAGAAACTGCAGAATAAAATGACAAAGAGCATCAAAACACCATGGAATAAAGACATGGAGCCACTAGTGTTATTAATGACATATATGGATCATGCCTACACTTATTTAGATCTTTTATAATATATTTAAATAAAGATTTATCATTTTTAACCATAAATTTCTTTTACATGTTTTGTTAGATTTATACCTAAATTTTCAATATTTTGATGGTATATTTACATTTTTTTCATTTTCCGATTCTTTATTGATGGCATATAGAAATGCAATTGATTTTTATATTAATTTTGTATCTAGTAGTTTTCTAAGTGTTTTATTAATTCCAGTGGTTTCTTTTTTCTAGCCTTTTTTTTGCTGACTGAGATCACTAAAACCATCTCGAATAGAAGCAGTGATAGCAAGGAGCCTTGTTTTGTACCACTGTATTTCAACATTAAGCATGATGATTCCTATAAAGTTTTTGTTAGTGTTGATCTTTTATCAGTTTAGACCATTCCCTACTATTCCTAATTTCCAAGCAAAAGTTTTTTTAAGATTAGATTCTTTTGAGACCTAGAAACAAATGTTTATATTTTATTAAGTAAACTCATCTGATGACAAAAATCTCTTCCTACAAATACCTAGTCTCCTGATATCTTACACATGTATTTTGACATTTATGTAATTTTGTTTTAAATCACAGTCTTCCAAGAATTTATGAATTACTCACTAAATGTTCTTCCTAATTAAAGTGAGGCCGAAAATGGATTAGTTAACTATGTCTCCCATTGACAAATAGAAAATAACTTGTAATAATACCCTTACTTCATTTACCAACTAAAAAGAAATAACATCATGAAAGAATCTTGGAATTCTTTGGTTCCCATTTAAAATATTCACAGCAGAGGCCTGCCAAGGCTGACATTTCCAGAGCTAATGAAGTTAATGCAAAAAACTGTGAAATCACAGTGTTCCAGATTTAGAGAGAAACAAAAGTTTATCTAATTCAAGTGAGCTCTGCCTCTTTCAAAGGATGGATGTCAATAAAGCATGGATGCTTCAGCAAACAATTTTAAACTCCCTGGGTATGTATCTACTCTTTCAAAATGCCTCTTCTTTACAAGATTTAGAGTAGTTCATTCATTCATCGCTCAGTCATGTAGAAAATATTTCTCAAGAACCTACTATATGTTAGAGAATGCATGGGTGCCAGGGCACAGCAGCGAGCGTGACATTATCTGAACTTTAAGCAGTTTGGAGTTTAGTGGTTGAAACAAACTATATAAACAGTTACTATGCAAATAAAGGCAGCATATCCATCTCCAGGCACAAACAAAGGAAGGTCACAGAATCTGAGTGAGGTTTTGGACAATATGTAGGCAAGTCCCTTAAGAAAACACAAGGTTTTTATTTTTCTTTCATCATCTCTTCCTCTCTTAAAGACTCCTGCTAAGACAGAGGTGCAAGATGAAAGAGAGGCTTCACAATACTATAGCAACAAGAGAGAATTAAAGGTCAGAGTGAGGATTGCACTCAAGCATAGGTGATCACTGTGAGCCTCCAGTGAGGTTGCGGCAGACCAGAACCACAAAACGTCCACAGGAGAATTTCAGCCAGAATGACGCAGGAGCCAGAACGTGGGAAGGTAAAGCAGGAGCCAGCCCGATGAAAACCGGGCGGCATTCATCCTGTCAGTCAGACTGAGTGACAGGGCGCCACAGACTGAGGCTCCCCAGCGCAGAGCCCTGGAAACAAGAACTGAAGCTCGACGATGTCATGTGAGTCATGAGTACAGGGCACCAAACCCAAGAGCAGAGCCCCGGTTTCATTCCCTCCCGTCTGTCCTCCACCCCATCTCTCTGCAGCCCTGCCCTCCACTGTAAGGACGGCACCTGGGCTGCCTATTTCCCAACCCCTCCATTTTTTTGGCTTTACACCATATAAAGGTAGTATGAGCATGACAGCAGCCTCACCTTTTCAGAATTCCCTCTGTATTCATTTCCTGCAGCCCTTGTGCCCTCCCATACGTAAGCCCTGCCCTGCTTCCTTGTTCACTTACACTGGCCTCCAGCACATTACGTCTTCCAAGCACATGATCTCATTTGATATGCCACATAGTGATTAAGAGACCACACCCTGCTAGCCGAAAGGCTTAGTTTTTAAATTCCACTCGAGTACTTATGTTTGACCTTTATCGAGATACTTAATATCTCAGTAACTCAGTTTCTTCCCCTTTGAAAAAAGAGGTAACAGTAGTACCTAAGATATTAAATGGCTTTAAGAATAAAAACAATGATGTATGACAAGCACATACACTCGAAGGAGCTCTTACAGGTTAAATGACTTATTCAGGGTTGCACACCTCCAACTTGGATAGCTTTGGTGCACAACTCTTGACCTCAGGTTTCATGCTTTACTGGGCAAACCCAGACAGAGCAAAGAGAGCACTTCCAGGGAAAACATCCAGACCTTCTCTCAGTGTCAACCTGTCCGAACCAACCACGGGGTCACCCCTGAAGTGGGCCGCGCTGTGGTTTCTGGCAGCTATGAGGGCAGAATAGTGACCCCTTTCCCAAGTCACCCAAGTGAGTTTCAAGTTGTTTTCTTTGTCACCTAATCCCTAAAAGTGCAGAGAACACATTCAATAGAGCGTTAACTGAATCAGTTAAACAAACTTATACGCACTGTCCAGGCTATATATTGTTGTGTAACAAACCACCTGAAAAACTGGTGGATTAAGACCTTGACGATGGTTGATTGTGCTTATGAATCCGCAGTTTCGGCCGGGCTCCGCAGGCGAAGCTCAGCTTTGTTCCTCATGACTCCAGCTGGGACGGCTCAGAGTAGGGTGAGCAGACACTTCCAAGAACGGATCGTGCGCATGTCTAGCAACTGGGGCTTTGGGCTGAGAACTCAGCCAAGATTATGAGCTGGAGCCTGTGTTCTTCTCCACGTGGCTGAGGATCTCGGCGTTGCCTCGACTCCCTCACAGCCTGGTGGCTGGGTCTTAAGAATGGGCATCCTGAGAAAGGCAGGCAAAAGTTGTATCATTTCATGGTCTTGCCTCAGAAGTCACAGAGGCATTTCTGCCTTCTCTACTCAAGACAGTCACAGAGGCCCACCCCATTCTAAGGAGAGAGAAGGTCAACACTCTTAGTGGGGGCGCACCGAAGTTCTGCAAGAGCGTGTGGAGTGGGAAACATTGGAGATGAAAATAGTGTATGTTTATATATGTATACATAAAAATATATATTTCATATTCAAATGTATGCATACATATATACACATGAAGTATTTGAGCTATGTAACATGTCCATCCCACTCTGGCACTACCTATCCCTTAATTTTTTTCAGTAACAATTATAATCACCTGGCGTTCTATCTATTTATTTATTATCTGCCTGCCCTCCACTAGAAAGAAGTGCCACAGAGGCAGACCTTCTCATATTTTATTTATTGCTATATCTTTTTACCCAGAACACTGCTGGCACATAGTAGGTGCTCAATTTATTTGCCGAATGAATGAATGAATGAGTGAATGAATGCATGTGGCCTTCCAGTATAGGGCCATGAATTCACCAGCATGGATGCCAGCTGTCAGGCCTGACTTTGGGACATTAGTTAAGAGAAAGGTTGGTGGCACTCCGTCCCATATATAACAAACTTGGCCCCTGACACAGAAAAAGCATTATTGAAGCTCCTAATACGTGCATTTGAAATTCCATGGAAAAAATAACTCTTTAACCTCGTTTCCTCTGCATTTTATTTCTTTCAAAGACCAGTTATTGCTAGAAGTGTCAGCAAATGGATTTTTTTGGATGGTAGCTGTGAAGTATTAAGAAAAAGGCAGTGACAGCTAGAAGGATTTTATTTGCCTTCCACAAGATGCAATTTGTGAAGCCTCATAAAGTCATAGTTAATAAGTTGCCCACTTTGCCTTGAGGTGTTTTCAATACCTCATAATGGTATTTATTTCAAAAAGTGTATCTTTTGGCACATTAAGGGCCAAGTAAAAATGATATGAAATGACCTTGTGTGGCTTTAGAAAAATTAAAGCCCTGAAAGCACGGAAAGCAATAAAAGATGATTATGTGCCTTTTTTCAGATATGAGATACATTATAATGAATCCCTTATGACCTGTATCTCCACAACTTTGGTCGTAAACACTTATATCGGCTGTTCATTGTGGTGCCCAATAGGATCCTTGACGCTGCGACGTGGCCTCCTCTGTAGGCATTTTGGTTGCGCTGAAGCTCTATCTAACTGCCGTGGCAGGAAGAAACAAATAGTAAATTCATGAATTACCCAATGTTTCTCTGGCTAATCATTTTAAAAATCTTAAGCATTGATTAAAGATGCAAAAAGAATAATATAAAATTCTAAATATGATATGCAACACTTTTTGGAAAAAATCAAACATCTCTTTACTCAAGATTTCTAAAGATGTCATTAAGAATATTTTTATTAAGTCCTAAAAGGAAGCTTTCATATGAGAACTGCAACATAGCATAGCAACATGGTTTATGGATTCTCTTAATTTTTCTCTTAATATCAACACCAGTATGTGATCACATGTAACCATCTGATATATGACCAAGACATATTTATAAAATAAATGTGTGTATAAAGAAGATCCTACCTTTTAACCATCAGTAGAACATGATCTTCCATACCATCTTCAAAATAGTGATGGATTTGAATCATTACTCCCCAAAATCATGTGAACGGGCAGATAAATAATAGAGATGTCAACCTCGCCCTTGATGACTTTATTTTCCATACTTGGTTCTAGGAGATGTGGTGTGGGGTTCTAGCAGATAAGCTGCAAGAGAACAACTAAGAAGAATGGGAAGGTCTGATGGGCAAAATAGTAGATTTTTCCACTCCTCAAAAATAGACTCCTTTGTTGAAACATCTGTAAAGGAGTTCACTGCGACCATCATCATTACCATTATCATAATAGGTCACTCACTGAGTGCTTAGCAATGTGCTGGGAGCATAGTAAATGCTTCATATATTGTGTATATCAATGCATTTACCTATCACAACATTCCTCTGAGGCAGGAACTATTAGTAGCCAATTTTGCAGATGAGGAAATTGAGGGGCAGAAAAGTTAAATGTTTGATCAATATCATAGAGCTCATAGAAGGTATAGTCAGGATTTGAGCTGCTGGCACCTGAGTCCATGCCCTTAACCTTGCTGCTCTATCACTTCAAGAGGACACAACATTGCCTATAAAGAAAAATTTTTATGTCCTAATTCAGGATGTGGCATGATAATGAAATTCTGGAGTGCCATCAGGTATTCGGCCACAGGAACTAAAATGCACTTTGAGAACTTGGCACGCTTCACCTACACAGGCAGTGGCCTTTCCCCCATTGTGTAATAGTAGGAGTGTCTAATCACTGTCAAGAATTAGCTCATCTAAAAGAAGAGGTGGTACATATACACAATGGAATACTATTCAGCCATAAGGAAAAAACAAATCCTACCATTTGCAACAACATGGATGGAGCTAGAGGGTATTATGCTCAGTGAAATAAGCCAGGCAGGGAAAGACAAGTATCAAAAGATTTCACTCATCTGTGGAGTATAACAACGAAGCAAAACTGAAGGAACAAAACAGCAGCAGACACAGACTCCAAGAAAAAAAAAAGAATTAGCTCATCTAACCCTTGAAACAATCCTAAGAAACAGATAAAAACTGGTTCTGACAAAGATTAAGTAACTTGTTCACAGTCAGCAGTCAAGAATTACTTGGAATTCAAGGTCATCTCACTCCAAGCCTGTGCTTGAAATCACTCTCCTTGTGGTTCTTCTTCCTGGATGCACAGTAGAAGCCTCAGCAGAGCCATTAATAAATACCAGTGGCTCGGTTTCACCTCTAGAGATCTGATTTAGTTGGTCTTGGGTGGGTCTGGGAAGAGGTAGTTTATAAAAACTCCCCACATGAATTTACTGTATATCCAGGGTCAAGGTCACTGTGCTACCTGATACTGATCCCACTTAAAATTATTTTGGTTTCAACCTCTTGTAACTCGGTAATCTACAGTTATTCTTTCAGGATGGGGTAAGGTACAAACAGGAAAGTTAGGGGTTGGAATTCTCCAGTGCTTTCCCATATGGGTGTTATTATATAAGCCATGGCCATTACATGCGAAGTGGATTGGTTTACCCAGTCACAATAGCTAAGTGGCTCTGAGTAGGATGTGATCATTTTAAATTTAATTTTTATCTAATCTTCCTGATAAACCATCTTTCCACAATCCACAATCCACTTAAATTTCCTTCTTGCTGTATTTTTATCCAAGTATGCCTTGCCCACACTTTTTTAGCTAGTTCAGCTCTGATTCCCCAAAGGATAGCATGGGATCTCCTGAGTCATCCTGTATTACGTTTGGCTAAAGAAAATGTCTCGTCAGACTACAGTTGAAGATGGCAAGAAAGATTTGTTAATTTGATACATAAAAGCCCATCTTTATGCGGTTTGTATTTTTTTTTTAATGAAAGAAGACATTGAGCTAAGAGCAACTCTGAAAAGTAACTTATTTTAAGGGAGAAGAAAAATAATCCCTAAATATAATACATAACATCTGGATTACATGTGTTAGCTATTTGATGACGTAGAAATGCATATCTGACAGCTGTTATTTGATCAGATAAACATAACTAGAAGAAACAGGAACCAATCCAATACCTCTGTTTTAGCAAATGACCTGTCTATAGGCTTTACGTTGGAAAAGTAGATAATGATCAGAGAGGCTGTCAAGAAGAAGTGTGTATTGTGTTCCGGAGACAGATCTGTGCTAAAAGGCTAAGTGCTTTGGCTTATCTTCGAAATGTTGGCTAGAGATTTGGGAAATAAGAAAGAAAGCATGGATATAGGGTATCTGTGGTAATTGCCCTGGTAGTGGGGGCCAGAGAAACAAGTAATCTGAAACCACAATTTTAAATTAATTTTAATCTTTCTGTCATAAAACTTAAACAATTAAAACTATAATACATGGAATTTTACTTTCATTTCTCTTTTTATTACATCTATCAAAAGGCAGGTAAAGTCTACCCTTACTATGCTGAAAATGGTAACACTTTCTGGAAAAGTCAATTGCTGGTAAATAAATAGATAATAAAATACAGGCTTTCCTATCTTCAGGAGTATTCAGTCATCTTTTAATGGCTTGAAGGCATAGTGGCCATCCTTCATCATGAACTGTATCGTAGGATTTTAATTGATCTCTAGATTTTGTTGGATTAACTTAAGAATTTTCTCTCTTATTCACATTCTCTATAAAGTACATTATTAGTCAAAGATAGAGGATATGAATTTCAAATCCACTTTTACTACCAACATAAATTTTTAAACCTTCATTATCATTTGTAGAATAGAACTTTGATATGTAGTCAGACATGATTTCTTCACTGAGAAAAAAATTTCATTTCCAAATACCTATTATTTTCACTAGCTCTCTTTCAATTTCATCTGTACTCGGTACAAATGGTTTTTTCAGAAAGCACAATACTATAGTGTAAAGAGTACTGGACTTCAGTCCATAAACTACGAACCCAAAAGTCCTGGATTATCCTGGATTTGAATCTCTGCTTTATCTACTGAGAGCTGTGGACAAACCACCCTCCCTACATCTGTCTGCATCTGTAGGACTCACTACCTGCATGGCACAGTTGATAGGAGGATGGTGGCATATGTGAAATGGCTTTGGAAGTCATTAATTGCTTTATAAATGTAGAGAACTGTAATGAAGACCCCCTAAATCATGGAATCTGCATTTCTCATTATTTGACAGCAGGAACAGAGGGGAATGCTTCTAACCACGTATCACACATATCTCAGAGAGGAATTGTAGATAAAACCTGATGAAGAGAAACTCACTTCATCCAGTGACCCTGAACTAATCTTTAAAAATTTCTCTGCCTCTGTTGTCCCATTTGTGATATGAGTACAGTAACAGGTAATGTACATGTTGCTGAGGTATATTTAGAAGGAATAAGAACCACACACACAGCTTAGCCACCAAGGAGATACAGTCCATTAACTTATCAAATGATATTACTGTGAAACCCATATGCTCTTACTTGTAATATTTTCGTCTTACAAGTTTTTCTTTCTTTTCTGAAAACTCGGGCCTAAAGCAAGATTCTCTGATTGCAACATTATCTCCACCCATTCCATTTTTTATTTCTCAGAACACAAGGACCATTTATAAGATATTTTCACTGTATTGTATCCAAACCAAATGTAAAACAGCTGCCTCCTGCTCTTCAAAAAGCACACCTCACTCTTTTGCAAGCAGGGACAGGAGAGGAAAATGAACAGGGAGGCCTGGAGTCTTCTTGGCTGCATGAGGACCTGTTTTCTCTGGCCTGGCCCCAACGCCTCCATTAGCACTCCTCTGTTGGCATCTCTGCAGCTGTAAGATGGTTTTATGACCTCTTGCCTAGGCTTTCAAATGCCATCACTGCTGTTCTGCCCATCTCTTCTTTAGGGGCTGAGAGCAGGCCTTTTCTTTCCTCGTAACTCAGATGGGACAGTACTCATCTCAGTGTGTGCAGGCAGACAGCCTGGCTCCCAGCCACCTGGCCTGGAGACCTGACTGTGCAGCTGGGCTTTCTCTGTGCCCATAGACAGCATCTGTTGCCCTTGCCCTCTAGACAAGCTGGAAGACCCATTGTTTCCCCAACGCAACGTCTACTTTCCTACGTCCACATTTGATGATGTTGTTCGCCTGCCCATGACGCCCAGCTCCTGTCTCTCTCTCTGCGTTTAAATGTTTTATCATCTTTCAGATATGTCACAGATGTCTACCACCACCCTGACACTCATGTGGTGCATTTCTTGCAAAATCTCTTCAGCTCTCTCTCCTGTCCATCTCTGTATCTGTTGATTCATAGTAACCTTAGGTGACTTCACACATTCTTCCTTGTATACTCTTTTTTTTCTTTTTTTTTTATTAAGGTATCATTGATATACACTATTATGAAGGTTTCACATGAAAAACATTGTGGTTACTACATTCACCCATATTATCAAGTCCACCCAACACCCCATTGCAGTCACTATCCATCAGTGTAGTAAGATGCCACAGTCACTACTTGTTTTCTATGTGCTACACTGTCTTCCCCATGACCTCCCCACACCATGTGAACTAATCATAATACCCCTCAATCCTCTTCTCCCTCCCTCCCCACCCACCCTTTCCTACCCCTCCCCTTTGTTAACCACTAGTTCCTTCCTGGAGTCTGTGAGTCTGCTGCTGTTTTGTTCCTTCAGTTTTGCTTTGTTGTTACACTCCACAAATGAGGGAAATCATTTTGGTACTTGTTTTTCCCCACCTGGCTTATTTCACTGAGCATAATACCCTCTAGCTCCATCCATTTTGTTGCAAATGGTAGGATTTGTTTTTTCCTTATGGTGGAATAGTATTCCATTGTGTATATGTACCACCTCTTCTTTATCCATTCATTTCTGATGGACACTTAGGTTGCTTCCATATCTTGGCTATTGTAAATGGTGCTACAATAAACATAGGGGTGTATATGTCTTCTTGAATCTGAGAAGTTGTTTTCTTTGGGTAAATTCCAAGGAGTGGAATTCCCAGGTC
The DNA here is from genome assembly GCA_029783875.1 of Phataginus tricuspis. NCBI lineage: Eukaryota > Metazoa > Chordata > Mammalia > Pholidota > Manidae > Phataginus > Phataginus tricuspis. Next base: position 6,852,793 of record JAQQAC010002594.1, on the reverse strand, counting down.
AAATGGTATTTCTATTTTGAGTTTTTTGAGGAACCTCCATACTGCTTTCCACAATGGTTGAACTAGTTTACATTCCCACCAGCAATGTAGGAGGGTTCCCCCTTCTCCACATCCTCTCCAGCATTTGTTGTTCCTAGTGTTTCTGATATTGGCCCTCCTAACTGGTGTGAGGTGCTATCTCATTGTGGTTTTAATTTGCATTTCCCTGATAATTAGTGATGTGGGGCATCTTTTCATGTGCCTGTTGGCCATCTGAATTTCTTCTTTGGAGAATTGTCTGTTCATATCCTCTGCCCATTTTTTAATCAGGTTATTTGCTTTTTGGTGTTGAGGCATGTGAGTTCTTTATCTGTTTTGGATATTAACCCCTTGTCAGATATGTCGTTTAGAAAAATATTCTCCCGTACCATAGGATGCCTTTTTTGTTCTACTGATGGTGTCCTTTGCTGTACAGAAGCTCTTTAGCTTAATGTAGTCCCATTTGTTCATTTTTGCTTTTGCTTTCCTTGCCCAAAGAGATGCGTTCAGGAAAAAGTTGCTCATGTTTATAGTCAAGAGGTTTTTGCCTGTGTTTTCTAGGAGTTTTATGGTTTCATGACTTACATTCAGGTCTTTGATCCATTTTGAGTTTACTTTTGTGTATGAGATTAGACAATAATCCAGTTTCAGTCTCTTACATGTAGCTGTCCAGTTTTGCCAACACCAGTTGTTGAAGAGGCTGTCATTTCCCCATTGTATATCCATGGCTCCTTTACTGTCTATTAATTGCCATATATGTTTGGGTTTATATCTGGGTTTTCTATTCTGTTCCATTGATCTATGGGTCTGTTCTTGTGCCAGTGACAAATTGCCTTGATTACTGTGGCCTTGTAGTAGAGCTTGAAGTCGGGGAGCAGAATCCCCCCAGCTTTATTCTTCCTTCTCAGGATTGCTTTGGCTATCTGGGGTCTTTTGTGATTTCATATGAATTTTAGAACTGTTTGTTCCAGTTCGTTGAAGAATGCTGTTGGTATTTGATAGGGATTGCATTGAATCTGTAGATTGCTTTAGGCAGGATGGCCAATTTGACAATAATAATTCTTCCTACCCAAGAGCATGTGATGAATTTCCATTTGTTAGTGTCCTCTTTAATTTCTCTTAAGAGTGTCTTGTAGTTTTCAGGGCATAGGTCTTTCACTTCCTTGGTTAGGTTTATTCCTAGGTATTTTATTCTTTTTGATGCAACTGTGAATGGAATTGTTTTCCTGATTTCTCTTTCTGCTAATTCATATTTAGTGTATAGGAAAGCAATAGATTTCTGTGTGTTAACTTTGTATCCTGCAACTTTGCTGAATTCAGATATTAGTTCTAGTAGTTTTGGAGTGGAGTCTTTAGGGTTTTTTATGTACAATATCATGTCATCTGCAAATAGTGACAGTGTGACTTCTTCCTTACCAATCTGGATACCTTTTATTTCTTGTTTTGTCTGATTGCTGTGGCTAGGACCTCCAGTACTATGTTGAATAAAAGTGGGGAGAGTGGGCATCCCTGTCTTGTTCCTGATCTTAGGGGAAAAGCTTTCAGCTTCTCGCTGTTAACTATGATGTTGGCTGTGGGTTTGTCATATATGGCCTTTATTATGTTGAGGTAGTTGCCCTCTATACCCATTTTGTTGAGAGTTTTTATCACAAGTGGATGTTGAATTTTGTCAAATGCTTTTTCAGCATCTATGGAGATGATCATGTGGTTTTTGTCCTTCTTTTAGTTGATGTGTTGGATGATGTTGATGGATTTTTGTATGTTGTACCATCCTTGCATCCCTGGATAAAATCCTACTTGATCATGATGGATGATCTTTTTTTAATTCAATTTGCTAATATTTTGTTGCATATTTTTGCATCTATGTTTATCAGGGATATTGGTCTGTAATTTTCTTTATTTGTGGTGTCTTTGTCTTCCCTGTATACTCTTACTTATTTTTTTTTATTGTTGAGGCCTCTAATAAGAGACATTAGCTGTGTAACTTTGGAAGTTATTTGAGTCCACTGTATCTCTTTTTCATTCATTGAATGAGGGTTACAATAGTAAACCTACTTCATAAAATTATTTTGAGGATTAAATAATTTAATGTAAGTACAGAACTTACATGTGTCCTTGGTACATAGTAAATATTATGTAAGTTGTTAATTTCATAATAACATTATTACACCTATCCTATGTATTATAAGTGCATATGTGGAGATCTTTATTTTCTTAAGAGAAACTTACCATTATCCTTCCTTACTGTCCCATTGCCTAACCTGGTTTCTGCTACTTATTAGGTTCTGAATTAGTGTTTTTAAATAAGTAAGTAAAAAATAAAACCCCTTTGCCAATGTTGCACTTCTCTAGAGATTGAACTTCTCCTAAACTGAGTTGATATTGCTTTAGTTTGACAAGTTTCTAAGCAATTCAACTTTATAGTGAGGCACATATCTTTATAAAACTTCAAAATGTCCTCCAAGGGCATAATATTTAATTTTTTATTCATTCACTTACATCAGTTGTTAATAAATGCAAATCCCAGTAAAGTTACTCAATCTTTATCTTACTGTTTTAATTACATGATCCATAACAATGTAAAACAGTTCAAATATCTAAGGATGTAATGCTACAATCTAGATGATCTAGTCATTCATAATCATATTTATATAAGCTAAGCCATTGTTGTTTTCTATAGAGTTTTACCCCAAACAGCTTCAGAGGCATTTTCAGACAAAATTAATCACATGAAATCCACTATCTGTTGGCATGTGGATTTCTTTTTCACTTTTTACAGGCTTTATTTTTTAGAGAAGTTTTAGATTTACAATAAAATTGAGAGGAAGGTACAGTTTCTCATATACTCCCTACCCCTACACATACATAGCCTCCTGCATTATCACTGTCATTCACCACAATGGTACATTTTTTATTCAAGGTGTGAGCCTGCACTGAAATATCATAATCACCCAAAGTCCATAGGTTACCTTAGGGTTCACTCTTGGTGTGGCATACATATTGGTTTGGACAAATGTATATGATATATATACCTGATATGGTAATTATATATATCCATCATCATAACAGCATAGAAAGTATTTTCACTGCCCTAAAAACCCTCTGTGCTCTGCCTATTCATCTCTGTTCCCCTTCCCCGGAAACCACTGATCTTTTCATTGTCTCCACAGTTTTGTCTTTCCCAGAATGTCACATAATTGGAATCATAAGTATGTAGTCTTTTCAGATTGACTTTTATCACTTAGTAATATGCACTTAAGTTTCCTCTATGTCTTTTCATGGTTTGATAGCTCGTATCATTTTAGCACTGAATAATATTCCACTATCTGGATGTAGCAGTTTATTTTTCCATTCACCTCCTGAAGAACATCTTGGTTGCTTACAAGCTTTGACAATTATGAATAACGCTGTGCTATAAACATTCATGTACAGATTTTTGTGTAGAACTAGTTTTTCAACTCCTTTGGGAAAATAGCAAGGAGTGAGATTGTTAGGTCGAATGATAAGAGTGTGTTTAGTTTTTCCATGAACTGCCAGACTGCCTTCCAGAGTAGCTGAACCATTTTGCATTCCCACCAGCAATGGGTGAGAGTTCCTGTTGCTCCACATCCTCATCAGTATTTGGTGGTGTCAGTGCTCTGGATTTTGGTCATCCTGGTAGATGTGTGGTATTATATACAAAGAAGTTTTTTTCGTATATTTTCATCTGTAATAACTTTGTCCAATAGGAACACTGTCTTTTGAATTGTTAGCTGCCTTTAAATAGAAGGTTTGAGGCTAGAAATTTTATTTACTATCCCCCAATGTCTTCATTAATTTATAGTTCAACTTTCCTATTTATCTTTCATGTTTTAAATGCTCTGATCAATAAGAATTGACTTTTCTAATTCTGTTTGGAATTGAGGGATTATTCCCACCAAATAAACACATATTGGAAATATATTTGCACCAATATAAGTTTTAAGACACTTTCTGTTTAATTTGTCAAAAAAAGCACATTTTCTAATAGCAATACTATAAACTTAAAGGGTCTTTTGTTTCATTTGTCAAATAACACATTATCTAACAACTGAAGAGTATAATCTTTGTGGTAAATTGCTGGGTCTTTAAGTGGTATTTTATGTTTGCTTCTGGCTTGGATTTCAGAAACCACTTGCTCCTCTGTTTTTAGATAAATGAAATGTCCAACAACTGTGATGATGACAATGCTAGCTTTTTATTACTCAGCTTGCTTTTCTCCATTTGGTTTTCTTTGACCATCACTCAAATTATGAAAGGCTCAGAAAAAAGGAAAAAACAAGTTACCAGTAATAGTCAACCTAAATGTAAACCTGGCTACCCCTTCACTAACTCCACTCTGCTAACTTGGAGATATGTAAATCCATCCATTATTTAGTGCACATTTAGTTTTTCTCCAAATGAAAAGCATGGGTTTTTTAAATTTGATTTGATTGAAATATTCAAAACAGCATAATTATTCATATTCTTGCCATAGTGGTATTTTGTATTTCCTCTACAGAACTTTTTTGTAGATTTATCATTTGAAACTAAAACTGATTTCAAGATTTTAGATTGTCAATAGCAAAGCTTTATGCTGCTGTGTGATGTATGCTTTTGTTCTCCTTATAGGAATAGAAAAGCAGAATTAAGGCAATGAATGCAACAATCACAGGTGTGTGGTTCATTAAAGCCAAATTCTTTAATCCATTCAGAACTGATCATTTGTATACATTGTATCTCATCCATGGCCAGTTTATTCTTCCCTACTCTTGACACACCTGGTAAGAAACATCCTTCTCAGCACCTGTCCTCACTCATATATCATTTTGTGCAGGAAGAAGACAAACTAGGTTTAATATTAGATTAAATAAGTCCTTATTGTAAAATCAAATATAAGTCATTGTAGAATCATTTGAGAGACCCCTCTCCTCACAACCCTGCTGACCTCCAACTCCTAGGGTGCCTTATGTATTATAGTCTATGGAAATGGTGCCCTAAGAGAATTTCAGTATACAGCCTATACAACCATACTCAGTAGCCCTGCTTATTTTCCATTAGCTTAATTGATCCAATATTGACCTATGATTACATCTGTCTTGTGATTCCTCACACTTAAAAATAAAGATAATTTTTTAAATTATAAGCTGTAAAAACCCCACTATTAAATGCAGGGCTTTTTTTTATCATTTATATTCCAGCTTGAACACAACTGATCTTTTCTCAGTCTTAGAAGTGAATAAAGAAATTTTGACATAAACACGATTTGCAAAACTGAAAAAGCAGGGCAACATGAAATGTCATTCTGTAATAAAATAATGATCTTAATAAAGAAAACAGAGACAATAGTTGAGTGCTTTCTATGTGCCAAGCTCTATGCTAAGTACTTGTTAAGTATTCTAATTTTCACAGTAACCCTGTGACATAACAAATGTTTATGCTTATTTTTACATCCAGGGAGGCCAAGAGAGAGAAATATTCTTAAACTCATATAGATAATAAATGGAAGAGTAAGATTTGAATCCAGATCTGCCTGACAATACTTCTGGACTCAAACTCTTAACCTATAGGTATTTATAGATGGGATGTTTAATAGCTATGTCATCATTATCCCCATCATCTAGGAATATTTCTTATATCCCAAAATTGGGGCATAATAATCAAATGTTGACTCCACTCTTCCTATCAAAATTCACATATTCTCCCAAAATTTCACCTGCTTCTTGATTGGGTAGTTTTGCTCTTTGCTGTCCGCATATGGCCTGTTCCACATAGCTTTTGAGTACACCATTCTCCTTACCAAGAATACCCACATTCTTTCCTCTTCCACCAGCTCATTTATTGTTTATTCGTCATTAGCTGACCGAGCATGCATTAGTTTCTAGGATTAAATTCAAGATTTATCTCTCAAATTTTATCTATCCTTCAAATTCCAGCTCTAGTTACTCCAACCAATAATGATTTCGTTATTCTTATATTCTATTGTACTCTTTAGTCAAACTAAACACTTAAGGGATTTCAATTGTGTCATAAATTTCACTTTTATTTTCCTAGCTAAATATTCAACATCATAGGATTAAGTTGAATGTTATGTATTTTATATACCCCCTGGAAACTTGCCTAGTATTATATAATATTATGCACATAACAAACATTTAAGAAATATTTATTGACTGATTAACCAAGGTTGGTGATAATTGTCATGCTTCAGAATGTGAGATGGCATGTCTAGACAATATACTGAGAATTTCCCTGCGTTCTTGCATGTTTCAGTAAAGTCACCTATTCTAGAAACTCATCCTTCAAGATGAGTTAGTTGAGTTCTGAATATACCATTCCGAAATCAGAGGTTAATTAAGAGTGATTATCTCCCTTTTAGCTTTGACTTTTTACTTGTGTCATTGTATCCACCTTCTAACTATCTCTTGACATTTTTCTCTCGTTTTTCTCTTTATATTTTATTTGTGGATATTTCTAAATATTTCTAACTTCATTTCTGAATACTTTTTTTTTATTTTCTGTGTATTGTTCAGAAGCACCTAATACACCATCAATTCATTTAACTTCATGGCAAGCTTTTCATTTTTAGAAAGAAATATTTAATATTTGATTAAATATAATTTATAATCTTGCTCAGTTGCTTGTATCTGAGCACTTTTTTGGTATCTTTATAACTTAACTTGGATTTTGTGCTTATTCTTCAATTAACTGCCTTCAAGTTAAAAGTCTTCGTGATCAAATTAAAAATTTATTTAACCATCATACAATTAGCTACTTTCTGTTTCCCCAAGTTGGTAAATTTCTTAACTTCATAAAGAAATGGGAAGACTCACCCTTTAATAACTATATAGCCACTCCAAATATATTTTCAAGTGTTCCATGAAACAATGAAAAGAATATTTAAGATGCTGGTATTATAATTTGACCTCAAACTCTCACCTGAAATTGCATAGGAGAGGTGTTTTTAACCAGTGTCCTCATTTCTAAATAACAAAGAGTTCTTTGAAGGAGTATCCTGAAAAAGAGTATTGTAAGTATTAGAGCTGGTTACCAGATCTCACTGAGTTGAATAGAAACTTACATAGTCATATTTACCCCTTTCCTCCAGCCTTTGACATCAAAGCTGTAAAAAATCTTGTCTATCCTATCTCCTTGTTATTTATTAAGTCTGTCTTCGCCATTAAATATTTTCTTTCACTAGTTCTCTGTACCCTTCACCTTGACTATTAAAATAGCCTGCTCCCCCTCTTGCCCACCGTTACTAGAATCATGTTTTTAAATACAGACAGGAACATGCTACTTGCCATTTCTTAGGAAATAATTACATATTCAAAACCATTTAAAACTTTATAAAATAAAACCTTAATGCACCACCACATCTTGACACTCAGATACGTCCCACCATGCAACCTAATCAAAATCAAATAGGAACCATGCACCAAGTCTTCGTGCTGTTTCAATCATGCTCACCCATCAGCCGAGAATTTGCTTCCGCACTTTGTAGATTAAGACCATACTTTCTCTAAGACTCACCTTGAATACCACCTACTTGAAAATATTCTCTCTTTTATCCACTCAGTGGAAATGACTGCATGTTTCTATCTTATAACATTTCACTAGTGTATGTACATTTTGAAAGCTTGTTTCATTTTAGCTTATCTGTATGCCTTCTCTTCCCCCTAGCTGTAAAATGTTTGAGCTTTGGGATCATGCATTCTTCATCTTTGTGTCTCACATACCACCTAGTACGGTGTTGTGTGCATGTGTGCTCTGAGTGTCATTACCTGCTGTCTCCATACCCCTCACCTGCAGTAAGCTGCTCTTTTGATGACACCTTCAACTTGTTTTTTGAAAAATATATCTTAAACACAGTTGCCCTCTGCGCGTCATGGTTCTGGAAACTCTGTACATGATGCCTTCCATTCTTCACTCCCCTTTATTCTTTAAGGTTCTTTAATCCAGTATGAATTAATAAAATTCCCCAATTCCCCTCACCAGGGTGACCAATGACCTTCATTGAAAAATTTTATGAACTGTTTTCAAACTTCTTCCCTTTCATTTTTAGTGAGGCATTCAATATTGTGACCTACTTGAAACCCTCTGTCGTAGTCCACTCAGACTTCTATAATAAAAATTCCATAGTTTTTGTTATAGGAGTCTGGGAATTTGTACTGGAGTCCGGGAAGTCCAAGATCATGGTCCTAGCAGATTCCTTGTGGGATGAGCGAACTCTTCTTGGTTCACAGACAGCCATCCTTTCACTGTGTCCGCATAGGACAGGAGGGGTAAAAGACTTCCGTGGGTCCCCTTTACAATGACACTGATCCCATTTGTGAGGGCTTTGGGTCCCCTTTACAATGACACTGATCCCATTTGTGAGGGCTTTGCCCTCATTCCCGAATCACCTCCCAAAGATCGCACCTCCAAATGCCATCACCTTGGGGATTAGAATTTCAACGTATGAATTTCGGGGGAGGAACACAAACATTCAATCTAAAGCAGTCTATCTCCTGATTTTTCTGACCTCTGTCTCTCTAGATTTTTTCCCCTTTGCTTCTATGACTGTTTCTTTGAGTATCTTTTACTAAATCCTAGAATCTAGACCTCAGAAAAGTTTGAAGCAAATGGACATATCCAGGAATCATGGTGATAAAAATTACAGACAGTGGAGTGGGTAAGATCACCTAGAGAAAATACATTCTGTAAGAAAAGAAGAAAAGAGAGAGGAGAAGAGAGAAGAGGTAAAAGTATGGAACCCAGGAAAAAGCTAGTAACATAGAAAGAGGGTTGAGCAATGCAGACCATACACTACACTTAAAAACAACTTTTGCTTGGAAAAATAACCAAATCATTACATTTTTCTCGTGACACATTGTTTTAGTGTTCTATCAGTATATGAACAAGAGAATAAGCAAGTAGTTATCCACAGATTCCTTTCAGACTTTGGATGCTATAATTTTAAATGAAGATAACTAATTTTTTACAATTACAACTACAATTCCAATGTAGGAATGGATTTTAATTTTATCATTGCCTTTTTAGCGACAGATGACTGAAGTCAAACCAAACATATGGTCTAATAAAGGTGCTGGTTCCTCATAGATGAAGCCACACTATGCTGGGTTTGCAACAAACACTATCAAATGGGGGGTAAAATGGAATTTAAAAGGTTAGGTGCCCACGCCTGAGGTTCACAGCTGCAGAGAGAGCTGCATCATGGCCAGAGGTTAAGACCAAAAGCTTGTCTGAAAAAATAGGTATATATAGGTATCCTCTATAAGTTAGTCTCATGAAATTTTAGCCCATACCAAGGAAAGTGTCCACTTTTCCCCCAAGTTTAACTGCTCCACATCTACTTTATTCTTTCTTCATTCTTCTCTCAACCATGGACAGAGTTCCTATTTAATTTTTAGACTCAGAATTCCAATTCCTATAATAAAAAAGAATTTTTCACAAGAAGTTATATGAATCTGCTTTTAGACCATATTCCTAAGTGGTCTAAGGAGAAACAAATTTTCTTAAAAGATGTGATGAGAGTTAAGATATTATATTCCTACAAGGTGCTCTTGAAAATTCTTTTGAGTTTCTGTGTTTGCTGTTATTCATGGCTTTAGTATAACATTGTTTATTATTATTAACATTTAGTAAGAATAAGCTTTTTTTTCAGATGGAATATTATCTCAGATTTTGCAGTATGGTGCATTTATTTGAGGTATATATAATAAATTATAGGTGAATTTGTTAGTCTTCGACCATATATGCATTTTCTTATGCTCATTCCACAGACCACTGTGTACTTTGAAACTGGCAAAATCATTTATGCTCAACATTGTGGAAAGTTGGGAAAGAGTTGGGCTAATTACAAATATCTTCAGAATCTCATAAAAAGATTTAGAAACCAACTGCCATGTGAAGACTGTTTTTATTCACTCCCTCAAAGTCAGAATATTATGATCAATTTGTACAATACTAGATGCCAAAGCCATGTGGAGCTTTACATATCTCCCTCAACAAGAAGTTCTCTTTTCAGTTTATCTTTCATAATGAATGATTTCAATTTCAGTTAACATCGTGTACTGCAGGGGATATCTATGGTCTGGAGTATTATGCTGAGCATCTGAAGCTAATAGATTTTATTGTTTAACCTAGATTTTTCATTTAGAGAAGTGGAATTAGGGAAAATGCAAAGATGATTTTTCAATCCAATTCCTCATCCAAAAAAGCAAATGAATAAAACCTGGCCCTGACCATCTGATTATTTCTTAATTCTCCACTGAACCTATAAGGACTGATTCAGTGTAGTGAAAGAAAGAAATACTGTGTTCTATTAATTTTATAAATTTTTTCTTCCTCTCCCAACAAAAATGTGCTGTTTCTGAGAGTGGGAATTATCTCTTCTCTCTTTTTATTTTCCTTAATTGCTAACAGAATATTTAGCACATTGTAAGCCTGCATAAATATTTGATGAATGAAGTCAGACTCTAGCCCCAGAAAAAAGAGACATAGTAAAGTAAAGAATCGAGTATCTCTTTTTCCAATTTTTATCATGTCTATTAGCTTATAAATTATAGAGGTGTTTTTAATAACAAAATCATACTGCCACACTTTGATCAGATAGAAAGTTTATATTCTAGTGATTTCTCTGTCACAGCAGAACTAGAGGCACAGTTGAGAAGAAATAAGTTAAATAATTATTGGTTCATTGTTGATCATGCCCCCATCAAACCGATGTGGTCACACACTTGCTTAAATATAGATCTATGTTCTGTATGATGACGGAAAGCCTAGTATGTGCAGGTCGCAATTGTTGAGTTTTTACTCTGTGGCATGTGGTGGGTGTGGTATGTGTTTTGCTAGCATTATTCTAATTTAACCCTCTCAACAAAATGATGGCCTAGATATTACTGTCCACATTTTACAGGATAGAATATTGAGATTTAGAGTTAAGTCTCTTGGCTGATGTCACACCATTGATAAATAATAGAGCTATGATGGTTCCTGGATTGACTTCAAAATCCGTGCTCTGCAGTGGCACCACACAGCCACGTATTAAAGGCATTAGATGTCAGAGTGCCACCATGCTCGCCCTTGAAGCCCTCATCAGTGTTAGCAGTTATTGGTATATCACTGTAGCTAACATATTTTTCAAAATGATTGTAAGTGTAAGAAAAGTAAGGAACATTTTTTAGTGTAAGTATTTCTAAATATCTTTTTATTCCTAAGAAAACAATCACTCTGCATAGCCTGATTATACAAAATAACAGTTTTACAAAGTACTTATGAAAGTGCTCAAATTAGTTGAACTCAGCTGTTTTTCAAATTTGGAACCTACTTCCTCAGAGACGTTTTTGGGCTTGAGTGTTTATTTGCACAAATGTCATATAGTTTAAGTTGTGACATAAAAATGATTCCATTAGGTTTCAGCCTCTGCACACAAACACACCCACACACTGGTCTGCAGTCTCTTTATTCACACTGGTGATGGGCACGTAATGTCTAGGTCTGTGAATAGTGTATAGAAAAATTTCACATTATTCCTGAAATCTTTGAAAACTATTCCTATTATTCAACTAACAAAAACTTCCTTGCTAGGATTTTAAGAGTGTTACGGACTTTTTAAATGTATACTTGATCTACCTAGTGAAATAAATATAGAGATCAGGCTAATTGGAAATAAAGAATGGCTATGTTAAATAATGCCTTTAATATCAAAGCACACAAATACCAATCAGTATGTCAGTCTCCCTGGTAAAATTACACGAGTTTTCATATTAGCATTTGATTGAATCCAGCAAGGGGAAAGTAAGATTTAAATAGAAAATGAGCTTCTGCATCAGGCTTCCTAAAAAGTACTAAAGAGATTTTTGTGTTCATGATTCCACTGGAAATCAAACACTGTTGCTTCTCTGGACAATGTTAGTTTAAAAAAGAAGAAATTCCACTGGGTTCCCTTTGCCAAAGTAGGTGACCAACCAAGGTGATAAAGTCAGTATGCAGGTCAAATACTTTACATACAAAGGCTGCTATAAACTTAATACTGCTTTAATATGGATGCTTCTAATTTTTGAAGGGACTCCCAAATGCAGAGCAAGTGGCCTAACATCTCAATCAATTTTATTAAGAACAAACGCATAAATCACTGGGAGTTCATGGTAACAAAATGTGACCTATGTTAATGCAACCAAATTCCATCACTTTCTCTTGATGTTTTGCACAAAGAGAACTGTCAATGGTATTACTTAGCTTTCCCCATGACCACCAACATGTTCCACTACTGTAGACCCTATGTCTCCTTCATCAGAGAGTATAAATAAAGAGCAGCGATTCCAGAGATAACAGATTTCTGTCCTTTCTCAATAATTCTCCCTTCTTAGTGTAATGGAACTGATTTCAGAAACACAAACACGAAGTCCCTTAATTAGTTTCTTTTTTATTCTTAAAGAGGGAAAATAAACCACTTTTCAATCTCACTGTCTTTCACTGTGTAATCATATGTGATGTAATTAAGAATATCTTCTGAACTGGTAAAAATACAGAAATGCTAAAAGGAAGCAAAACTCACAGCTTTTATCTAAAATAGTTGCATTCAGGTTTTTTTTAGGAATTGTGTATCAAACCTAAATTTCATACTTACTGTTTTGAATCTTAAAGTAGTTGCAGTAAGTTTCATTTTTAAATGAATTTGTTTATTATAAATATTCCATTACCCCAATTTTATTTTTAATATTATGTCATTGAACAATTGTAGATGAGACAAATATATAATAGCTAAGACATATAATATACTTAAAGGATTTAAATGAAAACCTTAAAACCATTTATTTCCATAGGTATTAACTTTCCATTTGATATATGTAAAAATGCAGATTTATTAAAATTAATACGTTACTGAAAATTACATTTTTTTTCAGATCCAAGAAGTTAGCAGAAATAATGAGCAAGAAAGTGACTATGAAGAGGATATTACCTCATTGTCTATGTATTTATCCGGTAAGTGTTCCTATATATTATGTGTCATGTAACATTTATATTAAAGTATGTTTTAATTGGTAAAGCAAGACTGAAAAGAGCATGGAAAGTGTGGTGAGCATGGAAGGGTATTTAATTAACTGAATGACTTTGAGTTTCTAATAAGAGATATTACTACATTATCTTGCTAATTTAAATACTTCTAATAAGTTCTATGATAATCAAACACCAGTTTTTCCTACCCAAAGAAAATACACCAGTCAGGTTAATGTAAATATTCTGACCATTTGACTATATATTTTCAGTTTGATTTTTTGTTTGTTTGTTTCAACAAAGACACACTCTTTTCAGACCTTAGTTTTCTCTGCTAGGAAATGAGTTTGGGCCCGGTCCCTCTCTGAGGCCCTAACCAGCTATAATTGGATGTAATTCTATAAGCTAATGTCTGAAGACTAATTCAGAGTTTTCCTATGTGTATAGAATGCTATCGATTATGCCATACCCCACTGGTATATAACAGCTTACTAAACATCTTCATCAGCATGTCTGAAAGGCATCCCCCACCCAACATTTCCAAATCTGAAAACCCTAATTCCTGCCACTCCCAAACCTGCTCCACCTCTTGACTTCCCCATCTCAGTAAGGGAACACTCTTTCCTTGTTCAGTTTAGTCCAGAAACCTTGGAGTTACCTTCAGCTTTTTAACTTCCTCTCCCACTCCATTCCAACCTGTCAGTTAATACTGTTGACTCTACCTTCAAAATAGAGCCAGCATTCAGCCATTCCTCACCTTTTCACTGTGACTGGTCCTGATCCACGTTGCCATCAGCCCTCCCTTGGTTATGGCAAAGCACAGTTCTCAATGGAGGGCTATTTTCTGCCCCCCAACAGAGGGTATTTGTCAATGAATGGAGATTTTTTTTTTTACTGTCATGACTTGAGAAGGGAGGTTTGCAACTGGCATTTAGTGGAAAGAGACACCAGAATGTTGTTAAATATTCTACCATGCACAGGCCATGCCCCATACAACACAGAATTATCTAGTCCAAAATGTCAGCAGTATTGCTGTTAAGAAACCCTGCAGTAGCAGCATCCACATTTGCTGCTCCTAGTGCTCCATGCTTCACAAAGGAATGAATCATTCTTCTGCTCCGAATCCTCCAGTACCTTCCCATCATACTTATAATCCTCATCATGACCTAAAAGGCTCTAAAGAGTTTTTTGATCCCATCTCTGCCCACTCTCTTGCTTGTTCACTGCCACAATGGCATCTCATGCATCAAGCATGCTCTTGCCTCAGACATTTGCACTTTTAACAGTGCACAGTTGGTGGTCAACCAAACATTATTGACCAGTTTTTCAAATGATAGGCTGACTTGCAAATCAAATAAAATCAAATACATTTGTCTTAAATCGCAGAACACAAAGCAATGCTGAATATTAATGTTAATGAATTAATGCACTGTTTTAAAGTTATACATTTTATTATCACTCCTAATGATAATAAATGTGATGATAAAGGCCATTATTGATAATAACCACATATTCCTTGTGACATTTAATCCTCAGAAGAATTGCCTGTCATAAGGAAACATTACATCAGTTATTTCTACAGACAGTTTGGACCTAGAACTGTCTCATAAATGAAACTCCGTGTGACTCAAGCTTCAGGCTCTTTTATGGGATAAAGGGTGAAACACAGGACATGCTAAGTCTGTAGATTTCCATGGTATCAGCATTGCTATGAAACTTGCTAAAACCCGCTGACCCACTATATCTGACTATCCGGGGTGGGATTCCAGGTGTACACATATCAGACAAGGACCAAGGAGACTCTGTTGCTTAGACAGTGTATACATAAAGCATGAAGGGCAGCTACTAGTAATCTTCTATAACATGAATATAATTCTAGATTGATAATCAGTTTGCACAGAGAGAAATCGTGAAGTCCCTCTGCTATCTGACCAGTAATTTCTCGGTAGTCACTCCATCATCTACTTCATCAACATTTCTAGAGACTGCTTTATCTCAGGCTCAGTGTCTGGTGTTAGAGGTAGAAAAATGAGTGAAATCTGTGCAAATATCTGTGCAGGAATGAAAGGTGGTCTGCTCTGCCCAGACTGGTAATTAAAGAATCTTGGTTTGCAGTTCTACAACTGGCAGCTATATCTTTCTTTCTCCCATGAAAGAAGAAAAAAATAAAAAATAAAATCCATGCAGAAATATGGAGTACCATCATGGGCATGATTTTTCCACATGACTAATTTTTCTTCCATTGCTGAAAAATTTCTACAGTGTAGCTCTTCATTTTAAAAAAGAATCCCTTTCCCTCTCTATTCTGCTGTTTGGCTTCTTTAGCTATATTTTAGTTCAGCGACAGATACTCTGATACACGAATCATTTGTTTTCTGTTGTACTGACAATGAAAACAATTCACATAATCCCTCCAATATAAAGATTCCAAAGTTCATTTTAAGTTTTTATCTAAATTTAAAATTTTAATTTAATTTATTTAAAGCAGAATTTTTATAAAGAAAATGTAAGCAAAAATTTTTTAAGATTTAAAGTTATTATACTATAATACCTTTTTTCTATTTTCTTCCTGAGTGGCTAGAAGGCATTTATTGAGTATGGTGTAAAAACAAACAATGCAATGATAATTCTTAGAATGAAGGGAATTTGGATCATTTGGTTACATTTCAGGATAGAATACATTTTATAGGTGAGAGAACTGAGCCTCAGAAAGGCTTGGAACTCAGAGGTAAGCTTTATCTACTGTTGGTGATATAGATGCCTTCTCCATTCAGAAGACATTAACCCTTTTCTCAAGAATTACAATTTTATCTAATGATAAATATAAATTTAAATAGTAAATAAAGAAGAATCACAGATTCATTTTAATTGCATTATTAGCCAGCAAGTTAACATTTATTTTTCTTTGTCTTTACTTTTCCCATCACTTACTTATTACCTATTAGGTCAGTTATACAGTTTTCAACTAAAAATTCAGTAATGCAGTTCACATATATTTGAATCTTCTCAAACAATAACTCTGAGAATCAGAACATCATTATATGTGTGAGTGTGTCGTAAGTGAGGTAACAAGATATATTGGAGTTTAACTGTTGATTTGGTAAACATTTTAAAAGCCCAAGATTGACTATTCACCAAAATCAGGCATTTGTTGAGTTTCCACTGTATCAGATCATAAAAGTTTTATTAGCAGTACTACAGCTTCTGTACGAAATGACAAAATATGAAATGCCTTCATCATAAACAGCCATGCAGAGCCCAGCACTTCATCATGACAGCAGGCAGGCACACAGGCAGAGCGCAGGAGCTGAAGAAAGTGAAATGGCGAAGGAAGAAAAAGAGAAGGACTCGGCCACGGAGGCCAGCCCCAGCCTACCAGAGGCTGGCAGTGGGAGTTCTGAGAATGAGTATGATGATGACTTATATGTGTTCATTCCTGGAGACAATTCAGAAAATAATTTGCAAGAGTCAATCATAAGCAGACCGCCTCTGCCCCTGCCCCGACCTGGAACTGCTGCCTTCCAATTGGAAAGACCTCACTTCATGTTACAAGGTAAGTTTAAAGTTAAAACAACAACAAAAGGAAAAAAAATGCTTTGACATGCTGACGTAGCATATAGCCCAGTGGCAAATCTAAGCAGAGAAAATCAGTTTTTAAAACCAAGAGCAACTTCCTCCCATTCCTTAACAACTAGGGCCTAGGAAATCAGGCAAGAGATGCCAACTAACTCTCTTTCTCTCCCTCCTCCCCTCCCTTCCTTCTTTTCTTCCTTCCTTCTGGACAAAATCTTATTACAGCTTTAAGTAAGTAAAGAAAGAAAACTTGGAAGAAATCTGTTGTTCTTCACCTCAAAAGAAACTCAAGCATCGTATGGAAAAGTAAATGACAATTTTGCTTCTAAAAAATACTTATATTCTGGCCAGAGGGAGAGGCTGTTTTACAGATTTGAAAATGACCCTGGGCACTTCATTCAGTTAGTAGCTACTGGAGAAGAATACTCCATGTATTGCTAAAGAGGAAGAACGCTTAAATGCTGTGAGCACATTTGTTCCAGATGTAGGAGCTTAAGCAGGCGAGGGTGGGAGGTAAAGGGCCGGAAGCATCAAAAGGAACTTCCGTATAGGCTTATCTGGCTGGGGTGTTCGGCAGCCTGACACACTCCCAGCTCCAGATTCCCACTAATTATATGATGCATATTCCCAGTCATAGTCACTAATTATCACCCACTTTATTGGTCACTATTTCATATTTACTCTCTTAATTCATAAAAAAACTTTTACAAAAAGCTTTTACAAAGAAAATTTAATAAGAAAGGTGAAAGAGGTATCTATTATCAAAATCCCACTTGTCACTATACTTTAGTTTCTGAGTCCTAGAAGGGTGGGAAGTACATAAATACTGCTCCAAAAATGCAAATGTTAAAGCCATGAAATTTAGCATTTTGTCTTGGAAGGCACAGTCTCTGTGAGGGTTCATCAACATAAACCTTTAGTAAGGTTATGCCCTGTATTTAGAGATAGAAAGAACTGCTTAATTTGAAGTATGAAAAACCTAATGATTCATTCACTCATTCAACAACACTTATTGACGAGTTACTATGTTTCAATCTGTTACAGATGATCAAGACAGATCAGGGAAACAGGTGTATCCATAGTGAGGGGCCGGGAGGAGATTAGTAGTACACTGGCAACAAAATCCGGTTATATTTTTCTCATTTTTAAATAATTTTATATAATTACTAAATTGTTAAGAAGGCAAAGTCTTGTATCAGGTTAAATCTCTTGAAGAAACAAATATAAAATCGTATTTTCCAAATGTAAATTTCTATATATGGTCTTTTGGTTAGGAGGTCTAAAGCCACTCTACAGATATCTAAGGTTGGCTAAAACATCTTCTGAAAATACCAAGTATAAAAAGCAAAAATATAACAAAAACCCACTCTTTTTGTTTCAGAAAACAAAAGTATACACACTGTGACTATTTATATGCAGTGTGACTTTTTTTTTTGAGCAGCAAGAAGGCTTTATTCAAGGCCAGGTGCACACGCGGGAAAGGGGAGCGCAGGCAGCCTCGGGGAGGAGGCGCACTTAGACGCTTGGGATTCATGTCATTTAGGGGTTCAAGAATGGGGCAGAGGGCCAGGGGTGGGGCATAGGCTTCACCTGTGGTCTTATGATGTCCATCTCCAGTGAAAGACATTACATTGCTATCCACAGTCAGTCTTCTAGATCCTCTGTAAGATAAACTTAACACAAGGAATTTATTTGTCCTGTTCTTCTCCAAGATAGCGGTTACGCTCAAGCAGTGAGAACATGTCATTTATGACTGCTTGCCCTGCCTTAAGACAGGGCCAGTTGTTGGCTAATTTGACCATAAGGTACGATAGGAATCTTACCTCCTAACTCCCTGCTTTTTAAAATGGAATCTTAGCCTTAAGATGGAGTCCCTCCTGTTCTTACTATGCTGTTTATATCTTGGCAGTTTTCATCATTGGCAGGAAAAATTAATCATCACGCTTGTCCCATGTCCCTGCTCTGCCTCACTGTTATAACCACACCCGCTCACTTTCTTAACCTCTGGCAACCACAAACCCGTTCTCCATTTCTATAACTTTTGTCCCTCCAAAGAATGGTATGTAATTGGACTCACAACCTTTTGTGATTTACTGTTTTCCTTCCACAATCCTCTGGAGATTCATTCAGACTGTTGTATCAGTAGTATTCCTTTTGTTGCCATGCAAGTGTGAAAAAAAACACTGTGGGTAAAATGAAACCATACTTTATTCAGGCATTCACCTGTTGAAGGATATTTGGGTGGTTTCTACTGTGGGGTACCGTGAATTAAGCTGCTACAAATATTTGTATACAGGTTTTTGTGAACAAAATCCTTTGTTTCCCTGGAATAAATGCCCAGGAATGCAATTGCTGGGTCACATGGCAATTATATATTTAATTTTTAAAGAAACCTATGCAGTGTTACTTTTGACCTCATTTTCTCATAGGTATATTAAAGGTAAATGAAAAATAAAATGTCAGTATTTTTTCTTAAAGTACTTTGATTAAGGTATCTTTGAAAGTAAGATTGGAAGCTATTGCTTATTTTTGGCCAGAGACTTTTACCTTCAGAAATTGTCTTCTAAGAGTAGCTTCCATATGCTTTCAAGTTACTGTTTTCAGAGAGGTCACCTCATCAATACCCTGAGCATCAAATTCCCCATGATGGATTTATGGAAATATTCATTGGAGAAAACAATAAATTGAACACTATGGAATACTTTTTCAGTTTATTAAGGACATATTGTCTCTTTTTATCTTCACAACAAACTTTCAAGGCAACAATCACTAGGACCCCTCTTTGACTCAGACCCAAGACCAAAGAGCCTATAATTAGAATGTGTCAGGTACTCCTATGAACAGGTTTACTGAGCTTTTAGGATTCTCTTTGTTACACACCTTTGCCCCAGTTATTTCAAGAATTGGAGTTATAGCAGAGGTTTATTTAAAGATGTATTTACTAATGTACAACCTGAATTAAGAAAACTCAGGTCCCACTCTGACATGGAAAGTATAATCAGATGCACTAGGAAATAAAAAGGAAGATGTGTTATTGCAAGGCCAACTTTAGAAAAAGTTAGAAAAGGAAGGTGGGTGGAGGAACCACAAGAGTTAACAGTTCAGGAAATCAGTTGATGAAAGTAAAATAGTTGACATATTCTGCTAAAAATGAAACACTGTAAGTGTTTCCCACACACTTAATCTGGTCTCACCTGTTATGCTGTCAGTGAAACAGAAGTCATGAAGTCAAAATCTCAGCACCATATTATTCAGAAGGGAAAAGGCAAGTCACGGTGATTTTAAAGTTAGTGGTAAGCATGTAGGAATTCATACTTTTGGGTTTAACTAAAACAAACAGATCTAAGACTGTTGGGAAATTATCTTGGTCTCTCCTCATATGCCTACAAAACAACTGCTGAATCTTCTTATAGTAATGCCCTTTTATTCTTCTCTACAACTTATCTTTCTCTATAGCTCCTAAGTTTCTCCCCTAAAATATATCCATAAGTAATTAATTCTTTTTTGGTTAGATTCTTACTAAAGAGAAAAAATAATTCTCCCTTGGTTGACATGCATGAATCTCTCAGAAAACAGAAAAGCAATGATTTTTTAGTCAATAACTGAATTTCTTTACATTTATTTTATTTTTGTTAATACCTTAAGCAAACATTTGTCAAAGGGCGAATTTTAAAAAAAATTCTCATTGGCTTGGTAGAGACCCATCAAAATTCTTTTCAACTTATTCATTAACTAAAGCATATGATATCTTGGTCTTCTAAATAACTGTTATTAAAATATTTTAATATATTCTTATAAAAAGATCTAACAATTTTACTGAGTATGAAAACCATAAGCAACTGTTTATTCTTTTCATATGAATTAATCTTCAAGCCATGTTTTATGTCATGAACCCTACTTTCAGTGTCCTTTAATCTAAGAATCAGGTTCATGCTGGCTTGTAGAAATTAAGAGTTGCATTTTTGAAGGTCAGTTTGTCATTGCCACACTGAGACTAACTGTAAGAAACCAAATAAGTAATGGTGCTTTGGGCTAGTCCCCCTTGTAATTTTAAGAGAAATAGATGTTAAGCAGAATCCCCAGTGCAAACCCTATGAAAGTTAAAATGACTTCAACAACAACAACAAAAATCTGAGAGCATTAGGCTTGAAAATACAAGTTTTCAAAACATTTAGAATTTGAAGCTCAGTTTTATATCTTAGTTTTCTGATATTAAATCATTCATAAACTATGTGGATAAAGTTTATATGCTTATATATAGGTTTCAAAGAAATCCATGTCTTAAATAAAAGGGTTTTTTCTTAATGTTAACAATTACAAACAACAGGAAGTTATGTTAGTCAATTACTAGTTCACTTTTCTCTTTTTGAAATTTATGGTACAGCATATAAATTATTTGGGGGGAGCTTCAAGCAAGGACATATGGACACCAATAATACTGCCTTTAATAGGAGAGTAACCACCATCTAAATATTCCATAAGCAGGGAAAATGTTGGAAGGCCAAATGGAAAGAAGTCAAAGTTGGTGTGATCCCAGTGCAAGACAGGAAACAAGAGTTGAATCCAAAGGAGAAGTAAAGAAGGATGAAAAGGAGCAGGATGAGGACGAAGATCCATACACTTTTGCTGAGGTTGATGACAGTGAATATGACATGATACTGGCCAATATGAGTATCAAGAAAAAAACTGGAAGTCGTTCTTTCATTATAAACAGACCTCCTGCCCCCACACCTCGGCCCACAAATATCCCTCCAAGAGAGGAAACCACACCTTACATAGCTCAAGGTAACGCTTTTTTTGTAGTTGCTGCTGTTGCGTGTGTGTGTGTGTGTGTGTGTGTGTGTGTGTGTGTTTGGGGTGGGAAGGATTGTTCTCTTTCTTGGTAAGTCCTAAATAATTTTGACAAACCATCCAAATGACATGAAACCATAGCACGTGTGTAGAAATTGTTTGACACTTCGTAGAGGGAAGCCCAATTCTATGAGTGTTATGTAACTCAAGAAAAGAGGTAGGTGCTTTACTTTTTGCCTCTGTTTCCACTTAAGATAGCTTTTAAAGCCTAAACATTGACTACTAGAATCTCAGGTATGCAACCCCAATTCCTCTGATAATTGCACTTCACCCCAATAATTAAGATTCACTTCATCTGAGTCATAGAATGTCCACCTCACTTTAGACCTCAATTCTTCTTTCTCATTCTCAGTTGAATCAAAATAAAAAACTAACAAGTCCTTAGAGCTGTGTAGTGTCTGTAGCCCCAACAGGACGTACTGACCTTACTGTTACCCCTGAACACTCCTGTCCGCTGGGCTTGGTTCAGTACACTCTGGGAGTCCCTGGAGTCTGAGACAACTTCTATTGCATGTACATGCACTGAGTGCCTTTTTGGGCTAAGATACCAACCTAGGGAATAAGAATATGGAATAAAACAATGTCTACATCCTTGAGGAGTTCCTAGGTGACAGATATGCAAATAAATACTTAGAGTACAATGTGATACTTTATTAGAGATTTCTGAACAAAATGTTTGGATGATAACTAAAGCTGAGAGGCAATAGATTATACATTCAATTAGTCTAAGCCAAGGACCCAAACAGAACACTTGGATATAAACCACAAATCCACCCAGAGGAACACAGTTACTCATCTGTGCTGAATATGTTCAAAAGAAATCATTCTATTGCTTAAGCAGAATGTACTGAGAGAGTTGTATGAGAAAATTCAGTGAGTACATGCAATTACCAGTGTCTAATATACTTACTTAACAGTGATCTGCTGGTAATGTTCAAGAAACTATTAAGAATTAGGAAACTAAAACAACTTAATAAATGTTTCGGCTAAAATAAAATGTCAACCAGAACAATTATATAGGATATTAGGCAAGGAATAAACTGCAAATAGAAATTCTCAGATTGTCTGCCATAGGACCTCTGGGGTATTACTAGCTCTTGGACAAGGTTGCTACACCCAGTGAGTATGTTTTAAAGGGAGGAGATAAATGTAGCTCAATATAAGAATTTAGTTATATTTTATAATTTTGAAGAAGTACATCATCTTCAAATCCTTAGCAAGTTCTCAGGACCGCAAGTAGAGGCTCCCATGTTGTGTTGTTCCACTTTTACCACTTTATCTTCTTATCTTTCTATTGACTGTCATATTCTTATTTTCCATGAGCTCTTTTCTTGCTCTCTGTTTGTTCTTTTTTATACTATTTTTTCATCTTTCTTTGCTGGTGGTGGGGGCAATGTAATTCACTGTCTTTGTTATTGTTTCTGTTGCATTTTGCTTTTATTTGAATTTTAAGTTTCTGTGATTTTTATTTTTCTTCAGTTTTCATATTGTCTCTGTTGTCTTTGTGGTTTGTTGTGCTATCTGGAAGACTCAGTACCTCCTCAGATGTCTGGCTATTCCTTAGCTGTGCTTTCCTGTCTAAGAAGGAAGCCCTGAAAACCTGAAAGGAAGCTCTATTTGTTAACTTGTGGACCGCTTTGCAGGGTAATGGTGAGGAAATCAGCCATTTCATTGAATTACCCCAAAATGTTAGTTTATATAGATCTATTCTCCTATGATTTCCAATTTTTCTAGAATAAAATCCCATTAACTCTAATCTCTATGCACATATCTGTTTGTCACACTCTGTGATCAGAGTGTGGACAGAGCACTGGGAAACCACATGGTTTAGATTGTGCAGCTTAACCTGCTCTCCCTGCGTTTGGTCCAGTGTCTAACTCCTGCCAGCCACTGCGGCTCATGTCCCATGCCAGAACTGCTTCTGTTCTGTTTCTCCAAAGAATAAACCTCCCACTGTGGATGAGTCCCTCATTTCTTGGAGAAGGAATTAAGGGCAATGACTGCCTTCAACTTTGAACCAGTCCCCATGCTGAATAAGAGAACTGAGATGGTTTTCCTCCTCATTCATATATTTATGAATTGCATAAAGATTTATTAAGTACCAAATGATAGTTTTTCCATGTATTGATTATGTAAATTCCTACATAACAGTGGTACAATTTTCCGTATATCTGTATATAAGTACACACACACACACACACACACACAACAGAAATTGTAAAGAAGCTTAGAAATCTTGAATTTCTAAGAAATTTTAAAGGCTGCTTATCTCACCTACTCATCCTGGCCTGACACCCTTTAACATTGATAAGAACCTTTCTAATTCAATTATGCAATCTTGACTTGTTCTCACATTTGTGTTGTGTACAGACAAGAACCAGTGTTATAATGTGTGGTTTTTTTGTTTTCATTCTTTTGCACTTAAGTCTATAAAAGCCAGCGTGATTATTTGCCTCACATTCCAAGTCAGTAGCAAAAACTGAACTGTGAATGAGGTCACCAAAGTCCCTTTCCATTAGTCCCTCTTGCTTTTCTCTTTCACTGGGATAAACTTGCTTGCCTCTTCCATTTATGTTATTGATTGTTGATCATTTTGTCCCCACATTAGGGAAACATTGCTTCATCAGCTAATTCTTTCTTGATGTAGTTTGCATTTCACAGGGTAAAAGCCTTTCGTCACATCTTTCCTTTTTTTTTCCCCCCTAACTTAGGTGGATCAATTAAATAGAATGGCCACCGTTTCCCAGAAAGCTATCCATTCAATTAGACGAACATTAATTTGCCCCAGTTCTTGCCAGAGCACAGAAGTGGAAGCAGAATTTTGGCACATCCAGAGTGTGTTAACAGAGCCAAAAGAGAACAATGTGGCATAGGGGATAGAAGAAGAAGGCAGGGCACAGGATCCCAGTCTATGATTTCAGAAACTCAAAACAGTACTGGCAAGGAGACTAGGAAAATAAACCAGAAAGATACAGGAAAATCAGGCTGGCTTTTGTTAGATAAAAAATACATATGTTGGTGTCTACCTCTAGTTCCTAGCACAGAGCTCCTGAAACTCGTAACTCCCTGGGTAACAGGAGTGTCGTTTGTTCTGATGAGGAGCTCTGGGTGGGCTCCTGGGTGACTCCTGGACAGGGACTGGTCACCCAAAAGGCCAACCATGGTTAGAAACTTAGCATTTTTAGCTCTGCCCCTGTCCCCGATTCTCCTGAGAAATGGGAAGGGCTGAACTTGTAACGGACCATCAGTGTTGCCTGCGTGAGGAAGCCTGCACAAAATCCTGGCGGCAGCAGAGTCCAAGAGCTTTCATATTGGCAGACACATCCACAGAAGGAGGGTGACACAGCCCCACTCCACGGGCAGAAGCTCCTGTGGCCGGGACCTCCCAGACCTCACCCTAAGTATCTTACCGTTCATCTGCGTCCTTTCCTTCATCCTTTAATAAACTGGTAAATGTAAGCAAGTGTTCCCCCGGTTTCTATGAGGTCCCTAGCAAATTAATCGAACCTGAGGGGGGGGGGGATCACTGATTCGTAGCCAAATCGGGCAGCAGCTGTAGGCGACCTAGGAATCTGCGGCCAGCAGTCAGTGTTCGGAGGAGAGCGGCAGCAGTCGTGTGGGGCCAAGCCCCTAACCTGTGGGCTCTCGCACTGTCTCCAGGTAGATAGCGTCAGAACTGGATTGAGTTAAACTGTAGAACACCCAACTACTGCCATAGAATTGCTTGGTGGGAGAAACAAAACACAGATTTGGTGACCAGAAGTATCTGAGGTGAAGTGTTACGAGCGTGGTGATGGTGTGGGATTAAAGGAGACACACAGAAAGATACAAGAAGAAAACTGGGTTTTCCAGATACAGTTTTGCAGAAAGTATTCAGATTCAGCTGGCATCTTAAGCAACTAACTTCATACATATGAGATTATGTTGTAATCTTGGAGTGAAATAAAAGTAGCAACTCCCCAGCACAACAGTTGGTATGTGGTATATTCCCAATAGATAATAATGGAAAGCAAGTCCACTTTGTCTTTCTTCAGTTTCTGGGTAGATGATGACTTTGATAAACTAGCTTTAAATTACAGAAAATGTGTGTGCTTCCTGGATTCAGGTGGAGTCAGAAGTTAAGGAAGCTTTTGGGGGGCTGGGGGAATAGCGTTGGCTACCCTGTTCCAGCAACAGGTTGACCAGGTCGGCTCCCTAGAACAGTCATTATTAAGCAGTTTTCCTGCAACGGTCCTGCATGGTTGGCACTAACAACCCCATCTGAGAGGTGAGGAAGGGGCGGCCCAGTGCATTTCAGCGTCTTGCCCACGGTGCTACAAATAGGAAGGGGAAGATGTGGGACTGGGGGCCACACCAGTCTGGGTCCCATTCCTGTACGTGTGGCCCACAAATTTCCTTTATTGATATATTTATTTCTGGATTATTCATTAATGTTATTTCCTCCTTCCAACGTGTAAGATCCATGAAGGAAGAGGACGACCTGCATCTGTTTTTGCCAATTACTGTATCTTTGGTGCCAAGCTCAGTGCTGAATTCATAGTAGAAATATGAATATTTATTGAATATTAATTGAATGCAAAGATTTAAAAAATTGTAAAAGTGACAAGAGCCACATCAACATGGCTAGAATAGGAAACTTCATTAACACTGTGGAGGATGGTAAAAAAGTGTCTATCAATCTACAAATTCCTAAATTTTCACAGTCTTAAACCATCCTATATTTGAAGTATTACTAACATGAAGAGGGGAGTCCGTACAGAGTGGGACAAACTTTTAGGATATTCACATATAACTAACGACTTTCATACAGCATAATGTATTAAAGCGATCATCCACCATCGCCACCAACCTCTGCCCCTAGAAATGTAACTTACTAATGCAAAACTGAGCCCATGGTTCATTTTATCATGACGTGTGTTTCCAGATTTTTTACTCCATGCCTGATATACTAAACCTAATTTTAAGAGCCCCAAAAAGATAACTCATTTTCTTAATTGAAAAGTTTTTGATGTCAGCATGCTTTCAGATATTATATTCTCCCCACCTTTTTCTCCTTAGAATATGGAAAAGGATCAGGTTCATCAAGCTTCAAGAATATGGGGGAATTAACGTGGATTTGCAGCCCTCCCTAGTGACAGAATTCTTGATTCAAGACAAACAAGGAAAGAAAATGAACACTTTGAATAGTGTAGATAGATAGGTAGTAAAACTGTATCCATAAATCTTACAGAGATGATTGCCTATTGGGGAAAGTCTCTAAACATCAGTGAACAATCTCCTATTTCCCCCTCACTCAGTTAACAGAACCAGGATGACCTTCAGCGTCCGTGTTGCTGGTTGAGGATAGAATATAATTTCCCTTTCCATTTTCAATTGCTACTGAATTGCCCCTAGCATTTTGCAGAGCAACCGAGTTGTATCTGACCTTTCTGAGAACTACTCAGCTACTGGGGCCCCAAAATGTCAAGTACAACTCAGCTGCGCTCAGAAATTTTCCACTTGCAATTCATTTGTACTTGAAATTGATCACATGCAATGTAATTGAAATACAAACAGAAAAAAAAATCCTTGTCGAATCTCTTAGGAAATTAATCCCTATCATTGTAATTGTGACAGAGTGGGATGGTCTCTGTCCTCGTTAGTGAAGGTATATGGCCAAGTGGATTAAACAGGCCTTAGATCAAGTACCTTGTGCCCTCCTCTCTGGCTGGGTGACCTTGTCCAAGCCATTTAGCTTCAGGACTTAGTATGTATATCGCAGCTGTTCTCAGGACCGGGGAGCGTATTTATTTTATCTGTAAGCCCAGAGTTCCTTCTTCCGCTGTGATGCTCTGCCTCTCCCCTGTCCCTGACGGCGGGGGCTAGAGCAGCCCTGCAAAGGAGCGGCGGTCAGGCCTGCGCGCACACTGGCACACTGCGATGGAGGGGAGCACTGAGTCTGCTTGCGTCACCCAGGTGCTTTGATTTGTTCTCTCTGTCCTCGCAGTAAAATTTCACAGAGACATTGAATGAAACCTAAGAAAGATTTTGCCAACCATGGGTGAAAGCATTGGCATAATGAGGAACAACTTTTCCAGCCTCATCTTTTAGAAATTCATTTCCTTTATATTAGTGAAGGCGGAAGGAGGCGGTAATCAACTTTGGTGTGAATTAACATAAAGGGTTGTATTATGTATGAAAATAAATGCAAATATTATTAGGCACTTAAATTTTCATTCAACAGCAGAGTGAGTTCTGGTCTTTTCCCCTTTAACACATGATGCTCCTAGAGTCTCTGTTAAATATGCCTTCAGTAAGAAGTTTAATTGGCCTAGAGTAGTACTTGGTGGTGACTGGCTGCCCAGGAGACATTCAGCAAGGTTTAGAGACATTTTCAACTGTCATCACTGAGACAGTACTACTGGCATGTAGGGCAGAGACAGGATGCATTGCTAACTGTCCAGCTGCTAACACACAGGACAGCCCCACCACCGAGACGTGTCCAGTCCAAATGGCAGCGGCGCTGATGCTGAGAAACCATGACATGAGTTATTTCCATTACTAAGACAGAGTAAACACTTGAATACTTTAGAGAATGGCCATTTGAAGATAAAATCATAGATGTATCAAATAGCAGCTATCCACACAAAAAAGCTATCTTTTTTTCACTTTAGATTTCCTGAATTCACAGTATTTTTCACCAGCACTTTTAATCTGTGTACCTTTTTGACTCTAAATATGGAGCGAGCAGTTAGAGAAAAACATGAGGCTCCGTGGGGTTGGCACTCCAGGAATAGGCTGTCCTGAGGGACGGGCTGCATGGTGGGGTGAAGTTCTCCAAGACGGGGAAGCCAGATAGAACTGAGTTGGGATCATGACTTAGCCACTTGAAAGTTGGGTAACTTTGTGCAAGTTACATAGCCTTGCTTCATTTGTTTAAAAAGAAAGGATCAATAACACCTACCTCACCAAGTTTTCATGAGAATTAGAGCTACATATGTTTGGTAGACAACACAGAGTAAGATGCAGAAATGGCTGTCACCACGGTGCACATTGTTCTGTGGCCCAGAGGCAGACGGGACCCGCCACGGCGCCCCAGTTCGTGTGCTGTTTGCTCCTTCATGTACCAGTACAGCCCCTTGCATGACTTTTTCAAATTACATATTGAACACTACACAGAACAAGGAGGCCCAGCCCATCCTTTTAGAATTTTCAATTCGCATATAGTTTGAGTCTTATTAGCAGAGTTAGTGTTTCACGTTCAAAGTGAGCATGACCAGATCCTTGGTTACCTCCTAAAATAGCAACATCTCCTAATATGGGGGGGAAAATAGGCCAGAGAAGTTACTTTAGGTCATCACCAAGCATGACCCAAAAGATGAATTTATCATAGTTTCTAGATTATTACAGTGGCTTCCTAACAACCCAAACCACTTCTATTTGGAATAAAAAGGAAAAATACTAGGGATATGTAGACTAATGTCTGCACTTTCATCATTACTGAATGCAGGTGGCCAAAAAGAAAAGCCAAGCAGTAAAAGTCAAGCAGTAAAAGCCAAGCAGTGAGCCTGAATTGAATTATATGGGGGAAAATGGACCTCAGTCTGGCTCTAAGCAAGCAATAGGTGTTGAGTAAATGTTGCCTGCCTGATAAGAGGAAGGAAACCCTGCCCACCCACTGGTGTAGCGGAGACTTTGCTAATAAGCTCATTGCGGTGACCTCAAGCTCTAATTACAAGAGTTCCACAAGCCAACTGCTCTCTCTTTGAATATCCCAACTTCCTGGATATGAAACATCTCTAGAAAAGAAATACTCTTATTTGCATCAAAGAGAATTAATATGCAATTAAAACAGTTTATATTCTACTTCAGTAAAAGTTAAGTTCCTAAGAAGCAGAAAAAATAATTTGTAGTGAGATTTCTTGGGTTGAGAGAGGATTTTTATGGGAACATTTCTATCAAGACTTAAAGTTCCCATTATAAATTGGAAAGAAAATTCATGCTTTCTCCTTAGGAAACCAAAACATTCATTGCTGTTGCTGTTGAGTTAGAATTTCTATGCTGTTCTCCTTCCTTCAGATATGTGCTTCCCAACTTTCCATTTCTACCAATCTCAGGAGTAAGCCTAAATGTTAAGTGACCTCATATGTGCTGGCTGACCATTTGCAGATTCTCCCTAGAAAATAGAATGCCACAGCTCTGACCACATATATCTTAGATAATAAACTACTTCCAGTGAAAGACTTAATTTTATGTGGCTGATGGGACTATTTGTGGCCACACCACCCCATTGTGCCTATTTAAATGTGGGATAAATTTGTTCAAATTAATAACCTGTAATTGTCGTTAACAGAATGAAATGGTGGTTTTTAAGCTGACTGAAGGGCTCAGTCTATCTTGGTCAGTTTGCAAAGGAGCTACATCTCCCCGCTGAGCTTTCATTTCATTGGTCAGTATGACTACTTGTAGGCTTAGTGCATTCTCTTTCCTGTCTTTGCCTCATTCTGTCTTTTCATGATCCCATAGGGTGCAAATAGGGAGGAACAAGGTAGAGAGAGTAAGGCTACAGGGGTCCAGTTATGACCCTTGCCCTTCCTGATTGCTCCTATCTCTGTCCTCTCTCAGTAGGCACTAATGACACATTGGATGTTTGCTTCAATGAACGCACCACGATAAAGGACAGTATGGAGACTGAGACTGGGTCTTAACTTACCTTTGCATCTTCAGGACCTAGCACAGTACTTGGTTACATAGTTAGCTCCCTGATGAAAGTTTGTTGAGTGAAAAATAAACACACTGCTGCTACCTGTATAGTATCATTCCCTGACAACCCAGAGCACAGTACAGATCTGTAGATTTTAGTTTGTATCAAATCTCTGGTTTTGAGAATGAGCTTCAATGATAGCTATATAGCTCTAAACAGCATTTCATTTTACTTCTAATGGACCCAGAACATCAAGGGGCTTGGTGTTTAGAATCACATTTTATGAATGCATTTGGCCATTGCATGGATATTCCATTACCTTAGTTACTTAAAAAGTAATTCCAAATAAGTTTTGTCAGGTATTCTAAGAAGAGTGGCTCTGGAAGGATTCCTTTGATTGAAATAGACCACAAATGAGACTGACATGAGGAAAGTTTTTGCAGAAAGCAACCTGGAGAGACAAACAGCACAAGTGAATTTGTTATATTTCACCTTCTCTTCCTCCTCTGTTCTTCTGATAGTTCTGCCTTGCTTAATGTTTTGAATATTTAATACTATGCTAATTTTTCCCATCCAATGTCATTTCTATTTTAGAGAAAATTTTACAGAATTTGTTCTGCCAATATTTAAAATAAGTGGGGGTGTTATTGGGGACATTATTTGCATTATTTGAGATTATTTTAAACCTCAAAAATTATTTTTTTCCCTATCGACTTTTTTTAATGTTGAAAGGTAATGACAACTACTAATAATGCATTCATTTTCCTTTCTTCTCAAATTCCGATTTTAGATAGGAAGAGAAAAATAACATTTCACTGGGGCCGAGAGTTATCAAAATTGATGCATGTCATAATTGCCTTAAGAGCATTTTTTCAACAGTGATGCAGTGAAATATGGTAAAAAATAATATCTTCCAAGAATTCAAACACATAGGGACAGGATCATCTCCATATATTATAAAAAAACAAACATTGGTCTGTGATTTGACTCTCTAGTTTTCTATCAGGCAAAGCCTCCAGTACAAATAATCTCTTCCTCAAAACAAAGCCTTTTATTTAAATTCATACTGAACAATTTATCCAGGCACTACTGGGCCTGGAAGAACTTGGGAAATAAGAACTGGTAGCATCTTAGAATGTCAGAGCTGAGTGAGGCATTAGAGATCTTCTCATCTGAGCTCTAACTTTATTGGCAAGAATATAAAACCCAGGAGAAGAAAGCCATTTTCCCATGTCACACATGCTGCTTACATTAAGGCAAAGCCTCACCCCTCCACTGTGCCAAGTTGGTTAACATTCTGGCATACAGATTTATTTTTCAATTGTGATATGTTTAAAATAGATTCTCATGTTACTCACCACGCATCTTATGCAGAAATACATACTTTTTTGCAAAAGTCTGAGTGACCCATAACCCAAGATTCAGTTCTCACTGTATCATGGATTTTATATTTTCCTCTCACAAAGGTTGTGTGGATGAACATGCTAAGTAGAAAACGTATAAAGCTTTTTAGAACAAAGGTTTTGCTAGCAGAGGGAATTTTAAATAATTTCGCTAATATAATTATAAAAAAGAAAGATTAGCAAACTCTGGAATTTTTGTATCTATCCTTTTCCCAAGGCGAATGGAGTGCGTTACGAGGGTATGCATGTTTGAGTCAGTGATCATTTTGATGGGCTCGTTTTTTCTTCAGGAAACAATATGATTCTTTTTCCAAGATTACCTTATAGTCAAAAACACCTCCTAATTTTCATGGCAATGAGAAAATAGTTTGGCAAGGTGCTAATTGCTAATTTGGGTCTTTGTAAAGAAATAAGTCTAGTCTGTAGCTGGAAAAAGGAGAACAGTTGAAATGGGGGCAGCTGGAGGTGAGTTAAGAGGGACTTTCAAGGGAGGTTGTGCAGGTAGAAATGATCTTTGGGCTGTGGGCATGACTCACTGCACTTTCTGCTTTTAAAAAAGTTCTTCATCAGCCTCTGCACACTCGGCCTACTCAATTCATCCTACTCTCCCATCCCGGTCCTCCCCCGGCTCCCAGGCTGTTCCAGCCATAAGCTTGGTGGAATCTCAAAACCAACAGATACACTACTTCTAATTTTGAATCTAGAAACTTGAAGAGTGTTATTGTTTAACATCTATATTTCACAAAGACTGGGCGTTTGTTGTCAACAGAACATATTTCAATTAAATACAGGATGTAAAGTGATATTTGGCAAATTAATGTCAAAAAGCTGGAGAAAAATTCCATTTCCAAGTATACTGTGATTTCAGAATTCAATAGAATTCTTAAAACTGGTCAATTAATGTATTTCATGCACATTTATTTGGAGAATTTATGATCTGAATTTATATTTGGTTTCATATTATTTCTCATATGAATGATGCCAAACTAGTTTTTCGTCTTAGCTCCGATCTTAGCAATGCTGGACAAAAAAGCGTGAAGAGTGAAAGGATACCTGGCCGCGCCCCTCCCTTCCCGGAAGTAAGTCAGGGAGGCGCGAACCCGCACAGATTTTAATGGCTGAAGAAAGAAAATGTCTCTAAGTGGAGAGCAGCGCGTGGGTGAGGAAGCAGGTTTTTG
The DNA here is from genome assembly GCA_029783875.1 of Phataginus tricuspis. NCBI lineage: Eukaryota > Metazoa > Chordata > Mammalia > Pholidota > Manidae > Phataginus > Phataginus tricuspis. The sequence goes on along the minus strand of JAQQAC010002594.1, from coordinate 6,820,088 downwards.
AGGAGTTGGGCTTGGGTGTGTCCTGCCCACCTGGGGACATTGGTGATTGACTGGGTCTTAAGGGGCGGTGCGACCATCTGGACGTTGG
>JAQQAC010002594.1:6710386-6819990 GCA_029783875.1 Phataginus tricuspis | reverse complement strand
CTGGACGTTGGCGGCCAGGCCCCAAGGGGGCGGCGCGACCACCTGGACGTTGGCGGCCAGGCCCCAAGGGGGCGGCGCGACCACCTGGACGTTGGCGGCCAGGCCCCAAGGGGGCGGTGCGACCACCTGGACGTTGGTGGCCAGGCCCCAAGGGGGCGATGCGACCGTCCGGCCCCGGGAAGCCCGGAGGCCCCGGAAAACCAAACAAAATGGTGGCCCCTGATCTCAAGATGGCGGGCGCCTTGCTGGAATTTGCCTTCCTTCCTATCTTTTTCTTTTCCTAATAGGGGCCTCTGGGGGACTGGGCATAGAGTCTCGTTCTCTAGCTACTTCCTGCTGGAAAGGGGCGCAGATTCTGGGGTCGGAGAGGCAGTTGTTGTAGAGTTGGGGAGGGGCCGGCATCTGAGGTGATTTGTGACGTCATCATAGCTGGTTTCGTTATTCTTCGTGAGAAGGGTTTTTTTTTTTCCCTTGGAAAATGTTTTTAATATCAATATAGTGAGGATACATTTTTTTGTGAATATGCAATTAATATACATTATTTTTAGAAAGTTTCCAACTTTCTAAATACCATTAATTTTAGAAAGTTTCCAACTGTCTAAATACCATTAATTTTAGAAAGTTTCCAACTGTCTAAATACCAAAAGAATCCATATTGTGATGAACCATTTAATTTACACAAGTTAAAATTTACCCATATTCTAACACTCATAAATGATAAAATACCAACATTATAAAGTCTACCTTGACATATATGTGTGTGTGTGTATATATTAAATGTTTTATTTTAGTTTTTGAGACACGACTTGTTCTATTTTAATAATAAGATCCGTATGTTTAATAGAGAATTATAATGTGGAGAGCAGAGAAGAGGATTTTGAGGCTTACGACCAGTGTTCAATCTAGAATTTCCTAGATCGTGAGAAGGCCTTGATAGTCCTGGAGGAGTAACTGGTTGATAGTATGGTTAGAAATTTTCTAAATTTGATTTTGAATGAATTTTTGGAATAGGTTAATGAAGCAGGGAAGGAAAAGGAGAATAATAATAATAAAGGTAATAGGGGCTAAAGGGGGCAGGAGCCAATTGAAGGGTAAGGGAACGGATTGTTAGGGGAGTTTTCTAGAAGTTTGGAGGCTTGTTCGCGGAGGCGTTTTGCAGCATCCCGGATGAGACTGGATTTGTTGGTGTGGAAGCAGCATTGTTCTTGGGATGGGGCACGTATGCCACCTTGAGCAGCGGTGAGGAGGTCTAGACCTCTGCGGTTCTGGAGAACTGAGGCTAGTGAGTCTACTTGATCTTTTAGGTGTTCTAATTGGTTAGAGACTACTTTTAGTCCTTTTGCGAGTTCCAGCGAATTCTGAAAGGGATATTCCTAGAGCTCCAATCCCTGTTCCAGTACCCATGATTATTCCTAGGGTAGCAATTAGGGGGACTAATTGCACAGCACGGTGCACTCCAATGTGGGTTACAGGGGAGACAGGAATGGGTAGGTCAGGTGTGGCTAAGGAAAGGGTTGGAGTAAGGAGACAAAGTACAAGTCCCAGTCCAGTTGGTTGGCAGGCAGACATATGCTTTATCTCCACATACCCAAAAGATACCTGTTTCTAAGGATAGACATCCTGTGAGGTCAAAGCGGGATAAGAGGAGGAGATCTGGGGGTGGCTTGGGAAGTAAATGTTGGACTGCCTTGAATTTATGCCATATTTGAAAAGAGGAGCTTAATACTGCAACTGTCAGAGGGGATAGAGGTGATGCTGGTTGTATCTCAGCTGGACTTTCTTGGCTGAGAGCTGCATATTTTTGTTTTAAGAAGATTCTACCTTTGGGTATATCAAGTTGTTTGCATTTTTGGTTTTCCCCATGGGCTAAGGGAGTGTCCTTTAGGGGGTCTTTTCCCTTGTCTTGGCAGTATTGGGATGTGGTGGTGTTTAAATTGCCTTGGAAGAAATGATACCCAGAGACTCTTAAGAGAGCTCCCAGATGGTTAGCATTGTGGTGGCTTGATGGTGGAAGGAGTTGGAGGGTGTCTTTGCAGAGGGAAGGGTTTAAGGAGCCTACTTGGATATAATGGTTTTGTTGTGCTCGAGAAATGCACAGGGGGCAGGATGGGTCATATGAAGTGTTGTAAAGATTGGAGATTAGGATGAAATAGATTATGTAGATAGGAGAGTATGGCCTTGGTAGAAGGTGATTTGGAGTCTGTGGAGGAAGGGTTATTAGACATGGAAGTGAGTGTACCCATCATAGAGGTCATTGCTGCCCGTTTGGTTGCTTTGTCTGCTCTGTTATTTCCCTGAGTGATGGAAGATTGATCTGATTGATGAGAGTGGCAGTGTACTAGGCCTGTGGAAGTTGGTAGGTATGAGGCCTCTATTAGTTGTATGGTATAGTTAGCATGGGTAATGGAGCTGCCCTTGGTACTGAGGAGTCCCCTTTCTTTCCAGATTGCTGCATGGGATAGTATCATATGGAAGGCATACTTGGAATCAGTGATGGTAAGTGAGGATCCCTGTGCTAAGGTGAAAGCACGGGTGAGGGCAATTAATTCTGCCTGTTGGTTTGTGGTGTTAGGAGAGGTTCCAAGGTGGATCCTCGGAATGCTGAATGGAGGGGAGCGGCTAGGAGGGAGAAATTAGGAATCCGTGAGTGGAGAAACCCAGTGAGTCCTAGAAAGGAGAGGATTTCATCTTTTGTATGGGGAATGGGTATGTTTTGAGTGAGTTTCTTTCTGTCTAAGGTAATGGCTTTATGGCTGTGGGTAAGTAGAACTCCTAAGTAAGTCACTTCAGAGGTGGAAAGTTGGACTTTGGGAGGTGAGACCCAATACCCATGTTTTGAGAGAAAGTTGAAAAGGAGAATAGTATTTTGCTGAGAGGTAAAGAGGGGCTGCATAAGAGAAGATCATCAACATATTGAAGGAGAGTAGAGCCTGAGAGAATGAGGGATTTGAGGTCTTGTGCTAGGGCTTGTCCAAAGAGGTGGGGACTATCCCTGAAGCCTTGAGGAAGGACTGTCCAGGTTAACTGAGTGGAGGTTTAGGTGATGGGATCACTCCACGTAAAGGCAAAAAGATCTTGGGAGTTGGGATGGAGGGGTATCGTGAGGAATGCATCTCTGAGGTCAAGGACGGAGAAGTGAGTAGAAGAGGTGGGGATAGTGGATAATAAAGTATAGGGATTAGGGACTACTGGATGGATTGGAATAACAGCTGCATTGATAATCCTTAAATCCTGAACTAGTCTATAAAAGCCATTAGGTTTTTTAATAGCCAGTATCAGGGTGTTGTAAGGGGAATTGGCTGGTCTCAAAAGGCCTTTCCGTAGGAGTTCCTCAATTATGGGTTGTAGACCCAATAGGCTTTTGAGAGGTAAGGGGTATTGAGATTGTGAGGGGAAGGAAGTAGGGTCTTTGAGTTTGATGGTCACGGGTGGGCAGGTGGCGATGGAGGAGGTAGAGGTATCCCGGACTATGGGGTTAACTTGACAAGGGGGTAAGGGAAAAGGGGAGGGAGGTGGGTCTGGGCTGGTTTGGAGAGCAAGTGGAAAAGGGATCAAAGGTGAGTCAGGGTTGAGGCGTGGGCCAAAGGTGAAGGAGATAAAAGCCCCTAGCTTGGGTAAAAGGTCCCTTCCCATAAGGGGAACCAGACAATGAATGAGACAGGAATGAGAGAGAGTAACGTCCTTAAAGGACGGTGAAGCATGGGAGTTTGTACAGGTTGATAGGGTATGCCCTCTACCCCGACTATAGAGGACCGTGAAAGGGAAGTGGGCCCCCAGAATTCCTTCAGGGAGGAGTAAGTAGCTCCGGTGTCTAATAGGAAGGAGATGGGCTTGCCCGCTACCACAATAATCACCCTGGGCTCCCGTGAAATGATGTTAGTAGCTGGTGTGGGAGTCCCAGGCCCCCTCAGTCATTGGTGACCAGGCCCAGAAGGTCTATAGGTGGGTTGTTGGAGCTGGATGGCCTGACACCTCTTGATGTGTGAGGACAGTCAGCCCAATGTCCCTCCTGATGGCATTTAGGACATGGAACAGGGAGCTTCCGGGGATTTGAGCAAGCTCTAGCCCAATGTTCTAATAGGCCACATTTAAAACACGGACCAGGAGGTCCTCCTGATTGTTCCTTGAGAAGTGGGGTTACCCGGGTACCAGTGGTTGAGGCAGGCTGGAAGGCCTTAGCCATCATTTGGTATTTTTGTTTACGGGCTTTGTCATGTCTTCCATTGTACACCTTGAAGGCTACTGCCACGACTTCTGCCCAGGGAGTCAAGGGTCCCCTCTCCAGGCATTTAAGTTTAGCCTTTATGTCAGGGAAGCTTTGGGAGAAAATGTTAGTCATAAGTAGTTGTCACCCGTCTGGGGTTTCAGGGTCTAAATTGGTATATTGTAGAAGGGCTTTAGTAAGATGGTCTAGGAATATGGAGGGGTTTTCATTTTTATCTTGGATAATTTCTTGGAGTTTCTCATAATTGATAGCTTTATTGGCTGACTTCTTGAGACCTGCCATCAGACAAGTGATAAATTGATCTCAGCTAATGACTCCCTGCAGGGGTGTTGTAATCCCAGTTGGGGTCTCGATCGGGAACTGCCTCAGCACCAATAGGGTGAGCGGGTGTGGTTTGGTGGACTTCATTGGCATAAGTTTTAGCCTGTTCCCAGACTGGCCTGCGCTCCTCGGATAGAAGGGTATCGGAGAGGATCATGTGTACAACATGAAAGGTTAGATCATATGATTGAGTCAGGTACTGGAACTCCTTTATATAAGTGGCCAGGTTGGAGGTGAAGGAGCCCAATCTCTTTTCTATCTGAGACAGGTCATAGAGGGAGAAAGGGACATGGACCCAAACAATGCCTTCTGTGCCCGCTACCTCTCATAGTGGGGCTATGACTTGGGTATGAGAGCGAGTAACTGGGGGAGTTGGTAGGGGATCTTGGGATGGAAGTAGAACTGGTTGCGGTTAAGGAGGTGGCATTGCTGTGCCGCCGCTGATGGAGCTTGTGGTGGGAGACCTGGGGGGTTGAGGAGGAGGAGGCTGTGCAGGTTCCACGGCAGCACCACGTGGACCAGGTGGTTGAGGAGGAGGAGGAGGAGGTGCTGTAAGGATTTGGGGTGGTAGGGTGGGGGTTCGTCAGCAGGGTCAAAGTCAGAGGATGTAGTGGGATCTGGTTTGTTGGAGGGTGAGGACTTTAGGGCAAGTAGTAGGTGTTTAGGGTTGCAGAGGAAACAGAGAGAGGGGCTTGGTTCAGAGGTAGGAGAAAGCCTGGACATAAGGAACCTCTTTCCACTTGCCCATATGCTCACAGAAGTTATATAAATCTCGGAGAATGTTAGGATCTAAAGAGCCATTGGGTGGCCACTGGACTGATTATCTAGGGAATATTGTGGCCAGACCTCATTACAGTAACGAATAAGTTTAAAAGGTTTGACGTTGGTAGTAAGGTGGAGGGGTTTGAGATTATTGAGTAAACATCCCAATGGTGAGTCCATGGGGATGGAAGGGCCAGTTCCCATGGTGAGAATGAGACAGTGCACAGATCGCAAAGGCGTCCCAGAGCAATAAGGAAAGGTTGAGGAGAAGAGCGAACACGGCTAGGGGGTCCTCACCACCTCTAACCAGGTGATCAAGGTGAAAAACACCAAGGAGGCTCGGTACCTGGTACCAGGAGTTTATGAGTAGATGAAGGGAGACCGGACCTCAGTGAATGAAGATTCTCACCATGGGGAGGCAGAGAAGGGTCGACTGCAGGGATCAACCTTGGTCATGAAGGCCGTGGCTAGGGATTCCCCTGCCCCAGAGAGGCCATGGGGGTGCCGGGCATTCAACGGTCACTTCCCAGGTTCCATAGGGGCATTTAAGTCGACCCCAAAGGGAAACTTACCAAATCGGAGGCCAGTGTTGGGCAGGAGACGGAGCGACTGGGGAGATGGAAGGTGGATTTATGGAGGATGATTGGGGAGTGAGGGCTTCCAAGGCAGCTCAAATTCCCGGAGGAAGAGCAAAGTCAATGGGAGAGCCTCAATCCGAGTCACGGCACCATTGAAAGGCTATCTCACCCCGACCCTCCCTTCCCCGAAATAACTCGGGGAGGCACGAACCCACACAAGAGATTTTAAAGCCTGTCTCTAAGTAGAGAGCGCAGCTCGCAGGTGAGGAAGCACGTTTTTGAGGAGTTGGGGTTGGGTGTGTCCCGCGGGGATGTTGGTGATTGGGTCTTAAGGGGTGGTGTGATCACCTGGTCATTGGTGATTGGGTCTTAAGGGGGTGGTGTGAACATCTGGACGTTGGTGACCAGGCCCCAAGGGGGTGGGTGCGACCATCCGCCTCCAGGGAAGCCTGGACGCCGTGGGAAATGAGACAAAATGGTGGCTCCTGATCTCAAGATGGCAGGCGCCTTAGTGCTCCAGAATTTGCCTTCAAAGAGTCTGCATATTATTAACATTTTCAGAAGTGTTTCATTTTTCAAGACTTCCAATGAAAAAAATCTTCTAATATCCTGAAATATATTTACACACCATATATCCATCAGTATATTTGATTTTAGGAAAAATATAAGCCACAGACCAAGAACTTGCCTATAAGTTATATTTAGTATGTTTTCCAAATACTAACTTGAAGCAGAAAATTGATTTTCAACCAAAAATGTTATTTCATGTATATAATTTTCCTTAAATACATCATACTTTGAAAATATATTTGCTTTTTCTGTTTGAAAGGAGACAGAAGAGTGAAATACCCTTTCTCTTGACAACGAGCTGGCAAATTATATATGCTTAATAAATCATCATTGATTTGATATGATTTGGGGCACTTCTTTAAATTTGAAAAAATTTCACCTGGATTAATTACAGATAAAACCGTGGTATTAGATTGGGATTATAAGACAACTGCTGAGATGCACCCCCTGATCAGCTAGACCCCATTTAGCTAGATCGCCCTAAGGTTCTTTTTAATCCCTTCCCTGTATCTCCTTCTTCAGCTTTGAAAGTAAATAGTTGTGGAAGAGAAGAGGCAGTAGTGCTGTAAAGAACCCAACAATAGATTGTTGAAGTTCAAGGCTTGAGGGTCTAAATTACATCCTTGTTAACAGTTCTGGGAGCATTGCAAAATTACTTAGCCCTCTGCCAGTTGGTTACTAACACCTGCCTCATCTATAAACATCTGAGGTTAGACTACATCTCCAAGGCCTCTTCTAGTTCCCAAACCCTGTAATTCAGCATACCCATAAAAAATAAATGTACCTCTGGGCTGCTCAAGTTCTAAAGTCAACTTGTAAAGAGTATAGACTTTTTTCATTAACAAATGCCAGAAGCTATATGGAAATTTGTGGGTGCTCAATAAACATTAAATAATCAGTTTTCTCTTTTATCTGCAAAATGGGGTGAGTAATGCTGACTTGTCTCACAGAATTTCATGTGAGAAATAATAAATGAGAACAAAGCACTTTTCAGATAATGAAGTAATTGGAATAAGCTGCTTTAATAGGTCTGAGGTCTAGTTAGATGATGCAAGAATGAAGTGTCTTTTTTATTATTACGTCTGTGAAATACAGCAGTCTTTTCATCTGTTTAAGAAGAAACAGTTATTATCCTTGTTTATCACCAAAAAGTCAGCATGAGTAATTTCTGTGCAAATGGAACTTTTCATGTGATTTTAACAAAATGCAGCTTTTATCTTTACCTGATATCAAAATGGAATCATATCTTGATTTAAATCATTTAATGAGGCATTCCATCAGCATTACTCTACTCTCCCCCCCAAAAATGCTCTTTTAAAATGACTGATAAGCTGCACAAATGAGAAAATTGTAAATTTAATAGTCCTCCTACTCAAAAAGAATAGAATTCAGGAACTATTAGTAAAGAAAATGATATATTGCATTCTAGTCTCCTGGAGACTTCCACAGTATGTTCCTTTTTATATTTATGTTCAGTAAACATGCACTGTCTCTTTTACAGTGTTCCAACAAAAGACAGCCAGAAGACAATCTGATGGCGACAAGTTCCATAGTCCTAAGAAACAAGGTACTGACGTGAACTTCAGTTTATTTAGTTATCTTTAAGTAATATTTTTTAAAGTCTTTTGAATACTGAATGAAATCTCCTGTGATAGAAGTAAATAATTGTGTACTTGATTGGTTTTACTCTTAGGTTAGCACTTTACCCAAATATAACTTTGCTATAATAAGATTAATGCATGAAAACTATTTTACTTAACTTCAGCAAAAAATGGTCTTGTGAAAATATTTGGGTGGTGTTGATGATGTTATCAGGCCTCTAGGGAGTCAAATAAGACAACTTCTCTAATATGTATCAGAGAGCATGCTTTCCTAGACCTTTAGAGAGAAGCCTTGACTTGGGGGAGGGGCAGGCGATTGATTCCCCTTAAAATGATTATTCCCCAGATGGAAGATTCCCCAGCATGGGTTTTCTGTGTTTATGTTGAACTCAAATCGGACTGTACCTTTTTCTCACTATTCGCTTGCCTTCTTGATCCAACATGTTTTGAACAATTACTTGTCATGCAGAGAAGAGCTGAAAACTAGCTGCAGAGACACCCCACAAGGGAAGGATATCTTCCTCTTGCTTTACAATAGGCAGGCGCCTCCGGTTTTCCCTGACACACCCAGTTCCTATTGAAAAGAGAGACTGTAGAAGATTATTTATTATGCTTTTTTTTCTAATAATAAAGCCTAGTTCATAAATGAAAAACATAAGAGGTGGCAGAGGTAGGGGGAACACTGGTTGACTCTGATAATCAGTGAACATTTACAGATGCTATTAACTGCAATCTACCTCTGAAATAACTTTAGTCCAAAATGATACTACCTTGAAATTGTTACCAGTAAGCTGTTGAGAGACATTGAGAAGAAGCAGGAAATTATTTCACAGCCATTAACTCCCATAATCTATCTACTTTTGTGCCACACTGGAGATGACTAGGTACTGATTGCACCAACTTGTAATACCAATGCCCATGAAATGCACAGCCTCCATGGACCTGCTGTGAGAAGCCATGGATTATCTACAAAGGGACATGGTTGGATGAGTGATATTCATCCATCCCTTCAAGTGGTATTTCCCAAGGCAGCAAGGTTGTACTTAGATCATTCTTCCAATTAAGTGCATGATGTTTGAATGCAACACATGATGGAGCAGAATTTCTAGTCTCCTCTGAATACTTAGATATACTGCTTATAAACTTACATGCAAAAACTCCATTTGAACCTTCCGTCTCTAGTGATTTCACATTTAGGGAGAAAGATACATCTTCTTAAGTCTCCTATGATCCTTCCATTGTATCTTTAGCTCTCTCAAAAAATAAGTGCAGAACTCCACAGGAGATGATTGTACAATTAGAAGCAAACAGTTACTGAAAAATTAAACAGAGTAGAAATTATTCCTATTAGGACTCCCGCATATACCTCACAGAGCTTTGGGAAGAGTAAAGAAAGGGACTGCTTTGAGCTCTTTGGGAGAAAAAGTCCTTGAAGCACTTTTTATAAATTATTCAATTATCATGTATTAATTAAATTCTGTAGAATTAAGGGGAAGAGTGTGAAGAAGGCCAGAGGAGATGAAGGACGGTGACGAGTAGCAAGCACAAGGAAGAGAGCCCCGGGGTGCCCGATCTCTCAGTGTCCTGGCGGCCATCCCACGGAGAGCAGCAGTATAAGGAAAGGCTTCTCTTGTCCAGTAAGCTTGATGAGGAAACATAGAGAAAGTTCTCAAATCCCAACCCCTCTCAGGGTAGGGAAATCTAAGAAAGTCAAGGAAACAAAGGTTTTGTTAAGGCTTCTTGAATATAAAGGAATCACAAAGTGCTTGGGTGCTTGAGACTGAAACAATGTAACAATGTGTTTGTTCTCCCCACCACCACCACCGGGACTCGGTGATCTGGAACAGCTCGTTAATCACAGTCATGGAAGCCCACTAGTTTATAATACAATATCCAAGTAACCTTTACAGCAATGGATTAAAATATAACTAGCATCCTGAATGCACCTATAGTGACCTCATAGCTCCTACTGCAACAGTTTTTGGGTGCTGACTCCCCCCTTAGCTTTGCAGTAAATGTATAAAAGGCATGACCCTGCTGTACTCAGGGCTCAGACCTGTGGAGATCACTCTCCTCTGAGCCCACCGGCATAAAATAAACCTCCGCCTTCCAAGACCTCCAATTGCCACTTAGTTCTTCTGTCAGTGATCCAGTCCAGGTTTTCTGGTTTTCTGTAACAAGCATAGAAGAGACCAATCATTATCCTATCAGATGTATAGAAAAGTGGTCCCTTTTCTGTACACAGAAACCAAGGGAGGAGAAGATGAAAGGAAACAAGGACCTAATATAAAGTATATTATTGGATTAATGTCTGTCCATATCTTGTTACCTAATTTGTTTCATCAAGGTCAATGGTCACTAGATTTTTTAAACTCTTTGGGGGCAAACATACTGAACATTTTAATCAAATTTTTTGTTAATTTTTTTCTCTCTAGATATTTAAGTCCAACTTATGATAATGTTTTTCATTAGTCACCTTAGAACAGTTTCCCTAGATTCCTTTAATCCTGGACCTCAGTAATCCAGCAGAATAGAAAAGAATATTGTTCTATTTGCAAGGACTAGAGGAACATTAACCCTATGAAATGATTAAAAACCTCCCTGATTATTGCAACTTGCAAGGAAAACCAGAATCTAACATGAGGGGGAAAAAAAAGAGTAATTAAGAATAATTGGGAAGATTTTGAAATTAACAAATTAATTACCTCTAAGGACTTTCTCTGTGCAACCATTTTTCTCTATACCTTTTCAGATACTTATGATCACCCAATCCACGAGACATACTAGGCAATCAAAACTGCTTATTCCTGATTTAGTGAATGCTCTTCAGATATCCTGGGATTTTATGGTATAATAGGAAAAGGAATACAAGCTTCGCCAATGATAATCTCTTATTTTGTAGAGAACAAAAAAAAGCCCATTTATAAAATGTTTGTCAGAATCAGGTTTTTCTAAATTGTCTAGACACGTTCTCCAAAGAAGGTTAAAGTCATTATTTAATTATCTCATGATATGCTGGAAGGAAAAGAGATTAGGAAAGCCAACTATTTTCCAACTGAAAGTATGAGTGCTTCAGATGCTCTGTGAGCGACTGCCAAGGGATTGCCAGGAAGTTACATTATTGCCAAATCAAGGAATTTTCCTGAGAAACAGAAAAAAATTAGTTGGCACTATTTCCATGGAAACTCAACAGATTTCTTCAACTCAATCTTCACATCCTAAAAAAAGTAAGGAAAAATGCTGAGGGCTTTGGATCACAGATAAAAGTTTCCATCAAAATACGGTTTTAAAATCGTTTTCCCAGGTTGAGTTGATTTTGAAATGAGAAAATGTCAGCGAGTTATCATAAAATGGGCTCCTACCACATCTCTACCACCCTTCCCAAAAGTGAGCCAGAGAACTAAATTCTGGCAGGGGCTTGGAGCTGCTCAGAGTTTTGAAGTCTGAGTCATGTTAACCAGGCTTATAGAGAACTGATTTATAACCCCAATTCCAATTCATTAAATCTATACTAGGGGAAGATTCCTTCCTGGTAAGGAGAATACTTACCTTCATTAGGCTCCTGCCAAATAATAAAGCTTCTATAAAATAGAATTGGTAACTAGAAAACCCCTAGATGAACATGATCAAGACAAAGCATGCTGGAGGAATGTAAAGGCTGCTTCTTCAAGGACATGGGAATATCTGCCTCACAAAATCATATAAAATAGGTTAGGGCCCAGACTGCTCATATCTCCCAGACCCATTTTCTGTGGTCACCAGAATCGTCATTTTATGAGCCTTACCTGAGATCTGATGCATGGCAAACTGGTGAGGTCTAGCATTCTTAACAGTCTTAACTGCTTCCCTGTGATCATCGGTCACATCTACCATATCATAGTCTCATCAACAATATGTTGTTTCTGTCCATCTTAGAAGTAACCCATTTCTTTGAGGGATAATAGGGTGAGGTGTGAGGCAGGCCATCCGCCCTGACCTACTTCCTGTACCGGAGACTCCCAGACCTAGATGAGTAGGACCATTATTTGGAGAACTTCTAAAACTCAGTTGCCCAAGTTCTACCTTAGACATTGACTGAAAGTGGAGCACGTGAGAATAGAAATGAGCAATAATCTCAAAACCAACATACAAAAAACAAGTATAGCCAAAAGAAACTGTTTCAGAGGCCATATTGTCAAATTTGTCCTCTAAATATATCATGTTTCAAAAATAATCTGCGCAAAAGTTTTTGCCAAGTTTAAAGCATGTTTAAGTCCATGTTTCATGTAAAAATTCAAATCCCCAACCACTCCCTATTATGCTATCATTGCTAAAAAAAACTTTTGCTGTTATCCTTTGTTATCATGTTTTCCATGTTGTCTTATATTTGAGATACATTTCTCCAAATTCATAATTCTATCAAAAGTGTGAAAATAAAAGATATATCAGGAGAATCATGTTATCCATAAAAACACAAAAGATATGTAGTTTTAATAATGAAGACTATTCATATGTCTTCAATAAGCAGGCATTAAATCTTCTCTCCTTGGTAATTCTATCTATTTGGCCCTTTTAGGCTTATGAGTTTGCAACCCATGTATAGTCTCTGCCCACTAATTCTTCATTACAAATTGCAAGATCAGACCATTATTCGCTGGTCTTTTCAGGGGTGTATGGTGCTCATGGGAAAGATACAGCCAGGGGTTGTATCTTATATGTGTTCTCTGCATGCCCTGTACTGCAGCAGTTTGATAAATGTTAAATGACAACATTTTCTGTGAGCAGGAGACTTGGAGAAAAGTGGATAGTATTACCCTTATGTGGGGAAAAGAGAGTGCTGGTCAATAAGGTACTTTCATTAGAATGTTTTTTTACCAGTACTGGATATATTAAAAAGAAAAGAGGGGAAATTACCAAAATATAGTAATTTGTACTCCATAAAAGGATAATGGCTTCAATTCTCCTTTTCAGTATAACTTACATTTCCTCTTATCATATTCACAAAAGTTTTTGTTAAACTCATACTGGAAAAACTTATGTAATAACTGAGTTCTTGTCTAAAATGGTAATGTGTCAATTAGAGTGTAGCCTTTCAGAAATACTTGTGAAGGCGAGACATCAGAGAGATGGAATTCTTAATAATAGTGAAAACAAAGATGGGAAAAAGCGAAAACTAGAATCTGGGACTAATTCTACTTATTTCTGTGGTTCAAAAAAGAGGATTAAGACAAATAAAATCTATAGTCCACCCACTGACCTTCATCTATCTGTCTACTACACAAATGTTCTCCAGCTCTCATCTTTCTGTATGCATGCAAAGTAGTTCTCAAAGTAGATAGTAAAGAGGAGGGACTTAATGTTACCTTTTGCAACCTGAGACCTTCAAGTAAAGCCCTGTGAAGGCGGAATATGATGACCAAAAAGAATTGTTAGTAATATATGCAACGAGTTGGCTGCTTGCAGACCTACCAGGACACAGAGCCCGACAGTCACGTTCCGCTTGCATGTGACAAAGCTGTGCTAGACAAAACTGAGAACCCCTGGGATCTTGAGCTGTGAATACACCTATCAAAGTGCTCTACAGTCCTACAGCAGGGAGCAAAATTTGATCTGAACCCAGGAATAGAAGCAAAGGGTAAATAAACACTAAGTCTCTCACTGAACCTGATTCTATAGATGTGTTCTCTTTAAAGAAGGATTAAAGAAGAAAACAAATAAATAACATGAAAACTTCAAAAAAAATACTTCAAAGGAAAGGAAAAAGGATTTCATCATGAAGAATCATGATAATTAATACTTCTATAAATTTAGTAAATAAGGTTGTCATATATCTTCCCAAAAGCACCAAGCTTTCAACATGGAGATAATGGGATATATATATATATATACACACAGATTAGATAAGAACATTTAAATTAACATTTGTAATTGTTTAAATATGAAAGTTTTTACAAATATTTTAACTTTTTTAGAAAATGTTCTATGACAGTAACTGTAAAGAAGTATGGGGTTATTTCAGTTTTTCATTTGTTATATTTAAGCTAAACTATTCAACTTTCAGGCCAAGTACTAGACACCTGTCAACAATATACAGGAGCCAAAATAGAAAAATTCAGGAAATCGTGAACAAATTGAAAACACAGAGAAGAAAGAGTGGCAGAAAGGCAGGAGTCAGGGTCAGGCTTACGTGAAAGCAATATAAATAAAAGGCTTTTTAGTTGAGTTGAGGTAGCAGAATGGGATGAAACGTGACATGAAGAAAAGGGATCAAGTGACAAGAGAAGTATGGTAAAAATAAAATAAACTTGGAAGCTAAAATTCTAATAGCAAATTAAAATTTTTTGGTCACAAAAAGGAATGACAGTGGGTAAAATCAGTTACTGAAGTTGAGAATGTAGTTGAAGAAAGGTTTGTTCTCAGTATGTGGTAAGACTAGAAACAATAATAAGACATAGAGAACAGAGCTCCAACTCGTGTATAATAGGTGTTTTAAAATAAGATAGAAAATACAATGCCATAGCTAAGCAAAGCTTTGGAGAACAGGGGAGTGGGAGATGGAATAGGTAGACTGTATGGGCTGTGATCCAGAAAAATGTAGAGAAATATACCTACATTTAAAAGTACTTAGCAAATCTTTTTAGTAATAACGATGAAGAAAAAAATCATAAAATATTGAATATTTTAACTTATACTTTTTATTTAAAAAGTCAAAGTCATTTTTAAAAATTAGAGAATCTACAGAACAAAAAATTGAAATAATAGCCCATACAGTTTATTGGGAAAAAATTGCAACTTAAGAAGTTTATATTTAGTCTGGTGTTTGTAAGAAGAAAACAAATTTTTTAAAAATAAAGTATTTTTTTAAGGTACATTCTTTAAAAATAAAGTTGTGCCTTCCAAGTCACTTAATATTATATAATAATGTAAAAGTTTTTAAAAAGTGTACAAAACAAGATTATATGTAAGAACAGCAGTTATGACAACGTGTCAGTTAAGCATCCTCACAGAGCAGTGACAGTGATTGAAGGCAAACGACATTGTGTTAAGCATTTGTATACAGCAGCTTGCTCATTAAGTCCACACAGTTATCTTATAAGATAGATATTATTATCCTTTTAAAAATGGATTCGTTTTCTGTAACCAAGGTCACAGAACTAATAAGTGGTAGAGGTAAAATTTGAATTCAATTCTGTTTTACTCTGCCGCTGCGTTTATAATCTCCTGCTGTACATATGTCCTCCCAGGTAGTCGTCATGACAACTATCTCTATGACCTCTTGGCCTTTTGCACAAGCCTGGAACACTAAAATAAACTAAAATCTCATTTTTAAAAAGAGTAAATTAGCAAATCCTTTGGCAAATCTAATCAAGATAAAACACCAATAAAAAAAACAGTCATGAGAAAATGGCAGTATACAGAGTCAGAGGAATTGTTTTGTTTTCTTGCAAATAAAAATAAATTAATTTTTAAAAAGCAACAACTCATTAACAAATTCTGTCAGGTGATAATGATGTATCAATGCAAGTTTACCAGTTGTAACAGATTTACCCCTCTGGTGGAGGTCGTTGCTCCTGGGGGAAGCTAAGCATGTGTGGATACAGGAGTTATGTGGGAAATCGCCGTTCCTTCTAGTCAACTTTACATGAACCTAAAACTGCTAAATAGTAAAGATGTGTTTAAAAAATAAATAAACTCAACTTATTTAAAAGGAGCCACAGCAGGTGGTAAAATGATTTTTTAAAATATCACTAGACTAATAACTAAGGAATGTTTGCATAAGTTTTAACTCAAAAGGTAACCAGTGAAAAGTTCACCACTGAGTTACTTCAAACTCAAGTAAAAGAGAATATTTATATTATATAAATCATTCCATGAAGTAGAAGTTTAATGTAATCTACTAGTTATTAAGAAAAAATACATGATAATCTCACTTAATGAAGAAAAATGACAAATCATGATTGTTCAACTAATCATAATTTTTAAAACTTAAGGCTAGGAACAAGATAAGGATGATTATCAACACTTACTGATCTTTATTTTGGAAGGTTCTAGCAACTGGAATCACATGGATCTCAAGTAAAAAGTGTAACTATTGGGAAGGAGAAGATACTTTTTCATTCTTTTTAGATGCCTAGAGAGCATGAGGCAAGTGTAAAACTCTTGAAAGTTATTTTAAACAGTTGAATATAATTTAGAAATAATCTGCTTTTTGTATGTACCAACAATATGAGTTTGGAGATATCATGAAAGAAAAGAACTTATTCACTATACATTGAAAACACAAAAAAGTTCCTATTAAAAAGAGAGAGGCACACCATTTTCCTGCATAAGCAAATTAGTTACAATTCCTCTTAAACTAATTTATAGACTTAAGGAAATCTCAGTCTCTCTTTTGGGGAGAGAAGAGGAAATGTGGAAGAATGCTTCTAAATTCTTAAAGAAGATAAATAAATATGAAGAGCTGAAATCAGGCAATCATTTAGGAAAATAAAAAATTAAGGCAGCACCACTTACCATATGTGTTTTAAAGCCTGTTACTTATGCAGTGCTTATAGTCACTGTACTTGGCATTACATTGGCATAAGAATCATTAGCAGTGAAAAGAGTGAGTTAGATTATAAAATGTTTAGAATATAAAATAAAGTTTTTGTGCCTTTTTCACTTGAGTAATACAAAATATCAAAAATGCAGTAAGACAACCACTCCCTCATAGTACTGGTAAGAATGTATATAACACTTCCGGGAAGGAGATTAGCCCGATGTATCAATAACTTTAAATTAATTTTAGGAGTCTATCCTAAGAAAATAAACAGCAGTATGGCCAATGATTTATGTAAAAGAGTTTTAAGAGCCAATAATATATAACTGGAAAAAATTTAAAATAGCCAACAGGAGAATGGTTACTTTATTGGAGATATGAACTATGGAACACAGCCACTAAGACACATGTTTCAAAGATTATTTAATGGCATGGCATATAAACATTCTTAGGCTCTATGAATAAGAGAAAAGAGCAGGAAACATATCAGTATAAGTCCAGTTCAGAAAGAAAAAGAAATGTACACTTAAAAAGAGAAACACCAAAATGTTAACTGTCCTTGTTTCTGAAGAATGTAATAGTGATAGCAATTTTGTTTTTTAGTACTCTGCTGTATTTTCTAAGTGGTGGGGAAAAAATCATGTTCTAAATCTACAATTAAAGTGAAACAGCAAAGAATACATTATTAATGAAAAACATTATTCTGACACTTGTTTTAATAGTAAGGTTGACTTTATTCACAAGATTATAGCAATAAGTATAGGGACTACTGCAACTGGGTTTTGCAATGAAAGAGAGAGACTGGTCTCAACTTCAAATCCAACAATGCAAAGTGGGAATTTATAGTCAAGGAGTGGTGGGTGGGGCGAGGAGTGGATGGAAAATTACTAAGAGGAAACATCA
Organism: Phataginus tricuspis; assembly: GCA_029783875.1. NCBI lineage: Eukaryota > Metazoa > Chordata > Mammalia > Pholidota > Manidae > Phataginus > Phataginus tricuspis. The sequence goes on along the minus strand of JAQQAC010002594.1, from coordinate 6,802,512 downwards.
GGGGTAAGAGGGATTCTGGCTAAATGCCCTCACAGGATTTTTGCTGGAGGCAGGCCAAGGATACCAGTTATCACCTGGGGGATGACGGAAGATGAAGGAATCCAGTCAGATACTGAAGGTGATCAGAAACAGAGTAGGAGATTCTGGCTAAACCAATTTAGCAGGATTCTTATAAAAACCGATCAATGTAAAGGCAGGCATGTAAGTAGGAAAGGTGAGGCCTAGTTGGGAAGAGGACTCTTGAAGAGCCTGACTAAAGTATAGCCAAGGAGAGACTATCAGGATGCACCCTAAATTAAGGAGAGATGGGTATTTTGCTTAGAATTTTCAAATAAATCAATAATCCAGGTATCTCCTAATTTGGTCATGTGGCCCTGAGCTTATATACCTGCCAATTCCCTAGCTATGGAAGAAAAAAAACAACTTCAATTTAAATCCTGGGTCCTGGTTTTTAAAGTCCTATTTCTGACAAGTTTTTTTCCAGTAACTCACATAGTAATTTGGGAGGATGGCATGGGGTAGTATATATATATATATATATATATCTGGCTGGCATGGCTTAGAATGGAAACCTATTAGCAAAGTGGGAGAAATTTTCTTATTGTAAAAACAATATAGTATTAGTACATAAGCTGGAAATTAGAAAAATGGAATCACCTCTGATACCATCACAGTAGAACTTGTTATCATCTTAAAAAATTTCCCTCCATGTTTACTGTAACATGTATACCATTAAGATTTCATTGTCTATATAACTTTGTACCCTGTTTTTGTACTAGTCATTATGAGGCAGGTGATAGTAGGACACAGGCAGATAAAGTTCAGGAACTTTGTTAACTTTCAAAAAGCCCTAATCCAACTCAACCACTTAGATAGACCTCAGCTGCTCTGATTGGTTACGCCCTATGCAGATAAAACTCAGCCATTCAGAAGTTAACTTAGATAAACCTCAGCCACGCTGACTGGTCGTGCCCTATGCAAATGAAGCATTGTACTTTCAGCCAGTCAGGAGTGAATTGTGATATTATTAATTCAGTTCTCTATTAGGTATGGGTTGGGGGGCGGGGGACTTCCTCCTCTCAGGAAGCAATATAAACCCCAGACACCACAGCCCTGACAGCATCTTCTTTTGGAGCCCCTCCTAATGAGCCGGAACTATTTCTTTTCACGCATTACAAGAACTTTGCTGGTTGCTCCATACTCTTGTCTGCTGGCTTCATTCTTCATTGCCTCCAAGACACAGTCCTAGGGAAAAAAAACAGCATTCTGGCCACTAAAGGTTGTATAATAGGCACTTTTTATGTTGGCACATGGTCTTTTTAATTGTTGTTATTTTTAAGATTACCTAAGATGTATTAAGTTGATATTTCATATTTTAAGTTCCTTGTTGATGAGCAATCAAATTGTTTCCTTTCAAATTTTCAGTAAAAAATAGTCTTTTAACCAGTCATTCAGTAATAGAATTTTAATACAAAGCTCAATTTGCTGTCTAACCTAATCTGTAGATTTGTATACTCATCACAATAGGTTGCTTGATGTTTATATGACCAATATTTGATCAAAGAGAAATTGATCTAAAAGGAACTAAAATTTTAAAAACTACGGTTTGTCTTGAAGGTTTTACAATGAGACCAAGAGTCTGCAATATGTAAATTAGCAGTCTGACAAATTGCTTTTCAATAAAAATTATGTTAGAATCATACTAACTCTTTTGAAAATAAACTAATAATAAATATAAAACAGGGGAGAAAGGAGGGGGAAATCCCTTCCATTCACTATAAAATAATAATCTAAATGCAATAAAGCAATTTTGCACACCTTACTAAAAATCACATATCAGGTGTTTTGGTTAGGCTAATCTGCCCTTAGGAGGAAAAGTGGTTAAGTGTCTAAGTCACTTTTCTTTGCAACTTGTTATGCCTAATAGTGATTTATCAAGATAATTAATCTTTAGTGTTAAAAAAAAAAGCAAAAGCAGATGTATGCAAAATTAGTCTATTTGTAAACAACTCCTTTTCAGGACTTCATCTGTCTACTTCTGCTGCTCCAAACATTTGATTCCTCATTCTCCTGCACAACCACACAAAACTGAACCCCCAACCCCAAAAAAGTCATCTTACTTATATTTTAGGAGCTAGAATGAAGGGGTAATTGAAATTAATATTATTAAAATAATTTTTGAATTCAGCTAAACATGCACAAAGAGCAACCCTGAAGCTAGTAGTTTTTTTGGAAGATTTTCCTTGCGAAAACTTCCACAAAAGCAGAAAACTCAGTTTCATGGGTTACTTGAGATAAAAATGGATTCACTTAGGCAAAGGATGATGGAAGTAAGGTGCTAGTTAGATGGCATAGCTGTCAAGTGACGATGCCCAACCTCCACCCTCTGGAAGGAACGGTGCATGCAATTCTACTGCGAACTGATTCTCACGCACTGGGGTGTGGATGCCTATAAAAAGCAAATGGTATAAGGAGCAAGATCTCAATTGTTATCTGTGCTTTTGGTGCTGACCCAGTGAGCCCTCTAGCTGACTCAGGCTTCTCCAGTTCCCCCTGGGATTTCATGCTCTGTCATCCCCGAAGGAAAAGATTTAGAGTGTAGAATCTGTTGCCATCTTGTTAGTTCTGGGGAATAGGACTTCTGAACAGAAAAGACAAGCCAAGAAAGCCCCCATGGGAACCAAAATGACTGGCTATGCAGCAGTTCTGTATGTGAATGTTTTCAGAAAGGAAAACTGTGTCCATGTTCCAAGATTCCTTGCTAGAATCCTTCTCAAAACTGAAAGTGACATTAGTGGCCCTTCCAAGATAGCCCTGAGGCTCATCTCCCGTTCAAGTACTTAAAACTGGCAATTAAGAGCTTGAAATTTCTCTATTCCAGACTAACTAATCCTAATAGTATCAATGACTCCTTATTACTACAGAGTTTGGATGCCTTCCCCGTTTCCCAAATCCTTGCTGGTCGAGTCTAGAGACTGTCTAGCGGATCCGCTGCTTTCTTGAGGACATGCTCCCAGTAATGAGCCATTCTCCAGGGCAGCTCACTAGTTCACAGTTAGATAGGACTATGTCTTCTCTCCTTCTTGACTCCACGGGCATATTTAGATTTGACAGTACATAAGGCATGTGCTGCTGTTGAGTTACCCGTCCCTCCCGAGATAATGCAGTGGGGATGCGGGATTAATAGAAGTATATGAAAGTGAAGGGACAAACTCTGAAGAGTTCTGCAGTCAGGCAGGTAGCACAGCATGAGGCCGTCCAGTGAGCGCGAGGAGTGACAGGCTTTGGGGTAGCCTGGAAAGCACATAGTTGCCCCAAAAGCACGCAGGCTTATTTAAGTCTTCTGAGACACATAAAGCGCCAAATTCACCCATAGACTGTAATTTGCTACCACTGTACCTCAGGGGAGTCTCTCGGGTGGCATTAGAAGCCATACATGGAAGAACATGGGAAACCAGACCATCTAACGTCCTTATCATGCTGGGCAGGTAATACATGGCATGCTCCCAAATAAACTCCTTTGAAAAGAAAGTTCACTACAGTATAACAAGCAATTCTTTATTTTAAATCTTTCAGGAATAAATTTTCAAATGATCCTAAGCTTCTCATGACATTTGGATGTTGGTTGAGTTCTCTTTTCCCAAAGCTAGAGAGGTTATGTTCATTCCACAAATATTATTATTAATAATAATGTCAATATTTATTTAGTTACTATATGGCAGGCACTAAGCTAAGATTTTGTGCACATGAAGTGCACCAAAAAAACCCCATGAAATAGGCACTGAGGGGCAGAACTTTGCGACTATCCTTTCTCTCCTTGTCCCATTACATTGTTCAGTGATGACAGACATTCTTTTGATCCATAACATTAGGTGTCAAGCATGACAATCCTGAGAAAGAAACTCATTAAAAATTTCATACTGATTATTCTACAACTCGTCATAGACTGGAAAGAGCAAGAAACTCAAACTGATTCTTTTTTGAGTGCTGCTTTTTTTCCTGCTGTGTGTATTGATTTGTTAAAACATCCTCATTGTAGACCGAGCTCGGATGGAGAGTCACACCATTTCCAATGTAAGGGGCTGCCTCGCTGCTGGTCAGGAAGAACTCATCCTCCTGCAAGAGAAAGTCAAGAATGGGAAACTATCTGTGGATGAAGCCCTAGAGAAATTTAAACATTGGCAGATGGAAAAGACGGAGCTGGAAATGATTCAGCAGGTAACACTTGACCTCAGTCCCTTCTGGAACATCCACTCACTTGCAGAGCTCCTACAGCCTTTGTGTAAATGTTCAGTCTTCACAAGAAATACAAGCAGTTGTTCTCTTATGTTTAACTAGCCACACAGAAAAAGATGTTGTCAAACTACCAATTGAACGTTTGAAAATATCCAGATTTCATTTCACAGACCTTTGGTAGATTCAATGCTGAGACCCAGTGTATCAGAACTGATACCTCATCTACTTCTCAGGCTGTTCGTAGTGAATGTTTAATGAATCTCACTGCTGAAACTAAGACGAAGCACCTTTATACAAACACGTGCTCAGTGTTCTGAGGAGTGTATTTTGTAGACCAGACTAAAGGGAACAAGAAAATGATTGAAATCCTAACAGGCAATAGTCCTAAACAAAATGAAATAAGTTTTATCTTCTCTTCCCCTTAACCTTTGGAGGAAAGAAGAAAAACTATGTATGTCAGTCAGGAATTGCAGAGAAATGATGCCAGAAATATTAACTTCAGATAAGTTTACCTTATATAAATGTAATTTACATCCTGAGAAGGACTTGGAGTAGGTGGTTTTGAGATGAGAATAAAAACAAAACATACAGTATACACAGCATGGCTTCCTCCGTAAGGGATATCAGGAGCACATTCTATTTAGCCCACAGGTTTTCTACTCCCAAAATAGTCCAACAGTTTCATTCTTCTAATCACAGAGAGCCCCAGTGCCTTAGAAACCAGTTCTTAGGAAGCTGTTTGATTAAACACACCTAATTAACTAGTTTAGGCCAAAGAATAAGTAATCATTAATAGCCTAACATGCTGCCTTTCCCAAAAGATCATTTTTATTTAAAATCAGTGCTTAGGAAAACATTTTTAAACAACAGAAAAATGAATCCCAATGGCGAAATTTCTAACAATGTGACATCTAGGTAGGAGATAGTTTAGGTAAGGGGACCATCCCAGGACATCTGAGGTCGCTTCTTATCAGAAAGCACCTACCTGTAGGGGCAGGGCTGGTTGTGGACTGGTGGCTGGACCTGGGTCAGATTTTGCAGCACTAAACAAGGGCAGTTATTTTGCCAAAGCAATGTGAGAGAATGCTGATTGTAGAATTCTGCAGTGATTGTCGTTCATGATCAGAATTACGGCACTGCCTCTCCGTCTTTGCCAGCGCCGTCACCTTCAAACTCACTCTCGTCCCGGAAGGGGTGAAAGGTGCTGAGTGTGGGCCTGCAGATCACTTCCCAGTGACGCCAGACTGTGTACGCTTTGTTGAAATAAGGCGGCTTTGCTTCGTCTTCCTTAGACCCTTCAATGATTAAGCTTATAATTTAGAGTAATCCAACTGAAACACTCTCTCAGAAATGATTTCATTGGTTGTTATATTAAACACGTGGTTGTTTCTATTTTGTTTGTGCATTTATTGTTTTAAAAGGAATTTAAGATGGTCCATACTCACTGCTTTGAGACTGATCTGACATGTAATATACAGGAATGATGGGTTCATGAATATGGTTAGTGTTTATGCAGAACAAAACAAGAAGTTTAATCTGTAAACGCAAGAGCAGGCACTGAGGCTACTTTCCATAAAACACACAAGTTCAGTGACTCTGACTGAACCCTGTTCAAGGAATCAGTTAGTCCTTTTCTTTTTTTCATATCTTTATTGAGATGTAATTGACATACAACACTGTGTAGATTTAATGATGTAGGATGTTTACCACCAGAGAGTTACCTCACATTTTTATCATGTCCCAAAGTTACCATTTCTTTCTGGGGGTGAGAACATTTAATATTTACTCTTCTGGCAACTTTCAAGTATATAATACAGTACTGTTTACTATACTCACCAGGCTGTACATTATATCCCTAGAACTTACTATCTTATAACTGGAGGTTTATACCCTTTGACCAACATCTCCCCTTTTTCTGCACCCCCCAGTCTCTGATAACCACCATTCTACTCTCTGTTTATATCCACATATAAATGATGTCAAACCTTACTGTCTTTCTCTTTCTGACTTTTTTCACTTAGCATAATGCCCTCACATCCCATCCATGCTATTGCAAATGGCAGGATTTCCTTCTTCCTAATCACTGAACAGTATATAGTGACCACATCTTTTTCTGTTCATCTAAAGACAGACACTTACCTGTTTCCATTTCTTGGCTATTTGTGAAGAATGCTGCATAAACATGGGAGTGCAGATATCTCCTCAAGACCCTGTTTTTATTTCCTTCAGATAAATATCCAGAAGAGGTGGGATTGCTAAATCATATGGTAGTTCTATTTTTAATATTTTAAAGAACCTCCATAGTGTTTTCCACCATGGCTACACCAGTTTGCATTCCCACTGACAGTGCACTAGGGTTCTCGCTTCTCCACATCCTGCCAACACTCATTACCTCTTCTTTTTGATTCTAGCTGTTCTAATAGGTGTGAGGTGATATCTCATGGTGGCTTTGATTTGCATTTCCCTAATGATTAACAATGTTGAGCAGCTTTTCATATGCCTGTTAGCCATCTGTATGTCTTCTTTGGAAAACTATTCAGTTCCTTTACCCATTTTTTAACTGGATTATTTGTTTTTTTGTTGTTGTGTGAGTTCTTTATACATTTTGGATATTAACCCCCTGTCGGATAAAAGATTGGAAAATATTTCCCCCATTCTGTAGTTGGCCTTTTCATTTTGTTGATTGTTTCTTTGGCTGCACAGAGTCCGTGTAGGTTGATAAAGTTCCACTTGTATATTTTTGCTTTTGCTGCTTGTGCTTTTGGTGTCAGATCCAAAAAAATTTTGCCAAAACCAAGCTCAAAGAGCCTTTTCCTTTTGATTTCTAAGTTCTCAACAATAGTCAGAACAACAATAAAAAAAGGAGGGTGCTCTTTGTTTTCCCAAAATACACACGCTCATTCCCATCCACTTTTCAATATTACTCTTGTAGTCCACAGAAATATTCATTTGTACCCTAAGGATGAATCTATCAGAGGCAACTGTGACATTTTATTAGTATTGACAGAGGTATTATCCTAGGGGAATAAGAGGAAAAATAGCACAAACATAGAATTAATAATAGAAGGCTTTATAGAATAATGAAGGCCTGTGTAGAATCCTTAGAGTTGAAGCGCAGATCGTTGAGAAGGTGAAAACCTTGCCTTTCTCTCCCCTCAGCCCTGCTCACATCACTGAGGGCCTCAAGAAAGAATGTTTGCTCCACTCATAGGACAGGATCTTTAAGGCAATGAAAAGAATTCTCTATTTGGGAAACACAGTTTCTAGGTTTCAGAGAAAACCCTTAGGAAGAAGTGCTACTCTTAGGTTCTCTTCTAAAAGGGGGTTTCTTGAATATTAGCTTGTTTTACATTTCTGTTAAAAAGATAATAGAGGTAGAATATTTGGAAAGCAAAGAAAGATCACCAATGATCCAACAAGGGAAATCGGGTCATGTATCATCTGCTCCCAAGTCCTAGTTCTTAGAGTTCCTGGGAAGAATTGCTCCCTCTAGAGGCTGAAGGTGGTCTCGGGCAGCTGCAAATCACCGCTGTGGCACCCTCCCACCTGTAAACACCCGACAAAGTAGAGCCCTCAGGTGCATACTGAGAAAACAGCTCCCAAAAGAACTGGGCTCTGGCTTCCAGTCCTGACTCTACCACTTACATCTCCATGATTTTGGAAAGTTAGTTAACCTCGCAGTGTCTCAGTTTCGATATATGTAAAATGAGATGATGACATTTTGTATCTACTTCATGAACTTGTCCAAATTAAGTAAGATAATACATGTCAACTATCAAGGATAGTGGTTGGGGCATTTTAAGTACCAAATTAGTTCTAAGAAGTTGTGGTGATACTGGCAATAGTAGTTGATATTTTTATCTTGATTCATGACAAATATGTAAATCTTGAGTTCTATGTCTGGTCTTTTCCTCGTTAAGGAAAAACTACGTCACCTTCGAGACTGCATTTTTGGGAAAAGGCCAGAAGAAGAAAATGTTTACAGTAAGTAAACTGGCCTGTTATTCAAAAATGATACAGTGATGAGGTGCAAAATGCAAGAACTGTGGAGTTACACAGGCCTGAATTCAAATTTACACTCCATCACTTCCCAACTGTGACAGGAGAGTGTCTTAATCTCTGGTACTCAGGATCTTTGTCTGCCCAACAGGAATAATTACATATCCATCTTGAAGTACTTTTCACCTTCTCTAACCCATAATGAACCCTCAATAAATGTCAGTAACTTTCTTTCCTTTAATTCCTATATAAGTTGCAAATAACATAATTCTGGTCTGTTTTTTTATATGAGCCGTTATGCAGAGTATTGAATTATTAAGGAGTCATACATTTTTTAATAAGGTAGAATATTCTCAGTAGAGTCAGTTCTCACAATTGTCCACATGTGGCTCATTTTAAATTGTAAATCTCAGGTTGCCTTCCCCTGCAGCTAGCATGCTGCTTAGCAATGCAGATTCCCCTTGCTAAAAATTAACTGTTGCTCTCAGGGGAATAAAACAGTCATTTTTAATGTTAACACAAACCAAATATTATTAAGATGGTAAATCTTCTCCAAAGATAAACAACACATTCCAAAACTGAAAAATTTATACTGCTACTATCTGACCACTCATTCCGCACTGCTACCCCTGCACAGATAATTAAAAACTAACAACTATTAGCAAGACTGGCAAGCTTCCATCTCTTCCTATTTCAGTAATATTTCATAGCGTCTAGCTAGTACTTCATGTTGAAATTCACCCTGTTAAAATTCATTTCCTTTTCATATTATTGTGTTATTAGCTTCTTTTCCTTGGAGAATTCTTTAAGCTTACTTAGAAATGTTTTCTAAAACAGAAACGTACTTTCTAAAATAATTAAGGTCATAAACACAAGTCTAATTTACAAATAACTGAGTTCTACAGACCTGTGTTCTAATATGGAATAAGATTAAAAACTTTAACAGTAGAATTACAAGATATATAAATAATTTTACTAATGAACATTAAGCAGTAGTTGTAGGCAATATTTACTGACTAATATACACTTAGTTTACTAATTTTTTACAATAACCCTTGAGGTAAGCATTAGTCTCAATTTAGAAATAAAGGAACTGAGATTCTGAGAAACTAAGTAGCAGAAAGACACACAGATTAAAAAGTAAAACCTATTTCTATTTGAATCCAAAGTCAATGCTCTTAATCATTAGTGTCTTAATTAGGAATCAACTAGTTCTCTTCCAGCCAAAATAGAATAAGCAGTATCAGAAAAATCCCACCCCCCCCAACAGAACACTACTAGTGGGCAAAACCGCGAGGTCACTGCTTTCAGGGACCAGACAACAGGCAGCCTCAGATGGTAACATCAGAGACAAAATTTATGAGGTGTGTCCCATGATGGCACAGGAGACTGATTTCCTGAGTACAGTCTGCACAAAGCAAGACAGTCCTGTCGAACTGAGGAGGCAAGGCTCAGAACTCAGGGCAGCCAAAGCTGCGGGAATATACATGGTGGGTCACAGAAGAGGGGGTAGCTGTGCAGAGAGGTAGCCTCAGAGGGAGTGGGGACCCCACACGTCTGTGCTGATGGATGATGGATGAGCTGTCCCTGTGCAGGGCAAGACCAAGGCATACAAAATAGCAGCTTGCAAGCCACTGAAAACAGAACAGAAACAATAGCATTTGAGCAGAGCCAGGGAAAAGCTGTCATGGGGATGTTTGAGTTCCTGCCCTGTCAGAGTACAAAGGTTTCCTTAGCACTTTGTTAAAACACCTGGCATTCTGCTATGACACCCAAGAGGTGTAATGTGTAAGAACCACGACTTAGAATAGGACCTACTGAGGGCCTTAGAAAAACACCTGGGGCTTTCTATAGGTCAACACTAAAAAAATGTATAAAACCAAGCCTGTGAAAATTCATGCCACTAATAAAACTGCTTGCCAAAATAAGAAACTTCACTTATCAGAGGAATAGCACAGAATCCAGAATATACAACAGATTGTCTATAATGTCAGTATTCAATTTTAATAAAAGGAAAAGAAGACATACAAAGATATAGGAAATGTAATTCTAGAAAAGAAGAGGAAAGCCATCAATAAAAATTGAACCTGAGATGGTCCTGTTGTTGATCTTAGCAGAGAGGGACTTTAAAGCAGCTCTTATAAACATAATTAAATTAGTAAAAAATTTGGCTTTAGGAGTGAATTGATAGGGAATATCAGAACAAAAACCAAAACTATATAAAAGAGCCAAATAGAAATAGTAGAATTAAAATTACAATGAAATAAGTGGAAAACTCACCAGATGAGCTTATCAGCAGGTTGGATACAGCAAAACTAAGAGCTAATGAACTTGAAGATCTATCAAGAGAAAGTTCCCTAAGATTAACAGGGAAATAAAAAAACTTCAAAGATGAACAGAGCTCAGGGACATATAAGGTCAATACAACACAGTCTGGCCTACGTGTACTTAGTATCCCAGAAGAGAAAAGAGTGAGGTTGGGACAAAATATTTTAAAAGAAATAGGGGCCCAAAAGTTGGTAAACGTAATGTAAACCATCTCCACACAGTTTAAAGAACTTCAAAAAAAAACATAATTAGCATAACTAATTAAAAGAACAATATCTAGGCAACCTGTAGTCCAACTACTTCAGCCAAGTGACAAGAAATTCTTGAAATTAGCTAGAGAAAAAGGACACATTACAAAAAGAGGAGAAAGAATAAGGATAGTTACTAAGTTCTTATCAGAAACAGTGGAGGACTAAAGACAAAACGATATCCTTAAAGTACTAAAAGAAAAAAATGACCACTTAGAATTTTACATACACAGAAAATACTTCAAAAAATTGTTGAAATAAAGACATTTTCATATAAATAAAATCAGAGAATTCAAAGGCAGCAAAAAAATTGCAATATTATAAATACTATAGAATGTCAGACAGGGTAAAGAGGATAGTAACAAACTCAGATTCACACTAAGGAATAAGGAACACTGAAAATTATACAAAGCAGGTTGATATAAAATATTTTTTTCTTCATAAATTATTATCAAAGACAAGTGTTTAAAGCAAAATAACACTTAGGTTGGGGGTTGTAACATATGAAGAAGGAAAAAGACACGAAACAATCACAAAGATAGAGGGCACACATAAGTGAAGTTATTTGCACTTGTTGCAAAATGGTTATTTGGTGCAATTCCAGTTCCAAGTATGGAACATGAAGGATCAGGTATAATAAGAGGAAAGGATGAAAGTAGCAAGAATAAAGCCTGAAGAGGTTCGTTGTTGTCCCTAAATAGACTCAGGTAAGTTTAGGATGCATATTCTAGTTATAAAACAACCACTCAAAAATAAGTAGACAGATAGATGGATAAATAGGAAACTAATAGAATAAATAACAAGGAGCACTGAAATGCTATTTGATTCACCAAAAATAAAGCAGGAAAGTAGCAAAAGGAGAACATAAACAAAATGGATACATAAAAAAACAGGAACAAGATGGTAACATTAAACTGAGCCATAACAAAAATTATGTTAAAGGTAAGTGGATTAAATATTTTATTTAAAAGGTAAACATTTTCACCAATATACAACTTTATGCTGTCTAAAGGACATATATTTTAAATATAAGACACAGGGTTTGAAAGTAAAGTATGGAAAAGGATCTACCATGTCAACAGTAAGCATAGGAAAGCTGGCATGGCTGTATCAATATAAGGCAAATTAGACAAAATAAGTAATGATATAGAAGAAAACAACACTATCAACTAACTTGACCTAATTGACATTTATAGAACAAGACATCAAAAAAATTCAGAGAACATGTTTGTTCAGGGTGTATATGGAAGGTTCACCAAGATGGACATGCTGTGCTATCAAAAGTTTCAATAAATTTCAAAAGATTAAATCTTCAAAAGATTTAAGGTTCTCTGAAAGAGCTCAGTGTTTTGAAGTCTCATATTCTCTTAGCACAACAGAAATAAATCATAATTAAATTAAATTAGAAAAACATCTCAAAATAATGAGGAATTAAATATATTTCAAAATAATCCATGGGTCAAATAAGAAATCACAAGAAAGTATTTCAACCTGAATGATAATGAAAATTCAACATACCAAAATTTGTGCAATGCAGCTAAAATAATATTTAGAGGTCAATTTCTGGCTATAAATATTAGAGTAAAAAAAATGACATGCTTAAGATCAATGATCTAATTTTCTACTTTAGGAAACTAAAAATTGAAGAGCAAACTAAAGCCAAAAGGAGGTAAGAGGTAAAATTAAGAAAGAGCAGATCAAAACTTGGTGGAAATGAAAGAGATAAAGAATAAAGAAAATTAATACAACTAAAAATTAGGTATTTCAAAACATAAATAAAATTGATAACCCATGACAAAAATGATTGTGAAAAAAAGGAAACAAGTTATCTATAAAAGTAAAGTGAGGCTATCACAACAGAGTGCTTTCACACAGAGGCTATCACACAGAAAGTGCAAATTAAAAAGATACTAAGGAAATATAATTACCATTTTGCTAATACATTTAACAAATTAGAGAAAAAGAACAAATTAATTAAAAACCAAAACTTGCCAAAACTGACTCAAAAACACTCTACACTTCTCTGAGTAGTATCTCTTTGTATAGTTCTGACTTTTAAAACTTTGTTAATATTTCACATGTTCAACAAATAAGGGGGTGGGGGAAAAGGTCAAAATGGAATATAAGCAGAAGAAAATGAACTTAGAGGTATTATAAATAAACAACATCCATACTGAAGGAAGATAGTAAAAAGAAAATCAACATCAATATAGTTAGAAAATAGTATATTCTGATAAAAATAAAAAAACAGTACATAAGAATTCTGTATTCTAATTAGTAGGGCTTATTTTCCTATAGGGGTATAGTTTAGCAATTCCAAAATTACTTCATGTGTATTATAAATTGAGTCATTAATGAATGTACTACAAATAACAACAGCCATGTTTCCTATTGACAGAGAAAGGAATTACAACTAAGGAAAGAAAGGTTCAAATTTACTATAGAATCAGTAAAAATATAACAAGTCATGATTATTAATATCTATATTATACATAGGTATTGAAATACAGTTATATATATAAATACATATATTTCCATAGCTCTGTTGCTGAGAAGACCCAGAAGCAATGACTGCCCAGCACAGTGAGCACATCTAACCACCTAGATCTTGGTTTACAAAAACAAATGGCCAATGAGTGTGTGAAAAAAATGCTCAGTGCCATTAATCATCAGGAAAGTGCAAATTAAACCAATACACCACAAGTATAACAGTTAACATTTTTAAATATTGTCAAAATTAAGTGATTGGATGTGGAGCAACTGGACATGCAATATATGCATTGCTAATGAGAGCACAAAGCAGGGCGATGACTTTGGAAAAGTTAAATATGCTCTTAGTATATGGCCTAGATGATCCACTTCTAGGTATTTTTCAAAGAAAAAATGAAAGCATATGTCCATCCAGTGCCTTGCACTCACAAAAGTTCAATGCATTTCAATTATATAATGGAATACTACACAGCAATAAAAAGGAATACCTACTTTTACACACAACATAAATATATCTCACAGATATTATGCTGAGTGAAAGATATCAGACAGAAAAGAGTGCATGCTATAAGATTCCATTTATCTGAAATTCTAAACAAAACTGATCTATATAGAGAGAAATCAAATCAGGGGTCACCAGAGGTAATGGTGGGGTAAGATTTGATGAAAGGGGATCCGAGGGAATTTTCTGTAGAGATAAAATGCTCTCTGGCTTTTAAGTGGGGTGATGGACCCATGGCAGCAGATAATTGTCAAAAGTCATCAACCAATGCACTTAAAATGTTTGAATCATACTGTATGTAGTTAATCCTGAATAATGTTAATTCCAAAAAAGAAGGGAGTAGCTCAGTCCAGAATAATATCAAAATGGAGTAGCAGGCTTTTATTAGGTGTAAAACATATCTAAAATCATAATACTTTAGGACAAGCATCCAGAGGAAAAAAGACAAAAGTTATAGAAGACCTGGTTTCAGACTTAGTGGCCAGAGGTTAGTATTTTTTAAGTCAGATTGTGAAACTTCCTGGTCACCTCAAAGACAAGTAGTCAAACAATAAAAAGAAGAAAGCTTAAGGTAAACATAGAGCAAAACTCAGTAGAATGTGCTTTTTTTTTTTTTGTCTTCTAGATAAGCTCACCATTGTGCACCATCCAAATGGTAAGTTTTTGATATTTATTGAAGGATTTCAGATTAAAACAAAGCAGTTGGTAAACCAATTTCAGAATTAATGTAAGCTTAATATAATTAGATAGGTCAGTGTAAAAGCTCACATAGATTTTATATTTATATGTAAAACCACTTGGCATCCAAAATGAATGTGAAGTTACAATAAAAATGCTAGAGGCATTGTTTGTTATATGGTAGAAGACACAGGTTTTGAACTCTGACTGACCTGGTTCTTCACAACTTACTAGTTGTGACCTTTTGCAAGTCACTTAAGCTCTTTAGGCCTCAGTTTTATCTTTGTAAAATGTAGGTAAGAATTCTACCAGGAGCAGTTGCTATAAAGACCAGTGATGAAGTATGGAAATGGGAGCCGATGCTTGATAAGTGGGAATTATGAGTAGAGCAAATGAAATTGCTACAGTGCTTGAGAGAGGAATTCACTTTAGCGTGATGGGGAGGAGTGTGTGCCGAATGGTGGGAGGGTAAAAGTAACTACAGGCCAGCTAGGGAGCTTTGAGTATCTAGAGACAGCAGCCTACAGCCTGAACCAAAGCCTTGACTGTGAGAACAGAGAAGCAACTGGACTGAGCCATGTGGCTGGGATAGAAAATAGAAAGCCTGAGGTAAAGGCAGGAGGGACAATAGCAGGGGGCAGTGGGGAGAAGGGGAACCAGTTTGCACTGAAAAGTGTACTTTTCAACTGACTGGTCCTGATAAGTGGAGAAAAGAAAAAGAAGGCATAATCAAGTGCAGGCTGTTATTCAAAGGTATCAGATTATTTCTGAATTGAAGCAGCTCCTAGCATCCTACCAAGTCAGTCTACATGGGTAGGAGACCTTGATAGCAAATTTGCCAGGGTTGCCTTTTCCAAATGTCCTTTTATCTCTTTAGTAACTTTTCTCCTTACTCATATCCTGCTCCTTGCATGCATAATTTTTAAGTGCTGAATGAAAGAATCACTAAATGTGTACGTAGCTGAAGAGATAGTAACGGAGTTCGTATTTCTAGGTAAAGAAAGTGCCCACAATGAAAACATGTTATATAGCACACCCTTCTGCAGTAAGGTAGGTTGTGTTTATGTTAATTTTTTTTAAATGCAAAAAAAGGAACTTTGCAGAGAAAGAATATAAGAACCTTCTATCCGACTGTGCTTGGAAATGTTCTAACAACATGAACAAAATAGGTTACATTATCATTTGTGCAAAATCCATGAGCAGTAATTTAAAGAAATTAACTATTTGGAAAAACAAAGATGGAACTCAAAAGAAAAAGGCCCCAATGCTAAAGTGTGGCTAAACTCGACATGTACAGACCAAATAAATCTTAGATGAGTTATGAATGCATCTTCTTTAGCAATAAGACTATGAGGGGTATATTTGAACCACAATGTATCCCTTAAAGGCTAATTATAGGAAGACCTGTAACCCCAAAATACTGTCCATATAAATATACATCATTTCATATTGAAGAGTTAACTGAAAATAAATTGCTAATGAGAAGATAAAAATAGCACTAAGCAAAAACAGCAGCCATTGAAAACCAAGACCAGTCCAAGACATATAACATCCAGACCACAAATTTTTCTTCATAAAAATCATATCTACATACACAATGTAGGAAACTTGCGCTGTGGGTAACAGCTCAAATCTAGAGCCCTTGGTAAGTTCTTATAATGAACCAATTTTAGTTTACCAAATTGTAATAACACTTTAGGCTCTCTTACGTTTCAAATAAATCATAAGTAAACAGGGAGTCATTTACCCTTAAGAATTGATTGACGTATTTGCATTTCTGCATCACTCACCAATGAGCAATAGACCTCATGAGTCTATGGTATGTAGACTCATTTGACTGTAGCAGAATTGTGGGGCACCACCTAGGCCCAGGAGTTTATGAAAATATCTTTGTCAAATGAAGATCCCTCTACAAGATCTATACAACCACGGCATATGTTTTGAGAGCAATATTTTGGATAAGAGAAAAGGAATACAAATTCCCAGTGCTTAGACTATTCTCCCTCAAAATGGAAATTAAATTTGAACTCAAAGACTTTGATATAAGTTAAGCTTTACATTGATTTTTTTCCTTTTAAAATGGAGGATTGCCTTGCCAGTTTCCTCTACAAGGCTGTTTTTCAGTGACTGTGAAAGGCAGCTATGACTTTATCATGTTTCCTGGTCGAGCCTTAAGATGGAGAAATAGTAGCTCTTTATCTTTTTTTTTTCCTTAGCTTCCTACTCGACTCCACGTTGAAAAGGAATTTGGTTGCAGGAAAGATCACTGAAAGCAGGTAAACATCAGCTATGTTTTTTAAAAAACCTAAATCAGGCTTATTAGGGACTTGAAAGAATCATTTGTCTAGTAAACAGAATACTTTAAATATTTCATTGTCTTCTCCTGAAATGATAAACATGTGTATTTTTCATACTAAGGTAATCGTTTCTTAGAAAGATTTATGTGTAGGGGTGATTTTATGCTAGCTAATCAATTTCAGTTGATGATCAATTATTCACTAATACATTTCCTGTGATCTCATTTTCAGGTTATTATAATGAAACTCAAGAATGTGCAGACGCTGTGCTTTCTGGGTGAAGCAAGCTTGTATTTGGATTGCCTACTGTCTTCAGGGAAAATCTATACTATGAAAGCAGAAGCAAGCCTCTGATTTCAGAAGTTGTTATTGTCACTATGTATTGGCATCACACCTGCTGCAGATGGGTCTATCATGATTAAAATTGAATGCCATAGAGCAATTAATTGCATTCTTTGAAAACTCATTCATTTTACAAAGTATTTTCCACTGAAGCAGCTACTTCCCATTTGGAAAATTGAAGGAAAACCAAATCAAAGTAGTTAAATGCTCTGCAGCAAAGGTATTGGGCCTCTTTCAGGCACTGACCTTTTAATACTTTGCTGCTTCTGTTGTAAGAAGAACCATGCAAATACAAATTCATTTCGTACAGACATGCCTTTAAGTGGCAGGTCTATTTGCTGAATTTCTCACATTCAGAGCTCTAATTATTATTGTCACATGTTTGCAGAAACCTTGCCTTATTTAGTGCCTATTTGCATATAACCTTGAGAGCATTATTTTTTAACTTTCTGTTTCTCAAATTAATATACGTTTCCTATATTCTTTATTAAAAGGCTTAGAATTTCAATATCCTATTTCTTAGACACAGTTTACTAGCTTAGTATTCTTAGAATGCAGTTGTATCAGTCTATGATTTCCATGGCCAACTGCCACAAATAAAATGAATGTTAAAGCTATTTCTGACTTTTCAAAATAAACGTATGCAAATTAACCACTAAATTCTTCTGCTTACCACTTTATAGAGGGAAGTCTACTAAAAACTTTTTAAAGTAAATAAACTCAATTTTACAGTATATGTCCCATAAAGTAAACACACAAGTGATTTTTTTCTTGCTTCTAAACAGTAATAGGAATACTTAAAGTGATTCTGAGAATAATTGATTTTTTTATCAATTATAAATGTGATAGTTTTAGGTTTCCGATTACTGTTAACTATTGGCAAATAAGCTAAAACTTAAAAGAAATAGTTCAGTAGTTTGATTGATCCCTAATAGAAGGTACTTTTGATTATGACATTTACAAATTCAGTTGATAGTTTCATATCCAAGCTTTCAAGAAATGATGCGCCTTTCTACACACTGAGTCCCCATTTCTGAGGATTTTCCCACCCTAAGAGATGGGAAATGCAATAAGAAAACTGTTTTCCTGTAATTATCTACATCTATAAAATTCAAATGTATTTATCATTGCTAAAGAAAGAAATTCCATACTGGCCTGTGACTAATCCCTACAATTCTACCATTGGCTTTATCCTTGCCAAAAATGGGAAATCCAGTGACAGGTAAAACTCAGCTTTTCTAATTATAAAGCAATTCGATCATTTCCTACCTGAGTCTCAGGTAATGGTGGAAATGGGAGATAAGCTTGAATATTATTCAGGTCTTCAGCATAGATAGAAATCTAAAATCAGAATGTCTAAATATCACCCTTATGAACAGGACTTAGAATTAAACCATGGTAACAAAGTCTTTTTAATAGCCTCTTTCCCTAGACACTGTGGCCCTTCAAATCTTACTACTTTGTCATCACAAAGACGCATTGAGAAGTCCTCCCTGTGCGTCCTTTGCCAGGGCTCCTCCCACCTGGGCTGACTAGGAAGATGGTCAGAGGAGGTGAGGGTTCAGGGATCAGGAGTCTATCATACCTGTTGCATGGAAGGACGAGGAAAAACAGAACCAGAAAAGTGGAGGAAGGGTGATCCAGACTTAGGAGTGGTCCCAACTGAAAACGCTCCATAGGAACAGTATTTTTTAATCTCTGGGCTTTATCCTTAACATATAAAATACGGTCCAGCAAATCTGAACCACACAACAGAAGCTTTGCCTTGGTGATGGAGCAGATCAGAGGACAAGGGCAAAGGAGCAAAGGTGCTCCTGTACCTGAGTACAGGAGAAAGAAAGATGCGAACTTCCTTGGGAGATTTAGGGCATTTCTTAAAGAACCCTAACCACTGCCAGAAAGGAGAGCCCTACATGGGATCTTCTGAAGATTTTGTGGTGATTCTGGAATCCCGAGCATCTGGTAACTAATATACCTTTTAGTTCCCATCCTCCCTTCCTCAAACAGGTTTTATTCCCAAGCCATTACTCTTCACATTAGCTGAGAGCCAACCTTTTCCTCACGTTCTCAAATTAACCAGGACTCTGACATATAGAGAAACTTGAATTGGCCCGAATGTTATCAAAAAAATTTTGTGTTTAATACTAATTCTCTTATTTTCTGCCTCATCAGTTTTCCAGGAAAGCAAAGAAGCCTCTACACCAGTGGTTTCTCAGCCGGGGCAGTTTTGTTCCCCATGCCCGAGACTTCTGGCAATACTTGGCAACACTGTTGATTGTCACAACTACAGGGCAGGTGTTCCTGGCCCCTGCTGTGAAGACGAGGGATACTAATAAATATTCTGCAATACACATGTCAAAGAATTATCTGGGCCCAATGTCAATAGTGCCAAGGTTGAAAAACACTGATCTAGGCCATCAAGTAAAATGGGATTAACACTTTAAAAGAATGTTGTTAAAATAAAAACAGCTTTGTACAAAATTTTCTGAAAATGGAAACCCCTATAATAGCATAAATGAATATCTTTACTTTGAAGTGCATATGGCTTAAGCTTAAATGGATCATTAAATACTTAAAAGAATGGATGACTCTAACACATTTTCATAAATCAAACATTAGATTGTTCTACCAATGGAGACTCTGATTTTTAGAAAATGAAACTGTTCTCAGTGTTATTCTAATGAGAATGACCTTGTAAGTTGAGTCATTATTTTACACTATTTGTGAACTAAGCATTTGCTCACTGAGTTCCTTCCTATTTCCTATAATGCTCAGGGGGTCTTATTTTAATAATTTGGTTTTACCTGACTTTTACTGCATATTGTTTTTCTAAGTGGGTAAATATTTAGGAGAGATATCTGCATCATAAGTCTAATCTGGTGGGTCCCCGCTGATAAGCACAGAGCACCCTACTTGCAACCCTTTCTCCCAGCCACTCTTGTCTGCCTGCCTTATTTTGTGGGACTGACCTTTAAAGGCAGGGGCTACCACATAAAAGATAGCAAAAGGTAAGATCTCAATATAGCAGACCTCAAATGTCTTAATTATAGCATATGATCTCCTCTACAGTCTCATCATCAAAATGCAGATAATGCCTCTCTAAAATTATGGGCATTCAATGATAGCATGTATTTACATGAGCAGAGCAGGACTGCCCTCAAGAGCATGAGCTTTGAGATAAGACCAACCTAGTGTGAATATTAGCTCAGTTGTGTCCTAGCTGTGTCCGCCAGTTTTACAGTCTCCCTGAGCCCTATTTAATCATTGGTAAGATGGGGGTATAACCAATGGGAGCATATGTTGTTTGAGAATTAAATGTAAGGAGATCATTTAATTAATTTATCATCCAAAGAGGACACCTTTGATATGGCAGTATGAATGATTACAATAGAAAAGCAGGCATGAACTGGGACTCCCCAGCCAAAATTGGACTATATGGTCATTCTATTTAAATGAGACCTAAGTGCTTAGAACATTTTGACTCAGAGTAATGGTCGATGAAGACAGTTTGCAAAAAAACAATCCTCTTTGAAATGTAAATGTTCTGTGATACACTAAGCTGGCTACTGTCTGACTGGCAGTTAGGCCTAGTCTTAATAGCATAGGATTGAAATCAATATCATTATTTTAGAAAAAACAATGATTACAAAATGTTGAATGGCCACCTGGATCACCATAAAGATCAGACACCTCAAGTGGAAAAGTCCATTGATGGTAAAGTACTATAGCAGCTTTTCCAAATGGTATTACAAAGAACTCACAAGTATTGCGTTAAAAAGGAATTCTGTGATTGAGTGACTTCAGAAAATGCTCTGTACTTTGGTCCTGTTTAGCATGTTAGACATCCACGTATTGAAAACTAAGTAATCCTGCAATAAGGAAATCTCAACAGTTTGAACAAAAATACAGGCTTACCCTTTACGTAAACGTAATGTATGTAAGCTGGCCTCATTTTCCATTTAATGGTAAAAGAAAAACTGGCTGAAGGATGCCTGCAGTGCTGTGTTGAGATGGAGTACAGGTACAATGTATGGCAGATCCCTAGAGCTTATTTTGACTTAGATGTTTATACACCTTCCCAATAGGATTTTGGTCACAAGTGATCTGTGAGGGTTTAACAGAACAACCCATCTACGACTATAAAAACTATGTGCTCCCTCAGCTTCTTGGAAAATATAATAGAGAAGCAAGCATTACATTTACCTGAAGAATAAGCCAGTTCTTTAGCCAAAAAAGCAAATATACATGAAGGTTCTGCTCATGTTTCAGCCTCTGAAATGGGAGTGGGAGAAATAGCAATATTCTTTGGAATATGGCAAAAAATGTACTTGAAAAAAAGATGTTTAAGACAATGAAAGAATAAAAGTGGTTTAAGACCAGAGAGAATAGCAAGTGCAAAGACCATGTGGCAGAAGGAAACAGAGCATCTAAGGAACCTAAATATGACCAGTGTGACTAGAGCACAGAGAGCAAGGGGAAATGTAGAATATGCTAAAACAGACCATGCAGGGCAATTTTAAGGATTCTGTTTTTTTTTCCCAGAAAACAATGAAAATCACAAATAAGTTTTAAGCAAAGAGGATGTCATATTTGCATTCTGAAATTAGTGTTTCAGCCATATTCTGGACAACAAACTGGACAAAACATAGCAAACCAGATAGGACTTCATTGTCCAGGTACAAGGCCTCATATTCCTCATGTTGAAGTTACATGTATTCTTTGTACGTAACAAATTGCTACAATCTTAGCAACTTAAAATAATGTATTTATTGTCTCAAAGTTTTCACAGATCAAGAGTCCAGGCATGGCTTAGCTGGGTCCTTTGCTCAGGTGTCACAAATATACAAAGTATGTACCAAGCTGAATTTTTACCTGAAGGCTCAACTAGGGAATAATCTGCCACTAAGATCATTCAGGTCATTCACATAATTTGTTTCCTTGTAGCTATACGACTGAGGGACCCAGGTTTTTCTGGCTGAAGGCTACCCTGTGGTCCTGGAGGCCTCATGAAATTCCTTGCCACATGGTTATCATCAACAGGATGGCTTACTCATTAAGCCTGCAGGAGAGTCTCTCACTTCAGGGGCCCAGTCCCTCATTTAAGGTCTTTTACTCGATAAAGTCAGGCTCATCCAAGACAAAATGCCTTTTTACTGTCTCAAAATAACTGATTTGAAACCTTAATTACATCTGAAAAATGCTTTCACTTTGCCATATTCTGGCACCTAGAACCAGTCAAAGGTCCCACCAACACCAAAGGTGGGAAAGAGTTAGCACAAGGTATGAACACCAGGGGGCAGGAATCTTGGGTGCTGCCTTTGAATCTTGCCTACCACACTACCAAACACTTAAATTTTATATTACAAACTATTGAAAACAAGTTCCAGGTGCTAGTGGGACCTTCTTATGCAAAGCTTATCTTTATATGTATATAAGAACATTGTAAAGAAAAGATTCCTTTCCTTGGATATCCATAATACTTATCCATTCTACCAAACAGTTTATTCATTTCTTATTTATAAACTACCAAGTAATATGAATACCCCATATTTCTTTGCTGTTTCAGTAAATTATAATATCTCCTCTAGTGTTTTCTGGGTCTGTTTCCACTGCATCTGCTTTTACATTTGTGTTCAGCTGAGTGTTCTTCTCTGACATCACAACTCCCTCAGTATATACGCATATTTGGCACTGGAAACAAAGAAATAGGAACTAGAAATGAGCAGCATGGATAAGCTGTTTGTATGACTTTCTTGAACTTGTTAAATCTCACTACATTTTTCAGTGTAGGGTTCTTCTCAGAGCGAGGCAGACTCATTGTGGGATCCAACCTACTAACAACTGACACCAGAAACAACCAAAAATTGCAGAAAACTGAAATTTATCTTCTACTTTTTAGATCACTCAATACTTCCCTGGTAATCAACATAAGATTTTAAATTTTAGTTAATACTTGGAGCAAATTCTCTTTAGAATAACCCATCCAGTGGTGAAAATCTAGGAGTGAGATAGACATAGATTGGAATCTTCTCTTCCTTACCACCTTCCTTTATTTCTCTCTCTCTTCCCTCCCTTCCCACATTCCCATGTCTCTCTCTCATTCATGTATTTATTCATCTATTCTTTTTGGCTTACCATTTGCCATGCCCAGGCACTATTTTAGGTGCTGACATAAAACATTGAACAAGACAGTCAAGGTCTCTACTTTCATAGAGCTTACATTTTATTAAGGTTTGGGGAAAATAAATAAACAAACAAATTAACAAATAGAAAATATTAGAAAACAAAAATTTCTATGCCAAAAAAAAAAGAAAAATGGTGATGAGTCAGAAAGTGACTGGCCTTTTCAGTTTAGGTGGTCAGGGAAGACCTCTCTAAGGAAGGTCATCTGGGCTACCTACAGAATAATTGGAGGGGTCCAGCCATGAAAAGAGAAGTGAGACTCGCACTCAAGATAGACGATATAACCAGGGCAAAGGCCCCAAAATCAGGATGAACTATGCATTTTCTGAAAATGGAAAGATCTATTTTATGGTCTGAATTGTGTTCTCCCCTCCCCACACCCTGTAAATTCATGACAATAAGTAGTTAAATAATTTTCTAAGTAATACTGTGCCCCAAGTATCTCAGAATGTGACTGTATTTGGAGATTTACAGAAGTATTTAAGTTAAAATGAGGTCTTTGGGTAGGTACTAAACTAATATAACTGGTAGTCTTATAAGGAGGATAGTTGAGCACAGACTTGTACAGATGGAAGATGAAATGAAAGCACAGGGGGATGGTAGCCATCCACAAGCTGAGGAGAGAGGTATGGGACAGATCTCTTCCTCAAGGACCTCCGAAGGAACCAACCCTGCTGGCGCCTTCATCTCCAATTTCTATCTTCCAGAACTGCAAGAGAGTAAGTTCTTGTTGCTTAGGCCACTTAGGTTTAATGCTTTGTGATGATAGCACTAGGAAATGAATAGCATGACTGGGGTGCAGAAGGTAAGGGTGAGAAACATGAGATGAGTTTGTAGTGATTAATAGAAAAAACATGTAAAACTTTGGATTTTATTCTAGGTACAGTGAAAAGTCACTGGAATGTCTTCAGCAGAAAAATTCATACTCACTACCGAACACAGACTGTATATAGAGAGTCAAGGTGACCAGGAGACAAATGTGGCATTCACAAGATAATGGTGCCTTGGATTAGAGTGATCGTGGAGGTGATGGAGGAGGTGCCAGAAGAGGCAGCAGGTCTTAAATATATTTTGGTGGTAGAGTGAAAGGTATAATATGCTAATGGGTTTGATATGCGGGTAAGAAAAGAATATGGATAATGCCTGAATTTTCTGACTTGAGCAATTTATAGATAATGGTATTTACCAAGATGGAGAAGACCAGAGGATAAGATTTGGTAGGTTGTATGACATTGGCCAAGCCAATTAATCTAATTCTCAGTTTTCTCATGAGTAAAATGGAACTAGTAACAGTGCCATTTCAATAGATAGCTGTGAAGATTAAACAAGCAATACTTAGGACACCTAAAACTTGGTAAATGCTCAGGAAACACTGAATTATCATCATCTTCAGTCAGTTTTCATTTTGAAATAATTAGGTAGAGCTGGATTCCACGTGATCAGGGACATTACAATTAAGGTGGTAATATTTCTCTTTGTACTAAATACAGAAGATAAAATTGTATTTAAAAATAAATTTTAGATTATGTATCTAAAGTCCTTTAATCTATGATGACCTGAATCATGTTCTGACAAAATTCTGCTTTAGCCATTTGTGACGTTGCCTGTGAATGTAGAATAGTTTGAGGAAGTTTTCCTAATATTTTTGCTTACCTCCCTAAAAAACTTACAAGAGGCCTGCCTGAGTCTTCAAAATAGACTACGTGTGCTAGATGTGGGCTCAGCACCCATCGTCATCCCCGTTTATGAAGACCCCTGTATTAAAGGGGCTGGAAGACTGAAACACACGTCTGTAAGTCTCCACATCAGGAAGATATACATGAGATACACAGTCTACCAATGAGATTTCTCATGGGAGACAGAGAAGATGCAGGCAAGACAGAGAGACCTCCTTGCTGCCAGGGAGGCTGGTCAGAAGGTCAGACTCGTGTTGGCGTGCGTGGCCCCTGGGATCCACATCTGAGGGTATGGTCACCAGCTTCACGGGTGTGAGGCAGCTGCAAAGGCACCAGCGATGGTAATAGGCATGGCTGCCTCCTGGTCTCTGAATCTTAGCGGCAGCGCTGTTAACCTGCACCAACTCCTCTAGCTCTTTGAAAGTTTTTATAAGCTTTTAATTCCCTGTATTAAATTCATTTTTGACTGAAATATCTTGAGAGGTTTGTTTCCTGAGTGGGACTCTGACGGTACACTGAGCCACATTAAGAGTCTAATTTAACTGTTTTTCGCTTATTAGAATTTTATCTATTAACATTTTTCTGAGCTGAAATTTCCAATCTATTTACCCTACTCAGTTCTTATTTCAGTCACTCAATTCATATTTCAGGTGATTACTTGATGTTTGTTAAATGAATAAATGTTATCAGGTCATATTCTGGGTTACCTGATTCATAAAATAATAGTTTCCTCCTGGCATAGAGCCTATATTCAAGACAGCCTATTACAATATTCATCAAATTACTCAGATGATTATAATCAATATAAAAACCTTTTGAACTTTCTATAATCATAGCATAGATATAATCATTTATAGCATAATTTTAGAAAACCTAAATGCCATTATCACCACAGGTACAGCTAAAGCTTTGATAACTAGTTGTATAATTTAGATTCTATTTAAGATATTTTTTGAGAATATTTAGTTAAATCAAATGACCTTCATTAAACTCATTTTTTATCAAAGCCCAAAAATACCAAATTACAAATTCAAAAAAGAATTTCACTTACATCTATAATCAAGGCATCAGCATTAAATTATTCATTGATTAGTTCTTTATTTAGCTCTCTTTCTGAGATAAAAATTTTAGATTGTGTCATACAAGATTCTTTTTTTAAATAAGTTCAGACCCTCATCATTAATAACCTTATAATCTGACTTTAACAGTATTTTGAAGGTCCAGGTTGTAAAAAAAACAAACTTAAGAAAACCTAGCACCAAATGGAACATTTATAGATCGGTGACTGGATTATAACTTTCTCAGTTTTCAAATATAGTGGATATACAAAGGTAAAAAAAGTTTTAAAAAAGTCAGTGAATTGAACTCTAATGGGCGAGCCCAGATAGTCTGAGTCACAATACCATTTGCTCCGATCTGTTCTCCTTGCTAGACTGCGAGGCTGAGCAGAGGAAAGGGCTCCTGACTCAAACACTTAAAGCCCAGTCCCATCTGGTTGGAGGGCAGTGGTCCACACAGGGAGCCTGGTGTAGCCTTCTGGGCCATTTTATTCACCTCGGGGCACTCTATCAATTACCTATGCCCTAAACATAGTTCTAACAACCATAAACCCTCTTATTACACACTAGGAACCTTTATTTAACTCCCAACTATGTTGGGTTCAGCTGCTCTGGACTGGGTTCCTGCCTGCGCCCACCCTGATCGATAGGTTATGCGGGGGGGGCTCCGCTGATTTTGACGAGGATCGCTCACGTAGCTGGGGGTCAGCCGGCTGTGCTAGTCTAGGATGGCCTGGGCTAAGCCTCCACAACGCGGCTCTGCACTAAGTGTCTGCCGCCCACTGCAGCGGAGCCCTGACATCATCCCACAGCAACTGCGGAGAGCAAGCGCGAGACAGCGACTGCACACGTGCTCTTCCTGGTGTTTCGGGTCACTGTGGTCGCTGCATTTACTTACTGCATGCCGCTGCCCAGCTTAAGCCACATGGCTGGCCCACAGTCCACGTGGCAAGGAATAAAAACTTCCATGGCAAAGGATTTGTATACATGGAGGAGTGAAAAAATCACGTCTCTTAATATATATCAATTCACCTCAGAAATGTCTTCTTCCCATTAAAATGTATACGAAACCACAAATAAAAGCTGCATAATGAAAAGTAGCAAAACTAAAAACGATAATGTCATTGGGAGAAGTATTTGCATCTGGACTATATAAAGATTACATTCAAGTTTATAGAAAAGCACCAAGACTCCAGCAGGTAGCAACAAAGAGTTCCTTTAAGAAGAAATGAAAGCCATGAACAGCTACGTGAAACAGATGTTCATCCCCGTCTGTGATGACAGACATCAGGGAAGGTTAACCTAAGAGAAGTTACACAGAGTAAATGACCCCCAAAAATTTCACCCAGAGCAAATAAAATCGATGAGCTAAAATTCCTTTGGAGAAAATATTTACTGCAGTAGGATTTTTACACCTGCGGTTCCCTCTTCTTCATCTGCTCAGGTGGGCAACCCCTTACTTCATTTAAGAATCTTCTCAAAATTTACCTACCCAGAAAGGCCTTCACTCTACCTTCTCCTCCCCTTTTTCAATTTTCTCTAGCACTTGTCACCGTCTGATATTTAATTGTCTCTTTATTGTCTATCTCCCTTGCTAGAATAAAAACTCCATAAAGGCAAGAACTTCCTCTATCCTTTTCATATCTTTGTCTTCAGACATTAAACAATGGCTAATAGAGACACTTACATTTGGTAAGTCAATGAATGAATGATTGAATTAAAAGAGTTAACAAGAAATACACATTCTCTTTATCAGTGTAATAATAAAGAAAATCTTAAAAGCAAAAACTTCATACAATAAGATGTTCGTTAGTGCCTTAACTCTAATAGCAGGAGAGTGAAATACATCTAAATATCAAACACAGTCTTTTAGACATTCATTAATCCATTTATTCAACTAATTTTTTTATGTGTACTCACTAGGTACTAAGCTCGTCTATGAACACTCTATGACTTCCTTCACCGAACTTACATTTTAGTGAAAATAGCAATTAAAGAAATCAGTATATACATCAGTAATGTCAGGTAATGGTAAATGATAGAAAAAGATTAAAATAAGCAGGCAAGGATTAGAGAGTGAGGGAATGGAGGACTGTTTTAATAGGTTTTCAGGAGAGACCTCTCAGAGGGTATCAACTCAATGTTATTGTGAAGTCAAGGTAGAAAAGAGGTTACCACACAATGTGAAATAGAACACAACATTATTCAGAGAACACTTTAATAACTATGTAGAAATAGATATTCATGGAAACATGAATTAGAAAAAATTTTTTAATTATTAGCTTAAGTTGTAAAACTACAGAAATTTTTAATTTTCAAATTCTTTAATGTAGGCTTGCACCATTTTTCCATTTTAAAAATGTCTAAAGGAAGGAGAAAAGTAATTGGGAACAAGGAGACCTAAGATCTAAAATTCTGGAGTGCATTGCCCAAACTGCATCCTCTGCAAAAGCCTCCGACCTGCATGCAAATAGCTTGGAGGTAAGATGAAATTTTGGACTTTGGATGTCCTTTCCAGGATCCCCATGGATATTTTCTGCTTCACCTCCTGTTTTAATATAGACTGCTTGGAAGCCATATATATATAAAACAAGGAATTAGAAGATATTTCAGTGGAACATTTGGCCTCATTTTTTAGGATCAATGATGAACACAAAATTCCCCAGTGTGGTTTCTGCAATAGCAATTTTGAAAGTACAAATCTCAATTTTCAGTCAAATGTATTCATCCTTATTCTTTTTTGAGTTTATGTATAAACAATATGATATAGACTCATAGAACATTCTTACACTGAGGACCTATGTTTATCGTAAGAATCTATTTAGCATTATAAAGAAAGAGCTGATCTTTTGGCTACCAAGTTTGAGGGAAAGAATTGTTAATCCTCTCATTTAAGAATGTTGGAAGGGCTTATTTAGGGGAGATTCAAGATGGCAGCATGAGAGGTGACACAGAGAGGTCCTCCCAAAACCACAAATAGTACAAAAATATAGTTAATTAATACAACTAACCCTAAAACAGCAAGAAGAAAGAAGGCTGAACCAGACTGCATACACACCTCATGAACAGAGCAGACCTCACGAAACAGGGTAACATACGAAAGCCTTAATCCAGCGGGACCCACCCAAGCCCTTCCCCCACCCCAACTCACCTGTGGGAGGAAGCGAAACAGAGCGGGGAGGGGGTGGAAGCCAGGGACTGCTGAACACCTAACCCTGGAGTCTGCTTTGTGAGCAGAAGCCTATATTCTGTGGTGCTCTGGATGTTGGGGGCCTCGGACTGGTGGAGGGCCTGGGAGACTGATATTCCAGCTGATTGTGGAGGAGGGGATCCACATCTGGCGGCTCTGTGTCAGAGGAAGAGCGGTGGTCTGAGAGGCTTCCTAGCAGTGAGAGGAGAGCTGCTAAAGGGGTGGGGTTTGCACGGAGCTTCCTGTGCGGGAGAAGGGAAAGCTGGACAAGGTTGTCTGAGTGCGCTTGGCCCAGGTGTTTGTGAACTTGGAGGAGCTTCAGGTGCTCCAACCCATGGCTGCCTACTCAGCTCTGAAGACCCCACTGTGACACACAGCCTGTCAAGCCTTCCTACTGGCCTGAAGGCACCTGCTCACAAACCGGCAGTCACTGTGCTGATGTCAGGCCAGCCAGAGGGAGGCCCTGCCTACAACAGCTAGAGACACAAAGCACAGAGGCTTACACATGTATGCTTGGCCGACTGGCTCCAACACTGGAGACAGGCAGAGCAGACGGGAATCAGGAGACAGATCTCTCCTCCCTCCAGGCAGCAACTCTGCTCCCTATGACCCCCAACCTCACTCTAGGGGCTGAGCATCTCCAGAGACTGGAGTTTTGTGCACTAGTGGGCACCACACAGATATATGAAATGTCAAAAGAATATGGTTCAGACGAAAATGTCATAAACCCCAGAAAAAGGGCCAAATGAAACTGAACTCACCAATCTTCCTGAAAGAGAGTTCAAAATAAAAAGTATAAACATGCTTATGGAGGTACAGAAAAATACTAAAGAACTCAGGAACGAATTTAAGTCGGAGATTCAATCATTAAGAAATTCCATATCTGAAATTAAACATACAATGGAGGGATTTAAAAGATTAGATGTAGTAGAAGAGACAGTAAATGGAATAGAAATTAGAGAAGAGGAATACAAAGAAGCTGAGGAACAGAGAGAAAAAAGAATCTCTAAGAATGAAAAAATATTGAGAGAACTGTGTGACCAAACCAAATGGAACAACATTCGCATTATAGGGGTACCAGAAGAAAAAGAGAGAGAAAAAAGGATAGAAAATGTCATTGAGGAGGTAATTGCTGAAACTTCCCCAATCTGGAGAAGGAGATAGTCTCTCAAGCCATGGAGGTGCACACATCTCCCAACACAAGGGACTCAATGAAGACAACATCAAGACATATAATAATTAAAATGGCAAAGATCAAGGATAAAGACAGACTTTCAAAAGCAGCTAGAGAGAGAAAAAAGATCACATACAAAGGAAAACCCATCAGGCTATCATCAGACTTCTCAACAGAAACCTTACAAGCCAGAAGGGAGTGGCATGATATATTTAATGCAATGAAGCAGAAGGGCCTTGAACCAAGAATACTCTACCCAGTAAGGTTATCATTTCAATTTGAAGGAGGGATTAAACAATTTTCAGATAAGCAAAAGCTGACAGAATTTACCTCCCACAAACCACCTCTACAGTGCATTTTAGAGGGACTCCTACAGATGGAAGTATTCCTAAGGTTAAATAGATGTCACTCAAGGGCTAGACAAAGAGTACAGAATATGATTCATAACATATAAAGAATGGAGGAGGAAGAAAAAGGGTGGGAAAAAAAAAGAAATTTTAGGTTGTGTTTGTAATAGCATACGAAGTGAGTTAAATTAGACTGTTAGATAGTAAGGGAATTACCCTTGAACCTTAGGTAACCACAAATCTAAAGCCTGCAATGGGAATGAGTACATACCTATTGATAATCACCCTAAATATAAATGGTCTGAATGCACTAATCAAAAGACAAAGAGTTACTGAATGGATAAAAAAACAAGACCCATCCATATGCTGCCTACAAGAGACTCACTTCAAACCCAAAGAAATACACAGACTAAAACTGAAGGGATGGAAAATGATACTTCATGCAACTAATAATGAGAAAAAACAGGAGTTATAGTACTTGTATCAGACAAAATAGACTTCAAAACAAAGAAAGTCACAAGAGACAAAGAAGGACATTACAGAATGATAAAAGGGTCAGTCCAATAAGAGGAT
This sequence comes from Phataginus tricuspis, assembly GCA_029783875.1. NCBI lineage: Eukaryota > Metazoa > Chordata > Mammalia > Pholidota > Manidae > Phataginus > Phataginus tricuspis. The sequence continues at coordinate 6,771,191 of JAQQAC010002594.1, read as the reverse complement.
ATAACTATTATAAATATCTATGCACCCAACACAGGATCATCTACATATGTGAAACAAATACTAACAGAATTAAAGGGGGAAATAGAATGCAATGCATTCATTTTAGGAGACTTCAACACACAACTCACTCCAAAGAACAGATCAACCAGACAGAAAATAAAAAAAGAGACAGAGGCACTAAACAACATATTAGAACAGATGGATGTAACGGACATCTATAGAACCCTCCATCCAAAAGCAACAGGATACACATTCTCCTCAAGTGCACATGGAACATTTTCAAGAATAGATCATATACTAGGCCACAAAAAGAGCCTCAGTATATTCAAAAACATTGAAATTTTACCAACTGGCTTCTCAGATCACAAGGGTTTGAAACTAGAAATAAATTACACAAAGAAAACAAAAAAGCCCGCAAACACATGGAGGCTTCACAGCATGTTCCTAAATAATCAATGGATCAATAACCAAATAAAAACAGAGATCAAGCAATATAAGGAGACAAATGACAACAATAATTCAACACCACAAAATCTGTGGGACACAGCGAAGGCCGTGCTAAGAGGGAAATATACTGCAATACACGCCTACCTCAGGAAAGAAGAACAATCCCAAATAAACAGTCTAAACTCACAAATAATGAAACTAGAAAAGGAAGAACAAATGAAGCCCAAAGTCAGTAGAAGGACGGACATAATAAAGATTAAAGCAGAAATAAATAAAATTGAGAAGAATAAAACAATAAAAAGAGTCAATGAAAGCAAGAGCTAGGTCTTCAAGAAAATAAACAAAATAGATAAACGCTTAGCCAGCCTTATCAAGAAAAAAAGAGTCTACACACATAATCAGAATCAGAAATGAGAAAGGAAAAATCACTATGGACACCACAGAAATACAAAGAATTATGAGAGAATACTATGAAAAATGATATGCTGACAAACTGGATAACCTAGAAGAAATGGACAACTGTCTAAGAATATCCAACCTTCCAAGGCTGACCCATGAAGAAACAGAAAACTTGAGTAGACCAATTACCAGCAAAGAAATTGAATTGGTAATCAAAAAACTACCTAAGAACAAAACTCCTGGACCAGACGGTTTCACTGCTGAATTTTATCAAACATTTAGTAAAGACCTAATATCCATCCTCCATAAAGTTTTCCAAAAGGTAGAAGAGGAAGGAATACTCCCAAAGTCATTCTACGAGACCAGCATTACTCTAATACCAAAACCAGGCAAAGACACCACAAAAAAAGAAAATTACAGACCAATATCCCTGATGAACATAGACGCAAAAATACTCAATAAAATATTAGCAAACCAAATTCAAAAATACATCAAAAAGATCATCCATCATGATAGAGTGTGACTGATCCCAGGGATGCAAGGATGGTACAACATTCAAAAATCCATCAACACCATCCACCACATCAACAAAAAGAAGGACAAAAACCACATGATCATCTCCATAGATGCTTAAAAAGCTTTTGACAAAATTCAACATCCATTCAGGATAAAAACTCTCAACAAAATGGGTATCGAAGGCAACTACCTCAACATATTAAAGGCCATATATGACAAACCCACAGCCAACATTATACTTAACAGTGAGAAGCTGAAAGCTTTTCCTTTAAGATCGGGAACAACACAAGGATTACCACTCTCCCCACTTCTATTCAACATAGTACTGGAGGTCCTAGCCACACCAATCAGACAACACAAAGAAATAAAAGGCATCCAGATTGGTAAGGAAGAAGTCAAACTGTCTCTGCAGATGACATGATACTGTGCATAAAAAATCCCTAAAGAATCCACTCCAAAACTACTAGATCTAATATCTGAATTCCGCAAAGTTGCGGTATACAAAATTAATACACAGAAATTTGCATTCTATACACTAACGGTGAACTAGCAGAAAGAGAAATCAGGAAAACAATTCCATTCACAATCGCATCAAAAAGAATAAAATACCTAGGAATAAACCTAACTGAGGAAGTGAAAGACCTATACCCTGAAAACTACAAGACACTCTTAAGAGAAATTAAAGAGGACACTAACAAATGGAAATTCATCACATGCTCTTGGCTAGGAAGAATAAATATTGTCAAAATGGCTATACTACCTAAAGCAATCTACAGATTCAATGCAATCCCTATCAAAATACCAACAGAATTCTTCAATGAACTAGAGCAAATAGTTCTATAATTTATATAGAATGACAAAAGACCCCAAATAGCCAAAGCAATCCTAGGAAGGAAGAATAAAGCATGGGGAATTATGCTCCCTGACTTCAAGCTCTACTACAAAGCCACAGTAATCAAGACAAACTGGTACTGGCACAAGAACAGACCCATAGACGAGTGGAACAGAATAGAGAACCCAGATATAAACCCAAGCATATATGGTCAATTAATATACAATAAAGGAGCCATGGATATACAATGGGGAAATAACAGCCTCTTCCACAAATGGTGTTGACAAAACTGGACAGCTACATGTAAGACAATGAAACTGGATTACTGTCTAACCCCATACACAAAAGTAAACTCAAAATGGATCAAAGACCTAAATGTAAGTCATGAAATGATAAAACTCTTAGAAAAAAATAAAGGCAAAAGTCTCTTGGACATAAACAGCAACTTCTTCATGAACATATCTCCACAGGCAAGGGAAACAAAAGAAAAAATGAACAAGTGGGACTATATCAAACTGTACAAAGAGCTTCTGTACAGCAAAAGACACCATCTGTAGAACAACAAGACATCCTACAGTATGGGAGAATATATTCATAAATGACATATCCGATAAGGTGTTGACATACAAAATATATAAAGAGCTCACGCACATCAACAAACAAAAAGCAAATAAGTCAATTAAAAAGTGGCAGAGGATCTGAAGAGACACTTCTCCAAAGAAGAAATTCAGATGGCCAACAGGCACATGAAAAGATGCTCCACATCGCTAATCATCAGAGAAATGAAAATTAAAACCACAATGATATATCACCTCACACCAGTTAGGATGGCCAACATCCAAAAGACAAACAACAACAAATGTTGGTGAGGATGTGGAGAAAAGGGAACCCTCCTACACTGCTGGTGGGAATGTAAAATAGTTCAACCATTGTGGAAAGAAGTTTGGAGGTTCCTCAAAATCTCAAAATAGAAATACCATTTGACCCAAGAATTCCACTCCTAGGAATTTACCCTAAGAATGCAGCAGCGCAGTTTGAAAAAGACATATGCACCCCTATGTTTATCACAGCACTATCTACAATAGCCAAGAAATGGAAGCAACCTAAGTGTCCATCAGTAGATATACACAGTGGAATATTATTCAGCCATAAGAAGAAAACAAACCCGAGCATTTGCAACAGCATGCATGGAGCTAGAGAGTATTATGCTCAGTGAAATAAGCCAGGCAGAGAAAGACAAGTATGAAATGATTTTACTCATCTGTGGAGTATAAGAACAAAGGAAAAACTGAAGGAATGAAACTGCAGCAGACTCACAGAACCCAAGAATGGACTAACAGTTACCAAAGGGAAAGGGACTGGGGACGATGGGTGGGAAGGGAGGGATAAGGTGGGAAAAGGGGCATTACAATTAGCACACGTAATGCAGTGGTGGGGGACGTGGAAAGGGCAGTATTTATAGAGAAGACAAGTAATGATTCTATAGCGTCTTACTACGCTGATGGACAGTGATTGTAGTGGGGTATGTGGGGGGACTTGATAATAGGGGGTCTAGTAACCATAATGTTGTTCAAGTGATTGTACATTAACGATACCAAAATAAAAAAAATTAAAAAAGAAAAAAAGAGTGGTGCAAGGGAGGGAGGGGCATCTGACTCACCAAGGGACCTGTTTTAACATTGCAGGTGAAGGTACTCTGTGTATGAAATTCATGAGAAAGCTTTAAATAAAAGCAGAGAACCATCTGCATCCACGTGACCAAATGCTATACACATTTGGGGAGAAGGCATCTTCCTTTACTCCCACGCAGTTGTGGCTGAGAAATGGGTCACCAGCAGATGTTAATCATCTTAGAGGAGCAGTGTCTTCCCAGAGCCACCAGCAGTAGACAAAGCACATAACATGCGCTATAACATGAGGATTACCCCAAACACCTAGAGAGAGGCGGAAGAATCCTATAGGGGAGGAGAAAGCTATCATAAAGTACTCTACTGTCACCCCACTTGTATCCATGGGTTAATATGGCCTAGATCAATCAGATAACATTTGAGTTTGACAGGTTTTACAACATAGTGATTATCTGATATGTCTAGATTTCTTGGTGGACACAAAAACATTCACTCCTATTCAAAATAAAACATTCTCTAGGAGTCATCTACTATTCATTTATGATTGAGGTCATTTATTATAATGCCTGTATTTTATATTTTAAAACCAGATTTTCTCTTCCATTCATTTTGAGGTCTCAATTATTTTTCAAAGATCTACAAAAATTCTAAGTCCTGTGAGAGAGTAGAATGACCATCAGCTTTTAAACAACTAATAGCTATCACTTGGAGGTTGTCTTCTTTTTGCCAGACATCGTGCAAGTTACTTCATACACATCATCTCTATCCTCACAGCCATCTTAGTAGCTATTGGTGATTTATAAATAAACAGATTCTAAAATGTTAAATGTTTGTTACCTGCATTCCTTCTAGTACTGGTAGCCAATGGGTAACTTAGAAGAAGGCAAAACCCAATTTTGCTTATTTATTAACTTCAGGATCTTCTTTATCCTAATAAATTCATCACTTTAATTTGGTACCATAGACCTTACATTCCCGCAGCAAACATTTATCATATTTAAAGGCTATCGAATATCTGAATCCTCCTTCCCTTTGCGCACTGCCATCCTCCTTTTAAGAAAATTCCCAATTGACTATAATTTTAACAAGAAAGCAATTCCAACTCACTCCTCCTTGCAGCCTCTCTCTTCACGAGCTGAGGGTGGCTGTTCCTCTTCCATTCACCCTTGGCCCAGTCAGGTCCCTAAATTCAATCAATCAGATATCCATTCCTGAGATGCTAATTCAAAAGCTAAGGTCAAATTAATCATGGTGCAGGAGCAGGACAGAGGTCAGACTGTTCCTGAGGCATAACTTTGGCTGTAATTCTGCCTGTTCATCTCCCAGAGGGCCCCTGATTCCTATCCATTCTCCTAGTTCAGTCTTCTAGTTTCCCATTTATTGTGTTACTCCATATCTTCACAGTAAAGCTCCATTGGCTCAGATAGCGAGGGTCGTTTCTGTGCTTGTAACCAACAGCCTAGACTGGAGAAATCAAAACCCATAGACATTGGACCTAATGCCTTCCCCAAAAGATATGAAATCCGACACCCCAGTGTCTGTGAGTATGATCTTATTTTGAAAGGGTCTCTGGAATATGCATGGTAAGGTGAGGTCTTATGGGAATAGAGTGGACTCTTAATCCAATATGATTAGTGTCCTTATAGGGAGAGGAGAGAGAGGTGCACAAAGAGGGAACACATATGAAGACACAGACACTCACTTGAGAGAACTGTGGACGTGCTGCAGTACCCACTAAGGGACCCCAAGGCTCGCTGCTTACCACTAACTCTAGGAGGAGCCCAAGGGAGGGCTGCCCTCTCTGGGGTGCAGAGGGACCATGGTCCTGGCAGCAGCCTGACTTCAGACTTCCGGCCTTCAAAACTGTGAGGCAATACACTTTAGTGTGTGTATTTCCTCAGCCCTAGGAAATACATAGTTTAAATTCTTATGAATTATAATTATGAACAGTTAGTTATATTATTCACTCAGAACACACAGAATCCTTTCTTAGATAATTGGTCATATATTTTTCATCTGCCCAAAGTGTTGCATATAGTAGACATATAAATAAGAACCTGACTAGTATGAGTAAGCCCGCAAGTGAGTGGAAGGCACAGGGTGAGGTGGGGCCTCCCTAAGAACCTCAGGAGTTCCTATCTTATTCTCTTCTCCCCAACACTACACTCATCTTGTTATCTACTCATGAATATAACGCCCCCCATATCATCAACCAGCCCACTTTAGGAATACTCTATATTTATTTACCAAAATAAATGAAATTTAGTCCTTGACAAATCAAAAATTAGATACTGTGTAGTCGCACAAGAGTTTCAGGAGATCTGGATTTTAACCAGGACAACACTGTCACCAACCCTGAAATACATATAAATAAGGAAAATAGACATGATGCATCTTCAGTGCTATTCATATTCAATGTACTGTGAATAACTAAGAGAGAACATAGAAATACAAAAATGAGAGGGGCTTACGCACCTATGTGCCACTGTCTTCTTGTCAGCTGACCAGAAAGCAATAGTGCAATTTAGACATTAGGTAAGAAAGTAAAATGAAGACCTACTTTTATATGTGCTTTTGTAAGGAATCAACTTAATTTCCATAATATTATTATTTCATTAGCTCCATTAGGGAATAAAATTTCAACTAAAAAACTGGATTCATGATTCAAGATGGCGGCATGAGAGGTGAGACAGAGAACTCCTCCCAAAACCACACATAGTATGAAAAAATACTTAATACAACTAACCCTGGAACAGCAACAGGAGGGAAGGCTACATCAGACCGCATACAGACCTCACGAACAGAGCAGACCTCACAAAGCAGGGTAACCACCAGAGCCTTGATCCGTCAGGACCCAAGCCCTTCCCCCACCCCAGCTCACTGGCGGGAGGAAGAGAAACAGAGCGGGGAGGGGGTGGAAGCCTAAGACTAATGAACACCCAGCGCTGGAGGTCTGCTTTGGAGCACAAACCTACATTGTCTGGTGCTCTGGAGCTTGGAGGGGTTGGGAGCTGGCACAGGTGGAGTGCTTGAGAGACAGATTCCAGCCATTTTTGGAGGACAGGGATACACATCCAGTTGCTCTGAGACAAAGGAAAGGCAGGTGGTCTGAGAGGCTTCCTAGCACCGTGAGGGCTGGTGAAGGGGCGGGGTTTGCACGGAGCTTGCTGTGCAGGAGAAGGGAAAGCTGGACAAGGTTGTCTGGGCCCACTCTGCCAAGCAGGTTGGGAACTCTGAAGCGCTTCAGGCGCTCCATCTCCCAGCCTGGCTACTCAGATCTGAGGCCCCCCACTGTGACACACAGTCTGCTGCTCCTTCCTCCTGGCCTGCAGGCACTTGCTTGGACCAGCAGTCACTGTGCTGGTGTCAGGCAGCCAGAGGGAGGCCCCACCTACTACAGCTAGAGACAGAAAGTACAGAGGCTTCTACTGGTGTGCTGGGCCCACTGGCTCAGATAATGGAGAGAAGCACAGCAGCTGGGAAGCAGGAAACGCCTCATTCCTCCCCAAGGCAGGAGCTCCAGAGACTGGAGCTTCTGGGCAATAGAGGGCAAAACATAAAAAGATGAAATGTCAAAGGAGTCTTGTTCACACCAAAATCTCACAAACCCCAGAAAAAGGGCCAAATGAAACTGAACTCACCAATCTTCCTGAAAGAGAGTTCAAAATAAAAATCATAAACATGCTTGTGGAGGTACAGAAAAATATTCAAAAACTCAAATGAATTTAAGATGGAGATTCAATCATTAAAAAATTCCATATCTGAAATGAAACATACAATGGAGGGATTTAAAAGTATATTGGATGTAGTAGAAGAGACAGTAAATGGAATAGAAATTAGAGAAGAGGAATACAAAGAAGCTGAGGCACAGAGAGAAAAAAGGATCTCTAAGAATGAAAGAATATTGACAGAATTCTGTGACAAATCCAATGGAAAAATATTCACATTATAGGGGTGCCAGAAGAAGAAGAGAGAGAAAAATGGATGGAAAGTGTCTTTGGGGAGGTGATTGCTGAAAACTTCCCCAATCTGGGGAAGGAGATAGTCTCTCAAGCCATGGAGATGCACAGATCTCCCAACACAAGGGACCCAAGGAAGACAGCATCAAGACATATAATAGTTAAAATGGCAAAGATCAAGGATAAAGACACACTTTTAAAAGAAGCTAGAGAGAGAAGAAAGATCACATACAAAGGAAAACCCATCAGGCTATCATCAGACTTCTCAACAGAAACCTTACAAGGCAGAAGGGAGTGGCATGATATATTTAATGCAATGAAGCAGAAGGGCCTTGAACCAAGAATACTCCACCCAGCAAGGTTATCATTTCAATTTGAAGGAGGGATTAAACAATTGTCAGATAAACAAAAGCTGAGAGAATTTATCTCCAATAAACCATGTCTACAGTGCATTTTAGAGGCATTGCTATAGATAGAGGTATTCCTAAGGCTAAATAGATGTCACCAGGGGAAATAAAACCACAGCAAATTAGAAAAATTAATTACTAAGCAGATGCAAAATCGAATCAACTACCCCCAAAGTCAATCAAGGGATAGACAAAGAGTACAGAATATGATTCACAACATATAAAGAATAGAGGAGGAAGAAAAAGGAGGGAAAAAAAGAACTTTTAGGTTGTGTTTGTAGTAGCATATGAAGTGAGTTAAATTAGAATGTTAGATAGTAAAGGAATTACCCTTGAACCTTTGGTAACCACGAATCTAAAGCCTGCAATGGCAATAAGTACATACCTATCGATAATCACCCTAAATGTAAATGAACTGAATGCACCAATCAAAAGACATAGAGTTAATGAATGGATAAAAAAACAAAACCCATCTATATGTTGCCTACAAGAGACTCACTTCAAACCCAAAGAAATACACAGACTAAAATTGAAGGGATGGAAAAAGGTATATCATGCAACTAACAGGGAGAAAAAAGCAGGAGGTGCAGTACTTGTATCAGACAAAATAGACTTCAAAAGAAAGAAAGTCACAAGAGACAAAGAAGGACATTACAGAATGATAAAAGGGTATTACAGAATGATAAAAGGGTCAGTCCAACAGGAGGATATAACTATTATAAATATCTATGCACCCAACACAGGATCGCCTACATATGTGAAACAAATACTAACAGAATTAAAGGGGGAAATAGAATACAATGCATTCATTTTAGGAGACTTCAACACACCACTCATTCCAAAGGACAGATCAACCACACTGAAAATAACAAAGAGACAGAGGCAGTGAACAACATATTAGAACAGATGGATGTAACGGACATCTACAGAACCCTCCATCTACAGAACCCTCAAGCAACAGGATACACATTCTCCTCAAGCACACATGGAACATTTTCAAGAATAGATCATATACTAGGCCACAAAAAGAGCCTCAGTATATTAAAAAAAACATTGAAATTTTACGAACCAGCTTCTCAGATCACAAACGTTTGAAACTAGAAATAAATTACACAAAGAAAATGAAAAAGCCCACAAACACATGGAGGCCTAATAACGTGCTCCTAAATAATAATGGATCAATGACCAAACAAAAACAGAGGTCACGCAATATATGGAGACAAATGACAACAATAATTCAACACCACAAAATCTGTGGGATGCAGCAAAGGCCATGCTAAGAAGGAAATATATTGCAATACAGGCCTACCTCAGGAAAGAAGAACACTCCCAAATGAACAGTTTAAACTCACAATTAACGAAACGAGAAAAGGTAGAACAAATGAGGCCCAAAGTCAGTAGAAGGAGGGACATAATAAAGATTAGAGCAGAAATAAATAAAATCGAGAAGAATAAAACATTAGAAAGAATAAATGATAGCAGGAGCTGGTTCTTTGAGAAAATAAACAAAATAGATAAACCCCTAGCAAGACTTACCAAGAAAAAAAGAGAGTCGACACACATAAACAGAGTCAGAAAGGAGAAAGAAAAAATTACTACAGACACCACAGAAATACAAAGAATTATGAAAGAATACTATGAAAAATGATATGCTAACAAACTGGATAACCTAGATGAAATGGACAACTTTCTAGAAAAATACAACCTTCCAAGGCTGACCCAGGAAGAAACAGAACACCTGAATAGACCAATTACCAGCAAAGAAATTGAACTGGTAATCAAAAACCTACCTAAGAATAAAACTCATGGACCAGATGGCTTCACTGTTGAATTTTATCAAACATTTAGTGAAGACCTAATATCCATCCTCCTTAAAGTTTTCCAAAAAGTAGAAGAGGAGGGAATACTCCCAAACTCATTCTATGAGGCCAACATCATTCTAATACCAAAACCAGGCAAAGACACCACAAAAAAAGAAAATTCCAGACCAATATCCCTGATGAACATAGATGCAAAAATACTCAATAAAATATTAGCAACCCAAATTAAAAAACACATCAAAAAGATCATCCATCATGATAGTCTGGGATTCATCCCAGGGATGCAAGGATGGTACAACATTTGAAAATTCATCAACATCATCCACCACATCAACAAAAAGAAGGACAAAACCAAATGATCATCTCCATAGATGCTTAAAAAGCATTCAACAAAATTCAACATCCATTCGTGATAAAAACTCTCAACAAAATGGGTATAGAGGGCAAGAACCTCAACATAATAAAGGCCATATATGACAAACCCACAGCCAACATTATACTTAACAGTGAGAAGCTGAAAACTTTTCCTTTAAGATCAGGAAAAAGACAAGGTTGCCCACTCTCCCCACTTTTATTCAACATAGTGCTGGAGGTCCTAGCCATGGCAAACAGACAACACAAAGAAATAAAAGGCATCCATATTGGCAATGAAGAAGTCAAATTTTTGCAGATGACATGATATGGTGCATAAAAAAAAAAACCCTAAAGAATCCACTCTAAAACTACTAGATCTAATATCTGAATTCAGAAAAGTTACAGGATACAAAATTAATACACAGAAATCTGTTGCACTCCTATACACTAATAATGAACTAGCAGAAAGAGAAATCAGGAAATCAATTCCATTCATGATTGCATCAATAATAATAAAATACCTAGGAATAAACCTAAACAAGAAAGTGAAAGACCTATACTCTGAAAACTACAAGACACTCATGAGAGAAATTAAAGAAGATACCAATAAATGGAAACACATCCCTTGCTCATGCATAGGAAGAATTAATATTGTCAAAATGGCCATCCTGCCTAAAGCAATCTACAGATTCAATGCAATCCCTATCAAAATAACAACAGCATTCTTCAACAAACTAAAGCAAATAGTTCTAAAATTCATATGGAATCACAAAAGACCCCAAATAGCCAAAGCAATCACGAGAAGGAAGAATAAAATGGGGGGGATTCCACTCCCTGACTTCAAGCTCTACTACGCCACAGCAATCAAGACAATTTGGTACTGGCACAGGAACTGACCCATAGACCAATGGAACAGACTAGAGAGCCCAGATATAAACTCAAGCATATATGGTCAATTTATATATGATAAAGGAGCCATGGATATACAATGGGGAAATGACATCCTCTTCAACAGCTGGTGTTGGCAAAACTGGACATGTATACAAGAGATTGAAACGGGATTATTGTCTAACCCTATAAACAAAAGTAAACTCAAAATGGATCAAAGACCTGAATGTAAGTCATGAAACCATCAAACTCTTAGAAGACAACATAGGCAAAAATCTCTTGAATATAAACATGAGCAACTTTTTCCTGAACGCATCTCCTTGGGCAAGGGAAACAAAAAGTAAACAAATGGGACTACATCATACTAAAAAGCTTATGTACAGCAAAAGACACTATCAGCAGAACAAAAAGGTATCCTACGATATGGAAAATATATTTGTAAATGACATATCTGACAAGGGATTAACATCCAAAATATATAAAGAACTCATGTGCCTCAACACCCAAAAAACAAATAACCCTATTAAAAAATGGGTGGAGGATATGAACAGACAATTCTCCAAAGAGGAAATTCAGATGACCAACAGGCATATGAAAAGATGCTCCACATTGCTAATTATCAGGGAAATGCAAATTAAAACCACAATGAGATATCACCTCACACCAGTTAGGATGGCCAACATCAAAAAGACTGGGAACAACAAATGCTGGCGAGGATGCAGAGAAAGGGGTACCCTTCTACACTGCTGGTGGGAATGTAAAATAGTTCAACCATTGTGGAAAGCAGTATGGAGGTACCTCAAAAAACTCAAAATAGAAATAACATTTGACCTGGGAATTCTACTTCTAGGAATTTACCCAAAGAAAACAACTTCTCAGATTCAAAAAGACATATGCACCCCTATGTTTATCACAGCAGTATTTACAATAGTCAAGAAATGGAAGCAACCTAAGTGTCCATCAGTAGATGAATGAATAAAGAAGATGTGGTACATATACACAATGGAATATTATTCAGCCATAAGAAGAAAACAAATCCTACCATTTCCAACAACATGGATGGAGTTAGAGAGTATTATGCTCAGCGAAATACACCATGTGGAGAAAGACAAGTATCAATTGATTTCATTCATCTGTGGAGTATAAGAACAAAGAAAAACTGAAGAAACAAAACAGCAGTAGACTCACAGAACCTAAGAATGGACTAACAGTTACCAAAGGGAAAGGGACTTGGGAGGATGGGTGGGAAAGGAGTTAGCACACATAATGTAGTGAGGGGATACAGGGAAGGCAGTATAACACAGAGAAGACAAGTAGTGATTCTCTAGCATCTTACTACACTGATGGACAGTGACTGCAATGCAGTATGTGGCGGGGAGTTGATAATGGGGGGAGTCTAGTAACCATAATGTTTCTCATGTAATTGTACATTAATGATACAAAAAAAACTGCATTCACCTAAATCAGGTTCACCTAAAGTGGGCAATGATTACATTTTTAAAGTTCCTTGAAGTTTTGTTATATTTTCTTCAAAAAGGTCCAATTTGACTGCAGAATACTGGGCAGACAAAATGTGTGTTAAAGGTATTATGGTGGAATTTTTATTTTCCACTGGGATTTTCATAATATATTATCTCCTTCATCATCTAAAAATTCCTCGAATTCTTTTCTAATACTGTCATTTGATTTAGCAACTGGATAGAAAGCAGCTGAAAGCCTTTCTTGGTCTTAAATTAGAGTTGGCTGGGACAAATATTCCTACAAGAATATAGGATGAATCCCACACATTTATCATGGCATCTGGGCTATGTTTGTTTCTGTAGGACAGAGCAGAGGGTAGGAAGGATTCTTATGTTGGTAAACTGAAAGTCTAAGAATTATACTTGCCATCTGGGATTGCTTTGATGAGAATACTGGACCATTCTTCCCACTTAATTCCCAAAATGCCGTATCATCATGCAAAGACAATAAACATAAGTGAAACCAGCAGAAATAAATACTTTCACTTAAACGTGGTTGTATTTATTTACTGTAATATTCAACAAGCTTCTTGAGTTTCCAGAAAAAATTTCATGCACGCATTTAGCCTATACAAACAAGAGGAAGTTACATAAACCCGAAATAATTAAAGCAATTTATATAGGGCATAAACTTCATCATGTTTTACAGTCAACTTGTAAGTAAAGAAGGCAACCAACAGAAATAACTTCTCCCAGCGAAAACACTTCTGTGCTTTGCAGAGTCCCAAAATACTAGTCTTTAAATATGTCCTATACCGCCAAAGTGCCAAAGGAGAATAGCAAACCAAATACAGCAAAAGATTGCCTCAATTTAGAGATTTGGTAAGTTAGTAAAATGAAGACCTACTTTTAAATGTGCTGTTGCAAAGAATCAACAATTTCTCCGGCATTACGATTTTATTAACTCCAGTTGGGAACACAATTTCAAATAAAAAATCAGGTTCACCTAAAACTATTGAACAACGGAAATACTTCCAGTTTAAATCTACTGAGATTCAGAAATACTCAGATTTTTCCACTGCAGACTCTTCTCCATTTCCTAATGGAAATAGTATATTTTTATGGCTAGATGGGCAACTAAGAAGCATGTTAAGTGGTTGCCTGAGGTCAAAATCAGAACACAGATTCTCAAGTGCTGCCCCTTATGTATGGAAAGAGCGCTAAATCGGGTTTCTTCCTATCAGCCGAGTGTCTGAGTAAACTTTAAACCCACACTCACAGTCAGTTTTGAGCATATGTCCACTGGCAATTTTTCAGGGAATGTGCTGTCTGGCTCCAAACCTGCTTTTTACAGAGTTGTTACAACAGTAATCATTTGCCCTGGGCACCAGCTTGACACAGTCCTTTTGACAAGTGGCTTCCCTTATGCAGTGAAGAGAATAGACAGGTATGACTCTTGCCTGACAGACTTAGTGGTAGCCTCTTTTAAGAATGATATGGATGAAAACTAGCAACAGCAACTGATTATCTGATTCTGCGTCCCAAACAGAATAACCAACTGCTTTTTGGAATCAAGTCTCAAAAATATTTTTTATTAGCAGTATTCTTTGCAGTATCAGTTGTCAGGACACAAGTCATCTTAAGGCTCACAGGAACTTATTTTAACCCAAGATTTTTTATCTTTGGAAAACATTCTTACCTCTGCAGAAGGGAGCACCCAAGTCCTTTTCAGGAAATCCTTAGCAGAGGGTCCACACAAATAAGTGTATTCAGATTTGATTTTGGGTAAAGGCTGGAAGGCATGACTTCAGTGGACATGAAACCAAATTCTTAAGGGACTACACTGGGGTGGGAGACATTGAATGCAGTCATCCCAAAGTCAGTATTTAATCTCTTCTCTTCAAACCACTCATAATATGCTTTTTTTAATCTAGAAAAATATGAAGTTTTAAAAGCATTGCCATTTCGATGCTGAAAACTGCCTTCCTGAGGCCTCTCCACAGTTCCTCCCTCTCGAAGTGAAAATGCCTGTCTCGTGAGCCCAAAGAGGAAGAGGGATCAAAGCCCAGAGGTCCCTTCGGGGAAACTTCCAGCTGCCTTACTGCCCAGGTTTACTGATTCATCACTTTTTAGAAGCATATGAAATGACATGTCTCCAAGCGGAGCATCCTCTCAGACATACTGGCCCACAGGTGTACTTGGGTTTAGAGCTGAGTCTGAGGTCTGAGATACTTCCTTCTGATGGGAATATATCAGGATAAGAATGTTGCTATTACCATCTTGGGAAGGAGAACTGGGCTTATAGGCAGAAAAGTCATCAGTTTTCTTCCCTCCCAGAGCCAACATCTCCTCCCCTATCCCACCATGAGTCCTCCCAAACAGGCTCAGGGTAAGGGGTGCACTTTGCCAGCTGTCCTTGATCTTAGAGATGTGGATGGACTTTCTTGTTAAACAGTGTGTGACTGTATGTGTTTTCCTTTGAGGAAAGTGATTAAGAAATATGCCAGCAAAATATATCAGAAACTGCACATATTTTGCATAGCCTCAGCTGTGGGCCAGAGATCAGTCATGACTCTCAGACAGATTTCTCTTAAGCCACAAATCTCATGGAAACAGACAACCCAAATGAGATCAGTTTGGGCATAGACGCCAATTACAGAGCAATATATGAGCTTTAATGAAATATTTGCTAACGCTCTCAGGCTTCGATATAAGAACTTAAAGGCTATAACCAGCAAAAACTCATGAGAAAGGACATAAAATTGCCAGAATTCAAACTCTAGTCAAATATGTAATAATAGTGTGGTGGCCACAGGGGTGCACTGCTCAGATCACCCTTCAAAAAAGAACCAGCTGCAAAGGGCACAGTGAAATAGGTGAAGGGGATAAGAGGTACAGACTGCAAAGGGTAAAATAAACTAGTCATAGGAATGGCAGTATAACATGTAGAATATAACCGGTAATACTGTAATATCTTGGTATGGTTAACAGGGGGAACTACACTTATGGTGCCAAGCATCTGGTAATGTATATAATCATCAAATCACTATGTTGTACATCTGAAACCATTGTACTGTATATCAACTTTATTTCAATTTATAAAAAAAAGTCATAGGAAGCTGGCACCTGAGGCCGGCGAGGGAGAGTCTGAGGGTGGGTTTGGGGCCAACCTTTTCTGCCCAGGGTGGTGATGGCACAGCCCATCAGCCTCACCCAGACTTCCTGGGAGTAGCACTGCCATCTTGGCCTCTTTCCACCCGCTCACCCTTCCATCTCCTGTCTTTTCACAGGTGTGGGACACGCAGTCACGAGCGCACTCTAAAGCCTCTCCTTGCCTGTCCCCCACTTTCTCTTTCACAGGGGACCCCCACCCACCTCAGTAAATCTCTCGCACTTCTAATTCCATCACCTGTCCTCCTGGAGTACCTGAACTGGTGCCAATAAATATGCAGATCAGTGGAGTTCTGGCTTATCTTGCTGGGAAATGAAACAATAGCTGAAAAATGTAACTGAATGTCAACCATGGAGAGAACAGACCGCCTCCTCTTCCCTCTGCCAAAGCACTTACCATTTCCAACTGTCTGATTTCTCTTTAAACTGTTGTTTCTCCATAACTATTTCAAATGGAACCTTTCCTTTTCTTGGTCTTCCTACTGTGTCCATTACTCTCCATTTCCCCCTCTAACTCCAAGTAAAATGTGTTCCATTGATATTGATGCAGAAGTTTTATGGATGGGGACCAATAGGCCTCTTCTGATAGACGTTGGCATTATCTAGAAGTGGGTATTCCTTAAGAATAGCTATTCACACTAGATACTTATGATTCAAAACCGCCGTGCAGTGTGTCTTCCCATACCCGGAAAGAGAGGTAAGTGCATATGTAGAAGTCAATTTAATCTAAAACACCTTGGCTTCAGAGGTACATAGTAGCCCAAAGCTTATAATCCATTTGACCACATCAAATAAAGTCTGCATTAGGATTCACCCAGGACTGTAAATTTGCTCTTGGAAAGGCCTCTTGGAGGCAGTTCTGTGGTTCTTCCGCAATTATTTTCAAGTTTCCATTTACTCTATGTTTGTGTGCATCACCGACCTCCCCCTTCTGCAAGGTTCGTGACTCTAAATTATCCATCTGTATCATTTCCATATAAATTCTTATTTTCTTTGTAAACGGAGAGCATGGAACCCGTAGGCTAATCAACCTTCCCACTACACTGTAGAAACTGACAGCTAATTTCTATTAGAGGGCAGAGTGGGAGGACAGAGAAAAAGAAAATGCCCACTCCCTCCCCTGGGCGCCATCTGCACTGCAGGGCACAGGCGCTGTGCCCAGAGAGCCCTTCTGCCCACAGACGAGCCCGCACACTGTGCCACGGACAGCTGTGTGAGGGAGAGGCAATGCTGCCGAGAAAAACATAGATCGTGCTTTAAGACTGCACGCGTCGGTCATCAAAAGATGCAGAATAAGCCCCAAAGGAACAGAAATATGAGGCTCATTTTAAGTTTTAAAATCAGCTACTAACAGATCTAGCAGAAATGAGGGAATTTTTCTTTTTTAAAGCCTACAGAATCTCTAATTCCCAATCTGTTCAGAGGCTTACCTCCCTTTACAAACTAACAAAAATAGATATGCAGCAAACCTCTGAAACTCAGCGTAAGAAATAGAAATTGCTGCATTAGAATCTCTTTGCAAATCAACATCTTAAATTAGATGAGGAAGCGAGGCACCTTCTCTATCCTTTAGGAAAGGGGAAAAAACAAGAGGCTGTCTGGAGTGGATACGAGAAATCCAACTTTTCCTGACTCTAATATAGGAAGGGTGTCACTAACAGAAAAACGAAAAGCTTGAAGGAAACTGGTAGAAGAAGGGAGGTACGGGGAGAAAAGACAGAGGAAGGAGAAACTAATGCAGGTAAAATGCATGGTTGTTGTCTACTCCTAAAGTGACATAAAAACACACTTAGACCATGTTGAGTAACTACATGATTTATAAAATGATTTTGCCATTCTATCTAACAACTTATAGCAAATTTATCTGTGACTTTAAATTTTAAACTACCTACTACCTACCTGGTTTGGGTCATTATGTTACCTAGTGTTTGTTTCTTCAAAAGATTGCTGAGCTGTATGCCAGAAAGAGAGTCTCTTCATCTTGATGGGGGGGTGGGGGGAAGGTCCAGACACAAAGTTAGTGTCCTAGTCCTTATTCTGTGTCAATAGCAGATCTGCAACCAGGACTCAAGACTACCTCTTGTTAGATTCAGACACAGCAGTAGAATGACGGACCTGAGAGAGAAACGTCAGTGACAATTATGAGCCACTCCGTTATTAGAGCAGTTTTGCCCGATGTATCGCCTCAGCCACCCAGGCAAACTGACTTTGGTACCTGTGCATCCTGTTCATTAGCTCTGCCTGTACATCAGCAGTGCATACAGCCGGCTCCCAGCTAAGATCTCCATCTGTATCATTTCCATATAAACTCTTATTTTCTTTGTAAACGGAGAGCATGGAACCCGTAGGCTAACCAACCTTCCCACTACACTGTAGAAACTGACAGCTAATTTCTATTAGAGGGCAGAGTGGGATCTCTGCAACCTAAGACGGTACAGAGATGAAAATCGATGCGAAGCTAAAGTCCCTATAGAAATTATCATTGCCATTGTTTTTCTAAATATTGACATATCAGAACTGAAAACTATCCTTTTCACTAAATTTGATTCTGTGCTAACTGACAATAAAAAGAATTACTTTCTGGAAAGTAAAACATGGTAAGATGGTGAACAATCATTTTCCATTTGGGAGTATTGGAGGTATTGTTTGATCTACCACATGGTATCTTCCCACCTGCCTCTCAAGTCCTTCCTCTTCATCCTACCTATGACCTGGCCAAATTCTCCTTCTATGTTAGTCTCTGATCACATCCTTAATAAGATCTGAGTTTATACCACTAGAAGAGTCACATCAGGCAACTGGTAAATAATTTTGAGTACCAGTAATGCAGAATAGACCACCACCAGAAGGCTGGGAGAACACATATATGTTAACTAGATTGCAGACCTCAGACTTTTCCTCACTCGTACATTAGTCCAGTAGCAAAAACAGACTTATCAAAGTAATAATGAATCATCTGAATTATCTGAACAATTATAAATAATAATTACCTTAATTATTGGAAAATTATATTATTATAAAATCTAATAGAAAGCTCATTTTTATTAAATATTTTAATATTTATATAAAATTAATATATTTTATATTTACATAGTAAAATAAGTACATATATAAAATTAAAATAATATAATAAAAATAAAGGAAAACAACATGTATTTTATATTATATAATCAAATGGATATATTTTCTTAATATAAAATTAGTGGTAGAAGTAATTGTTATTGTTTATTTATCATCACAAGTTCTATAGATTCTAAAAGAAAGAGGTGCCGACAGAGAAATGTTAAGAGAGGTAGAAGGAGGCTGACATAGAGCCGTACACTTTGAGAAAAAAGCCACCAGAAATGGGACATTTAATGGACAGAATATGGGGGGAATCTTAAAGCAAGAATGGCCCCCTTCACAGTTCCACCTAATCTTTGTTCTGCAGCATGTCTTTCATGCTCATCACCTGTTTTAAAGTCAACTGTTTCAAATATACTGAGATCTGCAGATCTAGAACCACTTTGTTTTCTAACTTTCATTTTAAGGGGACTCTAGATTGTAAAATAAAAAGTCTTAATCCTTTATTTTAATGGAGTTGAAAATCCACATGTGGGAAGAGAATGTATTTCTTCCTGCTCCTCCTACGTGTCCATAATCTGCTGACATGAAAACAAAACAGAAATTGTGGCACATTCATAGGACAAGTTGATATATTGAGTTCAGAATCCTCGTTACAACACAAAGTGACAAATGACAAAAAAATATTGGCTGAATTGTTAAATAGATGTCTAATAAAAGTCAACTTTAAGTTTTTCTACTCACCGGGTAATTCAATTGAAATTCACTACTTGTCTAATTTCCTGCATCTGTGAATAAAGTGTGTTACTTGGGTAATGTCTTATGCTACCTAATGCAAATGTAATGCATTTTCTGGTGCAAATGTAAAATATGTTTATGATTTTGCCTATTTATTCATTTATTCAATATGTATTTATTGAGAAGCTACTGTGTGTCTGGCACTGTTCTAGGACTGAAGGTACAGTAGTGGGCCAAATTGACAAATCACTTGCTCTTACAGTTCCCTACGTTCTCCTAGGGAGAGATAGATGATAAAATATATGTATAAATGTGTGTGTGTGTGTAGTCACCTTATGCCAGGTGAAGATAAGGGCTATGAAGAAACACAAACCAGAGGAAAGAAATAAAAATGACAGAGCTGCCATTTTATATACTGTGGCCAGGAGAGGAAAGATAACCAAAAACTGAATAGAATGAAGGAGCAAGCCCTCCACTGATATAGGGGAACAACTTTCCAGGTCCTGGAATTAGTGAGTCCATAGGTCCAGAGCTGGGATTATGCCTGAGATGTTTGATGAACATCAAATGTGCTTGAAGTGGGGCAGTGAGAAGGAGAACATAGAAATGCTGGAGAAAAACATCCAAAGGACAAATCACTGAGGGCCTTAGAAGCCATAACTCAAGGAACAGGATAATAACTAAGGCTATACATTTTAGAGGAAGGCCACACAAAGCAAATTTCCATGAAGATCTTTAGCTGCTATGGGGATCGATGGTCCTTGCATTTCAGAAGTTGACTTTTGCTCTTAACATTGTGTGATAAGCTACAGCGAGAAAGAGAGGGGAGTAGAGGGGAAACGTCAGGAGAGGAAACATTGGATTTGGGGCAGAATACACTTTCTCACTGCAGTGAAAAGTAACCCACCTCATCTTAGGAAAAGTGTTCATACAACAAATATTCTCTACATACTAAAATCTGGTCTTGCTGAGTTCAGGTCCTCTGGGGCTTTTTTGACTAAGCCAGCAACCTGGTCCTCTCCCTCAACAGTTTTATAATCTAGTCAGCACAGGTAGAAATCATCAGCTCTGTGTTCCTGTTCGATATCCAATTTCTACATATTACGGGCAATGGTGTCACAAGGGTGACAGGAATTAGACCATTGGTTAATGCAGAAAGTACACTGAAGTCTCCGTCTTACATGATGAATTGGGATGACGACTTAGAATCCCATCTTTGAATGAGGGAGAAGAAAATGTGGTCCCCTACTCCAGAGCTCTTCTCAGGCTCTGGTCATTTCTTCACAGGTGACCACTGCTCCTTAATGCAATTAGTGTCTCACTAATCTGTTGTGGAGAGCTTCAGTAACAATATTAAACACCCAAGAACTAGAATTATACACTTCACCATTGACTAAAGAATCTCATTTGCAAATGCTTAAGGTGTAGGCCTTTGCTTACAGAAAATGAGACTTTGTTGCCTACATGACCCACTCTGTATGTTGATATGGAAAGAGTAGCCTAGGACCACTAATTTGACCATCTGATACATAAAGCCAGCATATCAGACTTTCATTTGCCAACAAGAGGTGTTTGCCACTTAATCATGTTTAAGTAGCTAAGCCTTTGAATAATGTTCTTTCTTTGGACAGCGTTCTCCCTAATCAAACTTCCAAATTCACCAGGTACTAATGATTGCAGGAGCTAGTAATGAAAGCTACCCTACTGTGGATATGCTCAGTCGTGGGCACTCATGCAGGCGAAGTGGGCGCTGGGCACATTATCAAGGCAGCAGTGTCGGCATTCCACACATCTTAGAAGGTGTCTGCTTCTCCTCTGGCCACATATTCTCCTCTGAAAGTTGCTCTCCCACAAATGGTGGAGGTTTGTTAGTCACATTTGCACTGCATCACCCTGCCCCATCCTTGGTCACAATTTACTGGACCAAATTGTCACCCGACCCAGAAAAGACAACTTATTGACTCGACAGAAGCCAACTGGAACCTCTTCAGACCTTTGAACCGAGATACACACAGAGTTGGGAGGTGTGCCCAGCAGGAGAATGCAAGTCCAAGAGGCTCACAGAAATACCCTGAATTCTCTCCGTGGCCTCCAATGTTCCTTGTATTCTGTAAACTGCTGTGGAATTTTTGCCTTAATTTAGTTTATGTTTAAGTTATTCTGAAAGCGATTGTGATGAAGCAACAAGTCTCGACAGACAATGTCACCATGGAAAAGCCATGGAAGGCTTTGACTTTAGTGGTATCACTCACTGATTCAACCACGCAACCCAGCACCCACTGTGTGCTGACCACCAGTCCACGTACTGAAGACGCAAACAAGAACCAGACAGAACAGCTACTTACTTTTGTGGAGTTTGTGTTCTAGAATTCTTGCACAGAAGCTCTTTTCCTGACATTTGGTCCAGATAACTATATTAAAAGCCTGGTTAGTTTTTTATGGTGCATATGCCTAATACCAATAATTCAAGCATGGCAAAATATCACCAAGCAGAGGTGTTTGTCTTGCTTTGTATTCTCCGTATTACTTAGCTGGTTACTCACTAATTTAGCAATCAGCATGAGAGCACGTTTTAGCGTCAGACTAGACCCAACTTCATGCCCTAGCTCAATATTTACAAACAACGTGACCTGTTTCTAAGTGTCAATTCCCTCCTATACACAAATGACACTCAGAATGACAGCATCAATTCATTCTCTGAGTGAAATGAATTAACCTCTGTAAAGCACTTAGCACAGGTCTAACACAAATTAAGTAATTGGTAATTTTCAGCTAGTGCAAAATAAAATGTGCATAGTAAATGATTCTCGAAATAAAATATTCCTGAAATTAACGAAAGACACTGGATAGCCACTCATGTATTTATCCACACTTCCTGGGAGAGAGGCTACAGCTCTTCTTAAGCACAATCTCCTAATGCTGAAACACGCTAGGTCATGAAGCAAGGCTCTGATAACAGGTCTTCACAGGATAGCTGATCTTTCAAGTGACCGCTTGCCCTTGTGGCTGAGCTTCCGCAGCTACCGGTGCCTTTCTGCTACTGACTTCCGACTGAATGGGTCATCCAGGCAGAGGAGCTGAGCACACGGTCTGTCATCACCATGCAGAATAACACAAGCTTTCTCAACCTCAGCACTGTTGACATTTTGAGCCAGGTAATTCTATGTGGCAGAGGCTGTCCTGTATATTTCAGGATATTTAAGAGCATCCCAGGCCGGCCCCTACCTACTAGATGTCAGTAGCATCCCCCTAGTTCCGATAACCAAAAATATTTCTGGACATTGCCAAATGTCCCCCTGGGGAGGGTCAGTCATCCCAGATGACAATAAATGGGTAACAAGATCATCAGGGTGAAGGATCATCTCAGCAGCCAGTTCAGCTGGAATCTAAACACTATACATTTGCTGCAGAGTTGGGTACCCTGAGGTAGCACAATTTTTAATATACCTGGGCCTGCAAACAACTGTCAAGACTAAAGGGAGGGGCTCAGAGTGAATGGATTCCCACACCTGCTTATGAAGATTGCTCAGAACTGCACTAAGGAAACCTCTCAGCTATTGACATAGCTCTGAGAGTATTTCACCAAAGGAGCTTATCTTTTTCATTTTCCCTATTTGCATTTTTATTTTCAAAATAGTTTTACCAACGATGGAGAGCACCAAACTTAACAAGATACCTGAAAATCCTCTTGGCAATTGAAGAAGTAATTTACTTTATCTAAAGAGGCTTACAGAGGCTTGTGCTGTTGACTATAGATGAAATGTCAAAGTTGAGAGGCCTGTGCTCTCTGACAGCAGCTGATTTTGTAGCCCAGAGCTGCTGCATTGACCTGTTACACTCAGTCTTCCTTTCCCATGCACCTTTAACTCTTTTGCTATAAGAATGTCTACATTTAAATATATTGAAAGAAAACTAATTGGAAAACTAAAAAGAGATCATAAGTGGCTCCCTAGTTTAAAATAGGATGTTAGTGCCTTTCTGAGAGTAGCAAGCACCCCTGCACACCTGTTAGGGGAAGTAAATGATCTCCACGAGGAACGTATCCCTCTGAGCATGACTGCAAAGCTTTAAACAGTCACTTCCCTGAGACATCCATGTCTCTGATGGAATTTAACGCATTCCAGCCGTGGCACCAACACTGTAAGGTCCCTCCTGAATAAAAGCTTTCTGGCTCAGTTTTCTGCGGCTGCCTGCTAGAGTCAGTCTCAGCTAACATCCTTAGGACACATTTGGATCTCTTAATAAAGCAGCCTCAGCAGGAAGAGAAAGCGTCCTGCCCTGCCAGGAAGTTAAGGAAAGAACCCACCCTCTTGCCCATCTCTGACATACCTCCGCAGGCAGGTGGCCAAAGTTGTTTAAATTGCGTTCAATAATCCAGAGTTGTTCCTTAGATTTCTTTATAGCTCAGCAGTTTGACATATTCCTTCCAACTCACAGAATACCTATTTTCTATTAAAACAAAGGGAAAATATGTCTTTAAATTTTGTGTGAATTCTCAGCGATGCTAACATAGAATACTTCCTACTTACGTATGAGATGGCAGGACAAGCCATGTTCCAGTTCCTTACTAGCCCTAACGCCCACAGAGCTCAGCTTGGTCCCAGGTCTCTCTCTCTCTCTTAATGAATGACAGATGGGGCACAGCTGCAAGAAGAAACCTTATTTGTTGCAGTAAAGGAATAGAAAAAAAAATATGAAGGAATAAGGGAGAGCAAAATTGTACAGTAAATAGTTTAATCACTAGTCCAGCATATATAATCAAGTGAGTAGCCAAGTACTTTCTTCCAGTTTGACATTAAACAGACATACCGTGATACTACAAAATAAAAAAATTTACTTTTCCCCAAAATGCCACACAGCTGTTTAGAGAAGATAAGGTACTTAGAAACGTGATAAGTAAAAAACCATAACCACAAATCACTTTTTAAAAAGCAACCGGCTGATTAATTCCCTTGAGTTCTTGGTCTCCCTTTCTTCTGTAGCACGGAATGTTGTGCAATAGAATTTAAGGCAACCTGGAGCCGGCGCCTTCCTAGTCTCTACGTCTTCAGGATTGCCGGAGCCCGTACTAAAACAAAGACGCCAGCTTCTCATCCCAGGCCGAGCTCCCAGGCCACATTCACCCTCAAAATCATATCGTCAAAGCCTAAGGATGTGACTTTGGCTACCTATTCCCTTATGTCGCCGTTGTTGAAGCATCCAGT
This sequence comes from Phataginus tricuspis, assembly GCA_029783875.1. Classification (NCBI taxonomy): domain Eukaryota; kingdom Metazoa; phylum Chordata; class Mammalia; order Pholidota; family Manidae; genus Phataginus; species Phataginus tricuspis. The sequence goes on along the minus strand of JAQQAC010002594.1, from coordinate 6,746,305 downwards.
TAATGAAATCAACATTAGAAGTCATGGTGAATCCGTGCCGGGATCAGGTGTTCCCACTCTGTGCTACAACTGTAACTCGAAAATGCTGGTCCAGGCAAAATGAGGAGCAGCTGACAGGATGCGGACGGCTGCACGGAACCCCTCCACTCAGCGGCAAACCCGCGCCAGCGCGTGCCCACAGACTTGGGTCAGCACAGGCAGCTCCGGGCACGGAGGGAGAAGGGAGGTGCTCTGCTCTGCGACAATCATGCAGTGACTTAGTCACTGAAGGATACAACTATAGAACACAAAAATCACTTAAACTGTGAGGTTAGTTACACAAGTTTTTAGTTATTGTTTTTCTAAGTGACTATATGAAACTATAACTCCCGGGGGGGGAAACATTTTCCCAGCCCGGAGCGAAATACCTTTGAACCAAAATCAGTTAAAGAGAGAGATAAAGTGGGAGAAACCTATTTATTGCTCACAAGCAGCCATCCACTTCTGCTCACCCGTGTCTCTCGCAACCCAGCTGCAAAAAAGGGGGGCCCCGCCCAACCTCTCCCGTCCAGATATGCCCTCACTCCCCCTTGTAATTCCCTAGGGATATGGAGATGGTCTACTTCTCTCCACCCCTCGGAAACACCTATTGATATGGAGATGCACTTAGACCAGGCAAGAGATTCTGGAAATATTGCAATTTTACCCACAGAAATATAGTCCATAAAATATGCAGTCGGTCATAGGCCAGAGAAATGTGAACTAAATGCCAAGTGCCAACCCAGGTACAGTGCCAGAAGGGCTCTGGTGACTCCATACCTCAGACACCATCAGCCACGCCGGCCACACACCTGAGGAAAGGCATTCCTCTGCTGTTGCAACCACAACTGTAGCTCATTCTTTTTATTTATCTATAATACACTTACTAGATGTGTAAGATATGAAAAGAAAGTCATAGCAACACTTTATTTTGCTATAATCTAAACACTGTTTTACTTTTCAAAGGCATAAATGATTCCCTTATCACGGCATTCTCATAACTCTCAAAACTTCTGTAAATAACTTTCCAGTCAGTTATCCAGTCTTACCCCCGACTTAGCTCTAGAAGATGAAATAAATTAAAATACTCTGAATAAAAACATTCTTTTCCTTTTCAGAGTCTCATTCAATTAGAAGCAGCACAACGTTCCACCATGACCTGTCAGCCGCCCTCTCCAAGCCAGAGCCAGCTGAACCTGACCATGCTATTGGGCCCCGCGTTTCTTGTTCCTTTGTGGTGACGGTGTCTTTGGGCCTGGGAGTCTGGGCAACGGTCACCTCTTCCACACTGAAACACTCTTTGATCAACTATTCCCTTCCAAAGGCTAACATAATTCAGGGTGAAAACAAAATGGTTATTTTACTTATACTACCCAAATATTCACTTTATTCTATAACCTGAAAGAATTCTTCTCTATTTGTCTTATTTCCTTGATTTTCATTCATGCAACATTGAACAAATACTGACTGAGACCCTAGGAATCAGTCACTGTGCTGTATGACACGGACATCATACGCACAAGACTGAATCCCTTCCTCCCAATAAATATCTAGGAAGACAGAAATTGCGATGCAGCATGACCCCTCGCATTCCATAAATCAGGCGATGCTGACCAGCCTGCTTTGTGCAGTAATTAATCTTAACTTCATTTGGTCTTCTTTACAGTTCAGAACCATCCAACAGAAATGTCTGTGATGACGGAAATGTTCTATTGCTTCACTGTCCAATACAGCAGCTCCTGGCCCATGCGATTATGAAAGCACTTGCAATGTGGTGAGTGTGACAAAGGAATGGATGTTTAGCTTTATTTCATTTTGGCTGATTCATTTTAATTTAAATAGCCTCCTGTGGTGAACAACTACCAAATTGGACAGTACAGGAAGAGACAGATTTCCTTGGTGCTATCAGCCATATTACCTGACTTAGCTAAAAATTAGCCTTTGAATTGTAGAAATCCCGGAGAACTAGAAAAATCATTAGATGGTTCAGCTGGATCAAAGGCGGCCTCCTACCTGAAACAAATCTTTAGATGTCTTCCGGTAGCGATCTATCAATGGGTTGTATAGTATCGAAGGCATAATTCTTTTACTAGATTCAGCTATGTCAAGGAAAAAGAACCTAGAACATGCAAAAGTGGATAAACAGTCTTTTTTATGTTTGCACATGATTCTTGTCTTCCCACCTTAATCCAATAGTAAACTGATACAAGTCTGAATTTACTCAAAGTTACTGAGCAGAGCAATGTTTTATTTAGAGAACTGTTGAATGCTAAACGTGGTTGAAAACAGAAACACGGGTCTTTGGCAAAAATACTCAACAAAATATTAGCAAACCGAATTCAAAAATACATCAACAGGATCATACACCATGATCAAATGGGATTCATCCCAGTGATGCAAGGATGGTACAACATTCGAAAATCCATCAACATCATCCACCACATCAACAAAAAGAAGAATAAAAACCACATGATCATCTCCATAGATGCTGAAAAAGCATTTGACATAATTCAGCATCCATTCATGATTAAAACTCTCAACAAAATGGATATAGGCAAGTACCTCAACATCATAAAGGCCATATATGACAAACCCACAGCTGACATCATACTTAACAGCGAGAAGCTGAAAGCTTTTCATCTAAGATCAGGAACAAGACAGGGATGCCCACTCTCTCCACTGTTATTCAACATAGTACTGGAGGTTCTAGCCACGGCAATCAGACAAAACAAAAAAATACAAGGCATCCAGATTTGTAAAGAAGAAGTCAAACTGTCACTATTTGCAGATGACATGATATTGTACATAAAAAACCCTAAAGACTCCACTCCAAAACTACTAGAACTAATGTTTGAATTCAGCAAAGTTGCCAGATACAAAATTAACACACAGAAATCTGTTGCTTTCCTATACACTAATGATGACCTAACAGAAAGAGAAATCAGAAAAACAATTCCATTCACAACTGCATCAGAAAGAATAAAATACCTAGGAATAAACCTAACAAAGGAGGTGAAAGACCTATACTCAGAAAACTACAAGACACTCCGAAGAGAAATTAAAGAGGACACTAACAAATAGAAATGCATCCCATGCTTTTGGCTAGGAAGAATAAATATTGTCAAAATGGCTATACTACCTAGCCAAAACAATCCTGAGAAGGAGGAATCAAACAGGGGGAATTACGCTCCCTGACTTCAAGCTCTACTACAAAGCCACAGTAATCAAGACAATTTGGTACTGGCACAAAAACAGACCCACAGACCAGTGGAACAGAATAGAAAATCCAAACATTAACCCAAACATATACAGTCAACTAATATTTGATAAAGGAGCCTTGGATATACAATGGGGAGATGACAGCCTCTTCAGCAGCTGGTGTTGGCAAAACTGGACAGCTACATGTAAGAGAATGAAACTGGACTACTGTCTAACCCCAGACACAAAAGTCAACTCAAAATGGATCAAAGACCTGAATGTAAGTCATGAAACCATAAAACTCTTAGAAAACTATGTAGGCAAAAATTTCTTGGACATAAACATGAGCAACTTCTTTATGAACATATCTCCCCAAGCAAGGGAAACAAAAGCAAAAATGAACAAGTGGGACTATATCAAGCTGAAAAGCTTCTGTACAGCAAAGGACACCATCAGTAGAACAAAAGACATCCTACAGTACGGGGGAATATATTCATAAATGAAGTATCCGATAAGGGGTTGACATCCAAAATATATAAAGAACTCACACACCTCAACAAACAAAGTAAATAATCCAATTAAGAAATAGACACTTCTCCAAAGAAGAAACTCAGATGGCCAACAGCTACATGAAAAGATGCTCCACATCGCTGGTCATCAGAGAAATGCAGATTAAAACCACAATGAGATATCACCTCACACCAGTGAGGTTGGCCAACATCCAAAACACAAACAACAACAAATGTTGGCGAGGATGTGGAAAAAAGGGAACCCTCCTACACTGCTGGTGGGAATGCAAATTAGCTCAACCATTGTGAAAAGCAGTATGGAGGTTCCTCAAAAAACTCAAAAAATAAATACCAGTTGACCCAGGAATTCCACTCCTAGGAATTTACCCTAAGAATGCAGCAGCCCAGTTTGAAAAAGACAGATGCACCCCTATGTTTATCGCAGCACTATTTACAATAACCAAGAAATGGAAGAACCTAAGTGTCCATCAGTAGATGAATGGATAAAGAAGAGGTGGTACATATACACAATGGAATATTATTCAGCCATAAGAAGAAAACAAATCCTACCATTTGCAACAACTTGGATGGATCTAGAGGGTATTATGTTCAGTGAAATAAGCCAAGAGGAAAAAGACAAGTACCAAATGATTTCACTCATACGTGGAGTATAAGAACAAAGAAAAAAACTGAAGGAACAAAACAGCTGCAGACTCACAGAACCCAAGAATGGACTAACAGTTACCAAAGGGAAAGGGATTGGAGAGGATGGGTGGGAAGGGAGGGATAAGGGGGAAAAAGGGGCATTACGATTAGCAGATGTAATGTTGGGGGTGCACGGGGAGGGCTGTACAACTCAGAGAAGACAAGTAGTGGTTCTATAGCATCTCTACACTGAGACAGTGACTGTAATGGGGTTGGTGGGGGGTACCTGATGAAGGGGATAGTTTAATCACCATAATATTGCACATGTAATTGTAGATTAATGATACCAAAATAAACTATTAAAAAAATCGAAATTCTACTGAAACAAGTGGATGCCATCCACTAAAAAGCAAATATCGTGGGAGGAATAAATGTACTTGTGTGAATAGCCACCAGGCATGGTGGAAATTAAGCAACATAATCCAGCTTGATCTTGTTTAGTGATTTCCTAACAGCCTGTGTCTCAAGTTTCCTCGGGTTCTGTAAATGTGTCATTAGGGGGCGGTGGCAAAGGGAGGAGAAGCAGGCGCTGAGAAGTGGACAGGAGGCGGTGCCACTATTTCATATTATCAGCATTCACATTGACATTCAAGAAGCACAACACCTAGGCATTCGGGGTTCTCAGGGCCATGTGTACCCACTTTTGCTCCCATGAATGCAGCTATAACCAAGAGAAACACAAGGTTACAAAGAGCCAAGCAAGAGGCAGAATTAAAGGGCAGAAACCGAGAGCACGTGCTTTCAATACAAGATGGAATATCAGCTCTCTGCTTGGGCAGTGCTAATGAACGAGAGGGTGAGGAGATCCAATGATGCAATGATCCTATAAATTGCAACCACAAAGACTTTATAGCGAGAGAAACCCTCCTGGACACCCAGGTAGTCCCGGTTCCCTCAAAGAGCATGCAGAGTCCTGATCCTCTCTGGCTCCAGCCCCAGCCCCAGCCCCACAGAGCCACCTGTACTTCCCGTATTACACCAGGCTCTCTCTTGTGTCTGGGTCTCTGTGCTTGCTCTCCTGTCTACTTGGAATTGTCCTCTCACTCTCTTTCCACCTCTTCCAACTCTGGCCAGCTTCTACTTGTCCTTTTGGCTTCAACTGAACACCAACTGCTGAGTCTTTCCTATCCCTTGCCCACCCCCAGAGCAGCACCTTTCTATGTACTGGAGTTGCTCCCAGGGCTACCTCTGCATAGCATATTCATCACTCTTTATTGTCTGTTCATTTGGTTTTCCGGGAGTGCCTGCATGCTCTAAGAGCTCAAGGATCAAGCTGCTCTTCCCAATCTTGCACATAGTAAATGCTCAATAAATAATGACTCCTGAACATTACATGTTAATAGGAGAAGAAGGCTACCTCAAGTTCTGGAACTGGATAAATCTGTCCTCAAAACCTCCCAATGATACTTAAAAATTGTGTGGCCCTGATCAAAAGAGTCCCCTCTTCTGTGAAATGAGGCATACTTGGAGTAGATGCACAGTTGAGGTGAGCATTTGTAGAAGGAAAGCATTTAGTTCACATATGGTAGCTGGCACATGTTATAGTAAATGGTAGTTATTTTGAGAGCAATGTTATTGGAGATTGCTCAAGTTGGAATTAAATGCATTTCTCTACTTTAAAAATGATGTTCATTTAAGTTCTAAATTATAGGGGTTAATATATACACCGCTCTGTTTTAAATTTTCTTTGTGTTCATTCAACAGGTTTATGCTTTTAAAATTCATGACAGTAATCTATTCTCCGGTTTCAATCAATGACAAGCTACAAGGAGTTCTTGGTTAAAACAAAAACATACGAAATGGAGGGTGGAGGTAGGGTGAACAGAGAAACAGAATCTTCCATAGGGAGAGAAGCACAGAGAAATCTGGATTTTGAAGTGTATGTCCGTGCTCACAGTACAGAAATCTTTAAGTTCCTCTTTCAAGGTTTAAAGAGACAATTTTTTTATCATGTGATAAAAGTGTCAGATTGTTAGTATAGAATTTAAGCTTAAATTTAGAGATGGGAAGAGGTGTGTAACAAAGATAGCAATTTAAAATGACAGCCTCAAAGAAGGTCAAAGTGGAATTCCTTTGGCATTTTCTGCCCAAGTTAGAGCAGTTACTATCTGACTAAAGATCTCCTTACCAATATTCAAGAGAGAAATATACTTTCCAAGGACAAGTTTATGAGTCGTTTTAAATGTAATAAGGAAAAATGCTTTTGAAAATGCTTTTGAGGAGAGTTCTGCTTAAATCCACTCTGGCATTTGTTTTATTATTGTTGTGGCGGTAGTTGTCTTTGTTTGTTTCATGTTTAAGGAAGAGCTATCTACCCTTATCCTGCCTTGTCCACACCTAGTGAGTTATGTCCCATCAGAAAGCCTGGAATCATATCACGAATAATACTTTGAACTCAGTGACAGTAACATGAATGAAGTACAACTTCATAGGTGTTCTTTTTCCATTCTGTTGATTATAAATGATAGCCTCAAGGATTAAAAATACAGGTTATAAACATACAGTGATTTGTTGTTATCACTGTAGGCATTCGGCACACAAGGGAGTCAAACCGCCCTGGCTCGTTAGACCCACAAGGCCACGTTTGCCTTGCAGGTGCTGACTCCCTGATCATAACTCTGTGCCAACTGGATTGTGCTGAGGTGGTTCTAAACCTGACTCCACAACTTGTTAAAAGGTCTTGTCCAAGTTATTTAACTTCTCTGAGCCTCGATTTCTTTATGGGTAAGGTTAAAATAATACTATCTGCTCTATAATCCTCATATTAGTAAGGATTAAAATATTAAGCAGTTAGTGCAGTTTCTGGTATAATGGGTGCTCAGTAAGTAGTGCTATTTTTATTTTGATTCTTTCAGGTATCAGTTAATTATGAAACCCTTTGGACCTTATTTGTAAATCATCGTAACAGGCAAATGAATCATATTAACAGTTACAGACATGCAATTATAAGCACCTTACTCAGCTAAAATGGATAATCCTGGAGCAAAATACAAAGTGCATTACATGTGATAATTGGAGAACTTCTCTAAGGCTTGTATAGTAATGGACCATCATATCAACTCTACCAAGTTCTACTTTGCACACTTTCAGCAGTTGCCCCAAAGTTTGGACTAAGCTGCCTAATACATTGATACCTCTCCTTTTTTGTGGAATATTATTTTATTGGTCACAACACTTGGGATAATAAAAAAACACCTTATGCACATTGTGTGAGACTATGAGCTTTGAAGTAACAGAGCAGTATTCAAATCCTAGTTCTTCTGCTAAACTGTGGGATATAATTAGGCAGGTTAGTCTTTCTAAACCTGAAGATTTTTACCTTTAAACTGGGAGTAAATGTTACCTCCTGACTGTTGAGAGCAGTAAGTGAAATAATGTGTGAAATACATTTATATAATAGATTGCCCTTCGTGCCTGCCAGGTAGTAAGTGCTCATTAATATTCTCTGTCGTCATCATCCCCACTGAGGAGGTATGAGCGGATCTTGGTTGGAAGACACTTTGAGGCTACCTGTTTTTAGTTAAGTATAGACTAAGTTTTAAGATACTCATATTCATTCGGCTGTAGAAAAAGAATACAAGAACAGGAAGAGAAAGTGTGAGTGTCTGGATCTTGATGCATTCTACCTGGTGTTGCCTGACACCTTAACCTTTATAATCTACGAATGGAACAGAGTCCATCAGAAGTTTGCCTGTGCCTTCAAAGTCTTCTCCAGAATCGTCCAGAAGTGTCCAAGCAACAAGAAGTTCGTCCTTAGACATACCAGGTCGCAGGTACGTGAGAGCCAACCCCAGCACATTGCTATGAATTGTCAATTTTTTCATATTTAAAACATTTTCCAGTATAAAATAGTCACAAAATCAAAATATTACCACAGCAATCCCGAAGTGGTAAACCAAGTGGAAAAGGAAACTGCCACCGACAGCAAGCCGACCCCTTCTGAGCTCCTGCGGATTCCCACGGTGCCCATGCAGCCGGCGGCTCCCCGCAGGCCCGCCTCCCACCCCTCCTGGGCCTGTGTGCAGTCCTCGCGCCTCCTCCGTCACCACCCACTCCTCCTGGCTGACGGCCTGGCTACCCATCTGAGTGAGGAATTATATATGGTAACGATTTGTTGAGATTTATGTTGATATTCAAAACAGAAAGGAAAAAAAAAAAGAAAACACGGCCGAGAGGCAAGATCGTGACAGCAACGGGCGCCAAGACGATCTTGAGGGATAATCAAGCCTGAAGAATGAAGGCCACACAGCATAAAAGGAGCAAAGTTTCGAAGTCATATGTTATCATCTGAAAACAAATATCATAGGGAAAACTCCTGGCAGTTCACTTTATACAGTGTTTGGTTGAAATATTTCAAAGCCATTTTTGCTGCAATTGCTGTATTTTTCCAAAGTCATTTCCTATTGATTCCGCACAGCAGGAAACTATGCTGGCTTCACCTTGCCAAGTGTGAGTTTCTGCTCTGCTGACTGGACAGCATCCAAGAGCCAAAATATATTGGAGACAATAAGCACCTTGCCTCGGAAAGGAACCATTTGTGTAGGCAAGTAGGGAATGTCTCACAGATGTCTCATCACCTCTGGGATGAAGTTATCACTTTCCATCAGACCCTGCAATCTGCACTCTGGGTGCACCACCTTGGAGACAAGCTCTCTGCTCGGGGATGGGCTGACCCAGGCTTGCTTCTTCCCCTTGCCCACGGCTCACCTACAGAATCCCACTGCCTTGGCAAACAAGTTTGTCAAAAAGCTTTAGGAATAGGCGCTAGATGGGAAAACAACACAGAGATGCAATATTCAGGTATCTTTTCTGTACAAGAGGATGTGCTAGCATGATATAGCAGGAGATTAATATAATAGTCAGAGAAGCTGAATACGACCTTAAAATGATTTTTTTATTTCAAGATATTTATCCATGACATGAGGATAAAAATGCTTCCCTTTCTACCACACAGGGTTGTTGGAAGGAAGAAAGGAAAAAGTATACAAACTGAGTCTGAGAAGTAGACAAATGGAAGAGATGATTTTATTGGCTTGGAAAGAATTACACGGTTTGGTCTTACTAGTAGGAAATTTGTCCTTTAAGAACTGAATATTAGAGAGTAAACAGCTGGTTCAAAGGTGTTATCCCAGCTTGCTGTTTTCACAGGTAGAAAAAGAAATGGCATAACTTTATTTTCTTTTACTTTTTATAACACTAGGTACATAGAGCTGAGTGGACAGTTGGTTCTCCCATTGGGATGTGTAGCAGAGCCGTACCCATCATGCAGAGGCTCCCAGATGGCAAGGCCAGGCTATTGACTCAACCCATTTGACAAGTGGCAAATGACAGAAGTGCCAAAACCAAGAGATTGAAACATCAGAGAGGGTCCAAAGTAAATCTTTGAGACGACTCCAAATCCAGTTCTGTCCGAGTGGACAACCACACCTGCCTGGAGCCAGAGTACCTGCATTAGGCCGTTTTGTTGCCCAGAGTGCTATGCTAGGAAAAGAAGAACAAATTACAGAGAAGATATTGCTGGAATGAGGCAGAATATTTGATGTTTTCCAAGGCAAGTTTATCAGTAATTATAATACACAACTCATAATAGTGTGTATCTAACAATCTATAACTGTGTGTTAAACATCCCTTATTCCTACGGCTGCAAAGGTGATGTTGCATTCTAATAGTGGAGACAGGCCTTCATTTGTCTACCACAAGATAGTGGCATTATGTGCAAGGTGCTATAGGGGCCTAAAATACAGAATTTATTTCTCCCAGGCTGTGAAGGCAAGTCCAGGAAAGGCTTCTTAAAGGAAGTGTCATGAGCTGAGTCTTCAAAGATGATCAGAAGTTTGGCAACAAACAGAGGGAAATGAATTGTAAATGAAGGCCGTGGAATGTGCAAAGGCAGAAGAGAGCAGGCCACACCCGGGCTCTGAAGCAAGGGTGTAATGTGTGGAGGCGGGAGTAGCCTTTTATTTTCAGCTATGCCTCTCAAGTCTTTCATGTGAAAACTCCCCTCTGAAATGCTGGGAGTGGTGGCTGTGGGATTTGTCAGGGGGGATGTTCAATGAAAGATAGAAGCAGGACAAACCTACAGCATGATTTAACTCAGTTTTCCTGTAAGTGAAGTTTCTGGACACTTGATCATCAGCAGTGGCTGCTGGGAAGTGCAGGGCTAGGAAACCCCATGGTTAGAATGCACACAGAACCTGTGCCAGGGGTAAGTGTCTTAATTCTTTGAAACTTGCATGACATCTGTCTCTTCCATGGCACTCCTTGTACCTCGGCCTCGCTCCTGCATCTGGACGGTGGCCTCCCATTGCATGTGTGCTCATCCTCCGGCCAACACCACCTGAGCTATTGTCTGAAATGAAAGCAAGTAGTACACGAAGCCACCCAAGTCAGGGGACCCCTGGAACCGAGGGTCATCTGTGTGTGTTCGATGGTAAGAGCAATCTGTCCTGTTTATTTCAGGATGTGTATAGAATGTTGGTATAGCAGTGACATTAAGCCTAGAAATATTTCTTAGGAAAAATGTACAAGTAAAATAAAAAATTTAGAAAGACGGTTCAGTCATTGTATGTGACTTTTGTCCTGCTGAGTTTTAGTAAATATACTGAGATGCATTATAAAGGAGAAAGTCCTTCATTTAAGCTACCTGGGCTATCTGATCCAAGATTCTAGAATATAAAATTGCCTGAAGACAGTGGTAAAATAATTTATTTCTAAGTGATTTTTACCAAGATTTTATGGACCCCATTATATTTATGATCCTTATTAACACTCTATCAGACAAAGTGGTAGAAATGGACCTGACAGAACTAATTAAAAACTAGTTTCAGCTTAAAATGAGGGATTATTTATTTATTGCAAAAATAAGATAGTTTGACAGTTTTTTTATGTCAAACGAACATATAGGTATAATGAGTTAATTATAATACACAACTCATAATAGTGTGTATCTAACAATCTATAACTGTGTGTCAAACATCCCTTATTCCTACGGCTGTAATTAGGTGCAAGTAATCAACTCGCATCCAAATACGATTACTTGTAGGTCGCACTTCTGCGCTGGTCTCTCACTAGCAGGTCGCATCCTCTGCCCGCTCACTTGGTGACACCCGGATCATTTCAGCACACACCCACTATCATGGCTGCACTGGCCTTTCAGCCTCAGCCGTCCATGAGTCTTGAGTCTCTCTCCATATTCTTAGCTTAGACTCCTGAGTGACAGAAAATAATAGGCTGGACACAACTATCCCAATCTTGTATGCTGGGCCTCTGGAAATGCTGAGGATATAGCCTCTTTTTAGCAAAATAGTCTTATACTCTCTCTTCATTGCCGACACCATTAAGAACTGAAAATGAAGACACTCTGTTCTGGCTTAGCTTCCATGAAACTAAGGGAGACATTAAAGGCTTAGATTAGGATCACAGAGAAATAATGGTAAATTTCACATTAAAATTTTTTTTTCTGATACCAAAGCATTCTATATTAGAGGTAATCCAACACAGGCTGAGATAACTTTGCTAAAACTCTCTGGTGTTCTTGTATTTGGCAGTCAGAACCTATGTATGTTTTGTGGATACTTGAAATGCGGGCTATTAAAAAATGTGTTACTCATTCACTCATTTTTTCATTCATAAATACTTACATAATCCCCTCTAAGTGCCAGACACTGTTCTAGGTGAACCAGTGGACAAAACAAATTCCTTGTCCACATGAAGCTTACATTCCAATGGGGGAAAACAGAGAATCATACAGTACATAAGCAAAAGATGCTAGACTATTATAATTTCTAAGAGGAAAAATAAAATTGGAAAGAGATACGGTATGCTGGTTGGAGTGATTTTAAATAACTGTTTTCTTCTAAACATTCACTAATTACATAAATGTATAGCATAATATTTATTTTTAAAAATCCTCTAACAAATTGACCATCTTTCTCTCTCCATGACATATACTGCGGGAAACTGAAGTACCATAGAGCTCAAACATGCCAATTCTAAGGTTGTAAACTTGAAGTTTATCAGTAGAAGTTCACGTGTTCTATACTGCTGAGGAATTATGAGCCTAGTGAAAATTAGTTTTTTCCCATTCAGTTAAACTGGATTCTACTAAAAGGTAATCTGTTCAAACCAGATGAAGTGTCAATTTGCAAGTGATGAATCAACTGGGCCTAACATTCTGAAGACTTTTCAGAGTTCTGGTTAACTTTATCTGCTCAAGGAATTTCACCACTAAATACTAAACTGTTCTTGCCTTTGACAGCTACAACTGTAATCTGAGTTTCTCTCCATATGTACTGCAAAGATATGAAGAAACTCTCTCCTTATGTAGCTAGATTGCTTTTAACACAAGAGTTGTAGCATCATGTTGACAGGACTTTTCCATTTTGTCCTTGAGTTAAAGTTAAGTCCTGGAACTGAAAATAGGGCGCTGCATACCACATTTTCTAAAGAGAACCACCAATAATGGGAACCAGAGAACTCCCCCAGGATTTTCTAAGAGACTGCTGAACTGCCGAGCCTAGCCACCCAACACTACAACCCTCCACCCCCAAATCTACAAAATCAGAGGGTCAGGAAAAGGAGGAAGGAACCTGCCTTGGAGTGCTCAGAGGCTGCGAGTTCTGTTGCCTCATGCTAAACAATTCCCTTCTTTCCCCATGACCTTCCTGCTCTTATCTAAAGCCAAAACCATAAAGACTCTGAATGCTTCCACCAGAATGAAACTGCCATCTCATTCCTCTGTGGGCTGTCTGCTAAGGCAGCAGACTAACTGATGTGTCCCTGAACCGACCCAAAGGAAAAGAGAGTCAGAAAAGAGGCAGCGCAGAGCAGCCTGCACCTCCACTGGAACTCTGGGAAGAGTGGCTGGGTTTACGAAGTCTTGCTGGGACTTCACCCGAGAGGCCCAGCCCTTAGTAAGGTATCTCAGCAGCAAGCGGTTGTGGGGTAGACAACCTTCAGCAGGGACTGAGAGGAGCTGGAAGGGGTCCAGAACTGGATTTCCCCTTCCAGGAACTGCACACAGGGAAAAGCTTATAGGGTCCTGCAACAGCCCACGTCTGTCCCCCATGACTGAGCCAGGCTTTGAATCCTCACACCACCAAGGGCATCAGTTCTTGGGTGGTGCTAATCATAGGCGCATTGACAACCAACTAGGAGAGACCTGTAAGCAGGAGAGCTGAATAGTGATCTGCTCGCCCTGTCGCCTCTCCCTTCTTCCCCTCCAGCACAGTAAAGGGGGCCTTGATGAAGCTGAAGCACAGAAGCTTGCGTCAGTATATATGTTGTGGGACTAGACTGAGCTTTCATGGCTAAATATAACTGTAGAATTATAAAATCTGCCCAAGATACCCATAAAGAACCCACTACTTAGTAGGAAAAGGGATTCAATGTTTTGCAATTGAAGTGGAGGCTTGGAAAAAAACACACACATTTGTCAGTGATGATCCACCATACATAACTAGTTGTGAGAAGATAAGAAGTAGAACCAATGGGCCCTTCGGTTCAAACCCAAAGCAATGGAAGTGCCTGGCTCATAGCACGCGCTCGGTGATGTTCTTTGGCTAATATAGGCTTAATAAGAAATCAGCTCATAACAAAACAATTGTAGTTGAATAAATGTGCCACAGTCTCTCCAGTTCATGACATCTCTACAGTCTGAACCATCCACCCGCAATTCCAATAAATTGCAAATGCTGGCTGAAAAGTCACAGCTTTCTTTTTAATTGAGGAATCCTTGCTAATCTCTCCAAGTATGGCTGTTAGTGGCTGAAAAAATATGGGTAGAATAAACCATCCTTTCCAATCAACCCTCAGATCATAACTGGCCATCTTTCTCATACCATACTAGTTTTTTGCCCAGCCACGTGCAGAGGAGTGTCTCTTTATTAGTGTAGGGAAAGAGTGATCCTTCTGTGCTTTCTGAAATAGTCTTTCATCTCTCTGTTAATGATAAGTTCTTATTATATTATCAGTGTGGCATTGGCGTTTGATAACTTCCTCATACAACCCTATCTCTATAAAACTTACATTAGTTATAATCTAACTCTACATTCATTGTTTTATAATTACAGACCATGAGACACACATATATAAGTGATTGTCCTAGAATCACAAGCTAGGCAGGGATAAAATTGGAACTAGATTACAACTAGCCACCTCTACTTCTCACTTCTGCCTCCCACCCAGACCAGTCCTTCACAATATGCTCCCAGCTGAGAAAAACTAGCTAAATCAAACAGCTTATGTTAAAGTTGCTAAATTCCCACCCTTCTGATCTCTTTAAACAAATGTGCATTAAAAATCATTACAGCTTTCTGGAGAGAGATTAATCATAAATTTTCATTTAGATTAAATGATATGAAGCATGACTTTTCTAGTACCCCTTTCCAATTTCAATCAAAATAAATTGTAGATATCTTGTAGGCAAGCACCCACAGGCCTCTTTAGTTTTCACTCCATGATCTAATATTCCAGGACGAAAACTGCTTCCCAAAATGTTTAAATTATTACCAGTTGGTCTTGCCTAAGCAAAAACAAGTAATTGAGGCAACTGTGCCTTTTTTTAAAGCGTGCAAAGAGCGTTTAGGGAATGGGGAGTTTTGAAAGCGACCTCTCCTGTTCCCATTACTACATTGATTAGTGGAATAAAAGAGCCCAGCATGAAGCTATTCTTCTGGCTTCTCATACATGAAATCATCAGGTTGCTTTCACCTTGTTTTTCTAAGGTTCTAAAACCAGATTTCATCAAGCTCTGCGTAGTCCCAAATCCTCAGCAGCAGGTACCAACATAAACAAATAAACTCCTGCAGACATCCAACTGCTTAAAGAAAGGAAAGGTTTGAATTAGGGTTTTGCCTTAAATCAAAGCCTGCCTTGCTGTAATCACTGCCCCAGCCGAGAGAAGGAAGCATATCAGCAGCTCTGCTAATATGAGCTCTGTGCTTCCTCTGGCTGGTAACACTCTTGTCTTATTTCTTCTGCATTAAGCAGCTTTAGCCAAAGACAATGGCTGTGTAAAAGATAAAACCATTTATAAAGAAAGCTATGGTTGCTATAACAACTAGCCCAACAAGTTTTACCTTCTAGCAAAGGATTTAATAATTTGATAAGCTCAAAAATTACCTGTAGACTGTGAAGTTAAAAGTTAAGGTCCAATGAGTTTAAAAGTTAACAATGATGAGGGCTTTAATAACAATTTACTCAGTGTCTTGCCAATGGGTTTCAGCCCCGGGCAAGTTCACTGTGGATTCAATGAGACCCAGGAACGACAATGGAAGTTCTTGGGGTGAAAGGGTTTATACCCAACTTTATTCCCACGGTGGCAGGTCAAGCACTAGAATCCCGTCCACTCAGAGTGAGTCTGCATGCAGCAAGCTGGCCTCTGCCTCTGGGCCCCTCTACCTCCGCAGGCATCTCAGTCCTTGTCCTCAGCGCTGACACCACTCCAGTATGGCCATACATCTCTGTGCATATATAAATGCTGAAGAGGCCATTGTGGTTCTGTTATACAATTCTACTCTTTAACTCTACTGCTTTCATTTTATAAGGAGTAAGAACCTGCCTGCATATAAAAATGTAGGCACCCATATCTAAGGTAATAGTCATGGACCATTGGGAAGGAAGTTCTTTGTCTGAGTTTTTAAGAGGCTTAAATGCTTATTTTGATAGAGATTAATGTTCCCTCTACAATTAAGTACAAAGCAAGTCTTCAATCACTGTACCTCCCCAATTATCAGTCCATGTTTAACTCACCACCAACTTCAGATAAGCATGTTGATAAAGTATCTTCTGAATTATGATTTCACTTTCATAATGCTCTTGATTATTTTTTTCTGCTTCCTATTTACTTCTTGCAACTTATACTTTGACAATTAAAAAATGTTTTATACAATTAACTTGTGCCAAACTGACTGGTTATTATGGAGACGGTTATAACGAGTAGTAAAAGAAGGAAAACAATTAAAACATATGTGCGGTATGTCTTTGCACCAGATATTGCTAACATATCTTCCAGCTCTAAAAGTCTAAGATCCAATGATATCTAAATAAACATGTTGATTCTTACAATACAGCCTCTGGTAAATGGTATAAAGAGCAAGCAAAGAGAGAAAATAAACTTGTGTTTGAGAGATAATAACCTTGGCCACAAAACTGAATGTCTGGTCAGTTGAAAGATAAGAAAGAGCAAATGTGCAAATAAAAGAAGACAAATAAAGAAGCTCTGGGGCTTCCTTCGTGGAAGACCCTCACTACTCCATCCTGATCTCTTCATTGGATGATTTCTCTTGGTGTTGCTCAAAGAAATGGTAAGGGAAACAGAAGGGTGTTTGGAGACTACATGCCTACTAATTTAATCAAGCAGATCCCACATATATGAATAAAATTGCCTGACAGACAGAAATATGGTAGAGGATATTTATCCTTTCCTATATATCACAGACAATAAAAGAGGAGATGACCTTCTAGTAACAGTTTGGGGGCACTTTCCTTAGGCAGGTTAGGGTTCAAGGCTCGAGTGTGGCATGTGAGAAAGGATTAATGTATTAATTAGAAATAGGTTTGTAAATGACACAAATGCAAAATAATATGAGTTTTATAGACAAATAGATGTTTATTTCTCTCTCAAGTAAAATGCAATAAGATCCTTCCATTTTGTGGCCCACATGGCATGATTTCCATTGTCAAATTCACTTCACGGTCCAAGATGGCTGCTCCACTCCAGCCACATTCCAGTAAACAGGGGAAGACAGAAGAAGAAAGGCATACTCTTACCCATGAGAACACTTGAAAGTTTTCATCACAAGAGAAAAATGTTTGAACCACATAAAGTGATGGATGTTACCTACACTTTTGTGGTGATCATTTCACAATATATACAAATATCAAATCATGTAGATTTGTAAGACTAATGTAATATGACAATTGCATCTAAATTTTAATAAAAGAAAAAACAGATTTAAAAAAGAAAAAGACCTTCCCAAAAGTTTCCCCATAGTTCCAAAATTTAGTCAAATAACCACTGGGCTACAAAATAAGCTATAAAAATAGTCTTTATTCTATTGGCCACAGGCCCAGTCAAAATTTGGGAATTCCATTACTGAGGAAGAAGAAAGGTCTAGAGTGGCCATGACATTTATTTTCAAAGCTGAAGCTCTGTCGAGCTGCAAGAGCACCGTTAATAATCATGCCAGGACAACACATACAGACAGGGATATATGGTCCCCCTGGGGAGACCAAATCCTGGGGCCCACAGCAAGCAGGCTGTGCTACTATTAGTCCTGGCCTCAAATTTTGAAGGCCAGAAATGTGTCAACGATGTAGTAGTCTCTTGGCTTTTTGCTTATTAACTTATTAAATATTTATATTTATAACATTAACCCTCACAACAACCCTGTAAAGTAAATCAATATTTTTGCCCCCATTTTGATGGCTAAGAGATCGGTGTTCAAAGAAGTTAGCCAACTTGCCAACAGCCACACAGATAGCATCAAATCTAGGAGTCAAATCCATTGCCTTAGAGTCTAGAGCTCTTGTTCCAGCAAAGCCCAAGTCCCAGCTGCTATCGATTTATGTAAAAATAGGTTCTTTGGTCTCACATGCATTATGCCAAGTTAAAGAAGCCCAACATAAAAGAGTGTGTAGAATATGAGCCTTTGTATATAAAATTCTAGCAAGGGCAAAACTAGAGTGATGGAATGCAGATGAGTGGGTGTGGAGGGAGAGATCAGACAGGGGGTTACCTGCGTGCAAAGGGACAGGAGGGCGATTTCGGGGGGTGATGGAAATGCTCTGTCACGACTGTGCTTGTCCTTATCTGGTTGAGTTCATTTGTTAAAACTCGTTGAACTGTTTACTAAAACTGATACATTTTATTGTATACAAATTATTCTTGAATAAAACTAACAAGAAATCAAAGGGATGATTGATAGGTAGATAGATGATAGATAAATAAATAGAAAATGATAGATGATAGATAGATAGATAGATAGATAGATAGATAGATAGATAGATAGATAGATAGATAGACAGATAGATAGATAGACAGATAGATAGATATTAGACAGGTAGATGTAGATCAATCAGTGCATCGCTGGTATTGCCAAGAACACAGTGGCCAAGGCTATCAGAGGTGTGGGAGGGGTGAGTTTGCTGTTCTCTACTCACAACCCTACACTCCCATTTGTTCTATAGGAAGTGGAGACTGAGTAGGATAACCTCTATTTTACTAGCCCCTCATGGGTTTCGGTGACCCTCCAAATGAGCTAGAGTTATTGATTGGATCTCTTCTTCCAGGAACCCCAAGAGACCTCCTCTCTAATAACATAATTCTTCTTCTCAGGTCCCACTTGCTTCCATCTTACCTGATCACAAGGTTGCATTCTTTAATTATTTTCTTCCCCCATGTGTTCTGTTGGTTACCTGCGTGCCTAAAATTATGGGATGATTAAAACTATAGATCTTTTAGAAGCAAAGAAGTGGACCCAATAGTGACTGTAACGCTCCCAAGAAAAGGAATATGGGCCCTTTGCTAGCAGAGCTGCTATGGTCTTGAGAAGCGCCTGGCATGCTGGAAAGAGTAGTTTTTACCCAGTTCAGTCACCACATGAGAGCTAATTTCTGTAGCTTTTGTGCAGGAGAGTGACACAATGAAAACTATGCCTCAGTAAAATGAATCTGGCAAAGTTTTATAGGATGGATTAGAGGAGGGAGAGAGTGTAGGAGGTAAAATCAATCAGGAAGTCTTCACAATGGCCCAAGAGCAAATGAGGGCCTAAACAAAGCGGGGCAGTGGGCGCAGACAGGGGAGGGTGAAATGAGATGAGGAGTTGAGGGCAGTGGAGGGGGGTGCAAAGGAACCATCCTCCCTCCACCCACCACCCTGTGGCCCAGACCTGGAAGCGCAATGGGGAGGAACACAACGCAGTCGGACAGATCAAGGTGTGGGCGGCGCCACAACCTACTGAGACACTGAGATTTTACCCCCCCCTATAATTTAAACTTTTTCCATCCTACTCTCAGTAGTTAGGTATTTGTTTTTGTTTTCTTACGACCATATACATTTCTGTAAAAGTGAGGGAGCGTAAACATTAAATGCCTTGCAAATCCTTCTTTAAATTAGGTTCTAATATAACTGGCTACCATCAGTAAGTTTATTATTACCCTGCTGTCCTCTTTGTCTAATTCTATCTCCTCCCTTTACCTCTCCTGTTTTGTTTTGTTTTTTTAAAAAGTGCTTTTTCCACTGCCTACATGGTTGACAAGATATCTTTCTCTTTTTCTTCCTGATTGGCCATATCTGTAGCAGGCTTACAAAACTCAACTCCCACTATATTTCAGATGTGAAGAGAAAATGAAAGTTCTTTATGGGTCTCTACTAATCTGGCCCTTTGTTTTGGCCCCCTACCCACTGGTTAACAGGAAAACAAATTAACTGAATTGAAACTTAATCTCATCCAACAGTGCTGACTTCCCCTAGGGAAATTTTATTCTTTCTAAAAAAATCCTTTAGTCCCTGAGCTACCCCACTCCCCCTCTGCTTCCACCTGGGATGACCAAGCTAGCCCAGCTCCCCTGCACATTCTGTGTGATGACAAGTGGTGCATGGAGGCGGGGCTGAGGAATAAGGCTTTTGAGTTCTCCTGGAAAAATAAAGACTCAGAGCCTTCAGTGCAAAATACTCTGCTTCCCCAGAGCTCCATGGCAACACCCTGCTCCTGCGAGCTGTTAGCCCTGCTGCTAACACTGACTCACAGCTTCACTCTGTGTCGGGGGACTTGGGGGGGGAAGGGGGTAGCCTCTGGCAGCGTCGACAGCAGCTAATACTACATCCTGGTTAACCCTGTCTCACCCTGCTCCTGCTGGCCATATTCTGCATCATTACCACAACCACCTTCCAGTCCATCCACCCACCCCCACTCCACATTCAGAGGCACCAGGCCACCCACAGGTTCTCAATTTAGCTTCTCACCATAGACCCTGAAGCTCAGGAAAGCTACCCTATAAAATCACCCTCTTCTGGTCACACTGAGTACCTACCTACATTGCCTGGGCCAAGTCTGAGGCTGGTGCTAGATGAAAGCTGCCTGCCCTCTTTGCACTGCGTGTACACTCACTAACCCATCTCCTTTGGAGCCAGCGGAGGTGGCCAGCCAGGTGTGCTCTAAGACTCATTTGATGTGTGATCTCAGACAAGTTAGTTACTGGCTCTGTGTCCCAGTTTCCATGACTGTAAAATGGGAGCAAGATAACAATTTACCTCAAAGAGTCATTGTGAGGATTGAATAAACTGATACCAATTAATATACATATTAAGTACTTATAACAGAACCAAGGCATAGAATGCATTCAGTAAGTTAACACTTTCTTTTCCTTCTCACTAATTTCTAAGAGTAGAAAAGGAGGAAGGCATTTATGCCCTCGTTTCGTGATAGCCTCTTCTGGACTCCAGCCAGTCCTTAAGAGCAGGCCGCCTCCACACTTGGTTGTGGGTTTCCAGGAGGAGAAGATCAAGACAATGGGAAAGTCCTCCTCGACGCAGAAGGCCAACACTGCGGTCCTGCTGCGTGGACAGGTGATGGGGTGACAGAGGCTGGGCATTTTCTTGGTCTCTTCTTGGCATTCTTTCCCTGACGAATCATAGTCTCTGCTCACCTACCAACTCCCAGTCTCCAGGTAGTTAGGTGTCCAGGCAAGGTGTATCAGAGGTCTCGAAAGGCAGAAAAGAATAGCACATTAGAAATTTCAAGTGTTACTCCTTTTCGTTTGTATTCCAAGCCTTGCCTTCTGTACTGTAGAGCTGACCAAATAATCAGAATTATGTTCGGATTTCTGTCTTACCAGTTCAGCATTTCATAACATGCTCTCCTGTTTTAAATTCAATAAATGCAACTTCATCTATTGCCCATAATACCTCCAAAATATGCATATATTATCAATTGCCTCTTCCTTTTTTCCACCAAGATACTGCCTCTGTATGATTAAATAAGGTTCATTGAAAGTGATCTATTCTGGACAAATAATCAAAGAATAGCAAAAAATCTCAACAGATACAATATAATATGACTATTGAACTTTTGCTAAAAGCAGTAAGGCTAACTACTTGTAATATTAAACAGAAATAAAACAGTACAAAATCCCCAAGTCCCTAATGTAACTCAAAACTCAGGAGTAAATCGTAATAGGCAATGAACATAACCACATAGGCACAGCCATATGGACTGACCATATGTAACAACAACCCTCTAAATCGAATGGTTTGCTTAGAACACTGAAGTTTAAACAGAAACTCATGAGCGCTAAATGTTAAATTACTGCTATATGTGCATTACTGAAATAAAGCACGGTCAGCATCTCTTTTGGAAAAAACAGGCTCTAAAGAGTAGCTGGCCTACTTTAAGTGCTGCCTGCCTATCCATGACCCCTCAGGGTGCATTAAGCTACCTCATGACAGCCTGTGCCAACCCCTCTCAGCAGTCCCATGGTCCACTCACTCAGAGTCAACAGGCCCGATCAGAAGAGCTTAACAAAACAGTGACAGGAACTGTCACTAAGGAGCAATCTGGGATTTCTTTATGCAACACTGTAGTGTAGAAACAAAGCGACATAGAGAGTTTGGGGAGGAAAACAAGATCCAGCAAGACCTTGAATTTGATGAAAGGTTTGAGAAACAAAGATTTAAAAAGAGATGCTATTCAACCTGAGGAACAGACCCTGAGGGGACATCTGTCAGCTATAAATTTGTAAAAGAACACAAAAAACAGAACTTAAAATCTGGCACCTCTGCTTATACCAGCTCTGTGGCTTTGGGCAAATGATGAGTTCTAACTTCCTCAGCTATAACATGGAAATACCCATCTCATTGGAGAAATAAATAATGTAGACGTGACCATGCTGTCCATGCACCCGTCATCCCAGCTGGGAGCTCCTCTCGGCTCACTGCCAGGCCTGTTCCATCATCCTGGGGGCCTCACGGCTTGGCTGGAGATGGAGCAAAGACTGGTGGCACCCAGCAGACGCTGCTCCCTCTTCCCGGGACTTAGCTGCAAAGGGCCATGGGTGACTAGGAAAATACAAGTTAAAACCACAATGAAATACCACGAACATCTTCTGGGTTTGTAAAAAAAAAACTTTAAATGAGAATACCAAGTGATATCAAGAATGCAGAGCATCTGGAATCCTCATACATTGCTGTTGGGAGCACAGATTGCTTTTGGACAACAGTTCAGCATTTTCTTGTAAACTGAACTTACCCTTACTGTTTAATGGACAACTTCCATTTAGGGTATTTACCTGAGATTATTAAAAATGCATATCAACAAGTAACCTATGTACTAATATTTATACAGGCTTTATTCATCATAACCCAAATATCCACCAATGGAGAAAGGATTGAAAACAGTGTAGAGTATCCATACAGTATAAGACTACTCAGCAATAAAAAAGAACTAACTCTGGATTCACACAATAACATGAGTGAATCTTGAAAGCATTAAGACAAATGAAGGAAGCCAGAGACAAAAAACTACACACCATATAATTTCACATCTATAACATTCAGAAACATGCAAAGTCATAGGGACAGAAATCACGCAAGAGGTTCCCACAGTCTGCAGGCCTAGGAAGGGGACTGACTGCAGTGAGGCACAGAGCCTCTTTTAGGTGTGATGGAAATGTTCTGTATCTAATTGTGGTGGTTATATGACTGCATTCATTCATCAGAACACACCAAACCACATCTGAAGTTGTACAGTTTTGCCATATATAACTTCTGTCTCTGTAAACTTGACTTTTAAAAAAATCTGATGCCAAAAGAAGACAAGTAAAGAAGTTTGAGAGATGGAAAGAAATTTTTGTAAAAACTGAGATTTTTACAAAAATTTGGGTTTAAATCTACAAGTTATGTTTACAAAAGACATATCTAAACCATAATCCTATAGGAGCTTGAAAAGTAAAAGGATGAAGAAAAGATACATCAAGCAAACACTGAAAAGAGCACAAATTAAAAATAAGAAAGAAAATAAAGATTGGTGTAGCTAATAATCAATTCTTGGAAAAGAATAATAAAACTCATAAACTTCTGCTGACTGATGAAGGTAAAATGAAAGAAGACACAAACAACCCGTGTCAGAAACGAGAAAGCATACGTCACTACAGATCCTGCAGTCAATACCAAAAGAGGAAACTGTAAACAAGTTTAGGCTAAAAAATTTAAACATGTAGATAGAAAGGTCGTTTCTTGAAAAATAGAACTTACAAAGAATGACCAAAACAATGTAATATTCCTTTAACTCTGACAGAAATTGAATATAAAAATCTTCAAAAAAATTTTTAACTAAAAATTAAAATCTCTTATACCAGATAACTTGGACTATATAAGAAAAAACACATTTCTCATACAAAATTTTCTAGGTAACAGAAAAGGATGATGTGCTGGGAAGATTCCAAATGATTGTCAACAATTTTGCCGTCCGGTAAACCCTCGCCTGTGTAATCCCCTCCTTTTGAATGTGGACTGGACCAAGTGAACCTGCTTCAAATGAACAAAATACAGTAAAATGATGGGATATCATCATGACTGGTTGTTACTATGGGGACAGGGTTGGGGTGAGTGAAATAGATGAAGGGAATAGAGAGGCACAAACTCTCAATCATAATATAAATTAGTCATGGGGATGAAAGTACAGCATAGGAAATATAGTCAATAGCTCTGAAACATCTTTCTGTGTTGGCAGATAGTAACTACAGTAGTTAGGGTGAGCTTTAATAATGGATTTTAAATAAATGAAATAAAATGCTGGCACATCACTTCTGAGATTAGATTACCAAAGACTGTGACTTCTCTCTTGCTAGCAGACTCTCTCTTGCTGAACCTCTCTTTCCTTACTCACTTTGACAAAGCCAGCTGTCTGGTGAGCTACCCGATGGACAGGCTCACATAACAAGGAACTGAGAGTGGCCTTGGGCCAACAGTTTATGAGAAACTGAGGCCTTCATCCAACGAAGAGCAAGGAACTGAATCTTGCCAACAACCTTGTGAGTGAGCCTAAAGTGGACCTTCCCAGTCAAAGCCTGAGATGGTGACAGATCTGTGAAGGTTGAGAACCCTACGACCCACCTAGCCCTTTCTTGATCCTCAGAAACTGTGAGATAATAAGTGTTGTTGTAAAACACTATGTTTTGGGCTTACAGCTGACTAATACAGAGAGAAACATCCCCAATTTTATTGGGGGTATATCAGGCTTTTAATCTTTTATATAAAACCGTCATGGAACGTATGTTGCTCCTGGAAGGGAGCGTGACCTTAGGCTGGGGGGCTGTCTTCAGCTGAGGGCAAGTTCCAGGGAGACTCCCCTGAGCGCCCTCAACCGCTAAAACTCCCAGCAGCTGAGGAAGCGAGTGCTCCGTTTCCTGGGGGAGGAGCTGGGTGGTGGGCACGGCACTCCCTGCCCATGGTATGTGCGTTCACATCACAAATCTAACAGAACACGAGGGAGCTCTCAATGCAGAAAACCATAAAACTGTTACTGAAAGAAATCAAAGAAGACCTCAATAAATGGGAACATATACCGTGGATATGAATTAAAGGCTGAATATTATGAAAGATGTCAAATCTCCCCAATTTGATCTGTAGACTTAATACAATCCTAATAAAAACTCCAGTGTTGTACAAGTGTGTATATGGAACTTGACAAGCCAGTACAAAAATATGTATGGAAATGTAAAAATGTTACCGGCTAAGCTCAGCCAAGACATTCGTAAGGAAGCAGAACGGGTGGGAGAATTTGCTCCATTGAATATTAGGTGTTATTATAAAGGTACAGTAATTAAGACAGCAAGGTACTGGCATAAGAATAGAAACAATAGCTCAAAAGAATATAATGAAAATCCTAGAAACAAATTCATGCACAGATGAACATGTGACTTACAGCAAATACAGCACTGCAGAACACTGAAGAAAAAATACTTTTTTCCAAAAGTAGTGCAGGAACAGTTAGCTAGCTCTACGGGTACTTAAAGGGACAAAACTGGAACTGTACCCTTACCTCCTGCCAAACCCGGAGATCAGTTGCAGGCAGGTTATATAGATAAATGTGAAGATAAAAGACAGTGAAATTTCTGAAAACTAATGAGAGATTATCTTTACAACTCTTAAAGTACTAAAAGCCTTCTTAAACAGGACACCAAAAGCTTGAACCACACAGAAAATATGATAAATTTGACTATATCGAAGTTCTTCGTCAAACGTCACCAGTAACAGCGTAAAAATGCAAACCACAGAATGGGAAAAGTTATTTGCAACAGATAGAGCCAAAAGAGAGCTCATATTTGAATTTATATTAAAAAAAAAAACTTGTGAAAAAATCAGAAGAGAATCAAAGAATCCAATAGGCAAGGTGCCCTTGTGATTGAACAGGGAATTCCCTGGAGGTTATCCAAACAGCCAGCGAACAACCTCACCGATAATGATAGAAATACGAATTAAGATCACAAAATGGTATCCCTGCTTTTCTATTAACGTATTTTGGAAAAAATATTTAAATAACAATACCAAGTGTTGGAAAGGCTGTGAAGCAAAAAGGACTCTCCTGCCGGTGGGAGGAAAACAATGTGTCATCACCTACTTAATGTGAAACTAAACAAACCCTATTACTCAGCATTTCCACAAGGAGAAAAATACTCCACAGAAATGTATGCACATGGCAGCAAGAACTATGCACAAGAATGTTCATAGCAATATCATCCATGATGCCCCACAGTCAGAAATAAGCCAAAGGCCAGTTAATATTAGAATGGACACATGAACAGTTGTATATTCTTAAAAAGAACACTATATAAAAATGGGAACAAACTTGTACCTTTCAGTTTTAAGATGAATAAGGTCTGAGGAGCTAATGTATAGCATGGTGACTGTAGTTGACAACACGGTGCTGTAGAATAGGAATTTGCTAGTAGAATTTTGGAGAATTTCAATGTCACTAAAAAAAGTAAATTTAAAAAAGCTGCTATATCCTGCAACATGGCTGAATTTTATATACATAATATTGAACAAAGTAAGTCAGTACAACAGAATTCACATTGAATTATTCCATTTACATGAAGTTCTCAAACAGACAGGACTCTGCGGCAGTGTGAAAACACGTGTTTAGGAGGTAAGCTGTAAAGAGAAGCACGGATGGCGACCATACAAGACTGCAAAGTTTTAGACTTTGGAACCAAGAGAAGGAGTGGTAAGTAGGAGGAGTACAGGGTGGTTCTGGAATCCTGGCAGTTTTGTATTTCTTGACCTAAGCAATGGTCTCACCAATGTTGGTTTGAGATTTAATCAATCTCTCCTTCAAAGTTTGTTCACTTTTATCTATGTTCTGTTTAACAAGAAAAAGCTTAAAGAAACATATGGCTGTGGAAAGAAAAGAAAGTCACTCCTCACCTGACAGACTTGCCAGCTCCAGGCCCTGGGAACCTCTGCTGGTGCTTCTCTCCCTGTGCACATGGCGTGTACATGTCTCTGTGCACATCGCCTCTTTTAGTTTTTAAAATGAATTTTATTTTCATATTAATATGTGGCTTAATACCTTCACTTAATATTAATAAGTAACAATCTCTTCATTTAAAAATTCCTGGTCAGTGTCTGCTTATTAGCCTTATTTTTAAAGGCTGCATAGCGTTCCATTGGGCAGATATGCCAGAATTTATTTAATCATTCACTCATTGAAAGATATTAGATTGGTTCTGATTTTTTTTGCACTTACAGGCATAACTTCATTAAATGTTCTTGGATATGTATTTATATCATTGTTTGTTTAATGAATCACTCTATTACTCCCCCTGAGTTTCTGAAGTGTTTAGCTTCTGGCCCAGTTTCTCTCCCACACAATTTGGCCATGATTTTTGGAGATTCAGGCCTCAGTGCACATGAACGCCCCGCCTTGCCTCCCAGCTCCTCCACCCCCTATCCCCTGCTGACTACACCTCCCTAGCCTGGCCTTTCCCTCCCACTATCACACCTTGGAGTCTAGACCCTGTGGTGACCAGGACGGAGCACCACACTCTCGGGCCCCTGACCCATCGCCTTCACCGAGATCTGAAAGCCAGGAATCAAGCACATCATATGCTGCCCCTCTCCCCAGCTTCCCTTCCCTACTTGCCCTTCTCAAATTCCAGAGCCCATCACATGAGCCCACCCTCGCTCGCGTCTACTCCTGTGCCCCTCCCCTCTCGCTTCATCATGCTCGTCTGGCAAAACCCCAAACCTGACTGCAGCCATGTTCCCGCCTGTTCTGTGCCTGTCCCCATGCCCCTTACCACAAGCTGGGGAAACATAGGAAACAAGGCTGCCTTGCTGCACTTTAAATGATCAAATAGAAATGGTACACCATGTCTTCTGCGCGGCAAGCACATCGTCATCCCTGAGGGCCGGCCAGTCATCTTCCTGTATTTCTCCAGTCCAGTCACTCTCACAGCCTCCTAGGAAACTACATTCCACCGGCTCCTCTCTCTCAAAACTCCAAAACCTCTTTCCCTATCTTCACTCATAGCTGAAGAATATGCTTCCAATTTCACCAAGAAAATTAATCAGAAATGAATTTCCAGAGTTGCCCACCCCACATCAACTCCCACACCGACATCTACACCCACATAGTCCGCCTTCCCACCCATCACTGCAGATGAATTACCTGCTCCTGCCTAAGGCAGCCCCTCCATGGACCACATCCCATTGCCTCTCGCCTACACAAACTCAACAGTTTCACAGTTCCTCTGTCTCTCTTCGTTCCAGCAGCAATTTTCTACTTTCCACTGTGACATTTCCACCAGTGTGCAAACAAAAACTGCTGTGATTGCCACCATCTGAAATCCATGGAAATCCTCTCTCGGACCTCACATCCCTGTCTAGTTATTCTCCATGTATGTGCTCCTATTTTATTACAAAGCTCCTTTAAAATTTTGCTATACCTGCTGTCTCCAATTTATTCCCCTTTTTTTTCTTGAACCAAGGCTTTCACCCTCTATGACCACGCCACTCAAAACTTCTCTTATTAAAGACACCAACAAACTCCTCTCTGACCGAATCACTGGTCAGCTCCTTGACCAGCCAGGCACGCTCCCTTGGAAACTTCCCTCCTTTGGTTTCTGGGCTAACATACTCTCCTGATCTTCCCCTAGGTTCACTTTCCACTTCATCCTTCCTGGCTCATGCACGCTCCTCAAATATAAACATGGGAGTCCCTTATGATTCAATCTGTATCCATGCTTACCTCCTAGATTATATATATATATTATAATATTAGATAGATAAATAGATAATTGATGATAAATTAGATAGATAGATAGATAGATAGATAGATAGATAGATAGATTAGATAGATGATAGATAGGTAGGTATCTTTTTGGTTTCCAAATTTATATTAACAGCCAAGACCTCCCTGCATTACTCTATATTCATATTGCCTCCTTGACAGATCCATGGGAATGTTTAATAGGCTTCTTAAACTTAACAGACCCAGAGCAGAATTTCCTTTTACCCTGCCCCTCCCACTGCCTACCCCATTCCATCCTTCTAGTTTCTCAGACCAAAAACCTTGGAGTCATCCTTAACTCCTCTCTTTTTCTGATTCCATGTCTAACACATTAGCAAACCTTACTGGATCTATCTGCAAAATAAATCCACTTCTCATTATCCCAACCACTACCACCCTGCTCAGGGCCATCACCATCTTTTACCTGATTCTTGCCATAGCCTCCTAACTGGTCCTCTTTCACCCCATAGGCAGTCTATTCTCAACCCAGAACCCAGTGATCCTTTCAAAACTATGGTCAAGCTCATGTCACGCAATTACTCAAAACTGTCCAATGGCATTCATTCCACTCGGAGTAAAAGCTTCGTTCCTTACAGTGGCCTATAAGGGCCTATGCAATCTACATTCCTGCCCCCTCTTCCTTCATCTATTACCACTTTCCTTCTTTCTCTCCTCCAGCCACCTGGCCGTTTAATAACTGCCAAGCAAACATGACATGTGTCTCCCTCTGCCTGTGAGACCTTTCCACCAGTTATTGCCATGTCTAGCTGCTTCATTTCCAGTTACTCAGTTTACCAAATTCACTCAGTTAATTGGTGAATAATTCCATGACCCTACTCTTTAAAGTAGCTTTCTTCTTCCTTCCCACATTTCCTTGGTTATATGTTCTCCATAGACCAAATCACTATATGCACATGGGTGTATATGTATATCCTTGTATATATACACTACATGTACATATAATTTACATATATACATATTTGGTCTATCTCTGTACTCTAGAATGTAAGCTATATGAATAGGAAATTTTTTGTACATTCTGTTCATGTCCCGAGTCTACAACAGTTGGACTCTAGCAATAGTTGGAGCAAAAAAGTTATTAGTTGAATGGATTAATATGCACATTCATATTTTTATTAAGGTATTATTGATATATACTCTTATGAAGGTTTCACATGAAAAACAATGTGGTTACTACATTTACCCATATTATCAAGTCCCCACCCATACCCCAATGCAGTCACTGTCCTTTGGTGTAGTAAGAGGCCAAAGATTCACTATCTGCCTTCTCGGTGCTACACTGTTTTCCCTGTGACCCCCCACACCATGTGCACTAAACATAATACTCCTCGATCCCCTTCTCCCTCCCTCCCCAACCGCCCTCCCCCACCCCTCCCCTTTGGTAACCACTAGTTTCTTCTTGGAGTCTCTGAGTCTGCTGCTATTTTGTTCCTTCAGTTTTGTTTGGTTGTTATACTCCACAAATAAGGGAAATCATATGGCACGTGTCTTTCTCCGCCTGGCTTATTTCACTGAGCAAAATATCCTCCAGCTCCATCCATGTTGTTGCAAATGGTAGGATTTGTTTCTTTCTTATGGCTGATTAGTATTCCATTGTGTATATGTACCACACCTTCTTTATCCATTCATCTACTGATGGACACTTAGGTTGCTTCCATATCTTGGCTATTGTAACAAGTGCTGCAATAAACATAGGGGTAAATATGTCCTTTTGAATCTGAAAAGTTGTATTCTTTCGGTAAATTCCAAGGAGTGGGATTCCCAGGTCAAATGGTATTTGTATTTTGAGTTTTTCAAGGAACCTCCATATTGCTTTCCACAATGATTGAACTAGCTTACATCTTACATTCCCACCAGCAGAGTAGGAGGGTTCCCCTTTCTCTGCATCCTCACCAGCATTTGCTGTTCTTAGTCTTTTGGATGCAGGCCATCCTTACTGTTGTGAGGTGATATCTCATTGTGGTTTCAATCTGCATTTCCCTGATGATTAGTGATGTGGAGCATCTTTTCATGTGTCTGTTGGCCATCTGAATTTCTTCTTTGGAGAACTGTCTCTTCATATCCATCACCCATTTTTTAACAAGGTTATTTGTTTTTTGGGTGTTCAGGCATGTAAGTTCTCTATATATTTTGGATATTAACACCTTTTCAGATATGTCATTTACAAATATATTCTCCCATACTGTAGGATGCCTTTTTGTTCTGTTGATTGTGTCCTTTGCCATACAGAAGCTTTTTAGTTTTATGTAGTCCCATGAGTTCATTTTTGCTTTTGTTTCCCTTGCTTGAGGAGATGCATTCAGGAAGAAGTTGCTCATGCTTATATTCAGGAGATTTTTTCCTATGTTGTCTTCTAAGAGTTTTATGGTTTCACTACTTACATTCAGGTCTTTGATCCATTTTGTTTACTTTTGTGTATGGGGTTAGACAGTAGTCCAGTTTCATTCTCTTACGTGTAACTGTCCAGTTTTGCCAACACCAGCTGTTGAAGAGGCTGTCATTTCCCCATTGTATGTCCATGGCTCCTTTATCATATATTAATTGACCATATATGGTTGGGTTTATAGCAGGGCTCTCTACTCTGTTCCATTGGTCTATGGGTCTGTTCTTGTGCCAAGACCAAATTGTCTTGATTACTGTGGCTTTGTAGTAGAGATTGAAGTTTGGGAGCAAATCCCCCCAGTTTTATTCTTCCTCCTCAGGATTGCTTTGGCTATTTGGGGTCTTTTGTGGTTCCATATGAATTTTATAATGATTTTCTCTAGTTCATTGAAGAATGCTGTTGATATTTTGATAGGAATTGCATTGAATCTGTAGATTGTTTTAGACAGGATGGCCATTTTGACAATATTAATTCTTCCTATCCATGAGCGTTAAATGTGTTTTCATTTATTGGTATCTTCTTTAATTTTTCTCATGAGTGTCTTGTAGTTTTCAGAGTATAGGTCCTTCACTTCCTTGGTTAGGTTTATTCCTAGGTATTTTATTCTTTTTGATGCAACTGTGAATAGAATTGTTTTCCTGATTTCTCTCTCTGCTAGTTCATTGTTAGTGTATGCTAATGGCACAGATTTCTGCGTGTTAATTTTGTATCCCACAACTTTGCTGAATTCAGATATTAGATCTAGTAGTTTTGGAGTAGATTCTTTGGGTTTTTTATGTACAATATCATGTCACCTGCAAACAGGGACAGTTTAACTTCTTCCTTGCCAATCTGGATGCCTTTTATTTCTTTATGTTGTCTGAGTGCCATGGCTAGGACCTCCAGTACTATGTTGAATAGAAGTGGGGAGAGTGGGCATCCTTCTCTTGTGCCCAATCTTAAAGGAAAAGCTTTCAGCTTCTCACTGTTAAGTATAATGTTGGCTGTGGGTTTGTCACATATGGCCTTTATTATGTTGAGGTACTTGCCCTCTATACCCATTTTGTTGAGAATTTTTATCATGAATGGATGTTAAATTTTGTCAAATGCTTTTTCAGCATCTATGGAGATGATCATGTGATTTTTGTCCTTTTTGTTGATGTGGTGGGTGATGTTGATGGATTTTCTAATGTTGTATCATCCTTGAATCCCTGGAATAAATCCTACTTGATCATGATGGATGATCTTTTTATGTATTTTTGAATTCGACTTGCTAATATTTTGTTGAGTATTTTTGCATCTATGTTCATCAGGGATATTGGTCTGTAATTTTCTTTTTTTGTGGTGTCTTTGCCTGGTTTTGGTATTAGAGTGATGCTGGCCTCATAGAATGAGTTTGGAAGTATTCCCTCTTCTTCTAGTCTTTGGAAAACTTTAAGGAGGATGGGTATTAGGTCTTCACTAAATGTTTAATAAAATTCAGTGGTGAAGCCATCTAGTCCAGGAGTTTTGTTCTTAGGTAGGTTTTTGATTACCAATTCAATTTCATTGCTGGTAATTGGTCTGTTCAGATTTTCTGTTTCTGAGTCAGCCTTGGAAGGTTGTATTTTTCTAGAAAATTGTCCATTTTTTCTAGGTTATCTGGTTTGTTAGCATATAATTTTTCACAGCATTCTCTAATAATTCTTTGTATTTCTGTGGTGTCCGTAGTGATTTTTCCTTTCTCATTTCTGATTCTGTTTATGTGCGTAGACTTCTCTTTTTTTCTTGATAAGTCTGGCTAGGGGTTTATATATTTTGTTTATTTTCTCGAAGAACCAGCTCCTGCTTTCATTGATTCTTTCTATTGTTTTATTCTTCTCGATTTTATTGATTTCTGCTCTAATCTTTATTATGTCCCTCCTTCTACTGATTTTGGGCCTCATTTGTTCTTCTTTTTCTAGTTTCATTAATTGTGAGTTTAGACTGCTCATATGGGATTGTTCTTATTTACTGAGGTAGGCCTGTATTGAAATATACTTTCCTCTTAACATGGCCTTCACAGTGTCCCACAGATTTTGCTGCATTGAATTATTGTTGTCATTTGTCTCCATATATTGCGTGATCTCTGGTTTTATTTGGTCATTGATCCATTGGTTATTTAGGAGCATGTTGTGAAGCCTCCATGTGTTTGTGGGATTTTTCATTTTCTTTGCATGATTTATTTCTACTTTCATACCTTTGTTGTCTGAGAAACTGGTTGGTACAATTTCAATCTTTTTTAATTTACCAAGGCTCTTTTTGTGGTCTAGTATATGATCTATTCTTGAAAATGTTCCATGTGCACTTGAGAAGAATGTGTATTCTGCTACTTTTGGATGTAGAGTTCTGTAGATGTCTGTTAGGTCCATCTGTTCTATTGTGTTGTTCAGTGCCTCTGTCTCCCTACTTATTTTCTGTCTGGTTGATCTGCTCTTCAGAGTGAGTGGAGTGCTGAAGTGTCCTAAAATGAATGCATTGCATTCTATTTCTCTTTTTAATTCTGTTAGCATTTGTTTCACATTTGTAGGTGCTCCTATGTGTTGGACGCATAGATATTTATAATGGTTATATCTTTTTGTTTGATTGACCCTTTTGTCATTATGTAATGTCCTTCTTTGTCTCTTGTGACTTCCTTTGTTTTGAGGTCTATTTTGTCTGTTACAAGTACAGCAACTCCTGCTTTTTTCTCCCTATTAGTTGCATGAAATATCTTTTTCCATCCCTTCACTTTTAGTCTGTGTATGTCTTTGGGTTTAAGATGAGTTTCTTGTAGGCAGCATATAGATGGGTCTTGCTTTTTTATCCATTCTGTTACTCTGTGTCTTTTGATTGGTGCATTCAGTCCATTTACATTTAGGGTGATTATCGATAGATATGTATTTACTGGCATTGCAGGCCTTAGATTCGTGGTTACCAAAGTTTCAAGGTTAACTTCCTTACTATCTAAGAGTCTAACAACTCACTTAATGTACTATTACAAACACAATCTAAAGGTTCTTTTTTTTTTCTTCCTCATTTTTCTTCCTCCTCCATTCTTTATATATTAGGTATCATATTCTGTACTCTTTGTCGATCCCTTGATTGACTTTGGAGATAGTTATTTTAATTTTTGCATTTGCTTAGTAATTAACTGTTTTACTTTCTTTACTGTGGTTTTATACCCTCTGGTGACAGCTATTAAACCTTAGGAACACTTCCATCTATAGCAGTCCCTCCAAAATACACTGTAGAAATGGTTTGTGGGAGGTAAATTCTCTCAGCTTTTGCTCTTCTGGAAATTGTTTAATCCCTCCTTCAAATTTAAATGATAATCTTGACAGATAAAGTAATCTTGGTTCAAGACCCTTCTGCTTCATTGCATTAAATACATCATGCCACTCCCTTCTGGCCTGTAAGGTTTCTGCTGAGTAGTCTGATGATAGCCTGATGGGCTTTCCTTTGTATGTGATCTTATTTCTCTCTCTGGCTGCTTATAATAGTCTGTCCTTATCCTTGATCTTTGCCATTTTAATTACTATATGTCTTGTGTTGTGTTCCTTGGGTCCCTTGTGTTGGGAGATCTGTGCATCTCCATGGCCTGAGAGACTATGTCCTTCCCCAGATTGAGGAATTTTTCAGCAATTACCTCCTTAATGACATTTTCTATCCCTTTTTCTCTCTCTTCTTCTTCTGGTACCCCTATAATGCGAATACTGTTCCATTTGGATTGGTCACCCAGTTCTCTCAATATTCTTTCATTCTTAGAGATCCTTTTCCTCTCTGTGCCTCAGCTTCTTTACATTCCTCTTCTCTAGTTTCTATTTCATTTATTGTCTCCTCCACCGTATCCAATCTGATTTTAATACTCTCCATTGTGCTCTTCAACAATTGGGTCTCTGACCGGAATTCATTCCTGAGTTCTTGAATATCTTTCCTTACCTCCATGAGCATGTTAATGATTTTTATTTTGAACTCCCTTTCAGGAAGAGTCATGAGGGTGATGTCATTTAAATCTTTCTCAGGAATGGTATTAATAATTTTACTCTGAACCAGGTTCCTTTAGCGTTTCATATTTGTATATGGCGCCCTCTAGTGCCTAGAATCTCTACTCCCTGGAGCTGCTCAGCCCCTGAAGTAATGTCGGGGGTCACAGGGGAGTGATATTGGTGCCTGGAGGGAGGAAAGAGCTGTTTCCTGCTACCCGGCTGCTATGCCAGTCTCCACTGCCTGAACCAGTGGGCTGAGCACACAGGTATAAGCCTCTATGCTTTGTGTTTATAGTTGCTGTAGGCAGACCTTTCCTCTGGCTGGCCTAATGCCAGGGTAGGGTTTGCCAGTTTGCGGGCCAGGTGGGGCTGGCCGGGAGAAAGGTGCAGCAGGCTGCGAACCATGGAGGGGGTCCTTGGAGCTGTGTAGCCAGCCAGGGAGTTGGAGCACCTGAAGATCGTCTAAGGAGGAAGATTTCTTTTTCCTCCTTAAATATGGGAGTCTATATGGCAAAGCTCCCAACCTGCTGGGCAGAGTGCACCCGGATAATTTTGTCTACCTGTCCTCTCTCCTGAGCAGTAAGCTCTGTGCAATCCTTACCCCCTTAGCAGCCTTCTTGCTAAGGGCTTCCTTGTTAGGAAGTCTCTCAGACTGCCTGCCTTTCTTTTGTCCCAGAGCAACCAGATATGGATCCCTCCTTTCCACAAGCAGCTGGAATCTCAGTCTCTCCAGGAATTGTGCCTGTCTTAGCTTTCCAAACTCGTAATTATGAGAGTATCATGCAAGCACCATGAAATGTAGGTTTGTGCTCCCAGAGCAGATCCCT
>JAQQAC010002594.1:6456308-6709986 GCA_029783875.1 Phataginus tricuspis | reverse complement strand
CCTGGCTTATTTCACTGAGCAAAATATCCTCCAGCTCCATCCATGTTGTTGCAAATGGTAGGATTTGTTTCTTTCTTATGGCTGATTAGTATTCCATTGTGTATATGTACCACACCTTCTTTATCCATTCATCTACTGATGGACACTTAGGTTGCTTCCATATCTTGGCTATTGTAAAAAGTGCTGCAATAAACATAGGGGTAAATATGTCCTTTTGAATCTGAAAAGTTGTATTCTTTCGGTAAATTCCAAGGAGTGGGATTCCCAGGTCAAATGGTATTTGTATTTTGAGTTTTTCAAGGAACCTCCATATTGCTTTCCACAATGGTTGAACTAGCTTACATCTTACATTCCCACCAGCAGAGTAGGAGGGTTCCCCTTTCTCTGCATCCTCACCAGCATTTGCTGTTCTTAGTCTTTTGGATGCAGGCCATCCTTACTGTTGTGAGGTGATATCTCATTGTGGTTTCAATCTGCATTTCCCTGATGATTAGTGATGTGGAGCATCTTTTCATGTGTCTGTTGGCCATCTGAATTTCTTCTTTGGAGAACTGTCTCTTCATATCCATCACCCATTTTTTAACAAGGTTATTTGTTTTTTGGGTGTTCAGGCATGTAAGTTCTCTATATATTTTGGATATTAACACCTTTTCAGATATGTCATTTACAAATATATTCTCCCATACTGTAGGATGCCTTTTTGTTCTGTTGATTGTGTCCTTTGCCATACAGAAGCTTTTTAGTTTTATGTAGTCCCATGAGTTCATTTTTGCTTTTGTTTCCCTTGCTTGAGGAGATGCATTCAGGAAGAAGTTGCTCATGCTTATATTCAGGAGATTTTTTCCTATGTTGTCTTCTAAGAGTTTTATGGTTTCACTACTTACATTCAGGTCTTTGATCCATTTTGTTTACTTTTGTGTATGGGGTTAGACAGTAGTCCAGTTTCATTCTCTTACGTGTAACTGTCCAGTTTTGCCAACACCAGCTGTTGAAGAGGCTGTCATTTCCCCATTGTATGTCCATGGCTCCTTTATCATATATTAATTGACCATATATGGTTGGGTTTATAGCAGGGCTCTCTACTCTGTTCCATTGGTCTATGGGTCTGTTCTTGTGCCAAGACCAAATTGTCTTGATTACTGTGGCTTTGTAGTAGAGATTGAAGTTTGGGAGCAAATCCCCCCAGTTTTATTCTTCCTCCTCAGGATTGCTTTGGCTATTTGGGGTCTTTTGTGGTTCCATATGAATTTTATAATGATTTTCTCTAGTTCATTGAAGAATGCTGTTGATATTTTGATAGGAATTGCATTGAATCTGTAGATTGTTTTAGACAGGATGGCCATTTTGACAATATTAATTCTTCCTATCCATGAGCGTTAAATGTGTTTTCATTTATTGGTATCTTCTTTAATTTTTCTCATGAGTGTCTTGTAGTTTTCAGAGTATAGGTCCTTCACTTCCTTGGTTAGGTTTATTCCTAGGTATTTTATTCTTTTTGATGCAACTGTGAATGGAATTGTTTTCCTGATTTCTCTCTCTTCTAGGTCATTGTTAGTGTATGCTAATGGCACAGATTTCTGCGTGTTAATTTTGTATCCCACAACTTTGCTGAATTCAGATATTAGATCTAGTAGTTTTGGAGTAGATTCTTTGGGTTTTTTATGTACAATATCATGTCACCTGCAAACAGGGACAGTTTAACTTCTTCCTTGCCAATCTGGATGCCTTTTATTTCTTTATGTTGTCTGAGTGCCATGGCTAGGACCTCCAGTACTATGTTGAATAGAAGTGGGGAGAGTGGGCATCCTTCTCTTGTGCCCAATCTTAAAGGAAAAGCTTTCAGCTTCTCACTGTTAAGTATAATGTTGGCTGTGGGTTTGTCACATATGGCCTTTATTATGTTGAGGTACTTGCCCTCTATACCCATTTTGTTGAGAATTTTTATCATGAATGGATGTTAAATTTTGTCAAATGCTTTTTCAGCATCTATGGAGATGATCATGTGATTTTTGTCCTTTTTGTTGATGTGGTGGGTGATGTTGATGGATTTTCTAATGTTGTATCATCCTTGAATCCCTGGAATAAATCCTACTTGATCATGATGGATGATCTTTTTATGTATTTTTGAATTCGACTTGCTAATATTTTGTTGAGTATTTTTGCATCTATGTTCATCAGGGATATTGGTCTGTAATTTTCTTTTTTTGTGGTGTCTTTGCCTGGTTTTGGTATTAGAGTGATGCTGGCCTCATAGAATGAGTTTGGAAGTATTCCCTCTTCTTCTAGTCTTTGGAAAACTTTAAGGAGGATGGGTATTAGGTCTTCACTAAATGTTTAATAAAATTCAGTGGTGAAGCCATCTAGTCCAGGAGTTTTGTTCTTAGGTAGGTTTTTGATTACCAATTCAATTTCATTGCTGGTAATTGGTCTGTTCAGATTTTCTGTTTCTGAGTCAGCCTTGGAAGGTTGTATTTTTCTAGAAAATTGTCCATTTTTTCTAGGTTATCTGGTTTGTTAGCATATAATTTTTCACAGCATTCTCTAATAATTCTTTGTATTTCTGTGGTGTCCGTAGTGATTTTTCCTTTCTCATTTCTGATTCTGTTTATGTGCGTAGACTTCTCTTTTTTTCTTGATAAGTCTGGCTAGGGGTTTATATATTTTGTTTATTTTCTCGAAGAACCAGCTCCTGCTTTCATTGATTCTTTCTATTGTTTTATTCTTCTCGATTTTATTGATTTCTGCTCTAATCTTTATTATGTCCCTCCTTCTACTGATTTTGGGCCTCATTTGTTCTTCTTTTTCTAGTTTCATTAATTGTGAGTTTAGACTGCTCATATGGGATTGTTCTTATTTACTGAGGTAGGCCTGTATTGAAATATACTTTCCTCTTAACATGGCCTTCACAGTGTCCCACAGATTTTGCTGCATTGAATTATTGTTGTCATTTGTCTCCATATATTGCGTGATCTCTGGTTTTATTTGGTCATTGATCCATTGGTTATTTAGGAGCATGTTGTGAAGCCTCCATGTGTTTGTGGGATTTTTCATTTTCTTTGCATGATTTATTTCTACTTTCATACCTTTGTTGTCTGAGAAACTGGTTGGTACAATTTCAATCTTTTTTAATTTACCAAGGCTCTTTTTGTGGTCTAGTATATGATCTATTCTTGAAAATGTTCCATGTGCACTTGAGAAGAATGTGTATTCTGCTACTTTTGGATGTAGAGTTCTGTAGATGTCTGTTAGGTCCATCTGTTCTATTGTGTTGTTCAGTGCCTCTGTCTCCCTACTTATTTTCTGTCTGGTTGATCTGCTCTTCAGAGTGAGTGGAGTGCTGAAGTGTCCTAAAATGAATGCATTGCATTCTATTTCTCTTTTTAATTCTGTTAGCATTTGTTTCACATTTGTAGGTGCTCCTATGTGTTGGACGCATAGATATTTATAATGGTTATATCTTTTTGTTTGATTGACCCTTTTGTCATTATGTAATGTCCTTCTTTGTCTCTTGTGACTTCCTTTGTTTTGAGGTCTATTTTGTCTGTTACAAGTACAGCAACTCCTGCTTTTTTCTCCCTATTAGTTGCATGAAATATCTTTTTCCATCCCTTCACTTTTAGTCTGTGTATGTCTTTGGGTTTAAGATGAGTTTCTTGTAGGCAGCATATAGATGGGTCTTGCTTTTTTATCCATTCTGTTACTCTGTGTCTTTTGATTGGTGCATTCAGTCCATTTACATTTAGGGTGATTATCGATAGATATGTATTTACTGGCATTGCAGGCCTTAGATTCGTGGTTACCAAAGTTTCAAGGTTAACTTCCTTACTATCTAAGAGTCTAACAACTCACTTAATGTACTATTACAAACACAATCTAAAGGTTCTTTTTTTTTTCTTCCTCATTTTTCTTCCTCCTCCATTCTTTATATATTAGGTATCATATTCTGTACTCTTTGTCGATCCCTTGATTGACTTTGGAGATAGTTATTTTAATTTTTGCATTTGCTTAGTAATTAACTGTTTTACTTTCTTTACTGTGGTTTTATACCCTCTGGTGACAGCTATTAAACCTTAGGAACACTTCCATCTATAGCAGTCCCTCCAAAATACACTGTAGAAATGGTTTGTGGGAGGTAAATTCTCTCAGCTTTTGCTCTTCTGGAAATTGTTTAATCCCTCCTTCAAATTTAAATGATAATCTTGACAGATAAAGTAATCTTGGTTCAAGACCCTTCTGCTTCATTGCATTAAATACATCATGCCACTCCCTTCTGGCCTGTAAGGTTTCTGCTGAGTAGTCTGATGATAGCCTGATGGGCTTTCCTTTGTATGTGATCTTATTTCTCTCTCTGGCTGCTTATAATAGTCTGTCCTTATCCTTGATCTTTGCCATTTTAATTACTATATGTCTTGTGTTGTGTTCCTTGGGTCCCTTGTGTTGGGAGATCTGTGCATCTCCATGGCCTGAGAGACTATGTCCTTCCCCAGATTGAGGAATTTTTCAGCAATTACCTCCTTAATGACATTTTCTATCCCTTTTTCTCTCTCTTCTTCTTCTGGTACCCCTATAATGCGAATACTGTTCCATTTGGATTGGTCACACAGTTCTCTCAATATTCTTTCATTCTTAGAGATCCTTTTCCTCTCTGTGCCTCAGCTTCTTTACATTCCTCTTCTCTAGTTTCTATTTCATTTATCGTCTCCTCCACTGTATCCAGTGTACTTGTAATACCGTCTATAGTGCTCTTCAGTGATTGGATCTCCGACCGGAATTCATTCCTGAGTTCTTTAATATCTTTCCTTACCTCCATGAGCATGTTAATGATTTTTATATTGAACTCCCTTTTGGGAAGAATCATGATGTTGATGTCATTTAAATGTTTCTCAGGAATTAATAATTTTACTCTTAACCAGGTTCCTTTGGCATTTCATATTTGTGTATGGCGCCCTCTAGTGCCTAGAATCTCTACTCCCTGGAGCTGCTCAGCCCCTGAAGTAATGTCGGGGGTCGCAGGGGAGTGATATTGGTGCCTGGAGGGAGGAAAGAGCTGTTTCCTGCTACCCGGCTGCTATGCCAGTCTCCACTGCCTGAACCAGTGGGCTGAGCACACAGGTATAAGCCTCTATGCTTTGTGTTTATAGTTGCTGTAGGCAGACCTTTCCTCTGGCTGGCCTAATGCCAGGGTAGGGTTTGCCAGTTTGCGGGCCAGGTGGGGCTGGCCGGGAGAAAGGTGCAGCAGGCTGCGAACCATGGAGGGGGTCCTTGGAGCTGTGTAGCCAGCCAGGGAGTTGGAGCACCTGAAGATCGTCTAAGGAGGAAGATTTCTTTTTCCTCCTTAAATATGGGAGTCTATATGGCAAAGCTCCCAACCTGCTGGGCAGAGTGCACCCGGATAATTTTGTCTACCTGTCCTCTCTCCTGAGCAGTAAGCTCTGTGCAATCCTTACCCCCTTAGCAGCCTTCTTGCTAAGGGCTTCCTTGTTAGGAAGTCTCTCAGACTGCCTGCCTTTCTTTTGTCCCAGAGCAACCAGATATGGATCCCTCCTTTCCACAAGCAGCTGGAATCTCAGTCTCTCCAGGAATTGTGCCTGTCTTAGCTTTCCAAACTCGTAATTATGAGAGTATCATGCAAGCACCATGAAATGTAGGTTTGTGCTCCCAGAGCAGATCCCTGGAGTTAGGTATTCAGCAATCCCAGGCCTCCACTCCCTCCCTGCTCGGTTTCTCTTCCTCTGCCAATGAGCTGTGGTGGGGGAAGGGCTTGGGTCCCGCCGGGCCACAGCTTTGGTACCTTATCCTGTTCTGTGAGGTCTGCTCTTTTCTCCAGGTGTATGCAGTCTGGCACAGTCCTCTTTCCTGTTGCTCTTTCAGGATTAGTTGTATTAATTATATTTTCATACATGCGGTTTTAGGAGGAAGCCTGTATCTCACCTCTTATGCCATCTTTAATCCAAGAGACGCACATTCATATTTTTAACAGAAATATAATCTTCATCATTTAAAAGATTGACTCTTCTATACTTTGGCATTTCAACAAAGCCTCCTCTTGCATTTTGATCCTTTACACTTAAATTTAAGAAGAAGAAAAAATATGTTATTTTCTATACTTGGCAACCTAATGAATTTCCTCTGTGTAGTTTATTCATTTTAATGCCATATTATTTCCTTGTCTAACTATTGACAGGGAAAAGAAGTGGAATTAATGGCTAATCTTTCAGAAGGATTCCCCCGAAGCACTACTGCATGAGGCAGAAGAGGTTTTTCCTTACTAGGACATGTTTTCATGTTCTAGTGTATATTTAGACACTGAATCCCTTTAAAACTTATGGGAGGTCTGTGGGCCAAACGCATGTGTAGGAAGCAAAAGACAATGGCGCGGTGAAAGCAAGCTGTGGAGGAAGATCTTCTAGCTTGCTGTTGCCTAATCTGTCACATGAAAGGCTTATTTTAACACTTCCATTAGATAAAACTAACCGAAAAAATGCCATGTACAGTATTTTTTCGATCACCTTGCTCTTATTTCTATGAATGCCTCCTCTTCACTTGAGTCATGTATTGGGGTAAGAAAAAGAGGGCAGTTCACCTAAATCAGAAATGCCATCCTATTCTTAATGACTAACTCTGAAAATAAAACTAGAAAATTGCAAACACAATTTTGGTAAAGCTTGAAGCTGTAAATTACCAGTAAATAATTAACCAAGTTGCAAATAGTCAATGAAAAAGTGTTTGATCAGAGTGGTTGTGGTTGGGTTGGTTTGTTGTGTAAGAGACCTGGAGATTTGTTCTAATGTGGGGCATTCTCTTAACTTCAAGACAGGCTTAGCAGTGGCTCTCCTACTCCATACTGCAGCCATAGCCACACTCGTATTCTTCTCTGTTCTTTAACACATTCTTACTTATATAGCAGTTTATCAAAAAGAGTAAACTCCTTGACTTTTTTTCTCCAGCTATTGCTAACCAGTACTCCCTGTTGCAAGCTCCTTTCACTGCTCTAAATAATATCTCTGGCATACCCCATACCTTTCCAGTTCTCTTTCAGCATCAACAAAATTTCATTTAAGTAACTATGATTCACTTTCAGGTACTAAAAAATTCCACCCAGTAAAATTTAGAACTTCAATATGACTTTCATTCCAAAGCTTCATGCCTCCTGACAGTTCAGCTTGATCACCGGGTGAGGGAACTGCAATGACAAAATGGTCTTTGGTTCCCCCGTTCCTTCCTCCATTTACACTGTCTTTGCCTACAGATTCTCCCAGGGTGAAGGCAGAGGGTAGGAGGAATTGTGAACATAAAGATTCCTTATGTGACAGATGTATTGTAATTCTTCATACCAGATGCCCTCATGGGCAAATTTGTGCCCTTAGGGGGATCCCTCCAGGGGCCTCCACATGCACATTTCCCTTAGATGAGTGATGCATCTCCAGCTGACTTATGGCAACTGCTGTCTTTGGTGTACCTCTTGGCCTTTTATGCTGGGGGTCTCTCTCCCCAGACAACTTCTCTCTTGGATAAGAGCTCCGTGAGATAACTGGAGCCCTTTCATGGCAGCCACGTGGGCCATGGAAGATTTGTTCATGCTTAACCCACCAAATGACAAAAGGAATTTATTAGGCCTGTGTCTTCTCTATTCGTCCTGCTGTTGCAAGTTGTTGCAGACAGCTTCACGGCTAAGAATTCTCCAGGCTGGTAGCAGACAGGAAGCAAGCGCCAGTTTCTTTGTTAATGTATGTCTCTGCATTAGGTGACCTGTCAAGGTCCCTGAAGATTTTTCCTACTAGCTTCCAGTCTGGATAGAACACTAGACAAGCTTAAAAGTTTCTGTAGCTCCATAAGCAACCAGGCAGGAAATAAGATTCCATTCGCTATTACTTCCTGGCATCTTCATATCTAAGATTTGTTCTCTTAGAAGCCCATTATTTGGCTTGCAGTAGGTGCCAGAATTCCATCCCCCATTTCCTTGAGGGAAAAGAAAATGCCATAATACTCTAAATTAATTCAGCGACACATCTATTTTAACTACCCTCCCCTAATCACTCGAAAGTTTCTCTTCTCTAATAGAAATTGGTAGTAGGACTGATAGTCCCTAGAGAGGTTCTGGTATTTTTAGCAATTAGTTATTGAAGTGGTTAGCATCTTTCTTTAAAAGGTGAGTGTACTTAAACTTTTCTCAGGTTTATAACCTCAGCTAAAATTCTAAGACTATTCAACATCCTATGTCACCTATCTCACCACTGCAGAATCTCTGTCCTTCTGCCTTGAAATGAAAAGGTTTGTGCAGTAGGCTGAATTAAGGCCCCCCCAAAATATTCCTATCCTATCCCTGAGTAATCATGAATATGTTGCCTTAAAAGGAACTTTGCAGATGTGATTAAGTTGAGGATTGTGAGATGTGGAAATTACCCTGCATTGTGCAGGTGAGGCCTAGATGTAA
Organism: Phataginus tricuspis; assembly: GCA_029783875.1. Lineage (NCBI taxonomy): Eukaryota > Metazoa > Chordata > Mammalia > Pholidota > Manidae > Phataginus > Phataginus tricuspis. The sequence goes on along the minus strand of JAQQAC010002594.1, from coordinate 6,701,552 downwards.
TCACAAATGTCTTTATAAAAGGAAGGCTCAGGGAGGTTTGACCTCAGAAGTAGGAGATGTGATGGTAAAATCAAGAGGTTGGAGTGATGCAAGGTCAGGGGCCAAGATATGCAGGAGGCCTCCAGAATTAAAACATGAAAGGAAACAGATTTTCCCCCTGCAGCCTCCAGGAGGAAACAGTCCTACTTACACCTTGACTTTACCTGGTGAAACTGGTTTAGTGCTTCTGGGCTCCAGAACAAGGAGAGAATCAAGGTTTGTTGTTTTAAGCTACTGAACTGTCTTAAGTTGTCACAGCAGCCACAGTACATGAATACACATTATCTCACTTAGGGTGCATTTAACTATAAGTAATTAAAATCACAGGCTCAAATGGACTTAAACAATAAGAAAATATATCATTTCACATATCAGGGAATCTAGAGCAGGGCAAATTTTAGGCGTGGTAAAATCAAGACTCAAGCTACTTCCCATTCCTCTGTTCTGCCTATATGTGTTTTTGTCCTGAGCCCGCTTGCGTAAGGCTCACAAGGTGGCTGCCAGCAACAGCAGCACAATATGCTATCTCATTCTCGATTTAAAAAAAAGCTATCCCTCAGTTGTTGTCTGCAAATCCTGCCCTTTAATCTGATTTGGCCAGATTGGGACACATGCTCGTCCCTAGGCCAATAACTATCTAGTAATACGATTTTTAATTAATTAAACAAGTATTTCTGAACCAGTCACAAGCAAGGACGGGGATTAGCATAATTGGCTTTAACTAATCAGGATCTGCCCCTGGATGAATATCTGGGCAAAAATGGCATTAGGAAAGGGGCAATAAAACTTGTCATTGAACTGGAACACCACTGAGAATGGAAGGGGCACTATCAGGACTTCCACCAAGGCAAAACCTGGTCCTGCCCGCTCAGCCTGGAGCTTCCAGTCCCCCTCTGCGCAGCAGGTAATAGCATCACGTACAAGCATTTTGATAAAGGCTGATTGGAATGCTCCTTTGGTTTAAGAACAACTTCTGAGAACAAAGGATTGCAAAAACAAAAACACTTGATCTGCAGGGCTGCCGACTTACTAGAGTCATATAATGGGACTAAAGTCATATAATGGGAACCAAGCTCTTAAATGACCAAGTTTTCTTCGTGCAGTTTCCATGCTCTTTCCACACAGCAGTTCATGTAATGAGGACTCAAATACAAAAGCTGCCGTCCCTGTAATAGTTACCTAGGGCTGCCGTTAACAGTTACGGCTGAAACAGAAACGTATTGCCTCCCAGGCCCGGAGGCTGAAAGCCTGAAGTCAAGGTGCTGGGAGGGCTGGTTCCTTCCGAGGCCTGTGAGGGAAGGTCTTGTTCCAGGCCCTGCTCCTTAGCTTGGAGACGGCCATCTTCCCCGTATGTCTCTTCACATTGTCTTCTCTCTACATGTGTCTCTGTGTCCAAATTTCCCCTTTTATAAGGATACCAGTCATATTGGATTACTGTGCATGTGTATGTGTATGTGTGTGTGTGTATATTTATGACATTTGTGTGCATACATATATCCTACGCGTGTACACATGTGCATGCCTGTGGGTATTTATGTGTGTATATATGGGTATATATGAATACATATATATATAGCATGTATGAGTACACGTGTGTTTGTGTAAAAGCATGCCCTTGATTTTTATTTTGAAATATCATATTCATATTTTTATAATAAAAGTTCTCCTTTGAGGAAATGAGTAAACTAATACCAGAATCTTGAATAAACATAAAAATCAGTAGTGGTTCCATTATAATAATGTAGACACTAGGGTTCATTTCTACCACAATGAACCAATTAAACTAGAACTGAGGTCAAAAGATTCCACACTATATTTTATTTTTCTTTCTTTTTCCTCATTACAATTTAATTATATAAAGTAGAATTCCAACAGAATGATTGCCAGGAAAGTTTTATTATCAACCTTTCCTGATATCTCTTTGTTAAATAGCTTCTAATGTGAAATCCTTATTCATTATCTAGATTCTTTTTTATTAAAGATTGATTTCAGAAAAGACTTCATGTTCTTATAACTTTCCATCTTTGATAATTTTACCTGCATTTGACATTTTATTAAAAAGAAACCAATTTCTCTTCTTGATGACTCACTGAGTTCCTCATATTAAATATTCCTTTGTAGGAATTTGTTTATTATATGAACTCATGGCCTGCACCAGCACTCACACCCAAGCACACCCAAATAAAAACATAATAAATAGGGCCTCCATGGCCCTCCACTCTCAGCATACCCCCCCCCCCACAGGGGCAAGTCTAGTGAAAGACAGTTTCTAATAAATTATGGAGCTCACACCACTCCTCCTCTGTGCCTCTACTTGCTTTTCTCCTTCTGCTCTGGCCTCACCCACCCATTCTGACTTCCTACCAGAAAGACATCCTATCTTGTTTCTGTGCACCTCTGTGCTCAGCAATCCAAAGTTATATGATATACATTCCTAGTGTCACTGACATTTGAACTGTGAGCTCTTAAAGAATAATTAAATTCAAAATCCAAAATTATTAGACCTCCAAATATCGCTTTCAAGCAACAAAAGCCTGTAGGGCCCTTAAATTACTGGCACAGAGCTCTGCCTCCCCATCTACTCAGAAAGCTGATTCTTCCTATTACATCTAGAGGAACAGTGGAACACAACAGCATATCTGGGTATCCAATTTTCCCAGAGTGTGGAGGTAAAATAGGACTCTTACCTTCCTCTCTACTCTCTGCCAACTAGCAGTTCTACACGTTCATATCAAAAGTCTACTTCCACGACCTTTTTAAAAAGATGCATGATATAGATCAGCATTCTTACACATGTACATACAATAACAACAAGGCTCAACCATGAAGAGAGTGGAGAAAGGTTTATGCTCTACCTTTACAAAATATATGGAAGACCAAGCCATTACTGGGAAAAGTACCCAGGATGATAATTTGTGAAATATGTCTGGCAGCTACACTAGCTTTTGCTGAGAATTGCAAAATTGAATTGAGAGATTGCAAGGGCAAAAGAAAATTTAAATTTCAACCCAGTAAGGGCTGGTTTAACATCTTTTAACATAAAACTTGTGGGAGAATCTGTCTCAGCAGACCTGAACACCAGCAAAGCTTCCTGAATAATTAAAGCAGGGTATTCAGGGTGAGCATTAACAGCTAGATTTATTTTTTAATGTAGATTAATCTAGTTTGGTTTGAAAGCAGGCCCTTCCACATTTATATCCAGCATTAGAAATGCATATATTCAACTCAATTTTTACTGTTTTTTCCTCCATTATGCATTTCATAGAAAATTTTGATATTGGAAGCCAGTTTTATTCTAGTTACCACAGTTCCAGCATTAAGTACAATTATAGGTAAAGAAGTAACAAAATACCAGAACGATTCTCTAAGACAGAACCAGGAAAGAGGGTTTCTTTCCTCACTTCAGAAACGGGACTATTTCAATCAGCCTGGAAATCCAGACTCTCCTCAAGCATTCTCGTGGACTAAATCAAGATGCTTCACACCTAGGAACCACGACTATTCTACAGATGTATACAGCAGTTTTATTTACAGACTTCACCACCGCCCTTACCCCATTCTTTGAAGGTTTTATCTACTGGCTAGTTTCCTCTTTATCATTATCTTCTATCCACTATCTATCAGTTGTTCTCAATTTTGGCTGCAAACCAAATCCCATGAGGAAATCTTAAAAGGCACAACTCCCAGAAATGCTGGTTTAATTGGTATGAGATATACCTAGACTTTCATACTTTTTTTAAACTCTCCAGATGTTATTTTAATTGTTAAGGTAGACTGAGACTGAGAATTGCTAAGGTAGACAATCCTCTCTACACTGGACTCCTGTTCCTATCTTCCCTTTTCCAGATATCATGTCCCCCACCTCACTGCAGCCACCCACTCCTGTGGTTACATAATAGCACTTACCAATATCTTCAGTCACCCATAATGTCAATTTTAAGCAGTCTACACCTTCTATTATTCCTGTTTCAAACCTTCTCTGAGCACATTTTGACCTTCATTCCACTGGCCACCTTTAAATTGAAACCCACATCCTCATATCCTTACCTCCATGTATCCTCACCTAGAATTCTTGGCCCATCATTATAACCAACCTTCTGCATAAGCCATAACTCTTGTTCCTCTCACAGTCCTTGTCTGTGCTGACAAAACCCCAGTCCTGGGTAACTCCAACCCTCTGCACGCCCTGAATGAGCTAGACAAAAACACAACTGTGATGACTGGGCTCACTTCAAATCCTTGACTTCTAACAAATATTCCTTAGACATTTCTACCAATCCAATCTTAACTAACGTTTCTAGTCTCCTAGATGACTATTTTATACTTTCTATTCCCCTCAAACTTCTAACATTATTTCCATTTTCTTCACTCTCAGATAATGACCTTTCTTCTCATTTTGTTGAAAATATAGAAACCACCGGAAAAAGCACTTCAGAAGCTTCCACCACAAAATCCACCTACACTTGTACCTTGACTAGATACATAAGGTTGGTAATACAGCACCAAAATAATAATAATTCTCAAAACAAGTCTACCCAGATTGTTGAGGAAAAGTTCAGGAAGAAAACAGGACCATCAGGTAAAGGAAAAGACACCCTCGACAATAGAAATAAACAAAAATACATACACCACATTTATTGATTTAACAAATATTTATTGATCAGCTATCATATGCCAGTAAACATTTGATGTGCTGCAATACAACAATAAACAAACCAAAGTCCATTAACACCCCAGGTGTCCTCATATCTTAGGATTTTTGCACTATCTATATGAAAAAATATTGCCAGATATCTGAATGGCCAATAGCTCATTTCCTTCAAATCTTGGCTCAAATGTCACTTTCTCAATAAAGCCCACCTTTTCCAAAGTATTGTATATTTCGACCTTATTCCCCCCTCCAGACACATACACACACTTCCATATCCTTTATCCTACTTAATTTTTCCAGAGCACATTTGTTATTGAATATACTCTATAATTATATATTTTTAAAATATTCTATTCTCTGTGCTAGAATGTGAGCAACATGAATGTAAGTAACTTTATATGCTTTGTTCACTGATGTATCCCAAGCATTTAGAATAATCCTCTTACAAATGGGGCTCTCAGTATTTGTTGAATCCCTCTTTCTCTCTCATTCTATTTTCTCTTCCTGGGACTCCTGTTAGATGTATTCTTCATCTTCTTATAATATCTGCCATATCACTCAATCTTTTTTATACTTTCTGTCTCTTTAACCTTTGTTTTGCCCCTGGCTAATTTCCTCAAATCTGTTTTCCTTTTACTAATTCACTCTTCAGCTGTGTCTGTTAAACCTCTCCATTGTATTTTTAATAGCTTTTTTCCTTTTTTATTTCTGGAAGGTCAATTTTGTACCTTTCCAACATATTTTTATTCAAAATGCTTTCTTTTGTTATGATTTCGATTCATTTTTATACCTCACTAAAAATATTTCATAGTGTCCACTAATAATTATTATATCTAAAGCTCTTAGGCATCTAATCCTACTGTTTGTGTGTCCACTGACACTAAGAACAAGTAGATTTTCCCTTGAGTCTTTGAATTTTGGATTGTGAGGTGCTCTGTAATAATATTGTTCAGCCTAAGTTTAGGGTGGGGCCATCCAGAAGGGTTTATATTTGCTTCTACCAGCCATTCTCAGACTAAATCAGCATCTTTTTTATGTTAAATTTCTTGACTTGGTGACTTCTATACAATGCAGTATAAATTCAAACCAAGCACATGTGGCAGAAATGTGATTACAAATTATTTGAGGTTTTTCTCATACAAAGAACAAAATAGAAATATATGTTTCTTCATTATCTCCCATCTTTACACGCAAGTTTTTTTCTTGTTCACACTTTTACTGGGATATAGCTTTCGGAGATTTCTCAGTTCCTACTCTCTATGGTAAGGTCTAAGTGCTAATTCTCTTCCTCATATGACCACTAAATCCAAGTCTTCTAGTTCCTTTCACATCATAATATTAGCTCTATATTAGTTCACTCTTTGTTGACCGTGTGGGTGTCACTAAAGTTGCTAAAAATTCAGCTATGTTTTAAAAGGATGCTCATTATATCTTAACCATAATTTCTAATTGTTTTGTTGTTGGCTGGTTTTCAAGTTATGCATGAAAATAATACTGAGAATAAAATCAATGATCATACCTATAATTATAGTAAAATATAAGAATGTTCCTTGCAATCTTAAATATCCTTTCATTTCCAGTTTCTCAAGATAGTATTGTGCGTACCCTTTGGTGAAGTGGTTTATGTCAGTGTGTGCTAGTTAAGTGTGTGACTACCTTTACTTTTAACTGTGATTCTAAAAAGGATAACAAGACACTTTTAAATTCTAATTCAACCTAATAGAATGGATGATGTATATAATAAAATTTACATGTTATTAATACCTTCAATCCTCATAACTATGAGATGAGTACCGTTACTAACCTCCATTTTAAATACAAGGAAACTGGATACAAAGTGGTTAGATGACCAGCTTAAGGTTACACAGTAAGTGTTCTGGCTGAGAATTTTGCCTAATGGTTCTGATTTCATACTTACCTAACAACTATTCTATCTTGTGAATTAAATAATTACAAAATTGTAGGCCTTAATGAGTGTAAGTGAGGAAAAGTAAAGTTCTTTGGGGTTTCAGAAGAGAAAGGATCATTTTTAAGTTGGAGGAGAGAGCCAGGAACAGTAAATCAGTCTCTATATGGTAGCGTTTAAAAAAGAATTGCACAGAATATCTCAGATTCTCTACCATCACTGACCATCACGTATAGCACATTGTTATACTATCAAGCATGACATATTATCATGTCATGCACTATACAGACTATGTTTTGTGCATATAACCAGCTCTGAACAAATATTTGTTAATGAATATATTTGCCTCTGTATTTGTCTTTCCTTGATATTTCTTCTTAGTCCTTGGCACTAACTTTGCACATAGATGGTATTTAATAATCTTTTGAATTGAAACAAGCAGAACTACCTTTTCCTCTCTCCCTTCTAATTCTTTTCCTTCAGCATCCACTCCCTGGGCAGTGAAGTGAGAGCAAACTAGAAACTGAGTTTCTAGGGAAACTCCTGGGAATCCAGCCAGGGGCTTTTAAGTTTTAATTGCCATGAACAATCAAAAAGACAGATAATTCTGTTGTGTGTCTGCTGATTTTATGGTTGTCAGCAACATTATATTTTGTAACAAACACACAAGGCTATCCCACTTGTCTTTTAGTAAAAGGAGCACAAATTCAAAGTAACATTATCTACATTTTTTATTCCTGGCAATTAAAAACTCCAAGCTCTTAGACATCAGTATTACTTAACAGACTTATACCCAGTTAACTTTGGTGTTGGCTCTGGGCTTCAGAACTTACTCTTCCAGGTAAAAAATACTGTGATTACCTTACCAAAGTCTCAGGCACCTTTTCCTGATCATTAATTAGGGCCCCTTCTCACAACATGGTTTATTTCAATATTGGTAAAATATTTCAACCCAGGATTCATCAGAACTCTGAGGATTAAAATAGACTACTTCCTTCAAAATGTCTCATTCTTATTCTAGAGTGAATAATCTTGCTAAACCTTTATTTAAATTTTTCATTGCTGAAATTTAAACCATTCATTGCTAAAATTTAAACCCAATGATCTTTGACCAATATTTCTTTGAGAATGCTAATATAATTCTCCCAACAACAATCTTATGGGGCAGGTATTATTATTATCATTCCCATATAAGTAAGGAAATTGAGAAACACAGAATTATCTAATGTATCCAAAGCTATAAACGAGTATTAGTGAACCAGCAGATCAAGCCAGATAGTTTAGCTCCAGGGATGTCACACTTACCATCCATGTCCACCCCAGCACCAACTATAGGAGTGATGTGGACCAAAGATCAATTAGGACCTGGACTTTTGGTGTTACAAAAAATGAGTTTTGACAGTAGCTATAGAAATCTTCTTCAGAAATATTACCTGCCACTTTACTCAAGTATGTAGGAAATGGTCACCTGTTTTATGGAGATTTTAGTTCTGGCAGAGCAGTTGTCTCTGATTCCAAGCAGGCCTCCAAAGAGGCTCTTGAGTTGGAGAATCAGATCCCATATGAAAAAGGGATATTGCAGGCTGTGCTGGGTAAGCAGGATAGCCACTGGGATGCATAAACATAACAGCAGGGACCATAATTCCTGCCTTTTCTGAGAGCATCAGACTGCTACTGCTTAACATAGACAGTATCCTACAGTGGAGGAATAGTAATCGGTGTGCTTAGAAGAGTCATTTTTCTCTGTCCCTTCCAATTGTTCTTTCAAATCTATCTTCTTAAATATTAGGACCTTCTGTACTTCACTTTTATTTATTTATTGTTGTCTCTATTCCTAAATGTTTTCTTAGTGGTGTTTTATTTCAGAGTACCAATGGCATCTTCTTTCTCTCCTTTGATGAATCCTTTAGGAGAAGAGACAAAAAACAGTTTAGCACCATCACTGCGGACAAACGGTGCATTCTTATCAAGTACTCTGTGACATATTAGGGATGGTATGGGAAGTTCCTGTGTTCAAGCTGCCATAGCAATTCTTTTTAAATATTTTTTTAAAGTACTGTAAGGAAAGCTTTGTGAAAGGTAACCAAAGAATATCAAGGAAAATTTTTCTAGAATTTTCATCTCAAACAAACATCCTCAGAAGAATGCAGAAGGGAGGAAGAAATTAATTAGAACCAGCAACTAGGAATATTAACCTTTTCAGCAGTTAAGAAACACTCAAGATATAGTTTAATGCAAAATTATCATATCCATTGAAGAAGTTCGGAATAATCCCTGCCAAACTTTCCACTTTCCTCCATGTTCATGGGAAAGCAAATTGATCATGAAATCAAAAGCAGTCATCTCTGTAATTAAAACTACTTCAGTGTATTAAATTTAGACAAATGCTATTACTCTGGCCAGGAATTATCTAGATACTTGGGAGGTATATAAGGCAGTAAATAAAACATTGTAGACTGATGTTTGCCTGCCTACATAATCAGCATCTAGTACTCTAAGTTTCTTATTCAAACCACTAGAGATAAGGGTTAATATAGTTCGATAAAGGTTGAAGCACGTATAAACTAAATCTAAGGATTTCAGCATCTACTTTGACCAGAAACATATCCATAACATTTCTAGAGTTGACCATTTATGCATAGCAATGAAACGCTCTAATTTTCAAAGTCAGATGACTTTCCTTTCTTCTTAAAGAATGAAATGTCTTAGAAAAGAGGAATCGACAGAAGTTTGTACTTTATAGTGCACTTATCCAGAAATCTGTGAGGTATATAAGGGACATGATAAAAGTATTAAGACTTGCCTAAATGAAAAATAGCAAATTCATAGATTTCTGTGCGTCATGCTTCTGAGTGTGGTGTTCCTTATTGCAAAACAACTTTCACCAGTGTTGTCTGGACCATGAGGTTTTAAAATCATTTACAGACCAAGGTGATGGCAGTTAAAGTGTTGAGAAGTGAATAATTCTGAGTATTTTAAAGGTCATAGGATTTCCTGACAGAGGGATATGGAGTGTGAAGAAAAGAAAGAATTCAAGGCAACTACGACATTTTTGTGCTAAGAACCTCAAATGATGGAGTTGGTATCAACTGAGATAAGAAAAACCAGAAATGAGACGGGTTCGGATGGGAAGAATGGGAAATCAGTTATGAATATGTTAACTTTGAAATGTTTCTTAAATTTTCAAGTGAAGATGTAGAGAAGACAGGTAAATATACAAACTTGGAATTTGAAAAGTCTAGGCATGGAGAAAAGTATGAAAATTTTCAGCATATTAGTGATATTTAAAGCTTTAAGAGTCAGTGAGGTTGCCAAGGAAGTGAGTATACATGCTGAAATGCGGGCAGGGGAAATGAGAACACCCAGCGAGGGAGACTGAGAATAGTAGCCCAGGAGACAGAGGCAAGTCGTGAGGCTGGAATGTCCTAGAAGCCAGGTGAAGAATGGACATTAAGGAGAAGTAAATCATTCATGAATCAAAGCTGCTCTTAGGTCAAGTGAAGATAAGGGTTGAGATCTCTCCATTGTACTTTGCAATGTGAAAGTTATTTAACAGAAAAAAAAATGTAATAATTAAAATGCTGTTTAATTGAATTTCATTAGTGTGCTAGGCAGAATAACCCCCGTTCCCAAAGATGTCCATGTCCTAACCCCCTGGAATCTGTGAATGTGTATGGAACATAGCAAATGAGAATTACCATTACAAATGGAACTAAGGTTACTCATCAGCTGACCTTAAAATAGGGATGTTACCATGGATTATCTAGCTGGGCACAACGTAATCACAAGGGCCCTTAAAAGTGGGAAAGGGAGACAGAAGAGGAGGTGAGTAACGCAGTGCAGTCAACCCACCGTTGATAGCTTTGCAGATGGGAAAAGCAGGTCATGAGTCCAGAAACTGGAAAAGGCAAAAAAAAAAAAAAGAAAGAAAGATTCTCTCTTAAAGCCCTTGAGAAAAGGACACAATCCTGCCAACACCTTGATTTTTAACCCTGTTTTGCCAGACTTCTGACTACAGAACAGTAAAATAATAAACTTGTGTTGTTTTAAGCCACTAAAATTTGTGGTCATTTGTGATAGTAGTGATCGAAAACTGATACTCTCAGAGAGTGACTAATAGCATCATTGCTTTCCCTTACTTTTCCGTCTTTAAGACGTCATGGCAGTCGCAGTTAAACTGTACAGCGTTTGTGGATTGGTGGGGCTGATGCAAATGTTTCGCAATCAATCTAAAAACAAGTTACAAAATTCCAAGCAACTGATATATAATGACAATAAAAAGCCTAGTATGAAAACAACTATTGCTAGGCATGTCAAAATCCTAAACGATTTATAAATGTAAATTTGAGTTAAGATCTGAGAGAGACAGCAGTTGGGAATATGTAGTTCTCATGTGCTTAGGACATCTGAAAACTTACAGAGTTGGAGCTAACAACAAAAAAAGTTTGACTAGCAGTACACTTTAATGGAGTAAAAACAAGACACACCACAACAACAGAAATGGAAAATAGGCAAGTAATGTCAGAAGTCTTGAAATGAGAACCAAGCTGTGAAATTTGAAGGGGGAATATTGAGAATCCTTGACACAGAAGACAGTTCAGGCGTCGTGGCCAGCATATAATTCTATTTAAAAACTCTCACAAGATCATAGTCATCTTTTCATTTTCCCTGTCTCAGAAAATATCATCATCCACCAGTTGCCCAAATCATAAACTCTGGCCTCAGTTTTAACTTCTCCTCCCCCCTTTCCATCTGATCAGTCATTAATTCCTATCCCCTCATCCCCCTCACATCTCTCCATGCTCTCAGCTGTTTGTCTGGGTGGACCACCTCCATCTCTTACCTGGTTTACTCCAAAGGTTCCCAACTCCTCTCCTGGTCCCTAGTCTCCTCCTTCCAGGTCATTCTTCAAACTTCTTCCAGAGCAAACTTCTTAAAGCACAAATCTAACCATATACCCCTTAACTCCAGTGGCTTCTGAAGCCTTTGTCAGGAAATTCAAACTTTTTAGGATGGATTATAGAGTAGTTCCCAATGTCAACATTTTCTCTCCTTCCTCCAACCCACTACTCTATTCCTTAATTATAATGAATTTCTTGTAGTTGCTTGGACACACCCTAATTTTTCTAGCAACTGAACCTTGCACAGGCAGTTTTTTCTGCCTGAAATATAAACTTCTACACCCTCCACCCACCCCACTGACCTCCACCTGGCCCATCTTATGCATGCTTTAGACCTCCACTAATAGCACTTTTTCCAGGCAGTCTCCTTTGATTTCCGAAATCAAGTCAAGAGACACCCCTACGGGCTCCCCAAACATCCCGTCACCCCATACCATATCGTGATTGTCTATTCATTTCCCTGCCCCCTCCCTAAAATGTTAACTCCTTTAATGAGGGGACTGCATGCTCACGAGAGTTAACTATTGCATCAAACAAAATAACTGACATACAGATTTTTAATAAATATTTTCAAATGACAAAAAAAATATAACAAAATATTCACTCCAATTGTCTCCATTTCTGACTAAATTGCTGGTATTGTTTACTAGCATGAAGTAACCAAAACTTAGCCTAAGAAGCCAACACAGCTAAAAAAAACTTTGTAGTTATCTATCCTCAGCCAATGTTGAGTGCATAGCATTTAAAGCTTTTTTTCAAAGGAGCCTCAGCAATATTAACCAACAATCACAAGATTTCTTGCTGTTTCCTTAATAAACTGTGCTGAAATGCTAGTCATACCAAAGGGGACCTCATTATTTCTCTCCTCTTCCCTATTGTACTTAGGATTTAACTCATCAGAAGCTCTGCCTTCACCAGCCAGTCCATTGCAGTTTCCTCTCTCCAGTCCCACTATTTCCCTAGGCTTAATCTAACTCATTATGGGACACAAGAGGTTTGAGTATATAGTGGCGTCTAACAGATTTGGCCTCCAAATTCTCCTAAGTAGTCACAGGTGATGTGTCTTTTGTTTTGCTATTCTTTTTGTGTAATCAGTAGGAATACCACAATCTAGCTTCCAGTTAAATGTCCTTTGTAAAAGTCACAAAACTAGTTTTCTCCCTTTCTCTAGCTATACATTTCTATGAAATTGGGGTATTTGGAGGTTTAACAATTTGACTGTAGGAAACATTAGCAGATAAACAGGATGCTGAAATGGTTGCTATTATAATGTGACTAGTCCCTGAATGCTATCTTTTTCCTCCATTAGCAGTGCAGGTGTGGCAAAGCAGTGGAAACTGTAAGTATTCAGTGTAAACCTTCGTAGACATTAGACAACATTTTGAAGGCCCAAAATGATGATCAGTCTCCGTGAACACAATGTAGAATGGTTTTTGTTTCACCAGCTCCAAAAATCAGAATGTGCCCTCCATATGATTTTATATTCTAGCACTAAGATATGTCTTCAGAACTAGGTGCTTATGTCACTGAAAATTAATAATTATTCTCCAATCATATGTTGCCTGTTGTGCATTCTCATTCTTTTTTTAATGTGGTTTTTAATCACAGAAATAGGGGACGTTCTCAGTTCCTGCTGTCTAGAACCAAACTACATCATAATCAGCAGTTTGCAACCTAATGACAGAAAGTTACATAAAACAGGCTCAAATTTATAAAAGAAATCTACCAATACTTTATATAAGCAGTCACGTAATAAAAGATCATTGAATTATAATTTCTCTGTTCTTCTTAATGAACTAGTCAACTTTTTTACAAAATATGTGAGACTGAGTTTCTCTGTGACTCTACACACATTTTAATCATCTCCTGTCACCGCTGACAGCTCTTTTCTGACAAATTTGGTTCTAAGCAAGTGAATCAAAATTCCATCTCCAAAATTATGATACTTAGTATTGTTTCATTGTTTTATATTTAGTAAGAGATTTTTCCATATAAATGACTCTCTTGAAGATTATCTTAAGAGTTATCTTTCTTATCACTAAGTCATATTAAGACTTTGCTGAGAAGAGTCACTGCTGGAACAGATCATTAACTGGGAAGTAAAACCTTAAGATGCCTGCCTCTGACTCTAGGATATTCGATATTGCTTTGATTCTGAATAAGTAACTCGATACAGAAAAAAGCACAGTAATGACTATGACTTGACAACTATCATGTCGTCTGTGTTTCCATGGAGATACAGTCATTTGATTCTCTTGCCTAACAATCACCACATTAAAAGCTAATCTGAGCATCTATGTCTTTGCATCAATCAGTTTTATGTATTCATATTTATTGTAATTACTGTTACACTTGGATTTATTTTTGGCAGACCATTTTACATTTCTATTGCCCACGTTTTCTCATTTCCCCTCCTCTTCTTTCTTCTTTACCTGGATGGATAGACTAGCCTTTGGCTGGTATATTTCTGTATACTTCTGATGGTTACCACTAATTTATGGAGAGCACACATCGGTTTATTTTCCACTATCATTTTTAAGCCTATCCATAGATAAATCACTCCCTTTTTAACATGTCAGCTGCTAGCTCAGAGGAAAATTTATGTGAGTTAGAGAAATGCAACCTTACTCAGGAAAAAATATCATTTTCAATTAACCTGGGGGTTTCTCTATAGAGTCCTGGCAGGCAGCAGCCCGACCTCACCAGATGCCCACACATGCTACCCTCTCAGCAGCTCAGACATTACAATCTCACTTACCCTTCAGTACACAAGGCAGTAATGTGAGCACCAGAACTCAAGCCATAATCATCCAAGATGCATCTAGAATGTAAATGAGGCCTCCTTAACATGATGCCTTTATGCAGTGCAAACCTAAAGCCCCCTAGGCAGGGGCGCTGCCTGAACAAGCAGATGCTTTAGCATAACCTTACCTCCTCTGGCCCCTCCATGACTGTGGTCATTGCATAAAATATTTTAGTATGGACTGTTCTGGATATGCGGTAACTTATTTCTCATCCTTTATTATTTAAACAATGAAATTTACCAAGTTAATAACTCATCCTTCTCAACATGTCCTAGACTTATTTCTCTTCCTGTACAAGTACTTTGTCCAAGAGTTGGAGTTGGCAAACTTTTTCTATAAAGGACCAGATAGCATATATATTAGGCTTGTAGATATATAGTCTGTTGCAACTACTCAGGTCTGCCTTCACAGCTGGAAAGAAGCCATAGATAATGCATAAATGAATGATAGAACTGTGTTTTAATAAAACAATATTTGTAAAAACATGGGGTGGGCCAGTTCTTGCTATAGCCCACACTTGTTGACTCTTGTCCTAGACTGTTTTCAAAAAGGATCATTGTGTGGGAAACCTTCTGAAGCATTTTACCCATAAGGATTTTTTTCATGCATTCAAATGATAATCTAGCTTGGAAAAATGATAGATTCAAATAACTTTCTATTCAGTACTCTAAAAATAGTATTCTATTATCCAACACTGTTACTGCATAATCGGATAACAATGAAATTTGTCAGATTGAGGGGATCTGCTTTTAATTTCTGGAAGCTACTGGAATTTTTCTCTTAAACTTAGATTTTCTTACCTTTTACCGTAATATGCCCAGGTATAAATGATCACTTATCTATTCTGTTTCATACTCCATGAAATCTGTCAATTCAGTGAAGGTGAATTGTCACTCATGAATTTCTTTCCTTAGTCTGAGGAAATCTTCCTTATTATTTTTTTCAATTATTTCCTTCTATTTATTATTTGTCTTGCCACCTGGAACACCTCTTATTCAGATATTGATGCTGCTGTTATTCTCCATCATCTTTAATTTTTTGTTATATGGTCCATCTCTGAATCCTTTTCTGACGCCTTTTGAGAAAAGTCCTGGACCTCATCTTCCAGCTCGCGAATTTATCCTCCGTCGTATCTTCCATTGTATACAGCTACTTAACCCCTCTACTGAGTTCTTTATTTAAACTAGCATATTTTTCATACTGTTTTTTTCCAGCCGAATTGTATAACTGGCTGTTTTCTGCTTCACGTGTCCAATTTCCTATGTGCATCAATTGGGAATTATGTATAGCGATGAGAAACAGAACATCTGATTTAAGTAGAGGCATATACAAATTAAGCTGTTTACTTTTCACAAATAACAAGAGGTTTGGAAGTCAGTGGTTGCTGGCAGCTCAGAGTGTTAGGGTCAAGGTCCCTTGTTCCCAGGGTCTTGCCCTCAGGGCAACAAGACAGCAGATGCCCTCCAGCCCTCTTGTAGCAGGTGGCAGGCTGAAGGCAGGGCAAGGAGAAGAGAAGAAAGGGACCCTTATCAGACAAACACTTTCCAAGAAATCCTCAGCAGACTTCTTATACCTCATTATTTACCACCGTGTCACATATCCAGGTCAAGCCACAAGGCCCCCTGGGAGCAGGTTTTTGGCTTTCCAGACTCTCACAGTGGATGAAGGCAAAGTAAATGCTGGTTGGAAAGAATACTGAGTGAGTCAAACTACATGTTCTGCCACAGTACTCATGTCTCTGAGATTTTGCTGGCTTATTTCAAATTTTTTGTTTGGTCCATGTCTCTGTTAATCTGGTATCATTTTTTTTTTAATTTTATGGTGTTTTTTAATAATGTTTTCAAATTTAAAATGTCCTATTTTCCCCTTGGAAGGAAGTAGTGTTGGAACGTTCAGCTAGAGATGGGTTCCTCAGAGGGGTGGGAGCCCAGGACCTATATTTCATGGAGAGGAAGGAGATACCCCTCAAGGTAGAAACCCTGCGGTGCTAAGCACTGTCCTTCCCTCCTGGCACTGCTCCTGGCTGCAGCAGTCTCCCACAGCTCAAGTCCTGTCGCCACATGAAGGGGAAGAACAGGGGGAGTTCTCAGAGGGGCTGGCACCGACTGCTCCTTCCTCTCCAGCCCAGCTCGGCTTGGTGTTACCCAACCGCCCATTGCTGATGCTGGCCTGGCAGCTGCTAAGCAAACTAAAGACAGGTCACACAGTGACAATTCAACCGTTTGGGATTGTTGAAAACCAGCAACTCTGTAACTAGAGAGAAAGATCTAGAGAAAGGTATGAGATGGGGCAAATTAAAAATCCACAAAGTTTCCGTTGAATAGATTCTTCGCATAAACACTCTTCAAATTGTTGCAACCCCTTGGTTAATTTTCAGTTCTGAAAAAGTTGATTTCTCTTGTGTTCTTGTTGCTTTTATGAAGGAATGGGTTTGGGGAGATCCTGGCTCCATCTTTTGGGAAGTGCTTCTCACTCAGTACATCATTTTCAGAAGTTTCTTATGTAAAAATAAATGTAGGTGTTACAGACATAGAAATAATATATGATAAAATATTTCTTGTCATATCAAATATTGTTAGCTCCATAATTTGAAAATAGTAAGACAAAATAAATGATTTACCTGTGTTCAATAGTAGGCATAAAAAGAAAGCAAACAAGAAAACTACATAAATAAATATACAGTCTAGAGTTCAAGAGCCATCTTTTGAGTTTTGTTTTCTTAGAAACTTTCACTTTGGTTTTACTACTATACAAGTGATTTTAGAATTATTCAGGTTTTTTTCAAAATTGTTATGTATTTGAGGTGAACACAAATTTCACACAGATTTCCCCCACTGCCCAGAAGTAGAGCCTTCCTTTAAAAACCTTCTAAGCTGAAATGGTATAAAGCTAAGAAACAGTCACCATTCATTTTACATGAAAAAAAATGTTAGCATTGCCAGACCCAAAAATTAACCTGCCCTAGGCTCTTCTGACACCTTTGTACACATCTTGCCTGCAGATGCCCAAAATAAATCAAGGTAAAGGGTAGTTGCTCCCACACACAGTTCAGAGCTCTGGCAGCCTGACACGGAGATGCTGGGCGCAGACCCCTGGGAGGCGCTGGGCGGCTGGGGGCCTCCCTCCCGCTGCTCCAGCGGGCACTGCTCCTCTAACAGCTCCCCGCCCAGCCAGCCCTGGCTGCTCTTTTAGTTTAAGAACCAAAGTCCTCTTCAGATTCTTTCAGTTCGCAAAAACAGGTACTAATATAGGTCTTTCAGGAAAACAAAGTGGTGTGACATGACCTTTCAAAAAGCAGGGGACCTGTATTCGATTCTAAATAGTTAATAGGATAGACCTAAAATGCATTTTTTTATTTTCCTTTTATTAAAAAATGCATGGAGTTTTTTTAAATATCACTATTACTCTACAACCAAAAAAGCAGGTAATTTTATTACTACTTATTATTCTAAGTCCAAGTTTTATTAAATCATTAAAATATTTTGTTCCCTTAATGGTAAGCAGACTAAAATACAAAAAAAGTCAGATGAATTTGCATTTTTAATACATGAAACAGAAAATCTTAGAGCAAAGCAAAGAACTAATATGTAAATTTTTTAAAAATTAAGATTGAGTGGTGAATTAATCAGAAAGAGCAACTCATTATAGGGGAAGAGGAAAGGCATCAACTTTAACTAGAAGAACAGAGTGAGTCGCCCAGCACATTCAGGTGAGCTATATTGGCCAGCCGTGATTTGAAGTGGAAGAGAACTACTATGAAGAGAAAGCCTGTAGAACTGGGAAATGGTACGCATTCCTGTATTCTCTTAACGCTGAAAAGATAAGAACGCAGAAAAAATCTGACCCAATGCAGTTAATGGTGTCAGTTAAGACTGCATTGCACAAACTCCATTTCTAATTGCTTAACAGTAGGAACCCCAACCTTACAATGACATTATGAGAAAAGACACAAGCAAATGTAGTAAGCAATAAATAGGTGCTAAGTAATATATGATCTAGTTATCTGTTCCTTGGTGGAAAATATGGGGAGGAAATGGAGGGATCTGTGCCCCTGACATAGAATAACATTATAAAGAGAAAGAATGTGGTTCCTATGTAAGGTGGTCAAGCACCCTGGTTTGCCTGGGATGGTTTAAGCCTGTTTGTCTTGGTTTCATCATTAATAGTTTCTCCTTTCACTCTCAAATATGTCCTGGTTTGGATAATAAGTTACATGGGTCAGATATGCAGTCACTGTACTTACATGTGACCCCTCCAGCCTGTCACCTAGAGAGGGGCTTTTTGGCTCTCACTGGCTGTCATCAGAATTGGTGTGGCTGATAAATTCTATCAATTCTGATCCTTGGTATCATGTCTCCTCTAATTTGGGCTGCTTGGAAGAGATTCCCAGCTGCTCAGGAAATCCAGAAGTGCCTTGGGCAGGGGTTCAGAACGAGCAGGAAGCTCACTGCTGGGCTTATTCTCTCCTCCCAGCCTTTTCCATCGCCCTGAAGACAGGGCCACCCCAAGGGCAAGGAAGAGGAGGGAAGGGGAGCCAAAAGAAAGGGGGATCAACAGCTTCTGTGAAAATGCAGTACTGAAGCTTTACAAGCTTCTAGAAGGTAAACAACACTGCTTTCAGAATAGTATACATGTGGATTAAATGCTAATTAAATGATTTCTTATTCCTGTGCACTTGGTTCTCTAGGAGCCCAAATACTCCTAAGTCTCTCTCCTTGACCTACTGTTAAAACCCTGTCCAAACACTGTCTATAAGAATTTAGATACAGGTACGTAGTTTTCACATACTTACGCAGAAAACTAATACACTGTCCTTCTCACAGGCCCTGCTGAGTCTTCAGTCAAAGTTACTTTGATCTGCTTTGGGCTTCTTCCTTCCTTGATGGTTGTCATGGGGCAGCAAACAATGCAGTGGACCATCACAATGCAGAAAACCTCTATGTCTACCAGCGCACCCAGTAGTGAGGGTGATCAGATTGATTGGTCAACAAAATAAAGCCTTGTATTTGAAATGTAAGAGGCACCTTAGAATGGTGGAAACTTAGAGGACACAAGAGTCCCAAAAGATGAGCACAAGCACTCTTTCTTAGGAAACATACCACATTAGTATCAACTTTAACTAAAAAATTGTAAATATTAGCATTATTATAATTTTCCAGATTTACAGTTATCCTTATAATGTGTGATAACATGAAGGGGACATGCAGTTATGTGTCTCTAGGTAGCATAAGTCACTGTGGTTACTCACCAATGTGCCTGCCAACCATACTCACCAATGAGTATGATTTCTTTGACTAGAAGGAATAGCATTCTAGTTCCCTCTCCAAAAGATTTCAGGGAAATGATTGACCAAAAGAGCCATATAATAGACACCAACTGTTCTTTAAAGCATTGAACTGAGTCTAACCAATTTGGAAGAGAAGCCACCATAGAAATTCAAAAGTCTCTTGAAGTGAAAAGGCAGAAAATAAAGAGAAAAAATGTGAGGCTTTTGGATGGAAGTGTGAGAGTTGAGAGAGAAAACTCCTCTCAAAACCACATATAATATGAAAATATAGCAAATAAAACTAATTATGAAAGAGCAAAAGGAAAGAAGGCAGAGACAGACTGCCTACATCTGGGGAAAAGAGCATATCTCACAGAAAAGGGTAAAGTACCAAAGCTGTGATCCAGTGGGACCCAAGCCCTTCACCCAGCCCAGTTCACCAGCGGGAGGAAGACAGACAGAGCAGGGAGGGGATGAAGGCCTAAGACTGCTGAACACCCATCTCTGGAGATCTGCTCTGGGAGCATGAACCTATATTACGTGGTGCTCTGGAGATTAGTGGGGTTGGAAAGCTCAGAAAAGCTGAGATTCCAGCCACTTGTGCAAAGCAGGGATCCACTTCCGGCTGCTCTGGGACAAAAGAAAGGTGGGGACCCTGAGAGACTTCCCAACAGTGAGAGGGCTGCTAAAGGGGCAAGGACTGCACAGAGCTTGCTTAGGAGAAAGGACAGGTGGACAAAATTGTCCCAGCCAACCCAGCCAGCAAGTTGGGAACTTTCAGGAGCTTCAGGCACTCCTATCCCTGGCTGACAATGCAACTCTGAGACCCCCCACCATGATATGTGGCCTGCTGCTCCTTCCTCCCAGTCAGCACAGGCTTGCAAACCTGCAGCCCCAGCCACTGCACCAGGCCAGCGAGATGGTGGCTCCACCTATGGCAGCTTCAAGGGCATAGCATAGACGCTCCTCCCTGCATGCTGGGCCCACTAGCCCTGGCAGTGGAGGCAGGCACTACAGCCGGGAAGCAGGAAAGAGCTCTTTCCTCCTGGCAGGCAATAGCACCACTTGCCTGCAACCCCCACACTCGCTCCAGGGGCTGAGCAGCTTCAGAGTGTAGAGCTTCTAGGCACAAGAGGGTGCTGTCTACACCAAGTTATTTTTACAAATATGAAATGTCAAAAGAATCTGGTACAAACCAAAATCCAACAAGCAGCATAAAGAGGGTCAAGTGAAACTGAACTCATCAATCTTCCAGAAAAAAATTTTAAAAAAAAATCATAAACATGCTCATGGAGCTATAGAAAAATAGTCAAGACCTCAGGGAGGAATTCAAGAAAGAGATAGAAACTTTGAAAAATACAATATCCGAAATGAAACATACAATGGAGGGATTTAAAAGCAGATTAGATGAAGTAGAGAAGATGGGAAATGATATAGAAGTTAGAGAACAGGAATACAAAGAAACTGAGGTGCAGAAAGAGAAAACAATATTTAGGCATGAAAGACAATTGAGAGAACTGTGTGACCAATCCAAATGGAACAATATTCACATTATAGGAGCACCAGAAGAAGAAAAGAGAGAAAAAGTGATAGAAAGTGACTTTGAGGAGTTAATTGTTGAAAACTTCCCCAGTCTGGGAAAGGAGATAGTCTCTCAGGCCATGGAAGTGCACACATCTCCAAACACAAAGGACCCAAGGAAGACGACACCATGATATATAATAATTAAAATGCAAAAGGTCAAGGACAAGGACAGGGTATTAAAAGCAGCCAGAGAGAGAAAAGATCACATACAAAGGAAAACCCATCAGGCTATCATCAGACTTCTCAGCAGAAATCTTACAGGCCAGAAAGGAATGGCATGATATATTTAACACCAATAAACAGAAGGGCCTCAAACAAAGAATACTCTACCAGCCAAAATTACCATTTAAATTTAAAGGAGGGATTAAACAATTTCCAGATAAGAATAAATTGAGATAATTTGTCTCCCACAAACAGTTTCTACAGTGTATTTTGGAAGGACTGCTATAGATGGAAGTGTTCCTGAGGCAAAATAACTGTCACCAGAGAAAATAAAACCAAAGTAAAGGAAGTAGACCAATTAATTACTAAGGAAATGCAAAACTAAATCAACTACCCACAAAGTCAATCAGGGATAGACAAAGAGTACAGAATATGGCACTGAATATATAAAGAATGGAGAAGGAAGAAAACGGAGGGGAAAAAAGAACCTTTAGACTGTGTTTATAATAGTGTACTAAGTGAGTTAAGTTAGACTGTTAGATAGTAAAGAAGCAACCCTTGAACCTTTGGTAACCACGAATCTAAAGCCTGCAATGGCAATAAGTACATATCTATCCATAATCAACCTAAACCTAAATGGTCTGAATGCACCAATCAAAATACATAGAGTCACTGAATGGATAAAAAAACAAGACCCATCTATATGCCATCTATAAGAGACTCACTTCAAACCCAAAGACATACACAGACTAAAAGTGAAGGGATGGAAAAAGATATTCCATACAACTAATAGGGAGAAAAAAGCAGGAGTTGCGTACTTGTATCAGACAAAATAGACTTCAAAACAAAGAAAGTGACAAGAGACAAAGAAGGACATTAAAATGATAAAGGGATCAGTCCAACAAGAGGTTATAACCATTATAAATATCTATGCACCCAACATAGAAGCACCTACACGTGTGAAACAAACACTAGCAGAATTAAAGGGGGAAATAGAATGCAATGCATTCCTTCTAGGAGACTTCAACACTCCACTCACTCCAAAGGACAGATCAACTAGACAGAAAATAAGTAAAGTAACAGAGGCACTGACCAACACATTAGAACACATGTACCTAACTGACATCTACAGAACTCCACACCCAAAAGCAGCAGAATACACATTCTTCTCAAGTGCACATGGAACATTTTCAAAAATAGATCATATACTAGGCCACAAAAAGAGCCTTGGAAAATCCAAAAAGACTGAAATTGTATCAACCAGTTTCTCAGATAACAAAGGTGTGAAACTGGAAATAAATTATGCAAAGAAAATGAAAAATCCCACAAACACATCGAGGCTTCACAACATGCTCTTAAATAACCAATGTATCAATGACCAAATAAAAACAGAGATCAAGCAATATATGGAGAAAAATGACAACAATGACTCAATATCACAAAATCTGTGGGACACAGTGAAGGCCGTGCTGAGAGAATAATAAAGGTCATATTTGACAAACCCACAGCCAACATTATACTTAACAGCAAGAAGCTGAAAACTTTTCCCCTAAGATCAGGAACAAGACAAGTATGCCCATTCTCCCCACTTTTATTCAACATAGTTCTGGAGATACTAGCCACGGCAAACAGATAACACAAAGAAATAAAAGGCATCCAGACAAGTAAGGAAGAGTCAAACTGTCACTGTTTGCAGATGACATGATATGGTACATAAAAAACCCTAAAGAATCCACCCCAAACCACTATAACTAACCACTGAATTCAGCAACGTTGAAGGATACAAAATGAATACATAGAAATCTGTTGCATTCCTCTATACTAATGATGAACTAGCAGAAAGAGAAATCAGGAAAACAAGTCCATTCACAGTTGCATCAGAAAGAATAAAATACCTAGGAATAAACCTAACCAAGGAAGTGAAAGACCTATACCCTGAAACTACAAGACACTCAAGAGAGAAATTAAAGAGGATACCAATAAATGGAAATACATCCCATGCTCATGGATAGGAAGAATTGTCAAAATGGCCATCCTGCCTTAAGCAATCTACAAATTCAATGCAATCCCCATCAAAATACCAACAGCATTCTTCAATGAACTAGAGCAAATACTTCTAAAATTCATATGGAATCACAAAAGACCCCATATAGCCAAAGCAATCATGAGAAGGAAGAATAAAGCTGGGGGGATTCTGCTCCCTGACTTCAAGCTCTACTAAAAAGCCACAGTAATTAAGGCAATTTGGTACTGGCACAAGAACAGACCCATAGACCAATGGAAGAGACAAGAGAGCCCAGATATAAACTCAAGCATGTATGGTCAATTAATGTACAATAAAGGAGCCATAGATATACAATGGGAAAATGACAGCCTCTTCCACAACTGGTGTTGGCAAAACTGGACAGCTACATGTAAGAGAATGAAACTGGATTATTGTCTAACTCCATATGCAAAAGTAAACTCAGAATGGACCAAAGACCTGAATGTAAGTCATGAAACCATAAAACTCTTAGAAGAAAACACAGGCAATAATCTCTTGAATATAAACGTGAGCAACTTTTTCCTGAACGCATCTCCTTGGACAAGGGAAACAAAAGCAAAAATGAACACATGGGACTACATCAAGCTAAAAAGTTCTGTACAGCAAAGGACACCGTCAGTAGAACAAAAAGGCATCCTACATTATAGGAGAATATATTCATAAATGACATATCTGACAAGGGTTGAACATCCAAAATATATTAAAAAATCACCCAAAAAAAGCAAATAACCCTATTAAAAAATGGACTGAGGATATGAACAGATAATTCTCCAATGAAGAAATTCTGATGGCCAACAGGCACATAAAAAGAGCTCCACATTGCTAATTATCAGGGAAATTCAATTTAAAACCACTATGAGATATCACCTCATGCCAGTTAGGATGGCCAACATCAAAAGACTAGGAAGAACAAATTCTGGCAAGGATGCAAAGAAAGGGAAACCCTCCTACACTGCTGGTGGGAATGTAAGCTAGTTCAACCATTGTGGAAAGCAGTATGGAGGTTCCTCAAAAAACTAAAAATAGAAATACCATTTGACCTGGGAATTCCACTCCTAGGAATTTACCCAAATAAAACAAGTTCTCCGATTCAAAAAGACAGATGCACCCCTATGTTATTGCAGCACTATTTACAATAGCCAAGAAATGGAAGCAACCTGTCTATCAGTAGATGAATGGATAAAGTAGATGTGGTATATATACATAATGGTCTACTATTCAGCCATAAGAAAGAAACAAATCCTACCATTTGCAACAACATGGATGGAGCTGGAGGGTATTATGCTCAGTGAACTAAGCCAGGTGGAGAAAGACAAGTACAAAATGATTGCCCTCATCTGTGGAGTATAACAACAAAGCAAAACTGAAGGAACAAAACAGCAAGCAAGTCAGACTCCAAGAAGGGACTAGCGGTTACCAAAGGGGAGAGGTGGGGAGGGTGGGTGGGGAGGGAGGGAGAAGGGGATTGGGGGGTATTATGATTGGCCCACATGGTGTGTGGGGGTGTCACGAGGAAGACAGTGTAGCACAGAGAAGACACATAGTGACTCTGTGGCATCTTACTACACTGACAGACAGTGAGTGTGATGGGGTGTGAGGGACTTGATAATATGGGTGAATGTAGTAACCACGACAATGTTTTTCATGTGAAACCTTCATGAGAGTGTATATCAATGATACTTTAATTAAAAAAACATTTAATGGATGAATGAAGAAACATTAATTCTAATTCTAGTGTGAGGGAAAGAAGTTTTAAAAAAATTTTAGCACACTGTTATTATGAAGTTCAACATTTTTGTCATTGTTTATGACACGTGAAATCTTCCATCCTCAAGTTCTTTGAAATGGGGTTCGATTATCTTCTTTCCAAAATGGTTTTAAAGAAGCAGATAAATGAACCAAATGAATTAACACAATCTGTCCTGGGCCTGAGAGTCTATTTTTCCCAAACATAATTTAGTCTTTACAATGTGATAATGTACTGCTCTTAGTACTACTGGATGCAGTGTCTGCTCGGCAGTGTGTGTCTCCCACATGGATCTCCTAAGCACTAGAACTTAAGATTTTAATAACTATCCAGTCCCATCTACTAGTAAAGCAAAAAAAAAAAAATGTTGATACAGGTTTTGGAGCAAATTTGTAAAAGTCTGGGAGAATTACATTAATCAGTCAGTTCTTTACCTACTTTTCACTTTTATTTTCAAGTGTTTTTTTTTTCTAAAATTCCTTGGACAAAGGTGAGTTGAAGCAAAATCTAAATTCAGAATATAATCTTCTTCATTAAAAGGCAAAGTTTAAAAAGGGCCATATTTAAGCTAAGGGAAGGTATTTGATCTATTTCAGCAAATGTCTTCAGTATACTTAACCACGCATGAGACTTCCAGCAGGACATCCGTGAAGCGTAACAGTATGTACTATCTACATACATAGGGTGTTGACTACGTATTATGAGTATAAAAAAGGAAGGCATTTTCCTTTGAGGAAGTCCATAAAGCATCTTTGACGTGGCGGTATTCAAAGTAAATCTTAAAGAGTAAGCCAGATTTCAGCAAATAAATGTAAATACTGACATTCAAATAAAATACAGGTCTGGCACTCATAGGTTAGAAAAACACCAAGAGTAAGATATCTTCATGCTTTCAAACAGGTTTCAAACATGCTTCTACAGGCAGGATTCTTTTCCTGACACCTAGGCCAACACTATGCACAGATATGAACTTAAAAGGTTACTTTGAATATAATAATTTTGGTTGTTTTGGTCAAAGAACCCTACTTCCTATTCTATATCTCAAATAGTAGATAAAAGCAAAAATAAAGACTATATTAAGTACGAATCCCATAGTTGAAGTAATCTGGTTTGATGATTAAATCCATGGGATTTGGAGTTAAAACTGAGTTCCAATCTCTTCTCTAGCAGCAGCTATTTGACGTTGGAAAGATGACTAAATACTTTTTATGCCCCATTTTCCCTCCTATTAAAAAAAATGGGATAACATTTCCTTTGTAGCCTTGTGGTGGCTATAAAAGGAATGATATGTTCAATATTCTCATTCCTACTTTACAATTAAGGATTTGTTACAGTTTTCCAAACACATACATTTTATTATAATTTTTATCGAGTTACCTGTGTTTGTGTTCATATACCAAATATATCTGCTATTTACCTTCCAGTTTATGTTTTCCTAATATAAGGAAATTATACCCATGAAACTCCGCACAAGGTAGCAGAGGGCATTCCTGGGAGACAGGTCATGAGAAGGGGAAACCTATCAAGAACCACCTGAAAAGAGTTCATTTGTGTGACGGAAGTAAAAACTAAAACAAAACCCTACCCAGTGAGCAAGGAACGCAGTGGTGTCAATCAACCAAATGAAGAGGTGAATGCAGGGAAGTTGTGGGGCTGCTTGGCATCAGTAATTTCAGAAAAATCTGACCAGTCCCTACAAGGAGATTCCTAAGACCACACTCCAAACCAACCCTGAGCAGGATTCCTTTCCCACCGCCTGCGCCGGCCCAGGGCTCCTCCCTCTCAGCTGCAGACTCCTCGGGCCTTCGCCCTCATCCCCAGGCCAGTCTTCCCAACAAGGGGATGGGTAAGTGTGTGATTTTCACAGGGGAGTGAATACTCCCACCTGAGATGAGAGGTACTGGCCACCACAGTCTGAAAACCTCTGATATTACAGACCTTCCTTGGCCAGACAGTATTTTTTGTTTGTTTGTTTGTTTGTTTGTTTGTTTGCCATGAGGCAGAGACTCTATGACAGTCAATTCGTTTGGAGGACATTTTGCGGTCCCTTTAAGCCGAGCTGCAGGGGGTTAAGAGATGACAAGATCACTGATGATACCGCCAAAGAGAAACTTCTGTTTGGGAATAAAGGAAGCTTTCATAAGTTTGCTTTTGCTCTTCGTAGCCTCTCCAGGTAACACTCTGAGTCTGAGTATTTATTATAGAATGTAGGTTTTGGGGGTGATGGAAAAGTGTCATAGGTCATTAGCTACTCTCCAAAGTCCATAGTCTACTCTTCTTCCTGGGAGCGCAGATGAGATTTCCCACCCTCTTCCAGGCAGGTGAGGCCAGGATGCGAATGCATGTGGTCCAAGCCTGGCCCATGAAACCAAGCCTTCCTCCTCTCCTCTCTCTTCTGGCTCACTGACACGGAGACACCCTCGGGGTGACTTGGAAGCCACTCCCTGAGGAAGGCAGGACCCAGTATAGAGAAGGACTAAGCTAGGAAAGTATATTGCAGAGGAAATGAACTTCACCTTCTTTGTTGGTCTGGTTTGGTCTGAACTCCTTTGAGTTAGACTTTCAACACACAGCTCATTCTTGTAATGTAGGGAGACAGGCTAAGGCCAGTAAAACACTGAGATTCTAGTAGTCAAACTTGTTTCTGAATTGGCTAAGTTAACAACTCAGCAAAACCACAGCAGTTGAAAGGGGACCCTGGAACCGTCCACGACTATTTGCTTGCTTCTGTTAAGATGTCAAGTGGACCATAAAAGGGATATGATCTCATAAACTTTAATCTTACATCTGTAGACCCATCAAAAGAACAAACATAACAACCACAGCCCTAGGGTAGGGGGGTTGCTGCAAATCATTGACCTAACTATTGACACATCTAACCACTTAGTTTGTGTCCAACACTGCCAGAAATTGGGGAGTAACAAAGGGCTCACAACATAAGTTCATAACGTTTGCCTAAACAGAAATTATAATCTAGTTAAAGATGCAAGATTCTCATACATGAAACAGTACAAAGAGCAGTGAGGTCCCTAAGTGTTTGGCCCTAAGTCTCATCCTGGGTGGGGGGCTGCCTCATTAACAAGCAATGCTCAGACAGGAGCCTGGTGTCCTGCACGGAGCTCCATTCAGACAGCACCTGGAGATAACAGCAGATCCCACAGGCCGAGGGCTCAGTCCCACAAGATGTCCCTTCCTGCCCATGTCAGAAGCCAGTCTTAAGTCCAAGTTGTCACTTGAGCTACTGACCTTCCCTGTTATAGATCAGAGGTTCCAACTACCTCCCTCTTTGGGTTCATTTAATTTGTTAAAGCAGCTCACAGAACTCAGAGACACATTTGACTTACTGGATCCCCAGTTTATTATGAAAAGACACAACTCAGGGACATCCAGATGAAAGAGATGCACAGGGCGAGGTAGGGGGAAGGGTGTGGAGCTCCCATGCCCTCTCCGGGGGTTGCCATATGCCCGGAATCTTCACATGTTCACCAACCTGGATGCTCTCCCAAACCTGTTTTTTTGTGTTTTATGGTGACTTCATTACATAGGCATTATTGATTAAAACATTGGCTATTGGTGATTGATTTTGACTTCCAAACCCTCTCACCTTTCAAATGGATGAGACTGGAAGTCCAAACCTCTACTCAAGGTTACTCTGCTCAGCCCTGACAACCTTGACTGGACCCCATCCTTAGGGTTTTCCAAAAAGTCACCTCATTAACATAAACCCAGTTGTGGTGAAAAGGAGCTTGTTATGCATAAGTAAACACCCATTTCACCTTTATGTCTCAGAAGCAATTTCAGGAACTGAGGACATTGGACCAAATATTATGACAAAAGATGCTCCCACTGCTCTTATAGCTCAGGAAATTCTCACATTTTGGAGAACTGGGAGCCAAGAATATGGATGAAGACCAAATATATAGGAGAAATATCTTTTGGTCATCTGAGTGACCAAAAATGTATTTCATATACACCACATATTGCAGTGTGGTGATATAATGAGTTATAAGAAATACATATTTCCCAGGTATATTGGTCTTCATCCACAGTTCCTGAAAACACTGCAGAGTCTTAAAGGTGAAATGGGTGTTCTGTCAGGTTAATAAGACACTTTTGGACCCCACCCAAGGGGGTGGGGGCTGGAGGTTGATTCAGCCAATGGCCAATAATTCAGTGAATCATGACTATGCAATGAAGCCCTCACAAAACCCCGGAGAAGAGCTTCTCTCTCTGTTCGGCCCGCTCTGCTCAGTTGGCTCCAGCTTCTTGGTTGGACAGAGCTTCTATGCTTGGGGAACCGGAACACCTCCATGGGCCACGGAGCCAGGCCCCAAACTCCATGAGGACGGAAGCTCCTTTATTTAGGACCTTGCCCTATGTCTCTCTCCATCTGCCTGTTAACTTGTATACCCTTTGTTAAACTGGGAAACCTAAGTGTTTTCCAGAGATCTGTGAGCTGCTCTAGCAAATAAATCAAACCAAACGGGGAGGTCATGGGAACCTCCAATCTGTTGCGGGCAGGTCAGAAGCACAGGGAACTGCCTGGGGGTTGCTACCAGCATCTCGAGTTGGGGGTGGAGGGCAGTCTTGCAGGACAGAGCCCTTAACCTGGGGAATCTGGTGCTGTCTCCCGGCAGACAACATCAGAACTGAGTTCTCCAACATCCTGTTGGCGTTCAAGAATTGTTTGGTGTAAGTATGTATGGGAAGACCCCTCCCACATCCTTATGCGCATTGGAATCAGGTCCAGGTACCCGAATGAAGTTACACTACTATCACTGCTGTGTGTAAATATTGTTATTGTTATGCATATATGTAAGGAAGAAATACACCACTGCATTTGGTGTTGGACAAGTGGGAATTACAAGTACCACACAGGTTACTCTGAGAATAAATGGTGTCGGAACTCAAGAAAGATATATATGTGGCTATAAATTAACTTTTGTTAAACAACAAAAATTCAAATGAGTAAATCTGAAGACCTAACTGGCTCTGTTCAATGACTCATGAATTCGGCAGACACCTTCTAGTAAACAGATGGGTTTCCAAACAGCTGTATAAAATGGAAGGTTTCTAAAGGCAGAGAGGGTGTGGGAAAAAGGGAATCATTAGTGAAGCATGTATTGTTGTGTCCAGGTAAGGTCACCCTCCTAAGGAGAACAGGAAGGGTTTGTCAAAGGATTACCTCCTAGTATTGAACAGGAAATTCCAGTTTGACTGGTTAAAGGTCACAGTTCAGTAGGTGGGGAGGGAAGGTGGAAACTGCAGTTCCATTAAGTATTAAGTCCTGTTTGCTGACCTGGGGCCTGAACATAAGTAACTCTATTTGGGGCCTGTGGTTTTCTTTCTAACACTCCAGAAAGGTTTCATGGAGGAAAAACTGTGCTGTAGAAAAAGAATTTAGGGCTTAGATGAGGGTATAAATGGAGGACGGGTTGGAGAGGAGGTGGACCCACGTACAGTTCTGCGACCTGAGTTCCTGACAGCACCATCAGCATTCTTCCATGTTGCAGAGAAGCTGACGCCCAAGCCTTCTATATCTCTGGCTATGACTTAGCAGAAAGGAAAAGGATGCACAAACAGGAGTTTAGGAATCTAGTCCCATTTTAATTACTTACTATTTGAATGACCTTGAACCAATCCTCCCATGCCTCAGAGTTCTTCCTCTGTGATACTGGGAGAGTAAGGCCACGGCGGCCTGTCTTACAGAGCAAATGGGTTAACGAATATGAATAAAGGACTGTGAAGTCCCTTGCAAACATAGGAGGAACAACACATATGTAAATCATTATTTTTGCCTTTCCACCGTCTCTCCTGCTGTTTGCAAAAGCAGAGAAGGGCACTGCAGCATAGATGACATACATTATTTTCAGAGTCATATAAGCAATGTGTGCAAGGTAAGCTTTCTTTCACCCTTACCTAGATTTTGGGCTGCACAGTAGGCACAGAGCACCAGCTATGGCTGCAGTTCACTTAGACAGATGGCCTCTGGGGGGCAATTTGAAGACTTCCTGGATGAACACATACCTCTTCACTGATTGGTTGTACCACCTGTTTCCATGGCAACTCCACATCCATTTCACCCTCACTCACTTTCTGTTCCCATTCACTGTAACATCACTTTAACAGCAAGAGACAGAAAGTTTAATAAAGTAGAAGCATTTTAATAAATGGAGGTATGATTTACATAGACGCTCTTGGCATTTGGGGAGTCCTCAGAGTTCTCTATATGTTACAGTAGACTCATAGATCTTTCCTTTCAGGGAATGTTGGAAAGCAGACACTTTCTATAAAATTCCTTAAAAGAATATTGCAAAAACATTGCCCCACAGATTTTTTGCTATATTTTATGAACAGAGACCTTTAATAAACATTTAGCTCACCTTATTCTCCCAGAAGAGAAAAATGTGTGCTTTGAGTTCACATTTGCCCCCCCCCCCACAACTTCATGACTATCTCCACTGTTCTTTCCTCCCAGCTGAGCATCACCCACCCCCTGGTCGTGGCGGAGTGGGAGGAGGCAGAGGGGGGGCCAGGGTCACACCACACCAAGACTGGCGTGTCAGGGTTCTGAGCAAGCTCTCAACAATAATATGAGTAGCATTTTTCCCATTCTTCCACTTGCAGTGGTTGAGGCTCAGAATACTTGACTAACTGGCGGTGTTATAAGGTATGTAAGTGACAGAGCCAGACTCCAAACACCCCACAAGTGTCTTGACCCCATGAACTTGACCGCGGCCTTAGTGGTTGCACTCTCAGCGTAGCAGCATCACAATCTTGAATGCTGATAAATGGCTCTTTCTTAGTTTGGGTTCCCGCAGACAGAACCTGAGACAAAGGCCTGGGGTCAGGCGCTTTATGTGGGAACTGACCTGAGAAGGCCGGAGCAAGTAAGTAGACGGTAGGATAGCAGAGAGGAAAAACCACTGCAAGTTATCTTTTTGAGGTCGCAGGTGGGTTCCTCTAGGATGAATTCTCAATTCTACCAGCACCTCTGAGAAGCATATAGATGCCTTCTAGAATTATCCAGCGGACAATAGGAGACTGGAGCATTTGTGCACTAGTTCCCACTGCCACCCAGATTGGCGAGCTGTCCCCGGCCATGTTACCTCCCCTGTGTTTCCTGGCCGTTCTGGTGCACAACATAAGGAGCTCCCAGGTGTCAGAGAAGAAGACTCTGTAGTGAAGCACAGAAAGATCCCTAACTGGGCTCCAGGTGGAGGTTGGCCATGTTGAGTTGAAACTGAACTATGGGAGACCTGCCCACCACAGCTGCTGCTGAAATCGGAGCTGGACCTGGAGGCTGCAGTGCAGGCACCAGGGCTGTCAACTGCGCTCTAATTCTAGGGTATTTTACGACCTGCTGAAATGACTATAGATTTAGCCTTGTGACTTGCACAATTGCATCTGACATGAAAGTGATTAATTACAGTTACAGAGAAGCACTGTCGCAACACAGACAGCTGATCCGGCAGTAGCTTCTCTGCATCAGTGATCACATTCCAAGGGCGGGCTCTGTGTGCCTAGTTCCACTCAGAGCCTCATCACTAGAAGCCCTGCACGCACAAGTCACAAACTCAATGTGTTTCAGTTTCCTCACCTGTAAAATGGACCTAACAGAATCCACTTCATAGTCTAATGTGGGGTTAAATAAAATAACACATGTAAAGCACTTAGAAGCATGACTGGATATAGTTAAGTACTCCAAGGGACAGAGAGACTTTTATCAAATAGCTTGCGGTTACCAACAGATCCATTTCCTTCTCTCCTACCAGGAGGTGAGTGGATTGGATTAACAGCACTCCATGTCTTCCCACTCATGATTATAATTGCTAACCAAAAGCTTAAACAAAATAACTATATGTCCAGAAACCAACACCATGGTGACAGCAAATTTCACCTCTCCAAACCCAACATTTTCTTGGCATTTTGTCTCAGAATAACAAAAAGTGTTTCATGGCATTCTTCTCTCTCACAATCTAGAACTAAAGGGAAAGATTTCAAAGGCCCATGTTTCCACTGGTAGAAAATCCTTTACTCTGATGGAATAACAGCTGGCTAGGGAGGGGAGAAAACCCACACAGGAGCTGAGTAGCTTCTGGTCTCCCTGGTAACAGTGTGTCATACTCTGACCCCTTTAATCACCTGATTCCCTTAGGATAAAGAAAGGAGCAAAGAGACAAAAACTCTAAGACAGACAAATGTAGCCGTTTGTGGAGTAGCTGATGATAAGTCAGCAAACATGGCCAGGAGGTGATTCTTAGCACCTCCTGTCACATGACATTTCCTTCAATTATTTTTTCAGAAAGGGTGATAGTTTAATGTTGATCAAGCAGAGCTTCATTGACATTATTCATTCTCACCCCCACGTGCCCTTGTACACCACAGCAAATATGTGAGACGACACCTTGAGGGTAGGGGACAGTTTGCAGACAAGCCACAGTTCATAACATAATTGGTCTCCACAGATGGGAAATTTATGGTATTTTTCTTTCAATAAGCCTTTGCCTGATTTCTTGGAATGACACTGAACATCTCTGTAACGCTCAGGGCAGCACATCTCAAAGCCAGGTCCACAGAGCTCCTGCATCAGAAGCCCGGGGGCATGGTGAAAGTGCAGATTCCCAGGGCCCGTCGTCAGAGTCCAGTGCAGTGAGCCTGGAGCAGGCAGCCCCAGGGGCTCCTGGGTACCGTACAGTGTCCAACTCTAAACGGAATGACTCCTTTGGGGCCTGGGAGTTATTAAAAAAATGTAACTGGCAACTTGCCTCCACTTTGCTATCTGCATTGGTATTCAAAAGACACGTGACAGAGTCCACATTTCTACAGATGACCTACAGAGAGAATCCATTTTTGAGACAAAAAAAAAATGTAGGGAAGCATTCAAAACCACTGAAGTGGAAAGGAACAAAAATCGATTCTGGAAAAAGTGCTGTAAATTAACAGTAAAAAGTATGACCTTTGCCTTGATTGATTTCATTTGATTCCTTACATTGCCTCCTAGGTTATGATAATGTCCATCTAATTAAAGAATAATTTTACTTTTTATAAGGTAGAATTCTTATACGAAAGGACAGAAACCTAGTGCTCTGTGAGTCACGAATTTATATCATAAGTCCTGAAAAAATGTACAAGTTACATCTAGATGCCCATCCAACTTCGGTCACTCATTCACATATTCAAATGTTTCCTAAGTATCTGGTAAGTGCAACCAATGCTGGATGTGCTGGAGTGAGTAAGTCAAAAACCCCAGCCAGGATAGAGTTTACATTCTAGGAGGGAAGACAGACAATAAGCAGTTAAGTAAAATAGCTACCATGGCAGAAAGTGAAAAGTGCTACAGAAAAAAAACAAAGAAAAGAATAAGATGTTGCAATTTTTAATAACTGGTATAAGAAGACCTTAAAAAAGAAGATGACATTTGAGTAAAAATCAGAACATGAGGAGGGAATAAGTCCTACAAATATTGGAGGAAAGAATATTCAAGGCAGCGGAAATATCAAGTGCAAAACTCTGAGGCAGAAGCACACTTGGCCTGTCAGAGGAATATCCCTGAGTCCAGTGTGGCCAGAAGGGAGGAAATGAAGGAGAAAGTAGTAGATGAAGTGAGACACAATCCTCGCACAGGAGACACATAGTATGACCTTCGACTTTCATTCCAAATGAGATGGGAAGAAGCTATAGGAAGATTTTGCAGAGAGAAATTACATGAACTGACTTGTGCTTAAAAGGATCACTCTGGCATCTGAGAACAGACCGTAGGAGAGATAAGGGCAGGAAAAGGGAGACCAGGTAGAAGGTATTCCAGCACTTTAGGGCAAAACGATGTTGGATAAGACTAGACTGCTAGTTGTGGTGGCCGTGAGAAATGCTAAGATTCTAGGGGAAAAAATGTCAAGGCAGAGCCAGAGGATTTCTGGGAGGATCAGAAGTGGAATCAAGAAAAAGAAAAGGCCATGGTTTTTCCTGTCTGCAAAACTAGGAAGGTGGAGCCACCTTTTACTGGATGTGGAAGACTGAGAGAAGCAGATGTGCAGACATGTCAATGTATCACCTGTTAGACAACCAGCAACATCAAGAAGACAGTGGGATCAATGAATCTGAAGTTCAGGAGACTATCTGGGCTGGAGGTCTGAATCTGTGAATCACCCATCTGGATGACATTTCCCAGGGAGTGAGTGTAAACAGAAAAGAGAAGTTCAATGTCTAAACACTGGGGCCCTTTAACATTTAAAGGTCAGAGGTCTGAGTAGGAACCATCAAAGGATCTGGGAAGGAGTGGTCAGTGAAGTAGTTGGAAAAGACAGAAAAGGGAGTGTCATTAAAGCCAAGGGATGAACACGTTTCAAAAGGTGGGAGTGATCGACAATGTCAACTGTTGGAAGTTATATATAAAAATTTCATTTCAAGGCCTTAGCTCTAAAGAGGAGGTGAGAAATGGGGTGATAATGGAGAGAAATGTGAGGTCATAAGAAGAGACTTTTTCTTTTTCTGTCATTTTTTTCTCTCTTTTTTTTAAAATATGACTTTAAAGAATATTCTCAATCTAAGAGAATATTCAAGTAGAAAGGGCCAGTTTGATTACAAAAAACAAGAGGGAAGAACTGCTGAGCGATGCCCTTGAATAGATGAGAAGGGATGAGACCTAGTAGGCAAGAGGAGGGGTTAGCATTCGTTTTCTCTGGAACAAATGGCTCATCTATAATATCCAGAGAGAAAGCAGATGCACCCAGCTGCATGGGAGCTTAGGAAAGTTCTCTGCTCTTTGTTTTTTTTCTCAGTGAAACAGGAGACAAGCTCATTTATAAAGGGGAAGGTGAAAGGGTTTGGGAGGTTTGAAGAGAAAGGGCGAGAACTGTTCTGCTCCAGGACACGAGGCAGGGACTGGACTTGGAAAATGTGACAAGATGGCTGCTGGCGGCATGAGCGGCCCTCTTGACGAATGTAAGGTGAGACCAGTCAGCCACTGTGGCCTAAAACTCTACAGAAAGGATAAGTTGAAGAGTCAAATCAAAAAATATGAATTAGGCGTCATAAAGTTTTCCAATTCACTTAAAAATTTCTCCTTTTAATCTTGACAGAAGTCAGCTTATTTCTCACTCTTCCTTGACAGTGCTGGGTCATGCTTCTCACCGTCGCCTACTAGATGCGAGTTTGGGAGGGTTAGTCGCTGAACCCTCTTTATTAGACGGTGAGGCATATTTTTTAAATTCCTCAGTCATTCTAACCCCCATTCTTTATTCTGTGGCATACAAATCTCTGTGGCATGATTTAGGCTGGCATGTTTTCTAAATTTATTCCCAGCAAATATTCCACTAAATGCAACTCAAAGGAAATTATTCTCAATCTTGAGCTTTTGAGGTATTTAAACATGATATAAAATTTCTCAAAGCTGAATTAATTTTATTTCAAAGCCTTATGGCATATAATTTACTGATGGCAAGAGAAATAAAACTCAAATTAACCAAGAAAGGGTTTTCCTGCTCAAAAATCCAGGGTATTTTATGTGAATCACAGGAATTCCTATAGTCGGTTCTACTTCCGAGTTGTTCACGAATCATGTCTTCATCCGTCGCTGTGAACTGACACTCTGTCTCGCATCTTGCTGCATTTCCCATTCTTCCACTGGTTTCTGGGCATGGACTCAGGTTAAGTTGTGAGACAGAGGGATAGCTAACATTTGGGGGAAAAAAACCAAGACTTCTAGCTGCATTGTGATTTCATAGACACCACCTGCCATCACCAGGACCAACCAGTTGTTCCTCATCTCCGTAGTTATACATCAGACGCCTGTCACTACTTTTTTGAAACCGAGAGTTGGTAAGAAAGGGGAGGAACATTATATCAATGTCCACTTTACAGGACTTAAATTTTTTTTTCTTCCATTTTAAGGTACCTTACAAATTTATATTCAAGTGAACATGCCTGTTGGTGGTCAGGTGTGAGTTACTTGGTAATGGGTATGTGTTGGTAGAGCCTTACTTACAGCCTGTCCCTGTGGGAAAGTGGAATTGGTCTTGCCAGTCTGTTAATAGGATGCCATTCCCAGGACTGCCTGGGTCTTTTCTGTTCATCCTTGAGCTGATTGACTAACTGACTAACAGACCGGTCTGTGTGCTATAGTGGTAAAGAGAATTTCCAAACATACTAGTTTCATATGAAATACTGTTTCATATTTGCTTTTTAAAAAATCTCTTCAAGATTCATTCACCAATTAACATATCATTGAATTTATGCTCCTGTACTGGGGTGGTCTGTGTCATTTTGACTTAAACTTTACTTTCATACATCTTTCCTTCTCATGATCCATTCAAATAAAAAGTAGTTTAGGTGCTGGATAACATAGTATGCTCTAGAGTCAACTTATCCAAGCCTCACTGCCGACTCCAGCACTTGGTAGTTGAGTGGTCTTGGGAAACTGACTTAAAATATGTGAATCTTTCCAAGAAGGAACTAGTGGTTACCAAAGGGGAGGGGTGTGGGAGGGTGGGTGGGGAGGGTGGGAGAAGGGGATTGTGGGGTATTGTGTCGAGTACACATGGTGTGGGGAATCACGGGGAAGACAGTGTAGCACAGAGAAGGCAAACAGTGACTCTGTGGCATCTTACTATACTGAGGGACAGTGACTGAATCAGGGTATGAGTGGGGACTTGATAATATGGGTAAATGTAGAAACCACAGTGTTTTTTCATGTGAAACCTTCATAAGAGTATATATCAATAATACCTTAATAAAAAAATAAAATAAAATAAAAAATATGTGAGTCTTATCTTCTCTAGAATAATAATAATACACATGCCATAATGTCACAGTGAGGATTAAATGACTAATTCATATAACATGCTTAGCACCATATGCCTGACAAGCAGGAAGACTTCAATAAGGTTAGTTTTTACTAAATTTGTAATATAAATATACTTTATCTAGTCTGCATAGTATGGGGAAAGTATTTAGAATGGATCGATTCCCAGTTCTTCCATTTAGAAGTTATTTGAGCACTCTGGAACTCAGTTTCTCAGTTGCTAAAAATGGGATAATTCTTACCTCAAGTAGGGGTTCCTAAAGGCCTCCCAATACAGTCCTTGACACTTCGTAGGTACTCATTAAAAGCTGGTGCTAATTACTATCAAATTAGTTTACTAGACCCCCCATAATAAAATGCTATATACTCAGTGGCTTGAACAGCCCAAATTTATTTGCTCACAGTTCTGGCGCTACGAGTCCAACATCAAGGTGTTGGCTTGTTTGGGTTTTCCCTGAGGCCTCTCCTCTCTCCTTGGCTTACAGACAACCACCTTCCCGCTATGTCCTCACCTGGCCTGTCTCTGGGCATACACATTCCTGGTGTCTCCTGTGTGTTCTGAAGTCTTCTTATAAGGACACCAGGCAGATTGGATAGGGACTCCCTCAATGGCCTCATTTTAACTTAGTCACTGTTTCAGCGGCTCTGTCTCCAAATACAGTCTCATTCTGAGAAACTGGGGGTTAGAGTTTCAATACATAAATTTTAGGGTCATACAATTCATCCCATAATACCCTCCTTCAGCTTTCTTCTCCCTTTTCATTTCCCATCATCTAGCTACCTTAAAAGAAATGTCTAAAGAAACAGGGAGTTAAATGCACAGCCTGAAGAAATAGAGAAGTTTCATATAATAACTAGCTTTTTCCTGAAATAAACTGTAAACTTTCCTTTCCTCTGCTTCATTTCTTAAGTCCCGAAGTTTTAGGTAGTGATTCTAAAATTATATCCACTTTAATAAAATGTCGTTACAATAAAGCATTATATATACACTTAGTCCCATGTTTTAATATATTTTACTTGTTATCTATGAAAAATGAGTTTGATAAGCAAACTAATGTGTAGAAAAATCAGAATACTGTGAAGGAAGAATTTAACAGACATAAGAGGAAAACAATTTTTTTATCATAATCGATAATATTAACTTGCCAAAAAACAACTTCGCAAACAGCATAGCTTGACTACCCAACAGTCATTCTCTCTCCTTTGTACCCATAGAAACCAGGTTGTGACCAACCTTCTTCAAGAAGCCATTGGCCACAGAGGGAGCTGAACTCTCCAGGCCCTGGGGGTGAAGTATTATTGGCCTAAAAGCCAAACAATAATACCACCCTCCTTTGCAGTGACTGGCTTAGGGGAAGGCCTAAGTGAACCTGAGGGGGAGTCTGCACAAATCTCTAGAAAAAATAATGCAGGAAAAGGGACTCTTTCTTTCAAATACTGGAATATGAGAACACGAGCCCGGGGGCTTCAGCAGCCACCTTGTCCTCCAGAATAAGTTCCTCTTCTTTCCCCTCTGAAACTGTGCACGAAACAGGAGAACAAAGTCTCTGGAATCAGACAAACTGTTCCTAATACAGAAATTAATTTTTTAAAAAAAAAAGAAAAGTTAACTTGAAAGAAATGCTAAAAGCCAAGCAGCCCACTCAGCTATGTGGAGGTCAGAAACACATTACTAGGGAAAATTTATAATTCCAGGCCAGGATTCTTGAAGAGCTGATAAAAGAAGCGTTCGTATCAGTAGGAAAAGTAACAAATTGTTCTTAATTCCTTTTAAAAGCACTGCTTTTTAAATTATGTCTTTAATGCTATTTTATAATAAGATGAATACAGTGTGTTGGAAAAGTTCTCTGCTTAAACAAAGAGGACTCAAACAGGAAGCCACTCCTATGACCTCTGGCCGAACCAGAGGAAAGGACAGCCTGCTGTTGTCAACAGCACCTGCCATTTGGTGCCATGTCGTGAGAATTAAAACTCTGGCTTAAAAGTATTATGAAAAGATAGTAATCGTGAGAGTGGTATTCCTGCATTGGTCTGAACCAATAATATTGGGGTCTTTTTAAAATATCCATTAATTTAAATTGTATACAGATAGAAAAGCCAAACTCCTTCCACTGCCCTCTCCCATTCTTTTCCAAGGTCACTGTGATGATGTGTGTATGTGATTATGTGTCTATGGGAGAGTGATGTGCCCTTAGGATTTATGGAAGGTTCCAAGTCACGTGCACCACGAGATACTTAGCATCCATCTGGGAAACCCTAGGCTCTCTGAGAACAGGTGTTGGGTCTGCCCTGCTCCGGTCTGTGTCCTCATTGCCTAGAAAGCTTAATAAATACTTATTAAATGAATGGATGAATGAATGTGAACCAAAAAGAAATCAGAGCTACCATTATATATGAGCTCCCGCTGCCCCTCCGCCCACCTCCAATGACTCTACTTAACTATTTTATTATCTTTCACTTGTACAACCTGACTTTTGCCTACTCCAAAATGATTCAGAGTCAATGATAAATTCCCAATTCAATACCTAGATTTTTACTTACAATCACATTTAATTTACCAGCGTTTCAAAACTTTTCATGAGTCTCCTGTAACAGCTTTGCACGACCCTGCCAGTCTCTCTCTGATCTGGCATCGTTTCACAATAGGCCATTTTAACTGCACTCAATAAATAAAACTATGGTTCTTCACAACTCCTAAGAAAGATGTATTTACCCATGATTCTATTTTCAAGGAGCTGGGAGCAAAAGCTGTGACAAAACAGGTCAGAAGGAATATTGATCACGTTGACTGTGCCGTGACCCAGCGAGCACACAAACCTAAGCGGCAGGAATGATCACAGACCTTTGGTGATGGGACTCGTCATCGTAAGGAGCAATTTAGTAAGAAAGAACCGTTTATCTTGTTCGGTGAATGGAAAATGTCAGAATCTAATAGCCATCATTTGTATCGCATCTGTATCGCATTCAGTAATACAGAAAAAAAGAAATCATGAAGTTTAAGTCCAGGTGATAATTTATTTTTTGTATACACATTATTAAAAAAGCACTTTAGATTTTAATTTGAGTAAGGTAACACTCCCCTCCCAGACCGATACTATCCCTTTTCACTTTTGAGGGGATGTGGTGAGGGGCGGGAGGCACAGTGTGGGGGCGAGAGGAAGTTTCCTGGCCACCAGGTGGCATCTACTCCCGCTTCTTGCACTGATTCTAAAAAGCTCTTAGAGTCAGATTGTCTCTTGGAGCTAAGGAATTTACCCTTAAAATATGGACAATTGTTCTTCATCTTGGAGAAAAATGAATATTTCTTGGCTGGGTTATACTTAGAGGCACCTGGAACCCCCATTCTTTAGAGTAATTAGACTAGAGTAATGCCTTCTGCCCTTGGAAATCTTCATGGAAGCCCCTATGGTCAGTGGAAAGGCCGGGCAGATGGGAGTCCCCAGAATCTGCAGTGATGGAACAAGAAATGGCTAAATCTTGTACACAGCAATTAGTGTTTTTAATATAATTATACACAATGATCTCATCTTCAACTTTCTTAAAAACACCCACTGATGACTCTGTGGCGTCTTACTACATTGATGGACAATGACTTCAGTGGGGTATGGGGGATACTTGATAATATGTGTGAATATAGTAACCACAATGCTTTTCATGTGAAACCTTGATAAGAGTGTATATCAATGATACCTTAATAAAAATAAAAATAAATATTAAAAAAAAACCACTGACACTTTAGAG
The DNA here is from genome assembly GCA_029783875.1 of Phataginus tricuspis. NCBI lineage: Eukaryota > Metazoa > Chordata > Mammalia > Pholidota > Manidae > Phataginus > Phataginus tricuspis. The sequence goes on along the minus strand of JAQQAC010002594.1, from coordinate 6,659,905 downwards.
CAAGATTAGAAATATAAATTAACGTGAAGAAAATAGAGGAGTCAGTATGGCCTGTGAGATAGCAGTATACATTCTGGAATCGGACACATCTCAGTACAAAATCCAGGCCCCTGATTTCTAGCTGTTTCAACAAGAGAAGCTACTTAACTTCTCCTTAGGGCCCCCATTATACTAGAGATAAGCATTCCTATTTCATAGCATTGATTTAAAGATTACATGAGATTACAGATGTAAAGCATTTCCCAGAGTCCCTGCACATGGTAAGCATGCAAGAATTCGTACTTATTATATAATACTTACAAATAATGATCTAGATAGGAATTTGTGCTTACCTCACAAAAAAGCACAGCTAACCTTTTTGGATGCAGTCTTCTATTTTGTTTTCTCCGTGTATGATTCACATAGTTTTATTCAATGATGGGACCATCCTATGCATAATGTCTTGCTTTTAAAACAATCTTTCCATTCAGTAAAAAGAGGTCTACAATATAATTTCCAATCACTACATAATAATCTCTTTTATAGAGCTACAATAATTTATTTCACTGATCCCCTTACTGCTAAGTATTTAGGATGCGTCCAGATTTTCACTATAATAAACAATGCTGTGATAAATAACTTTGCACATAAATACTTTTTATAATCCTCATTGGCTTAAATTCCTAGAAGCGGAATCACTGTGTCAGACAAGTTTTATGTGCTCTTTCTTAGATTTTTTAACCATTTTGACAGAACCTCTTCCAGAAATGACTTTCACTGAGAATATGGCGATGCTCCTTTTCTGCATCTATCTACAACTTTGGGTATTGTAATTTCACCTTCAAAGAGTAGAAACATTGCCAACATAATAGCAGTGAGAAGGTGCTGCATGCTGTCATTATAAAATAAAAGCTCTTTAAAAGCTAATCAAAATCTCTGAATTGCTATTTTCCAGTTGAACTTTATTCTAGAGAAGGATTCAACAAACCATAGCCCACAGACCAAATCTCACCCACCATCTATTTTTGTGCATCCCACAAGCTAAGAATCGCTTTTACAGACGAACACCTGTAATCAACTTAATGACTAACTTGAACTCCAACTAAGCAAAATGTTATTTTTTTTAAATTTCAATCCTCATTAGCAACCTATATTACAAACAGTTGTACTCAATAATCATTATTATTATAGTTTGAATTTTGTCAAAAAATTTTGTGGAAATTTGTTTTTTCTCATGTTATCTAAGCATCTATATATTGTTCTCCGCTTTGCATCTTGACCCCCAGAGCATTAAATATTTACTATCAAGTTGTTTACAGACAAAATTTGCCAACCACTCTCCTAGTGTCCATTAAAAATTAAAAAGCTTAAATATATTTTTAAGTATTTCACCTAATATATGAGAGCAACAAATTTAACAAGGATATTCGTTTATCCCGTGTATCCGTGATTTCCACACCTGGAGTTCGGAGGTTTCCAGAGATGTTCTTGGGAGACACATGAGGGCAAGAAAAGCCAACAAGTTCTCACACTTCAACTATTTTTATGGCCTTTTCTTTCATATCCAGGTTTCAAATAAGATTTCATGTAAATAATTAGTCCTGCTACTAAGAAAAAAAAATAGTGTCCAAAAACTGCTTCCTAACATTGAGTGAGGCTTCCCTCACACTAGAGACTTCTGCATATCTTCTGTGCCTATTGACAGCAGACAACTCCCAACAGGCCCCAGCCCTCCTGTTTTCAAATCAAATTCCTCCGCTTTTTTAAAGGTTATATTTCTGCTTGATGAAAATGGCTAGTGACCAATGCAAGTCAGTCTAAACTGATAGTGGTAATTTTGTCTCCTTTCAGGAGGAAACTAATCCTGATTCATACAAACGATTCACACTTAAAACTATTGAGCAACTATTCTCACAGTAAGGGAGGCAAGATAGCATTTAAAAGGAACAAAGAAGCATAGGACACAAAATACAGGCCTAACTTTCTTTCCCTTTTCTGAGCAATTTATTTAGGTTAGGGGAGTAAACTTACACTGAATCTATCCCTTCATTCTGTGGCAAAACGTAATGAAATGGTTAGAAGTGAAAAAAATAAACACAGGAAGAAGGGCGAAGTTGTTTTTCCAGAACTGTGACTTTCTTGATGACGGTGCATTTCCAGAAGGTTTAACGTAATTGCCTCTTCTCCCTTCCTGAAGCTCGTTTAGATACATCCTGACACATTCCCATACACATGGCTCTCTGCCCTGGGGTTCAGTTTGGCAGGAAAAGTCTTTCAAGTAAGCAAGAAAGGAATAGTCTGTTCTTTACTGGGTATATGCTATTAAAAATCAACAACAAAATAATACATCAATTCCATAACAGGGCCTTTGGCCACTAGACTTAAAATTTCTATAATCAGTTTATATCAAAGTTATCTTCATTCTACAGTCAGGCAGGTCAAGATAATGAGAACATAATCAGTAGAATTGTCAAAAGAGTAACAGTGATAACGGCAATAACAGCTAAGGGCTAGGGGCTTTCTGTGCTGCCGGCCAAGAGACAGTCAAAAGACTTTTTAAAATGCTGATATAATGACATTTAACATGATATTAGTTTCAGGTGGACAGCATAATTATTTTATATTTATATATATGGTGCAAAATAATCACAATGAGTCGGCTTAACCTCCATCACTGCACGTAGTCACAAATATTTTCTTGCGATGAGAATTTTCTTAGCAACTTCCAAATCTACAGCACAGTATTAGTTACTGTGCTATGCACGACATCCCTGTGACACGCATTTTGTTACTGGAAGTTTGTACCTTTTGATCATTCACGGACTTTCAGTAACAATAACACTCACTCATTTTAATCAGGCCCCGTCGCAGTTCTGTCCTGACACACGGCAGAGGGACGCGCCGTGACCACCACTTCACAGAGGCGTCTAGCAGACGGCCATGCTCTCGCAGCTGTGCACAGCGGCCTGGACCTGCACGTTGGTGCTCACCCATGACATTCTTCTGCCTTTAAGACCTGCCTGGTGGTGGAAGGTGAGAGGATCATAGTAGGATAATATATCCTCTAGTCTCAACCATCACTGAAACAATGGCCTGAACAGTTTTTGAAAAATGAAATCGAAACTGCTGGGAATGTTAAAGGAGGTAACTACTACAAGGGGTGCATTAGATCCCTAATATCTTCAAGAGCTTTCAGAATAAAAACCAGAAAACTAAGTTTCATATCAATCTCAGTACTCTGGACCGTCAGACAAAAGAGGGCAACAGTCCTCGGACCTGGCCCGGGTGACAGTGATAAGCACAGGAGCGGAAACAGGTAGGGAGGGGGCAGGCCCACCCGCCCAAACGCCAAAGCCCCACAACACTGTCGGTAGGCACCAGGGTCGGTGGCAGGTGTTACAGGAATGGCCAGATTGGAAGGACAGTCGTCACCATTTCCAAAAGTGTGTTCTAGGTGATGCTAATTAAAGAACTCCACTTATGGAAAGAAAAGGCTATGAGGTTTGATAATAGCATTTTCTTTCTTGGAAAAAGATGTTAACATTTTGTAGAGTGCCTGTTTTCCACAGAATACAGTTGGAATGAATTAATCAACCTTAATTCTTTCTCTGTGGAGAAAACTCTCAGAGTGCATTTCTGGGGAAAGGATTTGAGCTGTGTCTCAGGTGTTCACATCCATGCACACTAACATGTAAAATAATATTATAAAGCCGCAGAACCAGGCTGCCTCATCAGATGCATTGCAATGTGAGCTGTAAGAAGTACTGTTAAAGCTAGAGGTTCATTGAAGTAGCAAAGGGGAGGGAAGATGAACTATAGACAGTTTGCATACATATTTATATTTCTACTGTCATATAGAGAGAGGCCCCATCCCATTCATCAGATTCAAAGAATTCCAGGATCCCCAAAAGTTCAAGAACCAGCTACACTCTACACAGTAAAAATAATCTATACAAAAGTGAAAGGAACACTGAATTCCAGACCCTGCTTTTAATTTCAGACAAATCAGTTTCTCAGGGTGTAGTTTCCTCGTCTGAATATTCTTTATCCTGTGTACTGTGTAAAGGTAATATGACAATAAAGTAGTAATACAACAGAAAAGAGAAACTCTGATAAAGTGCTATCATATTATTAATATTTTGACATTGAATTGTATTTCTGCCATCAGAGGCAATATAGGAAAGGAAAAAAATCTGTTAACAGTTTGAGGAAGGTGTGTCTGAAAGCCTCCACAAACTACAAAGTAATGGAAAATCATCAAAGAATTAAAGTCAAAGCAAAGTTCTCTGTCAGGCAAGGTCAAGATAACAATTAGGTTATTTGACGAATCCATCTGAACTGAAGCAGGAATTCATTGATCTTAAGTACCTATTGCAAAACATCAACATTTTAAGTGAAAACGGCATTTAAGTTTTGCTCTTTTAAAGTAATATTAGTAACAGTCCAGCTATCCATATACATTTTCAAAGAAAACACATCTAGCATAATGGTGGAGGCTTAAAATACCTTCAATTACAATTTGTTATAAATAATAATAGCTCTGTGGCTTCGTTGCTCTGAAATAGAAGCCATTCACTAACAGCCCTATTCAGAGACTAAAGCTCCTTATAAAATAATAGGAGTGGATACCAGTTAACAAAGGGGAGGGTGGGGAGGGAGGGAGAAGGGGATTGAGGGGTATTATGATTGGCACACATGGTGTGGGGGTCACGGAGAAGGCAGAAAAACGGAATCATGCAGAAAAAAAAAGGCAAGTGTTGGTGAGGATGTGGAGAAACTGGGACCTATGTGCACTGTTGGTCAGAATGCAAATGGTGCAGCCACTATGGAAAACAATATGGGGATTCCTCAAAAAATTAAAAATAGAACTGTTATATGATCCAGCAATCCCACTTTGGGGTATTTATCAAAAGAACTGAAATCAGGATGTTGAAGATGTATCTGCACTCTCTTTTTCACAGCAGCATTATTCACAATAGCCAAGGTATAGAAACACCCTGAATGTCTGCTGGGGAGTGAATGAATAGAGAAAAGGTGCCACATACATACAATGGCATATTATTCAAAAAATGGAGGGAATTTTGCAATCTGTGACAACACAGGTGAACCTGTAGGACACTATGCTAAGTGAAATCATGCTACATGATTCCTCTTGCATTTGACATACAGAGAGACATCTGGAAGAATAGTGGAGGACAGTGGCCAAGGGGCAGAGGTGGACATCAGAATCTGGGTTGCAAAGGGGCCCACTGGGGATGGCTGAATCCGTTAGTTCGCCTTAGTAGCCGAAAGCAACTCAAAAAGGTTTGCACAGCTAAGAAAAGTGATTGATATGCGCATCGAGAAGTCCCAAGAAAGTGGGACTCTGAGGAGGAGATGTGCTGTTTCAGACGCTACAGATGTCATCTCAGACCATATTTCCACTTCTGCCTTATGCCCTCAGCACTCTCCTCTCAGGGTAACTTTATCAGTTTGTTAGGACTATCATAACAAAGTACCACAGGCTTGGTGGCCTAAACAACAGAAACTTAGTGTCTCATGGTTTTGGAGGCTAGAAGGCCAAGATCAAGGTGTGCAGAGAGCTGTGAGGGAAGATGTGCCCATGCCTTCCCCTTAGCTTCTGCTGGTTTGCTGGCAATCTTTGGCATTCCTTGGCTTGTAAAATTATCACTACAATCTCTGCCTTCACCTTTCATAGTGTTCTTCCTGTGTGCATATCTGTACCCAGATTTTCCTTTTTTATAAGAACACCAGTCATATTGGATTAGGAACCCACTCTACTCCAATATGATGTCATTTTAACTAATTACATCTGCAATGAGCTGTTTTCAAATAAGGTCCTATTCTGAGGTACTGGGGGTTAGGACTCCACTGTATCTTTTTGGTGGGAAGACATATTTCAACCTCTATCATTAGCAAAGTAGCTGCTCCAGACATTACGCTAGCTACAATGTCCCAAGGACATACAGGTTCTCTCTTCCTCACTGCTTTTAAGAAACTTCTTAGCACACATTCTGTCTTGTCTCAGTGATCAGAACTGTGTCATATGCCTACCCCTAACCAGTTAGTGGTGAAAGAGCTGTAATTGCAGACAACTGGAGGTGAAATGCTCCAGCGAATGCAATTACTACCCTGGCTGATAGACAAGAGGAAGGAACACAGAGTGTCGTGCGTCTCAGTTCCCCTGCTCTCCTAAGTGTTTCGGACCTCTAAGTCGTGAGCTTTGCTCCTTTTTTCTAATTGCACTTATTAGCCTATTAGGATAAGTGTTGGCTGAAGAAAATTCAGCAACTATTAAAAAGCAACAGTTTTTGAATGATTCAAATCCCACCGAGATTTCTTCTTCCTAAAGCATTGATATACATGTTTATTGAAGGAAATTGTAAAATGTTAATATTTTACAAACCGACTGAAACAAGTCGTAATCCCAGAGAGACACCCCCTATGACTATGTGCATTAGAAAATTTATTTCCCATCTGTATAAATTATACATACATACATCTATACCTATGTTTCTGGGATTATAGAGCGCATAATGCTGAGTAGACTACTTTTTTCAGTTAATATTAATTTGTTTGTATTTCCTTTCTAATTGTAGCAATTACCCTCTATAGCGTAAATGATACCAAGAGGTGTACATTTGGTATCAGTGGATAGCCATCAAATAGATACAGTGTAAATGATACTAATGTAATGATACCAAAAGTATCCTTCTGGTGATACCAACTGGGTTATTCGGTATCATTAATTGCAGCGGCATTCCATCTCAAGTTAAGTCACAGAATGAAGTTCTTGGTTCCAGCCATGGGAAGGGAGAAAAGGTCTGGTCAGAAAGGAATTAAACATTATTTCACCAAAACCAGAGTCAAGTCATCAAACACTACCTCCTCTGACTCTCTCACTAAGGAGAGTCCCCCCACTTGTGCTCAATTACTATTTGTCTGTGTATCTATCTGTCTTTCTGACGGCCTGTGTCTTCTGTCATAACCCCTTAAATAGTGCTCTCATTGGTTTTTTACATGACAATCCCCCTAAGAGCAGCCATGAGTCTGGTTCGTCTTTGTATCCTCTGGGCCTGACATCAGTAGATACAAAATATGTGTTTTATCGAGCATATGAATTCATTCATCCATTCACAGGAGAATAAGCTCAAGTTTTTGTTTTCTCGTTCCCCACAATGATTCCCTGCAATGGTTTATCTTACACTAAAAAAGATAAAGTTCGAATGGTTAATTTTTAAAGTATCACTCGGAAGAAAGTGAACTGTAATTATTCCAACACTAACCTGGATATTATGCTTAAGTATTAGTGAGGCATGTGCCTAAAAAAGCCAAGTGTCTATGAAAATCAAGTAATGACCTGACAGCCAGGTGATGGTTGCTAAGAAACTGCATTTTTCTGTGAACACATGGTGTATGAAGCGTGGCCTAGATTCATAGCCTCCATGAGACATCTTCCTTAGAGTTCTCTAAAAAGTCTGATTTTGCATGGCTCGTCAAGGCATGTGTCACTCCCTCCACTGTCCCGCTCCTGATATTCTGCATGGTTCTATTCCTAGAATGTCATCCAACGCCCTTATCTGTCTGGACCCCAGGCTGCGTAGATTACTCACTGAGGCCCCTTCCGCTCCAAAGCTCTTTTCGGTGGCCTTGAGTATCACCCTCTCCCCGAGTTACCTCTGAGAAGTCAGCCAGCACTTCTGATATACCAGCCGCTGAACACAATTAAATATCTATGGTGTTTCCATCCCAAAATGAAATAAAATAAATTGGATATCATCTGCAAGTTTGGAAAGACTTTTGCCCGCAAGTGGACTGTAATGGAGATTGTGCTGTACTCTGCTCAGATAGGAAGTTGGCCACAACCCTGGACAATGGGAGATCCAAAAAGTACTTAGGGACTGTGCTGAATTCAAGAGCTAGGAGTTGTTTTGAAATAAACATCTTCATATTTAACTGCTGTTAGTGACAAGGTTTTTATTGCAAGTAACAGAAACTCAAATCAGATTATCTGAAGCAAAAGACTAAAAGGACTTCTGAAGACATCAGAATAACTTGAATAATGCACAAAATTGAAGGGATTACAGAAAAATCAGAAACATACTGAGGATGTCAGGGGCTAAAACCACTGACGCTGAATAACCCTCCCTCCACCCTTGCCTCCAGCCTTATCGTGCGCTTCTCTCTGGGCTTCAGTCTCATTTTCTCAGGTTGGTCCCCAAGCCAGGGAGGTGAGCGCCAGCAGCTGTGGAGCCGCTTCCTGAAGACAGGAGCTCTGGCTCTTCACCCCAGCGTGGGAAGCTCTGTGGCAAGGTCGTGACTGGCCCAGCGCAGGTGGCTTGTCCAGCTGTGGCACAGGGGTGGGGTGGGTGCAGTGGTTGACAGGCCTTCTGGAACCACCCTGGATGGGTGCACCCAGCATCTAAGAGGAGGAGTGAAGCTGTTACAAGATGAGCAGAACCCAAGATGAGCAGGAAAAGTCACTAAGTCCATTACTCCAACCATGTTGGAAATGATTTTAATATCACTTTCGTCGCTTTGTCACTGCAAAGATACAGGGCAACCCAACCTCCGTATTATACAACATGGTCTCTAATACTCACTACTCTAAAACTGGTTAAACGTTTTCACTTTGAAACACCAAGGGATCACTGTGACAATGTAGTTGATTATTCTTACATGTGTCCTTCTATAAAACACTCACATAAAATCCTAAGGTTTCCTTTTTACCAATTTAAAGAAGATTTTTTTATTGAAAGACAAAAAGCAAAAGTGGAAAAGGAGAAAGATGAATATGAAGCACCTCCCCAGCAGTCCGGAACAGTTCTGAAATCAGTGTTTCCAAGTTCTAAACAATCTCTCGTTGAATTACAAGAGTAACAACATTCAGGCTAACAAAAAGAACGAATCCCAAAGGAAAAACATTGTCGGTTTGCAGGTGTTTGCCGCAAACCGGAGGAGCCTCTCAGCTTTGTGGTCACAAGCTGGAGTCCCTGGGTTTCTCCCTCACTTACCTATGCCTCCTACATTCATAGTACATTTGAAGTGAAGGAATATGACACATCTATATGGGAAAAGTTCTCTTAAGGCACAAACTGTTTATTCAGTATTTATAGAAATATATTCACTCTTTCTCACTTAGAAATCTATGTCTGTATTTTTTTCAAAAGTGATGTTTAAGGAAATATTACCACACAGATAGTTGGAATTTTTCATCTATTCATAAAATATTTATCTACCAGAAGGGTGCTAAGTCCATGTCATCGCTAGTCTTTCAAAACATCCTGGATGTTCTTCTCTGTCCGAATAGTTACTCATACAAATTAACCCAACTCCATCCTGTTAATTTAAGAACATTTCATGCATGCCTTTTAATCATCTCTAGCCTCTGCAAGTTTTCAGTTTGCTTTCAAACTATACTAACTCCACTCCCATTTATCCACTTTCGTGTCTTACTCGCTCCTGCAAATTCGCATGTAGTCGACTCCCCTTCCAGGATGAGACATTTACTCCTGATCAGTCGCAATCACAGGAAACAAATGGCCCACTGAAACCAGCATAGTGTGAGGTGAGTTCATTTACTTACAAAGCTTCTCATTCCCAATCTTCGTACAGGAGGTAGGGAAACCACAGATGTTGTGTGAACCTGGGGCTTCCTACAGAGCTGTCGTTACCCCTAGGCCAGGGGGACCCAGAGTGATGCCAGAAGCAAAGGCGAGGAGTCCACAGACCAGTGCAGATCCAGTATCCGTCAGATGAGCCGGGTACCAAAATCAAAAGTTCACTCTCGAATGCAATTTTATAGAGTAATTGTGTGTTTGTTTTTTCTAATGATGAAAATGGTTTGAATTATCTCTGTATTTAAATTTTTATTTTTCTAGTAATTCCTTTGCATTCTATTTACAAAAATACCAACCTGTGACAAGTTGGAAATAAGAAAAATAAGCTGGCCCTTCCACGGACGGGGTGAGAAGCTCTGCTCTGGAGAAGGCTTTCTGGAGAGGAGCTGCCCGTCAGTCACACAACACAGACAGTGCAGGGGACCCAGTGGGAAGACAGGCAAGGAACTGGGTACCCTGTCCTCACCCACCTCCCTCCCTCTAATCTCCTGCTGAAGTTCGCATTGGCTAAACCCTTTGATGTCTATACAGGTCAGTCCTCTGGGACAAAGGGGAGGATACAGCAGGGTGGAGAGTGGGTCTCCTTTCTGTACAATTGAAAAGTTCATTTCCCCAATATATCAAACACACAAAGCCCATCACCACAGAGCAACATCATTTGGGGCATAGCCCCCGTGCCTCTCAGCCCCACAGGACTCTGGGGGAGCACAAAGTCCTATAACCACCTTAAGACACAAACATAGTCTCAGGTCAGTTGCTGAAAGTATCCAGTCCAATATGTCAATCAGTATTTCAATCTTTAATTATAAATAAGCCTTCTGGGAGGGAATCTTTCTCTTCTTTCTTACTCCCCATTTGCTAATTGTGGCTTCTGGCCCCTCCAGGGTTAAGTACTTGGGTAGAGGAAGGCAGAGAGGGTATAGAAAAGTTCTTGCTTGTCAGGTACAGTCAAAAATATGGTGTCTTACTCTCTGGACTGGCAAGTGCTTAAAAGTAACCCTTTCTCTTGTCAGCACTTTAGATTCTCTGGAGGGGCTCCTCCCCAGTGACGTCCTCTAGTTCTCCCGCTGTCCCACCTGACTCAGACCTTGGGTTTCTGTAAGTGCACTCAGTACTGTCTTTAAGATGGTACACCTCTTACATGACTTTTAAATTGTTCCAGACCAGATCTCTCACCCCCACATGTCTCACGCTAGGCTCAGAGAATAGTCATATGTCCTTCATCCCAAAGAATTCTAGGACTGAAGGTCAAGCCAAGGCAGCCACAACTCTCCTCACTCGACCTCCGACGCCATTTGCCAGCACCTCTCAGCCTCTCTGTTTCCCGGGAGGGGTTCAGACACCCGTCCGCCATGCCCATCCTGCCTGCCGCGGCCCCTGCCAACATTCTGTGGGCCCGCCGTGCAGCTGGCTGCAAAACACAGAGTGAGAAAGCTCTTACCAACTTCCCCAGCTTTTTCAGGGAGGAAAATGTTTCTGATTCGAATTCTTCCTAAGAGGCTTTCCCCTGTAATTCATAATTTTACACCTTTACTTCTCTTTCCAATGACCCCTGACAAACATCCCCTTGGTGACTGCAAGCATGGTCACAGATCATCCACGTCTTGCTTTGTGGGGGGTTTCCCACAGATGAGGCTATAGACTTGTAGGATAACAGGCACAACCACTGAAACAGAAATTAGGCCATTACATAAAGTTTAACGAAACATGAAGGCCCCACCCACTACAGTCACTCTTTGATAATCTTCCTGTGTCCATCCAAAGTAAACGACAGTGAGATCTGATATCACCACTAGCCCACTTAATTATCTACAAACATCTAATAACAACACTTCTGACCCTTAAAGGGCCATAATGACCCTTACAGAGAGAGGGGGGGAAATAAATAAATAATTTTTAATTTTATTTTTATCAATTGCTGACAATAGTACTTAGTTCCACAGTTCTAGATATGAGCCTGGTAATCAGAAGAATTTTAAAGAGAAAGATCAAAGTGTGTAGAAAAAGCGCTTGGTTTCAGTTTCCTTAGAATTTAGGCCATCCTGTGAAAAACATACAATGTCTTCAAGGCAAATAGTGCTCCCAAGAGGCTGAGACAAGGAAACTAAAAGTGTGATCGGGTAGGAGCAATACTGTTTGTAGGGTGACGCGGGTCCAGGTGGACGGGTGTAATTACAATAGTCAAGGTGACAAGAAGTCTAAAATGTCATGAGAATCCTAGAGAAGTAGTTCCCTGAACTGACCACGTCAGAATCAATGGAAGAATAAGTTCTCCAGTGAAACAGGTGCAAACCCCTCTGTACCTGAGATGGCCACCAGTCTAACCAGGTGTAACAAGACCCTAATTTTATTGGTGGTGGTGTATCCAGCTAAAAACATTTCCCAGCCTCTTTTGTAAGCAGGTGTGTCTACGTGTGTATTTCTGTCAGTGAATACAAGTGGAGGTTGTTGTCTATGACTTCTGAGAAAGCTCTTGTAAGGGGCATGCAGAGAGCTGGGTGTGAGTCTTTTTGTTTTTCTGCCCATTCCTCCCTCCTGCTATGTGAATTTAGACTATAAGGCTGAATCTCTCCAGCAAACATCTTAGAACATGAAGTGATCTCGAGAAGCCATGATACCCACTGGCCACAGAACTGCCATGTCACCCCGTTCTGCCTCTTCCACACTTCTTTTACAGGAAGGAAAGAAAACCTGACATGCTTAAGCACCCATAATTATACTAGTAAATCCCAAACACAATGATACTGGCATCTTCTTGGCCTTAGTAGATTCTAACAGATGATTTTCATTTTCACTCAACTTCAACTACCTCAGCAATGCCACCTGCTTGCCCAGTGTCACTGGTTCATAGACTGGCAGCCTGTCACCTGGAAATGTTAAATTTGGGGAGAAAGTCTGTCTTAGAATTAATGGAAGAGGTATTCAGAATTTTCAGTTTATCCCACTGCCTTAGCTTACCTGAACTCTTACTAGTAAAGTCAACGATTATGAGACATACAGAAGTTGGGCACCTCTGATATAGAAAGCAAATGGCTGTGAGAGGATGCTTTATGCATATTCAGCCCAGAAAGGGAGGTGAGGGAGGTGCAGTCTGACATGACATTGCGACCGAGAGCTGAGGAAAGTGTGTGAGAAGGCAGCTGGAGTGACGTCAGTGTTAGGGCGTCCACTTATTCTCGGGTGAAGACCCTCTTGTACTGTGACGGACCTTAAGTAAACACGGAGGGAGTCTGTAAGTCATGGAAGCCAACTGATGAAAACCAAAGTGAGACCCAAAGGAAGACAATGTCAATCAGAGCATGGACGGCAGCCTGGCAGCTAACGGTCCCCTGGCACAGGCCATCAGTAGTTACCACCCCTATGCCAATGAGCTAGTAAACTCATAGCGCTGCTTCGGTTCTTCTCAGTTAATTCATTTCTCTTTTTAATTTGGGCTCCTAGTTAAAGAAACCTTTTCATATGTGGTTGGTCAGAAATACCTTTGTAAGGCTTTATGAAGCATCTGGAGATCATTGTAAAAAGCTCTTCGGGGACTGTTACACAGCTGGACTCTCATGCTGGCTATGCTAAGCCACCGCTGTATAAACGAGCATGGCAGGCTTAGGGGCACAGTCTGAACACACAGGTTATCCTGACTCAGGTCATTCAGTGTTACAGCCCACATTTACACTAAATGACTTATACTGGTAAAAGAAAACAATATTCTCATAAAAAGGAACCAGCATAAATATTAGAGTTCAAACAAGGAAGTGGTACTGGACGCTTTGGGTGAATTACTATTATTTGATATCTTTGGAGATTACTTAAGGTAGATTGAATCCCTTTGTACTTCTTCACTCTCCCCTGTATTAGAATTGCACATATGTGCCCTTTGCCACGTGACCCACAGCACGTCCTACTGCCGTGGCCCAACCCAGACGACGACTCCCAGCCTGACGCTGAGCCTCCCCCCAGAGCCCTGGCTGGATGAGCTGAACTTCCTCCACAGACCTGTGAGCCTCAGATTCTTGGCGTTCTTGCTCTGCATTAGTGTGGTCACAGGGATCTGCTTCGGTCTGAACTCTATGTCCCCCAAACTCTTATGTTGAAATCCTAACCCCCAAAGATGATGGTACCAGGAGGTAGGACTCTGGGGAGATGCTTAGGTCATGAGGATGGAGCCCTCAGGAATGACTGGTGCTCCTATAAAAGGATCGAGAGAGGTCCCTGGCCCTTCCACTACGTGAGGACACGGAGAGAAGGCACCGTCTATGAACCAGACACCGATCTGCCGGCGCTTGGATCTTGGACTTCTGGCTTCCAGAACTGTAAGGAGTCAATTCCTGTTGTTGATAAGCTCCCCAGTCTGTGGTATTTTGTTACAGCAGACTGACAGATATGACAGGGTCTCAGCTACTAGTGGGCATTTTTAAAAGATCAATAACACAAAAATAAAAATATATAACCTGATATAGAATTCACTGAGATCATCTTTGGTTTGTCACCGTGGCATCTTTCAAGTCTGAGATTATAGACTATCCAAACGGTGTAAGGAGCGCTCCAGTGGAAGGGGTGCTCAACGACAGGTTCATACTTTTTCAAACAGTTATCCAGGGATAGAAAGGGCCATTTAAATTTAATCTCAGCTTTCATATCCTGCCTTGGACCTGCAACCTTGGTGTCGAGTAAGTAGCAATTTTCTTTTTGCTTTTTGGGCCTGATGCCCTCTTGCTCCGCTCTCTTAGAGCAGCAGCCAGAGAGAGTAAGGCGGAGCGCCCAGGCAGCCCGCAGGTGCACAGTGATCTACGCCAGCTGAGGGGCTGTTGAACCATCTTGGTTTTATATCATGTTGTAAACAGCTTCTTGACCCAGACATACAATCTGTGCTTTAAAAAGGCAAAGATTATTTCTTAAGATTCAATGTAAACAGATGAAATGATAAAAATAGATTCTATATTTGCTGACTTAAATGAACAATGATTAGTCTCTACAGTATTTATTTCCTGAATGCCTTTGAAATAAACACATCACCAGTTTCCTGTTTCTCTTTCTTCCCCATAATACCAGGTACATGGAAGTCACTCAGAAAGATACACAGTAAAATGAATAACGAGTAACACAATACATGGTTTCAAAGGTGTTTACTAGTAGGTCAAACAATCATTTTTAAGTTGTCAGTCATAAAGTGAAATGTACATAAAATGTTAAATATTCATAAAATCTGCATTATTGCTATGTGACACCACTTTATGGTCCACGAGAAAATACAATTCCTGAGATCATTATTGGCTTTTATCAATCATTTTCCTCACTGTCACATCATCTTCCCTTAAGTGACTTGGGAGTGTGAATTGGGGGCAGGATGTTCAATTATAGACAACTTTCTATATCTGCTAAATGAGAAAACAGGTTCTATCTTTTATGAAAGGTAGAAAAATAACCACAGTGTGCAGAATTTCTCTTCCAAGGTATGCCATATAGGGAAAATGTAGACGGAACACAAAAGAGGTCTTTTCTGAATGACTCTCAATCACCCATAAGGAATGCATGCTTTCGAGTTCATCAGTCCTTGACAGACAGCAGTCCAGCTATTATTTTGCATTTTTTTAAAATATCCCCTTCTAAATAATTGTGTTCATCTTTAAAAGATAATTGCTTAACATTACATTCAACTTCTTTCTACAAACCAACACATTCTTTGCCTTCACGGAGCAAATGCATTGTATCATGAAACTGAGTTGTCAGTTTTACATACTCTTCAGCCACTTGTCGTGGTACAACCACACAGAAGTCATTTTACAAAAGCAATCCTGGCTTTTTATGGAATCTGGCAGAGTTTATACTTAGAGATAAAGTATCAGACAAAGTCTGAACTTAGTGGGGCTAACAAACATTTACTGACCTCATAATTCATTCATATTATCTCAGGATGGTTTTCAAAACAATCGTACAAGTCCCTAACAAATATAAAACAGGATAAAAGCTGTGAGCAGTCTTTCTTTCCTGGGTTCATCAAGGCCTTGGAATCATTTATATCTGTGTTACATATGTTTTGATTCCATTCTCTGGTATAGAAACAAAAAAATACATTTTGATGTACTTGTTCATGAAAACACTAGAACAAATTAATTGAAAGGAAACCACTGTGAAACCACTTGACCTTTTGAACCTACCATAGAGTTTTAAAGGCTTATACAACCTAGCCTGTATTCTTCTCTGGGTCTTGGTGTGTCCACATGATTACAGAATATACATTTCTTTCTTTGCAATGATTTTCTAGTCCGCATGAAACATGGAAAAGTGGGTATTTACCTAAGATCTCATATACCAGGCTTTTCAGACTGGATCTGAAAACCTTTTGAAGCATTTAAAACAACAAACAATGGCTTATTCCACAGATCTGAAACCAATAATCAATTTTCTTGACCTACAGTTCAAAAAAAATTATCTTTCAACTAAACAGGATCAGCTTAAAAATTCCTTCGGAGATGTTTTTATTTGCTTGCCTTCATTAGCAATGCCACCTTTCATTTCCTATTATTCCAAATCAATTTCTCCTGCATACAAAGTAATGAGCAGAATGGCTGTGAATCCCGTCAACATTCCAGCATTCTGAATCATGAAGAAGGTGAAATCGGTTTTTCTTCCAGTTACCTTTTCTCTCAGCATATCGTTCATCTCTGGAAACTAGAAGAAAGATATATTGTTAGATTACTGTTGCCCCCCTGTGGTAAAACATAAAACAGCCGTGTGTAGATTTCTGTGGAGGTGGGGAGATGATTATTTTTTTCAGATGTTTAAATGTTTTGACATAGATAGCATAACAGAGACATCTAGCCCTCTCAGACATAAAATACCCCGGTGGGATAGGATTCACCTCATTTTCTGTCCCTTTCCCTCTCTCTCTCTCTCCCTTACTCTCTGTGCTCCATCCACACCATTCTTTCAGGACCTCAAATATATCCAACCTCTCTCCATTCTCAGAATCTTCACACCCATCAAAACCTCTATCTGAACTCTTCTTTCTCCAATTTTTCAATGAGCTAAAACTTTCAGGTTTCAGCTTAAATCATATTTTCCTGGAAAGGCTTCCTTAGACCCTCCTAACTTACACTGGATTCCCCTCTTATCATCTCTCATCATATATATTGCTCTTCTTTTTATTTCACAGATTTGTTTTTCCTTGTAACTATTTAGCCATGTGTGTGTTTGATTTGTTTGGTGAATCGGGCTCCCCTCTTTGTAGATGGAAAGGCCCAGGAAAGTGGAGACCGGGCCTCTCTTGCTCGCTCCAGTGTCCACAGAGCCTTACGAGTTCCCAGGCCTGGTATAGAAACATCAGCCAATAGTAGCTGATTAAATAAATGTTTAGACATCACCATACATTTAATTCCTGTTCTCTCCAATTTGTTTCCTTTTGCTTGCTCTGTCCCTCACAAAATTAAAAGGTTTTTAAAGACATTATGCACTGTTCTAGGATTGTATAACAACCTCATTACAGTGAGAGGACGCCGAGTTCTACACTTAAAAGCTACTCTTTCTCAACAGCTAACATCTATTGAAAAGGCTCCATGAGGAAATCTGTAAATGCCAGCTTTTCAAAACATACTCCAAAAAGATTTGCTATACATGCAGGGGTGCATTGTACTAAAGCATCCCAGAGGTCTCCAGAATTCAGTCAATCCCTGTGCCTGAGTTAAAAAAACTGTTACTAGGATAAAAGGAGTTAAAGTTAGGAAACCATTCGGAAACATGCTGCTGTAAGTCCATGCAGCATCATTTATTAGTATTACTTTTTTAAACCAAACAGCTCTAACAGATTCTGTTTTTGTCAGAGAAAGAAGCGGTGGTCTAGTGTAAGTATAGTGTGAGACACGATGCAGTGATGGTTCTAAGAGATGAAATCCATGTTACAGAACAATGAACACAAAGCTAGACAGTTACTTGAAGCTAAGAATGCAGATGAAGGGAATTAAATCACTAAATTATATATGTAACACATGTTCGGTTCTAAATAGAAAAGATTTGCATACACTTAGCACATTTTCATTTTCTAGAAAGCTGCCCATGATTCATTTGAAAATGCGCAAGGCCATTGATATTCTCTGTTATACACACACACACAGGACAGACACACAAAGGCCTCGACTTAGCTTAGACATTAACACAGCTACAAATATATATTGACCCAAGTAAATATTGCCCAATTTAAATTTACCAGTTTTAGTTTAACCCACAAGTCTCTCGCTCCTAACTTTGAAAACACAAAATGCTATTTACTCTAACAAGTTAATCCCTTTCAAACGGGATAGCCTCACAAAAGAGGGGGGAACCTCTCTGAGGACGTATAGTATACAAGGTTTACTCACCACAGAACGAAAAACCTGGGAAAATATCTCGATTTAAGCATTTCTAAATTTTAAATTAAAACAAGGTAACATTTTTTAATTTCTTACCATATCTGCCAGAGAAATATAGAGAAACATGCCTCCAGCAAGTGCAAATATAATATTTGGAGCAAAATTGTTGCCCACCAAAATGCCGAAAGCCATCCCGACATAGCAGGAACACGCAGAGAGGAAATTGAACAGCAGGGCTTGTCGAGTGCTCATTCCCGCGTTGAGGAGGATCACAAAGTCCCCTAAAAGAAGAAGAAAATCAAGTGAATAGTTTTTTTCTATTTGGGGATGAGATAAAAGATAACCATCAATATCCAACAAGGGCTCCTTCACTTTAATGCATCCATGGGATTTTTAGGAGTGTGTCACCTGAAATGCCTCACCCCACTGAAACCAAGTCATTGCCTTTTACAGCGTGAGCTGAGCCCCGTACCTAACTCATGAGGAAACTCCTCACACAGGATCGCTATGGAAGTGCTGAGTCCCTGAAGAAGAGACAAGGTGCAGGAGGCCCCAATTGCCAGGCCGTCGATGAAATTGTGGAGGGCGTCACTGAGCGTTATCATCCAGGCAATCGTCCCTATTTCTGACAGTTTGGGCCCCTTCAAACAGGTACATGAACTGGGCTCCTTTTTTCCATCCTATAAAATAAGAGAAAAGCCATCAACAGGCGAACCAACATTTCTTGAACATCTAAGAGACACAGAGAAATAAGAGATATGTTATGTGTTGAGAGAGACAAACAGTTCCAGTTTTCAGAGTGGATGTCCTATTGCCTCTGGTCTCACCATGGTTGAGGGAAGAAAAGAATATTATATATAGAGAATCATATATAACAGAGTGAGAAAGGAAAAGAACAGATTGACAGGCCTTGAACAGGCCACATAAAACACATTTTTTGTTTTTCCCTTAAACCAACCCTTTTGTATTCTTACTATTGCCTTCCTAAAATGTAACAGATTCACTGAAGAATTTGATTTGTTCACATACTTTCAAATAAAGGAATTTTTCAAAGACTAAATTTAAAGTCTTTTCCATGTTACAATTTAAATGTGAAATCCACATTTAAAGCATGATGACGTCAAGAACATTTATTCTAATCCCTCCTATTTTCTATCAACTTAGTAAATTTCCACTGTGTTCCATGCGGTTTTCAGGCTGTAATGATGTGGTCCCTGCTAGCCCTAAATTTCAATAATCTGCTTAACAAATTTCATGAAGTATGATTGGGACACGCTTGTCTTTACACTAACATTTTTTTCCATTTTGAAGCAATAATAAAACCAGAAAATCCTACAATGGACCCTTTGTTAGAATTTACATTTCTGTAAAATTTACAAAATTGTATAAAATCAAGTGACAAATGCCAACTAAAAAGCATTCTCCAGAAACTAGAAAAAGACAACAAAATACGAATTTATTTGTAAGTAGGGAAGCAATTTGCACTGAACTGGAGAACACTTTATTCCTAATTCTCCTCTTAATTCTCAACTCTGCCTCAGCAGCTAATCAACACACTCATTAAACATCTGCGATTTGTAAAACAGGGTTCAGGATGCTATGGGACGTATGTAGAAGTGGGATATACAGCTTATATCTTCAAAGAGCATATTTATGTTGGAGAAGGAAGACGTCAAGAATATGAAGGACTTTTTAAAACATGGGCGGTGTATATCCGACTGACAGGGGCTTCCTTCACAGAACCACCCAAGAGGTTCTACATTTACGCCAACATCGCTATTTGCTCAAAACACTTCTGGGACTGTTCTTTCAGAACTGACTTAACGATCTCTCACTACATCTTTTCACTGTTTCCTTAGTGGCAAATCTTTGTCTTTGGAGTATGTTTTTGTCTGCAAGCACAGATGGGTTGTTAACAGTAGTAGTTTGAAATAATAGTAAAATGGTCAGAGCAAAGGTATACAGTATATATTACATGCCAGGTACTGCTCTAAGCACTTTGAATATTTAATTCCTTAGAACAATTCTATGAGTTAAGTACCACTATATCATCATTTTGGAGGTGAGGGAACTAAAGTGCAAAAAGGTTGGTGAGCTCACTCAGGGATACAGATGTGGGCTTCTTTTAGTAACTGTTCTACTACTCCAAACTTATGATGCAAGGAAGGGGAATGTGCCTTGTTTGCCTTAGGCTCTGAAGGCAGTTTACAAGGAGAACACCCCTTCCTCTCAGAAAGTTCTTCTAAATATTTGAAACAATGGTGCAATAAGTGTTTAATCTCCTTTTATTTGAAAAGGCAAATCTCATGAGGATAAACAAAATTCCATCTGGTCTTAAAATGCAGTCTTTTATTTTATATTATTAAAGATAGACTGGGGCAAATTAAATATTTTAAGACTTTATTTGAGCAGAAATAAATCAAATCAGGCAGCATCAAACTGGAAGTGGTTAGGAGTGTTGTCAGATAGCTGCAACTGGGGCGGTCTCTCCCTGCACACTAGGCGAAACCTCCCAGACGGGAGGATTCTTGACTCTGATAGGGAGATCTCTTGACCAGGTGGGATGAGTACAGGTAAGGACGGAATTCATTAGAGCAAGTGTAGTTGTGAATGGCAGCAGCCGTGCAGGCAGCAGAGAGCAGGGAAGAGCAGAGGGAGGAAAAGAAGGTTCACTGAACGCCTGCTCAGCACAGGAAAGATACCTTGCCAACTCCTGAAGCCAGGGTCACCCAGAGTCCGGGGTCCGCTTGAATCTGTGCTGTGTGGAACTAAGCCCCTACCACCCCAGGATCTGGGGGAGCTGCAGAGCACTGGATGGAGTAAGATTATGTTCTGAGAAATTCCCAAAACAAAGAAAGGAGCTTTTCAAGCAGGCTACTAAAAAGCATGATCGTACAGCTGCAGTCCTGTCTGGGTCACCCAGGTGATGGGAACTTGCAAGCCCAGATCAGAGATCATAGCCCTTCCTTACTTATCTGAAGTAGGACAGAGAGAATGAAGACTTGTGCTTAAGTCTAGAAAATTGAATAAAATAGCAAAGTAACAAAGATGCTTACCATTGGGGAAAGGGGTCTCTTATTTACCTCCCAAGAGCCTTGGAAAAGCACAGAGATAAAACCCATTAAGTTGAGCAACAAGAAGTTGTTATTAAGGCAAAGTACACACTCAAAGAAAGGGAAGTACTGGCAGCCTCAGAGAGGAGGCCCTCTTAAAAGCTTAGGATTCTGTCTTTTAAGGATTTCAAGTATGGGGCAAAGGGCTGGAGGTGGGATGGGGGGTCACGTAGGCTTGACATGTGGTCTCATGATGTGTCTCTCTGGTGAGAGACATTATGTTATTATCCACAGTCAGTCCTCTAGATAATTCTGTAAGGTAAACTTAACACAGGGAATTTTTTGATCCTGTTCTCTAAGACAGTGGTTAACCTTGACCAATGGGAACATATCATTTAGGACTACTTGCCCTGCCTTAATGAGGGTAAGTTATTGGCTGATTACCATAAAATATGTTAAGAATCTTACCTCCTAACTCTGTTTTTTAAGATGGACTCTTAGCCTTAACATGGAGTCACTTCTGTTCTTACTATTCTATTTATATCTCTGCATTTTTCATTACAGGCAGGAAAAACTAATCCTGATGCTTGTTCCACGTCCCTGCCCTCCCTCAGGAGTGCGCCACCAACAGGAGCTCGGGGAGAGACTTAGAGACAAAAGGCGGAAGCAAAGCGAGAAAATTATTGATTGGCTATAGTGTAAAACCTCATTGGCTTTTTGTGATTGTCTTTGGGTTTCAGTTTGACACCCCTGATGCATTTATGGGCTTGGATTTTGGTTTGCTTATGCCTGCAGCCACAGCATTAGAGCCACCATAGTCTAAAAGCCTCCTTGTTTAATTAATTTAACAATTGATATATTTTAAATGCATTAAATAATAAACAATCATGACTTAATACTTGTCAAATGGGTGGCTTAGGTGAGAAATGCCCCAGAGCAGGAAGGAATTACTGCCAAAGGAGAAAAAAAGGGTCATGAGAAAAGCTCTCAGGACTTGGCTTTGCAAAAACTAACTGCAAGATATGAGTAATAAGACCAGTGATTTTCATCTTCAGACTTGGTTAACCTAATCACATATTTATAATTTATTTATTTACTTGTAATGATTTAGGAAAAAGATTACAAGAGCAAGTCTTAACTACCTGATATTACATGCAGAGTCTGTTTACAAACTCCTTTAATTCTGAAAAATAAATTAAATTAATATATCAAATATGATTCTCTTACCTCTAAGTACAGATATTATTAACTCTATTTATTATGCTTCCTTTTAGCTTAGGTCTTCCTTTAAGCTTAGGTTTCAAACAACATTGTTGGGTAGGTTAAAAGTCATAGATTTTTAATAGATTTGGAACAAATGAAAGTAGGCAAACGCTCACAAAGAGCTCTTTATTAATTCACCTGGAACTAAGTCATGGAGCAGACAGAACACTAGATTCAAGTTCCTCTAATTAAGTTAATGAGTATTCTTCTGTCCCCCTTTCTTTTTATTTTTGTTGCTATTACTCTTTGCTTGCTTGTTTGACTTGTATGATGAATGTCGGCCATGCCCAACTCCAGCCATGATGAGACAACTCCATCTAGTGACGTGACCACGGGTCTGAAAGCCAAGAGAACTGAGCTCTAGCTTGGCTCTGACAAGAATCACTATAAGTAATCATCAGAAAGGCTCCTAACATCTTCTCACCTTAGTTATTAATGGAAACAAAAGTCAAAGCAAAGTGCAGACTAATTAGAATGAGGGGAGAAAGAATATCATGGAAAAGATGTAAGAACAGAGAAGAGACTAAATAGAATCCTAACATAAGTATGGAGGGGAAGAAGCAAAAAGGAAAAGGGGGAAAAAGGCACTAAGAAATCAAAATGAAGAAAGTGGGCTCACTGCAGAATATTCATGTTTAAGTAAGAGGAGAAAAAACAAAAAGAGGAGGCCGGCATGAGGGGAAAGGAAGACGAAGAAAAGGAGAAGGACATGAGGTGGGAGGAGGAAGAAGATAAAAAGAGTGAAGAAAAAGGAAGGGTAGAGAATGAGAAGGAGGAAAAGGAGGAGGAGGAGGAAGATGGGAAAGAAAAAGAAAGGACCTGACTGTCCTTCAGTAGGATGCAGGTCACGTGAACACAGCTTACACCTGCAACGAGACAGTATGCAGAGTAGTAGAGAAGATGGATGTGTTTTCCACGTAAGATGTCCAAAACCATAGTGTTGAAGTAAAAAAAAAATTATAAAACAGCATATCTAACAGATACTTTTTCATAAAAATAATTATTATTGTAGTTCCATGACGGTCTAAGCACAAATATATTTGGCAGGATATATACAAAAAATGCTAACTATGGTTTTCCCTGGGAGATGGTACTGTGGATAATCCTTGGGTTTTTTCTTTGGCCTTTTATGGGTATTCTGGATTTTACTTTTTTGCACTTATTATATATTATTTTACACAAAACAAAACATTGAAGCCACGGGAACCAGCAAGAGGGAAGAGTCAACCTGTGATGATCGGCAAATAAGGTAAAGCTGGAGAAGCAGGTTGTCTGCCAGGTTGTCTGCTTGGAAAAAAGGGTGTATTGTCCTACTAAAGTGAATCTTTTTTTATTAGGTTAATGGTGCAGAGACCAGCATGAGCATAGTCAGGCCTAATCTGCACTGGGGGAGGCAAGATGAGCCATGATTAATGAAAACGTTCTTATGGTTTATTGTCAATATGTTTTATTGATAAGAAGGTAAAAGTAAACAACCATTGCAGGTTAAAGTTAAATTCCAAATTCCACGTCCCATGATGAAATAATTTTGCAGAGGAAGAGCTCTAATAAGAAGAAACCCACGCCAAAAAGGAAAGCAGCAACCCACAAAAAATACAATGATCATGGCAAAAGGAGTAAAAATGACAACAGATGAAAATTATATGAAATGAACCACATAAAGTATCATTGTAAGAAGTTTAAAATAAAGGCAGGAGGGTGCTGAGGTTTACGGAAAGGAGCACTGAATGCAAGCTAGCTTAGTGATTAAAGGTATGTGCCTTGGCATCATATGCGCATGAGTTTGAGTAATGGCTCTGCTACTTAAAAGTTCTGTGTCCTTTGGAAAGTTCCTTGGGTCTTAGCTAATGCAGTAAGACAAGAAAAGTAAATAAAAGGCATATATACATCAGGAAGGAAGAAGTAAAACTGTCTTTTTTGGCAAATGCCATGATTGTCAATGTAGAAAATCCAAAAGAATCAACAAAAAAGCTCCTAGAACTAATAAGCAATTACAGCAAGGTTGTAGGACACAGGGTAACATGCAAAAGTCAATTTCTTCTTTCCTATATTCCAGCAATGAACCAGTGGAATTTGAAATTAAAATCACAATACCATTTACATTAGCACCCTGGTTAAGTATAAATCTAACAAAATATGTACAAGATATATATGAGGAAAAGCACCAAACTATGATGAAAGAAATCAAAGAACAACAAAAGAATGGAGAAATATCCCATGTTCATGGATTAGAAAACTCAATATTGTCACAATGTCAGTCTTCCCAATTTGATCTATAAATTCAATGCAATCCTAATCAAAATCCCAGCAAGTTATTTTGTGGATATTCTGTGATCCTAAAGTTTATATGGAAAGGCAAAAGACCTAGAATAGCTAACACAACATTCAAAGAAAGGGACAAAGTTGGTGGACTGACAGTACCTGACTTCAAGACATATTGTGAAGCTACAGTAATCAAAACAATGAGGTATTGAAGAAAGACTAGACAAATAGGTCAATAGAACAGAATAGAGAGCCCAGGAATACTCATATAAATATGGCAACTCATGTTTGGCAAAGCTAAGTCAATGAGAATGGGGAATGATAGTCTTTTCAACAAATGGTGCTGGAACAAATGGACATCCAAATGCCAAAAAGAAACAAATGTAAACAAAGAGCTGATACCCTTCACAAGATTAACTCAAAATGGATCACAGACCTAAATGTAAGTGCAAAACTATAAAAGTCCTTGAAGATAACAGGAGAAAACCTAGATAACCCTAGATATGAAAATGACTTTTTAGATATAACACCAAAGGCATGATTCATTCAAAAATAACTGATAACCTCAACTTCATTAAAATTAAACACTTTTTCTTTGCAAAAGACAATATCAATGGAATGAGAAGACAAGCCACAGACTGGGAGAAAATATCCGTAAGAGACATCTGATAAAATGCTATTAAACAAAATATACAAAGAACCCTTAAAATTAAACAACAAGAAAACAATCTAATTAAAAAATGAGCCAAAGACATTATAGACACCTCACCAAAGAAGATACACAGATGGCAAATATGCATATAAAGAGATGCTCCACTTCATATGTCATCAGGGAAATGCACGCCAAAACAACAGTGAGATACCGCTATACATCTATTGGAATGACCAAAATCAGGAACGTTGACAACACCAAATGCTGGTGAGGATGTGGAGCGACGAGAGCACTCATCATTGCTGGTAGGGATGCAAAATGGTCCAGGCCACTTTGGGAGACAGTCTCTTTGGCAGTTTCTTACTAAAGGAAACATACTCTTACCATATGATCCTGCAAGCATGCTCCTTGGTATTTACTCGAAAGAACTGAAAACTTACTTGCACAAATTTGCACATAGATGTTTACAGCAACTTTATTCATAATTGCTAAAATGTGGAGCAACCAAGATATCCTTCAGTAGGTGAATGGATAAATAAACTGTGATACATCCAGGCAACGGAATATCATTAACCCTCCACAAAATGAGCTATAAAGCCAAGAAAAGACACAGAATAATCTTAGATGAATTTTACTAAGTGAAAGCGACTCTTAAAAGGCAACATACTATATGATTCTAATTATATGACATTCTGGAAAAGGCAAAACTGTGGAGACAATAAAAAGATCAGTGACGGCCAGGACTTGGGGGAGCGAGAAGGGTGGACAGAGACAGAGCACAGAGAATTTTTAGGGCAGTGAAAATACTGTATGTGATACTACACTGATGAATATATTACATATTTGTCCAAACCATGGAATTTACACCACCAAGAATGAGCTGTAAACTATGGACTTTGGGGGATTATGATGTGTCAATGTAGGTTCATCAGTTGTAACAAATTTGTTAACCTAGTGGTGGATGTTGATAAGAAGTGAGGCTACACATGTGTGGAGGCATGGGATATATGGGAAACTCTGTAACTTTCTTCTCAATTTGCTGTGAACTTAAAACTGTTCTAAAAAAATAAAGTCCCTTTAAAAAACGTTACTTGGAATCTGACTTCAGATTCTTTATCTGAAGAAGAATATTCTCTGAATAGAGAAAATAATACTACCAACTTCATAGGATTTCCGTAATGATTAAATGAGATGTTTATAAACCACTAAGTGCTCCATGAATGATTATTATGTCACATAGATCATTTTATCTAACAAAGTGCAGAGGAACACAGCATTATCACAGGGAAGAAAAAAAATTATTACCTAAGAGAAAACTGTGTAAGACAAAAGATTTCTCATGCATGATCCCTGAATATATTCAGAAGCATACTGATCATGATTACTGGAGAAAAATCTACTGAAAAAGAGCTTTAGAAAAGTGAGAGGGTGCAGAGATTTGTTAGAAAGAGAAAAACTTTTAACAAGGGTTCTTGAGCTTGGGCATAAAGATACTCTTTAAAAAGCTACTGAACTTTCAATTACTGATGTTCCGGGTATACGAAAGAGTCAGGAGAATAATTAGCCAGAAAGTAAAACCCACTATGAAAGTATGAAATCTAAGTTAATAAGTTTATATGAATCAGATAGTTGTCTGGATATAGGAGGGAAGGAATCTTAAAGAGGTAAAGTAGTATCTTGCATATTCAGCACTTGACAGTTTACAAAGCACTTCCATATGTTAGTGTCTTCATTTTCTTTTGACTTTTACAACATCCTCACGAGTGAAACAGAACAGATACTGGGATCCTAACTTCAGAGATGAGGAAAGTGACAACCCATGAATATAAATGACTTGCTCAAAGTCACACTGGAACTGTTAGGATTAGGCTACTTAATTATTTACTGAACACCTATTTTATAGAAGACAGGAACTGTGCTAATAATTGAGGAAAGAATGAAAATTTTTAAAAATCTCCATCTTATTGGAACTCATGGTCTAGAAAGGAACATCCAGGCTTCAGACTTCAGGCCTGTGATGAATGGCTCCTGTCTGTCCTTCCACAATGACTCTCTACTGTCTCACCCAGCTCTCTGCCCTGAAGCTGTCTGGAATGGGCCACCTCTACAGGCTCCTTGCTCCCTGGTTTCCATCTGAGATCGGCCACAAGGGAGCCTTGGAGGGAGTCCAGGGGAAGAGAAGTGGAAGAAGACAGAGCGCTTATTCCTGATAGCCCTTTGCGTGCTTGCCTCAGACTGTCCATGACCATCCGATGAAGACCACTGCTCTTCTCTGGCTCTCGTAACTGCTCCTCCCCTCCACCCTTTGGGTCCAGGGGTGCTGAAAATTTTGCCATTATTGGTCCTTTGTTCATGCACTACCCTGTGGTTCTCTTACACACCACTCATACCTTGTAAATAAATCTTCCTGAAATTATTCTAATTTGAGTGTTCCATCTGTTTCTTATTGGGATCCAACTCATACAATCATTGATGCTGGGGGCGGCCATAAGAAAAACTCCCAAGTGGGATTTAATTGGGTTTTTCATATATTTTAGTATGGGGAAGTGGGACATTGGTTAATAGGTGGGCTGCATTTTTCAGTGAAGCCCAGAACATGGTAGGGCTCTGCAAGGTCTAGGCTGCATTGCAAGCTCTCCTGTCACTTGGTTCTTACAACCCAGCAGACCCACTGGAATTGGAAGGGTTTTTGTCAGACAGAGATGCAAAAGGAGACTTCTGGCAAGCCTTGATCAGACAGACCCCTAAGATGTTAAGGTAAAGCCATGTCCTCTTTTGCTGTTAACTATTCTTTTTCCCAAAAGCAGGCTTTTGCTCGTTCCTGGGTCCTTGGAGAGACTTATCTTGTGTCCATGGGACATTAAGTGTTATGAGATCATGCCCAACATGAATTAGATCCCATAAAATCAGCTGTTCACATCAGCATTTCATTATTAAATTGTAAACAAGAATGGGCCCACACCAGTCTTAGAGACACAAACAAATTACAACAGCAGGCGCTTCAGATTCCCACAGTATCTAACCCTAAACCTAAAGCTTCACCTCTCTTCCCACAATAACAAAAAGGCTTCACAGGAAGTTCTCTATAGCAGTTAATTGTGAATAGATCTGTATGTCAGCACCAGCCAGCTACACAATTCTGTTCCCAATGAACTTAAAATACAGCAAAAAAGAGAAATCCTCCCAGTGGGCAGAACTTTGAGTGTAGTGTTGGACTTTGTGTATAAGACATGGCCTAAAATACAGATCTACACTAATTCATGCTCAGGTGCTACGAAGTTTGCCAGGTAGTCAGACTTTCAAAAAATGAAACTGGAAATTGGTGGCAAAGAGATCTGGAAAGAAATAAATAGATGGACCTCTTATAAAAGGCACAGAGTGTGAAGGTAATCTTATTCCAGTAATCTCATAAAAGGCTGTCACAGAGGATAGTCTCACTTATAAAGTGAACAGGAAGACCTGATCATAAACGTCACTCTTCTCTTTCATCAGCCGCCCCCTTGTTTCCTTAACGGGCCCATACACAGAGGGGTCAAAGTGGTGGGGTGAAGGCTATTCATGGCTTCAGCATTCTCTTCCTCTACCAGCGCTCATCTGGCTTACCAGCACTGAAGAAGTTCCGTTCTGTCAACAAGCCAAGGCTGACACTGAACACCAAAAAGGTGCCATCGCCCAGTGGGGCCGGAGGGCCCAGCTGGCCATACGCAGCCGTGGGATGATTACACTGATCCTTCCCATCGTAAAGAAGCACTCTTTAGATTCACAAAGACAGACATGTATAATATGCCTTACCTGCTTTCAGTGGTTCTGCTAGCACCACCAATCATGGATTTATTGTGGGCCTGATACACAGCCACTGAACCTGCATAAATTGCCTCCGAACCATTTTTCAGCAAAGGAAGTGAGACGATGGGCTCAGTCCTTAGAATTCGCAAGTCATGTCACTTGTTCTCACACAGAAGCGACCAGCTTGATAGAGCTGTGGAGTGCTCAGCTGAAGCCTCATCCGGGGTGGACGCCAGGCCACAGCACCCTGAGTGGTTGGACTTCTGCCACAGGACGTGGATGTATACTTAGAGCGGCCACCAAATATAGGGGCTACCCCTGCTATGGAGGGTGCACAGGTCCAGGACCAAGGGCTGGTGGTTAGCATGGCCCACGTCATGTTCACCTGAATAATTCCTCCTTCCTGTGTGCAGCACCTTAGACTTGGTGGGTCTGGAAATGTCCTAACGTCCAAGGGAGTAATTTTTCCACCAGCAAACACAGCCATTTTCTGATTCATTGGAAGTAGAGACTAACCCCTGGAGATGTAGGGCTCTTTATGTCCCTAAACGAACAGGTAGATGAGGAAGTCACTATACTGACTGGGATAGTGGCATCCCATGCTTTGGGGACCCTGAAGACAAGAACAATGCTTGGGACTCAGGGAGCTCAGGGGCACGTCCTGTACTCCCTCCCCAGCAGTCACGGTCAGGGAAGAATGGCAGCAACCCAGTGAAACAAGACCACGAGGACTCGGTGTTGCTGGAATGAAGGTCTGGGCCACCCCAACCACCGGGGTGATACTAGATAGTGGTGTAAACACAGAGTGCGTAGTGGGAGGAGGGACCTACAGTTACCAGCTTAGGCCTTCCAACCAGCTAGACAGGTGAGGGGCAGCTATAATTTAAATTTATATTCTTTAATTGCATCTTTTCTCCCTCTCCCTTTCCCCCATATTTTATCTGAAGAATACCAATGGTGGCCAACATTTTAGTTTCAGGTTACATTACTGAACTGACGATACAGTAGTTGATGAGATGGTAGGTAAAGGGGCTTTGTGCATCCCCTGTGCTGGGGACATGGATTTTTCATGCAGATGAAGAAGAGTAGAGGCTGACAAGAAAAAAAAAGGGGGGGTGGGTGGAATATGCTATTATCTCATTCTCTCTTTCAAAAACAATTTCCACCCTTCTTTTCCTAGTTCTTTGCTCCAAGAGACCTGTATGCACTCTGTCAAAGGGCTCCATGTGCCAGGATTCCAGCTGGTTCCAAACAAAGTGCTCTAACATAAAACTGGAGAGAAAGACCATAGTACTTATGCCCTGGGCTCCCTCCTGGAGGGGTAACTTAGGCTGGCTATATCCCTAATTAAAAGTCACTGCTCCACTTACAGTGGCTTTCCGTATAAGACTAGCTCATAGATTCTAGTAACTTCTTCCTTCCCTTTTCCCCTTGGTAATAAGACAGCTCCACTATTCCAAGCTCCAGTCTTACTGCAGTCTCCCCCGGAGTTCACCTACACATTGCTCACAGTTCTGCAAATCGTCTCTTTTCTGTTTATTATTTATCCTTCTCTGAATGTGCCCTCTCTTTCTGGAAAGGGCATGACTGATTCAAAGTCTAATGTTCATTCCACACACAACTCTATATATACCATTAAATATATCTTAATGGAATAACTTACAGAGAGGATTAAATAAAATTTCTATGGGCTTTGCCTTTTATGGCTATATTTTCCAGTGAGCTCAGTGTACTTGACAGCTGGTGGTCCCTTTGTCCTTCCTCTAGCCCTGAAGAGTCGGTCTTAACCTACCATAACCAAAATGAAACTTCAGATAAGAAAGTAGAAATTATAATGCATAAAATCAAATATAATTCAAGTGCACTTAGTCTCTAAGCATTTGGTCTCAGGAAAATCTCAGCTATTTCCAAAACTGTCTTTGCTAATGAAAATAACCACTAACAGGAAAATAACAATTCCCAGAAACCTTGAAAATTGTTTCCTCTCCCTTCATCCCTTCTGTAGAATATGAGTAAAGTTGTTCTGGTGTTTATGAGTCAAATAATTGCCTTTCATTTTCAGTTTGGGGCTGTATCATTTTACTGTCTTGGAAAAATAATTAGGGAAAAATCTGGGCTTTTTCAAGAAATAAGCTATTATTTTTCCAATGGAATTTAAAGTATATACTAATTAAGTATTTACAGTTATCCTAATGAACTACTTGCACAACTTTAAAAGGCTTCCTACTGCTACCACAGAGGAAGGTAGCATTAGCGCTCAGGTCCATTTGGGAAGCAGATACCATTTCTCACAAAAAGCCTATATACTGTACTTCCTACTCACACAATTCTCATCATTACTGAGAAGTCTTAAAGGGAGTCAGAAGGCACTGGGAAATTGGTTATATTTTAATGTAAATTGGAGAAATTTGTCACTAGGCTCTTGAAAACTAGTGTTGCCAAAACACAGCATATGCCCATTGCTGAGCATCAAGGCTTCCAGGACGACTCCGACGAAGTAAGGGGGGTAGGGCGGCTGTGGTAGAGACACCAAGCCCCTGCAGCCACTGCCTGTTGTATAATTACCATCTGACATTAATTATGTCAAAAGAACTGAAATATAGAGAATCCTACCCATTGTACTATCAATGATTGACTAACCAGCCCTGCAAAAGATGAAGGAGAGCTCTCTGATTTGCAGAGAAGATCTAGAAAGGCAAGCTTCTAAGGGCAAGAAGCTTGGGGCAAGTGTAGGAAGCAAAGAATGATAGATAACAGCAGGGACCTAGGCAGTGCTAACTGCAGCCACGGCCACAGAACAGACAATTAGGACCACAGTGGGGAGTTAAGAACTAAGTAATCTACCAGTAAAGAAGAAAGTGAGCAACTGAGAGGTAGAAATAAAAAGCCCTTCTCTTTATGGGGGCAACCAGCACCCTGGTCTGTATTTCAATAGTTTACAAAAACAGAGGCCATCTCCACTTTGTATGCAGAGTGAGGGGTGGGAACTACACAGGGGTAAGGGTACCAGGACCTCATTCCCCCTTAAAGGTGTCACTGTGACACTCCAAAGACCTGCTCACCAGCCTAAGAAAAGGATTTTTAAAAGGGGGGTCTGAGCACCAAAGACATAGGATCAAACCAGAAGAATAATGACGATATTAATAGTATAAGTCATTTAATCTTCCCAACAACTCTGTGTGTCTATTATTCCCATTTTAAAGACATGAAACTGAGGTAGAAAGAGGTTAAGTAACTTGCCAAAGTCGTATCTATAGAAAGGAGCAGAGACAGGATTTGAACCCCTATGTCAAACAAGCTAGGCCTGCGATCTCTAGGACGTATGAGACATTTCTTTCTTGCTCACTCCTGTTCACCAGTACCTAGCACTACAGGTACTCTGGATATTTTTGTCTGAATAAATGAAGGAGCAGCAATAGGAAAAGTATATTTTCTCTCATGACAGGGTCACAAATCATCATCACAGGAGGCATCTATTCTGATCTTCCCAAGGGGCAAGTATGTGGGCATTCGCACACAATGTAAAAAACAACATAAAATGGCAAAACTGGACAGTTACATGCAAGAGAATGAAACTGAATTATTGTTTAACCCCACATACAAAATTAAATTCGAAATCGATCAAGGACCTGAATGTAAGTCATGAAACCATAAAACTCTTAGAAGACAACATAGGCAAAAATCTCCTGAATATAAGCATGAGCAACTTCTTCCTGAATGCATCTCCTCGAGCAAGGGAAACAAAAGCAAAAATGAACTCATGGGACTACATCAGACTAAAAGGCTTCTGTATGGCAAAGGACACCACCAACAGAACAAAAAGGCATCCTACAGTATGGGAGAATATATTTGTAAATGACGTATCCGAGAAGGGGTTAACATCCAAAATACATAAAGAATTTACATGCCTCAACACCCAAAAAGCAAATAACCTGATTAAAAAATGGGCAGAGGATATGAAGAGACAGTTCTCCAAAGAAGAAATTCAGATGGCTAACAGACACATGAAAAGATGCTCCACATCATTAATCAGGGAAATGCAAATTAAAACTACAATGAGATATCACCTCACACCAGTAAGGATGGCCTGCATCCAAAAGACTAAGAACAACAAATGCTGGCGAGGATGTGGAGAAAGGGGAACCCTCCTACACTGCTGGTAGGAATGTAAGCTACTTCAACCATTGTGGAAAGCAGTATGGAGGTTCCTCAAAAAACTAAAAATACAAATACCATTCGACCCGGGAATCCCACTCCTTGGAATTTACCAAAAGAATACAACTTCTCAGATTCAAAAAGACATATGCACCCCTATGTTTATTGCAGCACTTTTTACAATAGCCAAGATGTGGAAGCAACCTAAGTGTCCATCAGTAGATGAGTGGATAAAGAAGATGTGTACATATACACAATGGAATACTATTCAGCCATAAGAAAGAAACAAATCCTGCCATTTGCCACAACATGGATGGAGCTGGAGGATATTATGCTCAGTGAAATAAGCCAGGTAGAGAAAGACAAGTGCCAAATGATTTCCCTCATTTGTGGAGTATAACAACACAGCAAAACTGAAGGAACAAAATAGCTGCAGACACAGAGACTCCAAGAAGGAACTAGTGGTTACCAAAGGGGAGGGGTGTGGGAGGGCAGGTGGGGAGGGAGGGAGAAGGGGATTGTGGGGTATTATGTTTAGTACACATGGTGTGGGGGATCACGGGGAAAACAGTGTAGCACAGAGAAGGCAAATAGTGAATCTGTGGCATCTTACTACACTGATGGACAGTGACTGCATTGGGGTATGGGTGGGGACTAGATAATATGGGTAAATGTAGTAATCACATTGTTTTCTCATGTGAAACTTTCATAAGAGTGTATATCAGGACTTCCAGAAAGATGGCGGCGTGAGCAGGGCAGCAGAAATCTCCTCCCAAAACTATACATATCTATGAAAATACAGCAAATACAACTATTCCTAAAAGAGAGACCAGAATACACAGGAAAGCGCACAGTGTGCAGCTACACCGGAGAGGACTCGGCACCCTGCAAGGCAGATAAGATACAGAGCTGTGACCTGGTGGGACCCAAGCACTCCCCTGCCCCAGCGCACCGGCAGAACGAGAGGATTCAGAGCATGGAGGGAGTGGAAGTACACCCCGTGAAATAACCAGCCCCTGTGATCTGCACGGGGAGTGCTAACACACATCGCATGGTGTAGCGGAGATTGGAGAGACAGAGGGTGCAGGGTCTGAGCGGGGAATGCGCCAGGATGCTTGCAGCCAGCTCCCAGGAAGGAAAAAAAAGAAAAGCGCATGCTTTTTTCAGCGGTATTAAAGAGACAGGAACCCAGAGGAGAAGCCGGATCACCTGGGCACACTCAGCCCAGAAGACTGGGAGTCCTGGGGAGTTTCAGACCCCTTAGCCGGCGACTGGGAAAGGGTGGCCACACTTAGACTTCCCACAAAGATCAACAGTCTCCCATTCATTCCCAACCCGGCCAGAGCTATAAAGGGCCCTGCGGAGCGGTGCAGCCATGGCTGCAGAATAGTGGAGCAACAGCGCCACCTACAGCATCCCCATAGAATCTACTCCCGGAGGGCAATTTTTGGTATTGTTTTCTTTTTTCTTTTTTCTTCTCTTTCTTTTTTCTTTTTTTCTTTCTTTCTTTTTTTTTCTTTTTAAAGTCTTAAAGAGCCCAGCTGACATACGTGGCAACTACCAGCAACCACTTCTATAGCCATGAAAAGACAGAGGAATATGGTCCAGACTAAGATCAATAAGACAACCCCAGAGAGGGAGCCTGAAGGGATGGAAATGCACAGTTTTCCTCAAAAATAATTCGCAATAAAAGTCATAACCATGCTGATGGATCTACAGAGAAATGTGCAAGAGCTGAGGGAGGAACTGAGGAAAGTGAGGAAAGACAATGCAGAAATGAGACAAGCAATCGACGGGCTTAACAGCAGACTGGATGAGATGCAAGAGACTGTTAATGGACTAGAAATCAGAGAACAGGAATACGGAGAAGCTGAGGCAGAGAGAGATAAAAGGATCTCTAAGAATGAAAGAATATTAAGAGAACTGTGTGACCAATCCAAACGGAACAATATCCGCATTATAGGAGTACCAGAGGAAGAAGAGAGAGAAAAAAGGATAGAAGGTGTCTTTGAAGAAATAATTGCTGAAAACTTCCCCACGCTGGGGAAGGAAATAGGCTTGCAGTCCATGGAAGCCCACAGATCTCCCAACACAAGGGACCCAAGGAAGACAACACCAAGACACATAATAATTAAGATAGCAAAGATCAAAGATAAACACAGAGTATTAAAGGCACCTAGAGAGAGAAAAAAGATCACCTACAAAAGAAAAACCATCAGACTATCATCAGACTTCTCAACAGAAACCTTACAGGCCAGAACAGAATGGCATAATATATTTAAGGTAATGAAACAGAAGGGCCTCAAACCAAGAATATTATATCCAGCACGATTATCATTTAAATATGATGGAGGGATTAAACAATTTCCAGACAAATGAAAGTTGAGTTTGCCTCTCATAAACCACAACAGGATATTTTAAACAGACTGCTCTAGAGGGAAGCACCCCTAAGGCTAAAAAGATGTTACCACAGAAAATAAAATCATAGTAAACAAAGCAGACCATCCAAATACTAACTAAAGGCAAAGAATAAAACACCTAGTATATAAACAATGGAGGAGGAAGAATAAGAAGGGGGAGAAATAAAGAAACATCAGATGGTGTTTACAATAACTTAGCAAGAAAGTTAAGTTAGATTGTTAGACAGTAAAG
Organism: Phataginus tricuspis; assembly: GCA_029783875.1. Taxonomy (NCBI): domain Eukaryota; kingdom Metazoa; phylum Chordata; class Mammalia; order Pholidota; family Manidae; genus Phataginus; species Phataginus tricuspis. The sequence continues at coordinate 6,624,144 of JAQQAC010002594.1, read as the reverse complement.
AAGCAACCCTTGAACCTTTGGTAACCATGAATCTAAGGCCAGAAATGGCAATAAGTACATAACTATCAATAATCACCTTAAATGTAAATGGACTGAATGCACCAATCAAAAGACACAGAGTAACAGAATGGATAAAAAAGCAAGACCCATCTATATGCTGCTTACAAGAGACTCACCTCAAACCCAAAGATATACACAGACTAAAAGTGAAGGGATGGAAAAAGATATTTCATGCAAACAACAAGGAGAAAAAAGCAGGTGTTAGAGTACTTGTATCAGACAAAATAGACTTCAAAACGAAGGGAGTAGCAAGAGATAAAGAAGGACATTACATAGTGATAAAGGGGTCAGTCCAACAAGAGGATATAACCATTATAAATATATATGCACCCAACCCAGGAGCACCAGCATATATGGAACAAATACTAACAGAATTAAAGGAGGAAATAGACGGCAATGCATTCATTTTAGGTGACTTCAACACACCACTCACTCAAAAGGACAGATCAACCGGACAGAGAAAAAGTAAAGACACAGAGGCACTGAACAACACACTAGAACAGATGGACCTAACAGACATCTACAGAACTCTGCACCCAAAAGCAACAGGTTACACATTCTTCTCAAGTGCACATGGAACATTTTCCAGAATAGACCACATACTAGGCTATAAAAAGAACCTTAGTAAATTCAAAAATATTGAAATCCTACCAACCGACTTCTCAGATCACAAAGGTATAAAACTAGAAATAAATTTTAGAAAGAAATCAAAAAGGCTCACAAATACATGGAGACTTAACAACATTCTCCTAATTAATCAATGAGTTAATGACCAAATCAAAACAAAAATCAAAGAATATATGGAGACTAATGACAACAACAACACAAAGACACAACTTCTGTGGGACGCAGAAAAGGCAGTTCTAAGAGGAAAGTATATTGCAATCCAGGCCTATTTAAAGAAGGAAGAACATTCCCAAATGAATAGTCTAAAGACACAATTACTGAAATTGGAAAAAGAAGAACAAATGAGGCCCAAAGTCACCAGAAGGAGAGACATAATAAAGATCAGAGAAGAAATAAATAAAATTGAGAAGAATAAAACAATAGAAAAAAATCAATGAAACCAAGAGCTGGTTCTTTGAAAAAATAAACAAAATAGATAAACACCTAGCCAGACGTATTAAGAGAAAAAGAGAATCTACACACATAAACAGAATCAGAAATGAGAAAGGAAACATAATGACGGACCCAACAGAAATACAAAAAATTATAAGAGAATATTATGAGAATCTATATGCTGACAAGCTGGAAAACCTAGAAGAAATGGACAACTTCTTAGAAAAATACAACCTTCCAAGACTTCACCAAGCAAGAAACAGAAGAACTAAACAGACCAACCACCAGCAATGAAATTGAATCGGTAATCAAAAAACTACCCAAGAACAAAACCCCCGGATCAAAAGGATTCACCTCTGAATTCTACCAGACATATAGAGAAGAAATAACACCCATTCTCCTTAAAATTTTCCAAAAATAGAAGAAGAGGGACTACTTCCAAACTCATTCTATGAAGCCAGCATCACTCTAATACCAAAACCGGGCAAAGACCTCACCAAAAAAGAAAATTACAGACCAATATCCCTAATGAATGTAGATGCAACATTACTCAACAAAGTATTACCAAACCGAATTCAAAAATATCAAGAGGATCATACACCATGATCAAGTGGGATTCATCCCAGGGATGCAAGGATGGTACAACATTCGAAATTCCATCAACATCATCCACCACATCAATAAAAAGAAAAACAAAACCCACATGTTCATCTCCATAGATGCTGAAAAAGCATTTGACAAAATTCAGCATCCATTCATGATTAAAACTCTCAACATAATGGGTATAGAGGGCAAGTACCTCAACAAAAATAAAGGCCATATATGACAAACCCACAGCTACCATCATAACTTAACAGCGAGAAGCTGAAAGCTTTTCATCTAAGATTGGGAACAAGACAGGGATGCTCACTCTCTCCACTGTTATTCAACATAGTACTGGAGGTCCTAGCCACGGCAATCGGACAAAACAAAAACATACAAGGCATCCAGATTGGTAAAGAAGAAGTCAAACTGTCACTATTTGCAGATGACATGATACTGTACATAAAAAACCTTAAAGACTCCACTCCAAAACTACTAGAACTAATATCTGAATTCAGCAAAATGGCAGGATACAAAATTAACACATAGAAATCTGTTGCTTTCCTATACACTAACGATGACCTAACAGAAAGAGAAATCAGAAAAACAATTTCATTCACAACTGCATCAAAAAGAATAGAATACCTAGGAATAAACCTAACGAAGGAAGTGAAAGACCTGCACCCTGAAACTACAAGACACTCCTAAGAGAAATTAAAGAGGACACTAACAAATGGAAATGCATCCCATGCTCTTGGTTAGGAAGAATAAATATTGTCAAAATGACTATACTACCTAAAGCAATCTACAGATTCAACGCAATCCCTATCAAACTACCAAGAGCTTTCTTCAATGAACTGGAACAAATAATTCTAAAATTCATATGGAACCACAAAAGACCCCGAATAGCCAAAGCAATCCTGAGAAGGAGGAATAAAACACGGGGAATTATGCTCCATTACTTCAAGCTCTACTACAAAGCCACAGTAATCAAGACAATTTGGTATTGGCACAAAAGCAGACCCACAGACCAGTGGAACAGAATAGAAAATCCAAACATTAACCCAAACTTATACAGTCAATTAATATTTGATAAAGGAGCCTTGGATATACAATGGGGAGATGACAGCCTCTTCATCAGCTGGTGTTGGAAAAACTGGACAGCTACATGTAAGAGAATGAAACTGGACTACTGTCTAGCCCCATACACAAAGGTAAACTCAAGGTGGATCAAAGACCTGAATGTAAGTCATGAAACCATAAAACTCTTAGAAAAAAACATAGGCAAATATATCTTGGACACAAACATGAGTGATTTCTTCATGAACATATCTCCCCTGGCAAGGGAAACAAAAGCAAAAATGAACAAGTGGGACTATATCAAGCTGAAAAGCTTCTGTACAGCAAAGGGCACCATCAGTAGAACAAAAAGACATCCTACAGTATGGGAGAATATATTCATAAATAATGTATCCAATAAGGGGTTGACATCCAAAATATATAAAGAACTCATGCACCTCACCAAACAAAAAGCAAATAATCCAATTAAGAAATGGGCAGAGGACATGAATAGACACTTCTCTAAAGAAGAAATTCAGATGGCCAACAGGCACATGAAAAGATGCTCCACATCGCTAATCATCAGAGAAATGCAGATTAAAACCACAATGAGATATCACCTCAAACTAGTGAGGATGGCCAACATCCAAAACACAAACAACAACAAATGTTGGCGAGGATGTGGAGAAAAGGGAACCCTCCTACACTGCTGGTGGGAATGCAAATTAGTTCAACCATTGTGCAAAGCAGTATGGAGGTTCCTCAAAAAACTCAAAATAGAAATACCATTTGACCCAGGAATTCCACTCCTAGGAATTTACCCTAAGAACGCAGCAGCCCAGTTTCAAAAAGACATATGCACCCCTATGTTTATCGCAGCACTATTTACAATAGCCAAGAAATGGAAGCAACCTAAGTGTCCATCAGTAGATGAATGGATAAAGAAGAGGTGGTACATATACACAATGGAATATTATTCAGCCATAAGAAGAAAACAAATCCTACCATTTGCAACAACATGGATGGGGCTCGAGGGTATTATGCTCAGTGAAATAAGCCAAGCTGAAAAAGACAAGTATCAAATGATTTCACTCATATGTGGAGCATAAGAACAAAGAAAAAAACTGAAGGAACAAAGCAGCAGCAGACTCACAGAACCCAAGAACGGACTAATAGTTACCAAAGGGAAAGGGACTGGGGAAGATGGGTGGGAAGGGAGGGATAAGAGGGAAAAGGGGCGTTAGGATTAGCAGACATAATGTTGGGAGGTGATGGGGAGGGCTGTACAACTCAGAGAAGACAAGTAGTGATTCTATAGCATCTCACTACGCTGATGGACAGTGACTGTAATGGGGTTTGTGGGGGGGACCTGATGAAGGGGGTAGTTTAATAACCATAATATTGCATATGTAATTGTAGATTAATGATACCAAAATAAATTATAAAAAAAGAGTTTATATCAATAATACCTTAATTTAAAAAATAGAAAAAAAACAACAAATAAAAAGTGTTCACTGATCAATTCCAAATGGGTTCATCACATGATAAAAACTCTGAAAGTGCAGAAGTGTTTTTGTTCTTTGTTGTCTTGCCAATTCTTTGTGACTGAAAGTTGTGGCAGATCCTGGAAGACAAGATTTTTTATTTCATTTCAGCTCAGAGTTTAACATTGGTCGTTGGCTCACTAAATGTTTCTTTCAGATGGGGAGAGGGGACTTGTTTTGCTGAACTGAATGGAGAAGGGAAATGCCGAAATGACATTCTAGTCAACAGATTTCAGAGCGCGTCCATCTCCATCCCAGGGGCCAGTACATGGCAGAAGGTTTTTAAAGGCAGCCGTCTTACATCTACCTTGACGAGGGTTACAGATTTTCCATAGGACTGTTGGAAGAGGACAGCATAAAAACAACGGTAGTAGAAACAAAGGCAGCTTACACAGTGCTCACTGCCCCCGGGGCCCTGAGGGGAGTGATTCTAACATCCTCATCACAGAGGAAGTCACCAGGTTCCTGGGGAGGAGGACTTGACCACACTAGAAATGGAAAAGCCAGGATTCGGACCCAGGTGCTTGGACTCCTAAGCCATGCAATACAGGCAGAAAAACTGCTCAAAAGAACTGAGTTTTTCAGATAAGGAATTCTGAGTTCAGTTGCTTATTGCCATAATAATGGATTGTTTTATTGCTATTGCCAATCACCATCCTGGAAGGTGCCAGTGATTCAAGTACCTCTAATTTTAAGTACAACACACTAAGCTGATATTCTCAGGTTTGCTAACACTTCAAACAAACTTAAAACAATACCTCCAATTATTGAGGGAAAAACATCATCCTTGGGCTTTCAAATCTACTCCATGTAATCTGTTGTTTACAGGCTATAGCATGGATGGGAAAATATAGTTTTTCTCTTGACTCTCTTCTTGAGTGTATTACATTTAATAAAATGTAATTTTAAAACCAAAGACTTATTTGAGATTATGGATACTATTTAAATATTAGAACATAATAACACTTCCTTTGAAGAGAGTTCTACCTAGAATTTTCTCCAATGTTATTTTGTACCACCATCCATTGTGCCTAAGCTACTCTGACCCTCTTTCTATTACTAAAACCCACAAAACTCTTCCTACCCTAAAGACTTTGCGCTGGCAGTTCCCTCGGCCATGATCTTCTTTTCCCTAATGTGCACAGATGGCTGTTTCTTACAGTTCAGGTTTTGGCTTCATGTGGCCCTGACCATCCAAACTCAAGCAGCCCCTGAGACAGCATCGCATCCCATTTTATTTCCTCAGGCAGCACTGGTGACCACAGGATGTTGGCCTGTGTATCCACTGGGATGCAAAAAGTGTCCAAGAACAGAAACATTTCCTTCTCATTTGCTGCGGTATCTCCAGGTACAGAGATAGAACACAGCCGGGCACTGGCAGGTCATCACAGGATACATGACAAGTGAGTGAATGACAGAACGAATAACTGAATACCATCCTCCTACCACTTAATATACTTTACTGAATTGGCCTATAGACCAGCATTTCATTCAGAACATGAAATCATGAAAGAAGGCCCAATTTAAGATTGCCATTACTGTTTTAATACATAAGTAGCATGACTCTGATATTCTGATCACAAATACTACAAATAAAGTAGCATGACTCTGAAATTCTGGTCACAAATACTACAAAGAATCCAGAGAAACTGTGGACTATTTCTGTAAAAGTGATGACTTCCTTGTAAAGGATTTTTGTGATTTTACTTTCCAAATGTAAAACAATCTCTAGATTTGGGTGTGTGTTTGCAAGCCTAGAAAATAGAAAACTACTTATGACGATCCCTCACTTCGGTTTTTCTGACATGTATTTTACACCCTAGTAATAAAAGTAAAGAACGAGAAGTAATCAGAGTACAGACCTGCATGGTTTACTGGACCTTCAGAGGTAATCTTTATAGGTGCTTTCTCGGCTATTGATTTTCTTTTTACTTTAATCTGCCTTCTCTAAGTTGCTATAAAAGTTTAATAAAGTCGTGTTCATGAAAAAATTATTCTTAAATGGAAAAGATTCAATACAATAAAGTTTGTGGGGTTTTTTGTAGTTTTAATGTTCTGATATCTGATAACAGAAATAAAAAGCAATAATGTCCCAACCACTTTAGAAATAACTGGGCCCACACATTGAGCTCTCTCCTTAGAACTCAAAACTTACATCTGAATAAACTGAGCCTTATTAACATGGTGAGGAAAGTTAAAGACAGGAGAAAGTCACTTCTCAACTAAAATAAATGAGGAGTCATTAACTTGACTGGATTGAGATCCTCAGAAAGGAACTGAAATACCCTAAAAGAGCAGTCCTGTAGTAAAATCAAATTTCACCACCTAATCCATGATCTGACTCTAGCCTGATGGTACATTTATAAGAATGAGCACTTAATTTGGCCTTCAAAGGCCTTTAATTTTTTTTTTATTCACTAAGATTATCAAGGAAGTATTAATAGTCATAAAAGTGGTATTTGTGATCTAGACATTTGCCTCAGAAATAAAACTAAATAGAAATAAATATAGAGACAGATGAATACCTATAGGTGTGTACGTGTGTGTGAGAAAGAGAGAGGCAATCTGCTAATTCTCCACTACATAGTGCAGTAATGTCAAACTTAAAAAGCATTTTGGCAGAATACACTTCATTTGCAAGTTGGTTTTGCTTTGTGAACTTTCTAATTTATGATAGTTACTTTAAAATATATAAAATAAATATAGCATGGAATAATAGAATGTAGAATAAATTCTACCTCCCCAAATGCTTCTCCCTGAGACATGAATTTCATTTATTACACTAAAACACCTGTTTTGGCAAATTTTCTATCATGCAATCAATCCACTGAGTAAAAATTACTCACCAGATCTTGATCCAGTATTCCCAAACTGCAGGATGTAGCATGTAAAGAATATAGCACATATAAATATTTCCAAATGAGCAAATAAGAGAAGTCAACGAAAAGAAAGAGGCCTATTTTGGCAAGTCTAATATTTATGACATGGACATCCTTTATAATGCAACCTTTAAAAGAAAATTTGAAAAAGTTGATGTTAAAGACACACCAGCAATAGAAATTGTATTTAAATTTTTCTATTGCTTATGCTGGCTTACAACTGGGGTTTCTACAAAATAGAATTCAGCAACTCTTTCTGATGCCCAGAACAATTTAGTTGAACCTCGTAAGTTTTTTTCCTCATTTATCAAAAGAAACATATGTTGGCATCCATTCTCAATTGTTTCTAATCAATCAGCATGCATAGCAATTCTTCATATACTAATAGTAGGAAAATTAACTTGACATCAACCCTAATTGAGTAAAACCTCACTAATTCTTCTAAACAGGGCTAAGTCCTGCTTGGTTAGTGAAAACAATTTAGTATAGAACATGTTTAGATAAATACACTTTTATTGCTTTCCAGAACTCACACTAACAAAAGGCTCCCCCAGCAAGTATATGGTGGTGATTGAGTACCTTAAGAAAAAATGCCACATTGTATAGATAAGATTAATAGAGCATATCAATTACATATTAACAACTTGGTATTTCTTCAGATAACATAAAACTTTAAGTGCATCTTGCCTACCAGTTGTTTCAAAAGTGGTTTATAGATGCTGCCAAGATGCCCTACAGCCCAGCCTATACATAAAATACAACAAATCGTAATTTATCAGCTATGATAGATCAGTGGAATAAAAATTATTAAGGTTTTGTTATTCAGGCAATCCTCAACTCACTATAAATTGTATTCCAAAAGTTTTTTTGCAAGTTGTTAGAAATCAGAACTGATCAGAGCAATGTTCCCACTAGGAAGCTAGTGTCATGTATATGGAAGGAAGGTGGATCTGGGACTCAAGACCCCAGGAGGGAAATGTCATCACAGTTTTGCCATTTATTATCTGTGTGAATTTAAGTGAGTTACTTAACTGAGTCTTAATTTATTCTTCTGTAAACTTTTCATACCCATTTCATGGGGCTTTTGTAGGAAATGAACAGAAAATAGCTGCAAGGCACCTACTACAATGTGTTTACTCTTACCCCTAGGCATTAATTTTCCTTTTTCAAGTATCTCTACATCAGAGAGGATTAGCTGGGAAGTTGTAGAGGCACTTCAGGAGGTTCATGAGGCCCTCTAAGTTATATGCAATAGTTGGTGGTTCTGTATATTCTTCTGTTGCAGAAGTTAATGTGCTTCATTAAACAGCTTCCTGAGTGGAATGATTAAGAATCACTGCTCCACGGAGACACTTCCCTCAGTTTTTCAAAATTAGAGATGGCCAAATGTGTAAAAATAATCACTGGATGTATCCTCTGCACTTAGGTTACTGTTTCACCCAATCTTATTAACCTAGCAACCTCCCACCCATCCTTCAAGATGGGGACAAGTGTTGCCTTCTCAGGGAAGCACCCAGAGCCACTTCACTTGCATCACTTCCCAACCCAGTTTGTGACACATCTTTCTCAACGCAGCAACCTGCGTATACTTCCACTGTAAGATTCGCCATTCCATACAGCAACATTTTTTACACTTCCACAAGTACCTTTAAGGAATACCAAGTGCACAGTGGATGCTTGTTGAGTGGTTAAGAAATTTTCTCACAAAAATGTATTTGGATTTGGATTTCACTGAAAGTAGTCATTTTTGTGTGTGAGAAACATGCAAATCAGGAAGCAACTTAGCTTTCTCAAAAGAACTTTGAGTGTGACTGTTCTAAGTTCAAATAAATTCTGACCACTCTAAAACTCAGTTTCCTCATCTGTAAAACGGAAATCATCACACTTACCAATCAAGGCTGTACATGAATAATATTTGTAAAGTATTGAGTATATTCCCTGCACATGACATGCACCACCACCATCACACCACCAGCCACCACCATCACTTTGATTGCTGTTAATTATTCAGGAAGGACAGGTAACAGATATCTGGCATGCCTATTAATAGGTTTCCCTACCTGATACTGACTATGGTTTCAAAACCAGAGAAAAGAAAATCTGTTCAGAGACAGACTTCCAGAAGGTGGAAGACAAAACGTTTCTGGACCTTCATACACAGGAGCAGACTACCATCACACGTGACCGCCTGGCTCCCTGAACCCTGCAAACGTTGCAGGCATGCCATTCTCCCCATCTGCAATGGCTGGGCCCCTACCCAGAGGCACCATCAGTCTGCACCTCACATCTGTGAACAGCAGTGCCCAAGCTGGTGGGCTCCAGGCTGTAAAGATCAACATTTCCAGCCTTGAAAGTAAGAACTCAGGCTCAGGGCTGAGAAACTGGGCCTTTCTGATCAGCAACCATGTACTGTCCCTAATCACCTCCAAAGGGCATTAACAGAGAGCCCAACCCAAGCATTTCCACTTCCTCCACCCCACTGTCCTTCAGAGCAAATCTCCCTGCCCAGACGGAGGCCACCTGACACTCACTCCCTCTTCCCCAACACAGACGCATTCTCCATCTCAAACAGCCCTTCTCCTTTTCAAGATCCAAAGCTCCACATGTGTTCTAATTCCTTTTCATTTCTTCTCTAGGAATTTGCTGCATCAGACGCCCTTACCATGACGTCTGTTCTCTGCTTCATCTACCTTTTCTTGTCCCCTGGGCCTTGCTTCCCTGTCTGAAATCTCTCTTAGATCAACAAAATCCCAAATAATCCTGTTATCCCACTGAACTGCCATCCTCCCTCATTTTTCATCCCTCCACTGACAAATTCCTTGAAGTAAATTCACCTTTCTAGTTCTTATTTTCTGTATTTATTAAATTTATTCAATCTGTATTTATTTAATAAATCTTACAGCCCATTGGAGCATAATAATGCCTCCAAAAGTAGCTGTATCTGACTTCAGAAGCACTGAGAATTTATGAATCCTTTTCTGAAGCCTTTTCAACAACAGAGTGAGGGGTTATTCAGCACACACACATGGCACCACTTTTAAATACTACTCAGACCACTCTCCTCACCCAGTGTCAGCTTTCAGGGCACATCCTCTCAATCTCCTCTTTCCTGAAAATTCTTCCAAAATTTTGTCTCCCACCCTCCACAGTTCTCCATCTTCAGGTAAACTCGTTATTATGGAAGCTGATCTATGATTCTCATGTATTACACTGTACTGATGAATGTAGACAGAGACACACTTATCAAGTTGGGTCTACTACATACTGAGGGCTCCGGGTTTCTGCTATTCACAGCTGACAATACAGCACCACCCCAGCCCAGCCCAGCCCAGCTGCTGGCCACTTTCTTCTGTTTTTCTTCTCTTTGCCCCTGAAGGCAGCAATGCCTCATGCACTAGATTCTGTCCACCAAAGTCTCTTCTAAGGAACCTTGACACCGGGAAATTTGTTTTGAAGTGAAAACTAATCAACATCAAAACTCAATCCAACTGCCTTCATACACTGTGTTCGAACTTGCCCTTCGGTTTTATTCTCTGCCAACTGCCATGAAAGCTGTGTTCTCCTCATCTGGTCTGGAAACCTTCATTAATATAACCCCAGCTATAAACTGGTCCCGCACTAAAATCACCCATCAATTTTTGAATTTTATAATGTTCCCCACAGTATCTTCATAGAAAACCCACTTCATAAATGCTTTCCTCTTTCCAGTTGACATATGCGTATAAACCTAGCATATGATCCCACAGCTTTGCACCAAGTCTCCTACTCTTTCAAAAGCAGCTCAGTATTCTGTCACTGTAATAGAGGACTTTGTGGCTTTGAGTCCACACACACTGCACCACTGTTACTCTCACCCAGTACCGACTGCTTCTCAGGAATATATTGGTGATTGATAATACAGCAGTGGTTAATAGTAGTGGAAATAATAAGATTTAATACTCACTGCTTACCTACACTTATTCATTTACCTTTATAATATTTCATTGTCTTAGTAATAATCCTAACAGGTAGAGATTTTTGCCAATTTACAGATGATGTGAAGTAACATGATTAGTTATCAGAGTCAAAATAAATTCATATCTGACTCAAGTTCCTTAACAAAGCAGAGTGCTTTAATTTTCTTGTTACTAATCAATTACTAGCTAATGAATAATACTGTAGAAAAGACACAATTTTTGTGAGAAAATATGCTTACTTATCAGTCTTTCACCCTGCTTTAAGACTCATCAATTCTACAAGTAGAAAAATTAACTGAATATAGATAGTCCATACTTGGTTATAGCATAGAAAAAGAAAAAATTCCAATAATATTCAACACTGAGAAAAACATTTAATAAATTCTGAATATGAAGGACCTTTCCTAATTTAATTAGAGCATCTAATTTTTAAAAAATAAAACTAAAGCAACCTATTGAACTGAGCAGCTTTCCCATCAAAGTCAGAAACAAGACAAAATGCTGACAATCACTACTTTTGGGCAGCATTATTGCATGAGTCCTTACCAATGGAATGAGACAAGAAAAATAAGAGTTATAACAATTGGAAAATTTTTTTAATGTGCTCCTTGATGTCCACGTGGAAAATCCAAGAGTAAGCAAACAAAATACAAGCAATAGTGGGAGAGTTGAGCAATACTACAGGATACGAAATCAGTATACTGAAATCTTTGCTCCTACACATAATCAATTAGAAAATGTAGCAGGAAAGACAGATAGCATTTAGAATACCTTCAGAGCTACAAAGTAATTAGGAATAAATCTAGCAGAACCATTTAAAGACATTTATTTGGAAAATTATGAAACAGAATAACCTGAAATATAAAGATGTCAGCTATCCCTCAACTGATGTCTAAGTTCAGTGCCATATTAATAAAAATCCCCAAAATGATATTGATATGGAAAAACAAAGATAATTTTCGAAGAAAAAAGAAAGGGAGGAGCTTGTCTTGGGAGATTCAATGTTTACAAAAAATTATAATAATTAAGGTAGTGTGATATCAGGGCAGGAATTTTTTGTAAATAGACAAACAAAAGAGAATAGAAAGCCCAGAAATAGACAGTGATATATAGAAATGATATAAGGCAGAGATAAAATAATATATCCAATTTAAAAAGCTAGGATAACTGCTTACCTATACAGAAACTAGAGAAAATTTAATCATTTTCCCTCCTCTTCGCTTGCCTCCCTTTCCAGGGATCTCCTCTTGACGGCCCATTTCTGTTAATCACACCATATTTTTTTCTACAACCCAGGCTCATGTACTTGTTTTCGGTCTTTCAATCCCAGCAGACCAACTGTTGCCAAGACCAATGAATAGTAAGTGGAACTTTTACCAAATTTGTCTTTCCTTCTTTCCCACCAACATTAAACAGACCTTCTGTTTTCTGTCTTGCTCTACTTTTATAAATCAGTGTGGAAACCAAGAAGTTTTTGGCATCTTATCCTGATAACTGAAAAGGCTTCTGTCCACTGCAAGTAGAACTCTTTGAGTAGATTTTTAAAGATTCTTTGGTAAACAATGTGTGGAATAGGAACTAGTCAAGATTTCTCTGACAATGTCTAGGGAGACTGAAAGGACTTCTCTTGGAGTATCTTGTCTTTGAACACCTTTCTTTCTTTTCTTTTTTTACTTTAACATATTCTTTTATTCAATAGATATTAAATCATATTTACCTGTGTGCGTGTGTGGTTATATATATAGAGAGAAAATAAACCCTAAAAATCTATAAGTTATACCAGAAGTCAAATTCAGAACATTTTAAGTATGTTTGCATGGACCTCCACCGATCAATAGATGAAAATGATAAGCTCCACAAAAAATATTAACCACTTAAATGTTTATCAGATGATTAACTAAAATGTTCCCTTTTCGTTTGGATATCATAAACAGTCCGTAACTGAAACGCTTACTCAACTGTCTGTCCTTCAAAAAGATTAAATAGTACAAATTTGGGTACATTTCAAAGCACTTCCATGTACATCATCTTATTTGATTCTCCCAGCCAACAATAGTATGGAATGCTATTGTTTTTCTTTATGTATTTTCTGTGTCAGTGGTGATGTTACCAGCCTCTGTGTGTGAGATCAAGAATGTCCTTGCTGGTCAAAGGACTGGCTACTTTTAGAAGTCGAAACACGTAACCCTAAGTCTCTCCTCACATTGGGTGTCAAATAGAATACTTTTGCCAAAGAGGACACGGTTTTATCTGGAAATGCAAAAATGGTTCTTAATGGAGAATTTTTTTTTCTGGCAACTTGCTCTGGATCATATTCAAACCTTTCCATTTTCATTCTAATTTAATTTAGATTAAATGTACTCTCTCTAGTAGTGTGACTTTATTCACCAGTGTTCTATCTCATCTTTCAAATTATGAATTTTATGTTTGGTACCACTGAATTTCTTATCTTTATAATTAATTTGTATAAAATTTCTGTATCCAGATTTAAAAATTAACAGCACTAACTGCAACCCTTAATTAAGTCTGAAGAGATTTTATGCACCCCAATTATTTCAATGATATGACAATCAAGCATCTTTTATACATATTTTAATGTACTTTCAAATAAACTGAATGTGTCAGAGTGTAACATATTATTGGGCTTATGAATGCATAGATGAACAACTCTGATACAGAATCTGTTGTACACACACTGATATCATTCAAATGGCAAATTAAATTGGTATTTAAAGTTATTCCATTAAGTGAGAGTAAATGTTTCGAGTTCTCTTAGTCTGACTGCAGGTCAATGGCAGGCTTGCAAGCATTTACATTCCAAAGGCTGTCTTTATTATCAAATGGTCTTCAAGTTTTAAAAATCAAACTTCGATTTCTAGAAAAAGTACTCAAATTGTTAAAAAAAAAAAAAGGTGAGTAATAGAGATAAGAAAGCATGGAATTTCATGTGTTCCATCCTCTCATTGTGTTACTCAATCCCAGTGGAAAAACACAAATAGATTCAAAAGTTTTATGACTTACTATGAGAAACCCTCTTCTAAATGGCGATCTATAAATAATTAACCATATAGATTTAGAAGTCATTCCCAGAGGAATAAAAGTTGAAATAACAGGATTTCATGAGACCACTTTGATTAAAAACTAAGGAAGAAAAAAAAATTGGTGAGTAGAAGAGGGAGGGAAATACCTGTTTACCCCCCACACACAATGTGTCAGGCACACTGCTACATAGCTGACCCACTAAATAAATGACTAAGTGTTTACTGAATAATTGAATGAAAGCCTGTATACTAGCCCTCCCACTGGAAGTAGAGGAAGAAAGGCCTTTTAATGATAGTCCTAAATTATGTAGAACAGGATCATGTCCAGGTGCCCGTATTCGTTGTGGTGCTTTTATTTACTGTAAACATGTATTCTGGCCATAGTGAATCATAAGCCCTAAACTTTAAAACCAAAAGCAAACTTTTGAACAGTTCAACTTTTTGTCCTCTGAAAGCAATGCCCTTGGGCCAAATAATCTTTGTCCCCATACAAAAATTAATATTTATTAAGTCAATGTCATCATCTTGATTCCAGTAGAGCAGTGGCTTGAAGAAGGCCATCCAGCAAGACATAGAAGAGTGCAGGCTTTAGCATCCAGTGGCCTCAGATCCAAGCTTCACCGTTTAAGAGCTGTTTATGCTTGGGTTTGTTATTTAATATCTCTAAGCTACAGACTCCTAATTATAACAGTTTTGTCTACTAGGCTATTATGAAGGTCATTCGCCTAAAGTCCTAGGCATAGTCCTTGAGCATTTAATAAATGTTAGCTGTAATTATTATAATTATCTATTTGAACATTTCCATATTCTTAGCAAAATCTTGGCTGAAAACATCATTCATTACATTGCCATGAAATAATTTCCCCTTAGTTTAGTGCTAACACAAAACTGCCTCTTCAAACACACTTAAAAATTTCCTTAATCAGTTGAGGAGAAGTATATGAACAATCATGTTTTCTACCAGAAAAAAACTCAGGTCATTGCCATCATAACCTCTTCCAGATATCTTTTTTTCTAATTTTTTTTCTTAGCTGGCTTTCCTTTTGATTTCATTTTTAATTTTTCTCATTATACTGTGTTTAACTTTGTAGTTTGTATATCTTCCATCTACAAGCAGAGTGACCCCCAGAGAAGTTATTTAACATCTAAAGCTCCACTTTCTTCATCTGTCAAATGAGAGTCATCACGGACATCAATGATACTGTCACTCAGCATCTTTTTTCAGTAACCACTCCTCTATTCCATCCATATTCCTGTGGAGCCACACAAGGGGCCTGATCCTCTAAGCACTTAGATTAGTCTAGAAGCAGACATCTCATTCAAGCTGGACCAAAGAGACACTTACCAGGAATTTTGGTTTTAGGACTGAAAGAGTCAATTCAATTTCCTTCTGAAAGTAGAAGCTGAAATTATAAGCCATAAACCTCAGGAGTTGCTAGTAGCTGTTTCCAACTTAGGGAAGGAGCCCGTGCACAGTGGAAGAAAAGAACAACTCTAAGATACAGGGAGAAGGAGGGGTCAGTCCTAATGGTTCAATGGTTCGTGGGCTCTTGCCCTTCCTGCAGCTTGGCTGTCCCACTAGACAGCCCACTCTCTTTCCAATAAAGTCTCCTTGTTGCATACATTCGGGTTTGATTTCCATTACCTAAAACTGAAATACCTCTAATACATACAAGATAAACCCTGCTCTGAATAATTGTTGTAGAAAGTAAGATAAAAGTGCCTAGCATATCACCTGGCATATAGTATTCACTCAGGAAATAATATGTAGTAATAGTATTTAGAAGATGGGAATACAAATTCTAAAGCAATTAATTAATGAATACAATATTAATAGCTTACAAATCTTTTTTCTTCTTGCTGTTTCAGAATCACTCAAGGGGATTGTTTGGTTTGGGATCTTGAAAGGATTGTAAATAGGAGAAACACTCTGATTAATTTTGCTACATATTATTGTATAAATCTTAGTAACTCATGTAGTTAAACAATCTTAGAGAACAGTGAAGCCTCAGACCCAGTAACCCACAATTTCTTGCTTAACTCATTTGTTGAAAAATATGGAGAGAAAGTAGAAAAAGAATTCAGACTTACATATACTTATCCCACATATAAGAATAAATCTGATACATTTAAATGCACAAAATATGAGGTTGGCTGCATTTGCAGCAGCTTTCACACAGTGTACAGGATGCCATATAGTAAAGAGAAAATGGAGTCCTCATACCTGTAGAGACACCACACTGACATTATCAAAGTGGATATGTCCATTAGGCTCTGTGACAGCTGGATTTGCATAGCACATCACACCATTGATGGCAGGTACAGTTTTAGGTTGATGAGTTTTTTGCTGAGGAGGACCAAAGTCATCATTTGCAAAGTGGGTATGATCGTTCTACATGAAAAAAATTAAAAAAGGAAGAAGAGGTTATAAGAAGAAAAGAAAAAGATAGCTTACATAAGCAAGAAAATAGAGTGTAAGTGCTTTTTAGTTATAAGAGAAAAATTGAATGTCTATTCTATGTGTAATGTAATCTTTATAGATTTATAAATGTATCCTTATTTACTAAATTCTGATGTTTTTCTTTCTTCATTTTAGGGTACATATATCTTCTTATTTTGATGGATATGAATGGATTCCTCACAAGTCTGAAAAACAGACTGGTCATGTAATTGTAAGAATAAAATTGCTGCCTTTATTTGCCTATATAAAATTGCTTTAGTGGGTCAAACATTAAATACTTTAAATAAAGTCCATTTACCTGACCATATGTCTTTAATAACATCTTAAGTACTCTTTCAAAAAAGAAAAGTGTGTAAAATCCACCAAACACAGCAACTGCTTTCTCAACATAGTTGTCAATTTTGGGATTGAATCCAAATGCCTGAGGGAAAGAAAAAGGTGATTCAGGTAAAAATAACAATAATATTAATAACCAAAATTTTTTAGTATACAATTTTCACCAAAATCCATCTTTACATCCAGGTAATATTTGGAATTTACCTACTAAAAAACCACAAAACAAAAGCTGAAATTTGGGTAACCAAACTGTAAGATATGGCAAAGAAGTCATAACCAGAGGAAGTTCTATGAAATAAAGTCCCAGAGTGTCTTATAGTTTCCTACCTACAACACCTTCAGAAATAGTTGCCTTGAAAGAGTAAGCTTCTAGTAGTATGGAAGCAGCACTGATTCCCACCTTTAAAGATAGTATTTGATCTAGATAAACAATAAAAATGAGATATTGATTACCCACTTTTTCTAAAAGCAATGTATTTGCCCATCATATCCACGGTCAAAATGTTTAAAGCAAACATATAGGCCACTTGTATCACTTCTTCCAAAGAGAGATCCTTTTGAACCTAGAGGATCCTGTTAAGTCCTGAAGAGATAAATTAATCAAGGACTGGGCCCAAGAATAGAGAAGGAAAGAAGATTTCTTACACACACAATGATGAAAATGAAATAATCCAGTGTTTCAAGGACACAGGGCAAGAGCTGGGGTTTGAAATTATAAAAAGAGTTCAAGGTATCCTTAACAGGCAAGAAACACAAACATAAAGAGCAGGAGAGAATTTGTGAAAAGCCACATCCACCGGACATTGTAAATCTTCCCTCTGAACAGCAGTCTAGAACAGAGCGCGCCTGGATTCCTGTCCCGCGTCTGCCGCTGGAGAGATCACATGGCCATTCTTCATTTGAGTGACTTCTCTGTGCCCATTCACAGTGTGTGAAAATGGTACACAAATACCTACTCCATATACCTAACACAGAGATTATGGTTAAAACAAAATGAAGTAAGAGAAGGGAAAGAATTTTGTCCAAGAAAGAAATAACTGTCTATGGAAATTTGAAGTAGTATTGTAAAGTCAGATTCTTTAGTGCTTATATAATTTTCTGATCATGTCCATAATACTTAATTACCACAGAAAGGCAAAAGAGCATTCCTAAGTGCTGCTGAAGAAATTTCTTATTCTCGTGATCGACATTTCTTATGTATTACCACATTTGCAATAAAATAGAAAAATCTCAAAATCATGAATGTGGAATCTCCAGTCCACATACTGTATCAGTTTGTTTAATTTAATTTGACGCACAAATCAAATGAGTTAATATACATTTGTATGTTACATTAAATATATCACATGTATAACACTACATGCAACACGTTTTTTAACCAAAAAATTTGTATCGTCACCCTAGCTTTGTTACTAGCTGATTGTATAGCTATCAACAATTCACTTAATCCCTCTGGATTTTAATGTTTCTTTTCCATCATTACAGCTGAGGGTTTGAAGTAGTTTCCTGGGTCCTTTCTAGGTCTAATAGTAATAATAATAAGTCTAAGAAATTACACCCCCCCTTTTTAGCTAGTTGTAAAAACTAAAAGAAGACGTATCTATAATTTTCTCAAACTTTTAAGATAAAGGTGGTACTCCCTGAAATACTACTTTCTCTTCCTTGGGGCTTGCCCCTCCATCTTTGGGGGTGCATGGGGTGGGGGGACACAGTCCACGTGTATGTGTATTTCCCTGGGTCCCCTTTGCACTCCCTCCTTCCTATTCATGTTTCTTCTCCTTCCCCTCCCTTTTCCTCTTACTTATTCACTTTCCTCTTTCTCTTTTCCTGATACGGCCACAATACAGATTTGAAATAACACATATGTATTACTTGTTGGTTAAGTGAATAGCACACTATTGTTCATATGTCAGATCTATAATACATTTTGTTAAAGGAAAAAAAATAAGCTGCTGTTCATTGGCCCTCAACTGACTTTTCTCAGTCAAAAAAGAAATGAAAAGGTTTGTCAACCAGACTCAAATTTAGCCTCTCATCTTCTACAGCTTTAGTAAAGGCATGAGGGAATTCTTTGGTATATGTTCACTAAATTTGACACTACAAACTCTTTATAAGAAATAAATAAACAATAGAAGTGTGTAGACAAATTAAATTGGCCAAATGTGAGACAGAATAAAGTTTTGAGGTCCCAGAACTGTCTGAGCACATCCCGGTGGCTGGCCTCGTAGAATATTAATTTTATCTTGAAGCCGACAGCCCTGTAGCTTGGGACAAGGTTTTTCATTTGCTGTGATTCAGCTTCTCTTATCCCAAACACCATGAACCAGACCATGAAATGTGAGAATTATGGAGGCTTAAAACGTACAAAGTGCTAAAACATTTCAAATAAACAGTTATTCACAGAAACAAATAGCCAACATCCTTACCTCTGGAATAAGTTGGAAAATTGCATTTGAAAATAGAGTCCCAATAGCCAGCCCTACAAAATAGGTCAAAATCTTAGGGAAGTAAGATTTCTTTATCAACGGAGTCAAAATGAGTCCAAGGAGAGATGCCAGATTAATAATTGTCACTGACAGGAATCCATATCCCCAAACTGTAGATCAGAGGGAAAAGGGTAGAAATTAATCACAGCAAAGGAACCAAATGTAATTTTACTGTACATCAAGGTTGAATTTTTTTTAATAACTTGAAACAGGTATCTTCTTTAAAATAACAAAATCTTCTCAATGAAAATTATAGGGAGAACTGAGAATATAAATACAGCATAATAAACATTAATAGTAACACTGCCTATGTTTTCATCAGTCCTAAATCATCATTATGGGAGCAAAGAATTTTATAGCTTGTAGGGAATTTGGAAAACATCTAAAATGGTGACAAACAATCTGAGACCCACAGGCTTCAAGCCACCTAGTTTCATCTATGGCTCAAGACCTAGCTTAAAACTCAGCCTGTGAGAGGACAATTGAGGCAGTGTGTGTTTCAAGGTACAGGACGATAGGTGGAGTGTTGGTGTGGAAATGGGTGGGGGTGGGTTAGCTTCAAGGTGACCACAGTTGCAGACACTGAACTTGTCATAATCCCTTGTGTGCAGGCACCTGGAGCACACTTCTTCGGAAAGGTAGGACCTGAGCCCTGCAGCAGGGCCTCCTGGGTCCCGGACTCAGCCCAGGGCAGGGAGCACTCAGGAAGTGAGCACATGCCGCAGGCGGGAGTGGCTGCATTGCACAACTCATCTGCTGGGCCCTGATTAAGGCAAACATCCTGTATAGTGGAGACCCCGGGGACAAAAGCAGATGGCTCATCTTTCATCTCTCCATCCCTGGGGCCTGGTACCCAATAAGTGCTTAAAAAATGTTGCTTAGAATGAAATGATATCCTAAGCTCCCCAGCTAATGGCAAGTGTGACCTGCTGCCTCTGGGCCTCCATTTACCCCGGTTGTCCGTGAGTGGATGATTGAAAGACATAATGGGAATGCAAGAGCTCCATATACTTTGTGAACCCAGGACAGGATGGCAGTGCCGGCTGAGTGGAAAGAGGCCCCTGGAACTGAGCAGCCTGCCGCTTTGCCTGTGGCCCCCCACACTGCACAAAGGATAACATGAAAGGTTAGACAGCTGCCTCTTCACTGCCGCTTCTTTAAAATGACACTCCCAGGGGAGCACTGAAGGAACACCTCACACTCAGTGACTGAATGCCCTGTGCCAGGCCCTGTGCTGTGCAACCCACATGTATTAATGTTTTTGATCCTCACGAAACTCTACGAGGTAAGGAACACTGTTACCGCCTTCACAACAGACAACAGCTGAGGAAACCGAAGCACTGGGAGCTCCAGTGAGCAGCCCGAGTCACGCAGACAGAGAGCTGGACTTCAGGCCCAGACAGGCTGGCTCCAGGGCCCACGCTTCTTAGCAATATGCTTCATTACTCCTGCAGAGGTGATCTAACTTTTAAGAGCCCCAAGGGACTCAACAAAACTATACATATTTTATATTGTGCTTCATGAATACAAGATTGCTCACCATTATTCTAGTTCAAGCAATTCTATCTATAAATAAACAACCTCAGCAAATGTTTAGGGAGCCTAGGATGTGAACCAAATCATGGTTCCGGCCAACAAAGAGCTTGGATCTCTTGCTTGGGGAGCTGGGGAATGTGCGGGCGTCCACAAACGCAAAACAATACAGGACAGCG
The DNA here is from genome assembly GCA_029783875.1 of Phataginus tricuspis. Lineage (NCBI taxonomy): Eukaryota > Metazoa > Chordata > Mammalia > Pholidota > Manidae > Phataginus > Phataginus tricuspis. The sequence goes on along the minus strand of JAQQAC010002594.1, from coordinate 6,602,969 downwards.
TGGGCTGACTACCAAATGGAAAAAGACAGATAATGAATGCTACTATGTTACCACAAGGATCCTCACAGCACTGACCATGGCTTTATCTTCTCCAGACGCTTTCCTATCAGTTCCAGTGCCTGACCATGCCCTACAAAGTCATCTCCTTGGGCCTGTAAAGGTCTCCCTCATTCCCATTCATCACCTTATCACCCGAAACAATACTCACTACGCCCCTCAGACTTACCACTTGGAGAAAGTTCTCAATCCCAGACCTTCCTCCACGACCTGTCTATGTGTAATTTCCCTGAACTCAAACAGTCTTCTACCTCATCATTAGCGTACATGCATTTATTCATTCAACAAATACTTACAATCTCGTTGGGTGGAGAGGACACATGCATGTTGAAAGTAAAGTAAAAATGGCAAGCTTTGGGATACCAAACAGAGGCAAAGTCACATACACATATTAAAATGCATCCCCTTCTCCTGAGAAATGCTGCTCTACTACCTTTGTTCGCTATCTCCAAAACAGCAAAAACCTTAGGATCAATGCGAATTTCTCTTCTCACCAATAGCCAAGTCCATAGAGGACTGGTGACCAAGCTATCAAGCCTGCTTATCCTCACTCTGGCTTCTCCATATGCCTTGAGTTCAGGCCCTCATCATCTCTCACCCCCTCACCTGATGTATTATGACAGTTTTCTGACTGGTCTTCCACTACTTGACACAGTTACCAGACTCATTATCTGAAAACACAACTCTGATCACCTCATGCCTGTATTCAAAACTGTCCTTCATAAGCTGACTCCTGCACAACCTCCCCAGTATTATTTCCCCCCTTTTCAACACAATGTCTACCACATACAGACACAATGTCTACCAAATACAAAATTGCCTTTATTTGTGGTTGTCCATCTGGGAAACACCTGTCTTCATTGCCTGAGAGACATCCAAGTGGCTCTCCAGGCCAACTCAGACTCCTCTGCAGAGCTCTCCTAGCTCCTCCAGGAGGCAGTTTCTTGTTTCTCAAGTACCACATAGCTTCTAGTTGAAGGTAATTGCACCACTTCCCATTTCTAATGTGCTCCAGTAATATTATCACTTATGTATTTGCCTACATCATACAAATTATGAGATTTTCAAGGAAAGGGGCTATGTTTTATTCATCTTCAGTGCCTTGAATATTGCCCAACAAATGGCACACATTCTTTGACGAATGAATTATTGAATGTCATGTTTCAAGGTGCTGCTCAGAACTCTGTCAAAAAATACCAATTCATTTGCCTATCTGGTGTTTCTAACCTTCCTTACTTACTGTGCACATTTATCAGAACAATTTGGGGAACTTTGGGAATGTGAATCATCAGGCTCTAGGCACGCTGCACAGGGTCCCCTTCTTGTATTGTTAGGTCATTATTCAGAAAAAAATAATCCATTCACCCACTCAACTGGTGCACCAAAGAATGTACCAGTATAAAAATATTTCTTGCACATCTCCATATATACATGGAGCTCTCTCTAAGGATCTGTTCCAGATAGATTCCTTTCTCTCTGCTACTTAGTGAACTCTGAAAGATTTTAATCAATTTCCAAGTAATATTAGTTACATTAGCTAGGATTTACTGGACACCCACTAAGTATTAAGATTCTTCTAACAACTTCACCTATTTTAACTCACTTAAGTCTCATATTTCATAGAGTTTTTATGAGAATAAAATAAAGCAGTTAATGCAGTCCCTGAAATATAGCAAGTCTTCAACAAATGTTATTATTATTTTCAAAAAAATTTGTAGGTAGTCCATAATATAAATTTCAGTTCATTTAGCTAATTGTTACACAGTGAAAGAACAACACACTAGAAGCCAGGAGCCTTGGGCTCTCATCGTATCTCAGGTATTATTCCTAGAAGAAGCCATTTAACCTCTCCAGAGCTTAGACTTATGGCATCACTTCTATTGCAAAGTTGGACAATGTGGTCTCCAGGGATGCTACAAGTAGAAGTCCTTTATTCCTACCTATTATTTGAATTAAACAGCATCCTTTGACCTCATCAAAAAAAATGAGGCAATTGTGGGTGAGTAAATTATTGCAAAAACTTTATCTCCTAGAGAATTTAATTTACCATCAGTTTATTGCACTCATCAATAAGAGTTTATAGAACACCTGAAAGGCAATTTCAAAAACACCTCAAAATGTGAGGTCTCTGGCAAATGAAACTATTTTATCCACCCACTGTAACATCAGTGTAAATGTGTTCATAAAATCCTAGTGTCATGGCTCTTTGGGATTACTTTTTTGTTGTTTTTTTCATTTCGTCAAATGAGGTCAGAATTGACTCTATATTAAATGAACTGTTGTATCAAGAATCCAGTGCATTATTTAAAAAATAATTTCTTTGTGGGAAAATAATAGCTTATGCAGGGGCCAGGAAATAGAGTGAACCTATGGACACAAGTATAAGAGCAAAAGACATAGTCTCCCTGCTCTGTGCCAGGTGCTGTTCTAGGTACTCTTATATAGTAACTCATTTGCACCCCTAACAATTTTCTAAGGAAAGTACTATTATTATCTCCATTTTACAGATGAGATAGCTGCGGCTCAGAGACATTAAATAAGCTGCTCAACATCAGCTGCACTAAAGTGAAACAATTAATATGTTAAACCAAATAAAGGCAATATATTGTTAAGTTAAACCTCTTAGATTAGTAATAATGAGCATTCTACTAGTTTCCCTAATTCTCCAGATACTTTTCTCTACCTTTTCCTATGCCATCCCATCCACTGCAGCCCCATTTCAATTCCTAAGATAATGTGCACCCTAAGAGGCATTTCTCTCTTTCTTGGGGCCTCTGTCCAAATATTTGGTGCATTTCTGATCTTCTAATTTAGAATACTGATTTTTCCATTTTATGACTTTGCAATGTTGACCTTAGAATTCTCTCACTTCCTTTTTCCCACTTTTTCTACCTCCTGGTTTCTGAGATAGAGTACACATGAGAACTCGGGTTAAAAACACTTCTGAGTATCCATAATTAACTTGCACAGAATAGATTTGCTTTTTCTGAGCCTCTCCTCCTGTTCAGAATTATGTACATATCAGATAAATTGTATTTAACAGACATATATGTATATATATATAGCACCTAACTCTGAGCCAGATAACATTCTAAATGCTTTACAAATATTGAGTTATTTAATCCTTAGAGCAACCCTATGAGAAAGGCACTACTTCAGGTGAAAAAGCTGAGGCAGAAAGGCAGAAAGTCATGTGCCTAACATGGCTGGAAAATTACAAAGCTGGGATTTGAACCCATGTGGGCTGACTTCAGAATCTATGCTTTACTATGTTATACTTCGTAAATGTTAGTATATAAGCCATTTGCTGATTTTTTTAAAATCTAAAGTGAAAACTATATTAAACAGGCTTGTAGAAATATAAACATATTCCATTTAGTACATACTGTAGGAAAAATATTTGCTCTAACAATCATCTCTGAAATTACTGTTACTCACAAAATTGCTATTTATATTGATAAAGTATGCTTGGTGATTTCTCTTTGCATATATATATATAAATACAGAAAATAAAAAAGAACATGAGTTCTGAAGCCAAGAGAGCCCAAGTTTGAACTTGGCTATACCATATATACAAGTTGCATACTCGGAAGCAAATGACTCTAAACTCTCTGTACCTCAAGTTTGTTGGCTATAAAACAGGAATAACATAGTTCCTATTTCATATAGTTGTACAAAGATTAAATGAGTTAATATATGTAAAGCCCTTCAAATAGCACCTGCCACATAGTAAGTACTACGTAAGAGTCGACTATTAATTTTGTTATGGCTGCTTATTTTATTACTCCTGTTAGTCATACACAGTTGACCTCTGAACAACTCGGGTTTGAAGTGTGCGGCTCCACTTACCCATGGGTTTTTCCAATAAATCTACTGGAAAATTTTTTTGGAGACTTGCTACTATTTGAAAAAACATTTTCTTTTCTCTAGCTTACTTTATTGTAGGAATGCATCATATAATACATATAACATACAAAATGGGTGTTAATTGGCTGTTCATGCTATCAGTAAGGCTTCAGTAAGTATCAGTAAACTATCAGTAGTTAAGTTTTGGGGGAGTCAGAAGTTATACGTAGATATTCAGCTACACAGAAAGTCAGTGCCCCGACCCCTGTGTTGTTCAAGGGTCAACCGTATAGAGAGATCAAAGTATTCGTATATACACAAAGGAACACAAAAGTGAGTAAAATAGGCACTTCCTTTGTTAAGGTTTCCCTTTTCTTCTCTATCTTTACTTTCTTTATATTCTCTATTTATACACACATTAGATAAGCTCACTTACACCAGTGGCTTCAAATACCATTTCTAAGATGACAAATCTCTGGATTCGGCCTATTCTTTGAGCTCCAAATGTGTGCTCGCCACTGCCTGTTGGACATCTCTCCTCGTTGGTCTACATCAATGCCTCAAACTGACCATGTCAAAAAATATCCTCTTGGACCTCACCACTCACTTCCTCCGCCACAAACCACTTGTCCCCTGTCTTCTCCATCCTGAGAAGTGGTGCAACCATCTGTCCAGTTCCAATGGCTCAAACCCTGATCATTTTCCTTTCCCCCCATGTCCAATCCAAAGGCAACTGCTTTAGCACAGTCTCCAAAATCCACCCCGAAACTGGTCACATCTCCTCACTCCAACTTCTCCCGCTCAATCCAACTCCCCATCATCCTGAGCACCAACCCTGAGCAGTAGCCTCCTCACCAATTTCCTTGCTTCTGCTATTACCCCATTACAATCTGTTCTTCAAAGTGCAGGTAGAAGAATCTTTTACAAACAAGGGAAATCACATCACTCCCTGTTGAGAGCCTCCAGGGTCTTCATGCCGCATCTGAATACAATCCAATCAGTTCACCGCACCCTACAAGGCACTGGCTCCCCCAGAGCATCCTCCCCTTCTAGTCTCTCTTCTGCTCACTGTGCTCCAGACACAGGCTTTCTTGCTGCTCCTTACAAATGCCATTCATTCCCAGCCTTATGCTGATTGTTCCCTCCACCAGGACTGCTCGTCCCCCACAGATCTTGCCATGGCCCTCTCTCTCCCCTCAGTCAGGACTCGGTTCAAATGTAGTATCAGAAAGGCCTCCCTTGACCTGTCTGAAATCACACTTATGCCCTACCTCTTTCTATCCCTTACCTACTTTATTTTGTTCACAGCATTTATCACTGTGAAGTTATACTATTTATCTGCTTGTTTGTATAAATGTTTATTATTTCTCTTCTCCATTATATTGTAAGGCCCAAGGGGACAGGGAACTTTTCTTCCTGTTTGTTACTGGTTCCTCAATGCACAGAACAGTGCTTGGAATTTTGTTCAATAAACATTTATTAAATGAATAAATGAACAAAAGGTGAGAATTAAAATATCCATGTGGGGCAAGTTAACAATTTGGAGATGCCAAGAAACTGCACACAGCTAGCAAATAGACTCTCTGAACAACTGGTTCATCTCATTTGCAAAACAAACTCCTCTTTTCTACATGTTTTTAAGTATGTGAATTATATAGTAAGTACCCACTTGTTCTATTGCATTTTAAAATTGCAGCAGATTATTCCTTTAAAATGCAATATCTATGACAATACCATCAGAAGTACTTAAAATAGTCCCTGGCATTTTCTTTCATTTATGAAAATCAAAGAGGTAATAACTGAGTACCTAAGATTTAATCTGAAACCTCCCTAGTTCCCTTACCTTTTACTGACAATTACAGATAAACTGACTGGTTTTGAAATAATATAAGCACAGGGTAATGGAAATGAACTGATCCATTATAAGCCAAATAGTTAATGTGCAATCCAATATGCACAGCATAAACATATGTTGTTTAAAATCAAGAATTGTGTTTTACAGTTTTTAAATGTTATCAACTATAATTTTGAGTCTACAAATATGAGAGTATAACTTATGAAGCTTAAATGAGTTCTAATTATTCCTATTCTAAATACTTCCAGAATATAAGTAGTTTCCCAAGGGGTTTGAATGTAGATTATTAAAAAGCAATAAAACAGAACAAGAAGTATGTTAACTTCATTTCCGACCAGCCCATAGACTTTTCAAACAAATGGGAGGAAAAGCTTCCAACATACCTTCTGAAAGACTTGGTTTTGTTTTGTGTTTGGGCCGATCCCCACAGGGGTGAAAGTTCAGTTGCTGTAAGACTGCTGGACAGATGACAGAGAGGTTTGAGCTGGTTATCTGGGTAGCATTTGAAAAGCCATGAAGGGAAAAGATCTCTTCAGCAGATAAACACTGAAATAGAAGAAACAAAGTAAACGTATTATGTGTTGGCCTAACAAGAGCAGTCAAGCAAAGATACTACAAAGAGACAAAGAATATTTCATCTAGACACACAGCACTAATTCTATACAAAAGCTCACTACAGAAATGTATGGACCCCTAAAATCGTAAAACAGCCCCACCTCTGTAAACCTAGAAACCAGAATGGTATTGAGAATTCAAAAGGTGAGGTTAATAGTTTGACCATCAGGTACTGTAATTTTCTTTACAACAGAAACAACAAAACTACAGCTGTAAGATTTTGGTTCAAGGAAATCACCACCGATCATAAAGGAGAGACGAAAACACATCAGCTACACCATGACCTAAGCAGTTGTCAAAAACTAGAACTGCAACTGCCCTAAAGAAAATGATCCTTTCGACTTCTTTTTTTTCAAATGTCTAAGAATGTGCTTAAAGTTCCTCGTTCAACGCATGCTCCTTTGAGATCATGACAATGAGAGCGGTATGCCATCCCTAGCAGAGGTGACGCCGCAGTCCATACTGTTAACAGTCTTCCCTCTGGCAGAGAACAGGGGATAATAAACGAGTGGAGGGAGAAAACAGCTAAACAGACAACTGCCCAGGGGAAAGTGTGTGCAGTTTACTCATTGCCATGAAGCCACCCAGGAGCATAATTACTAGACTCAAAAATTAGAAAGTCCATGCATGTGGTTAAACTGCCCACTGCATGATTCCAGGAATAAATGGGTGCATAGCATAAACACAAAACAGCACCGTGTACCTGCAAGGAAGTCTTAATCTACTTGGACTTCAAGTTCCTCCAGCTATAAAACAGGAGGAAAAGGGGAAGCTGCCCATAGATAATTTACGAAGTCTTCTCAAAATTCACATTCTAACACTTCCTACAACTTGACTGGTAAGCAATTCTCTTTAGACACAAATTTTGACTCATTAGCGAGTCAGGAAGCCCACTTACAATGTGACAGTCAGCATTTTATAAGGAAGTAAAAGACAAGGCAATAGAAACTATAGAGGGGATCACACATAAAAATTAAGTAGTGTTTACTCAACTTTTTCCTCAGTTACACATTTTACATGCCACACACATGTATACTGGATCACAGTGTAAAACTCATCTTTTTCTGTAAGTGGCAGTCCAAGTGGCAAAGTCACTACCCTTAAGGGTGCCCAAATCGCCCACTGTTCATCACTGAAGACACTCTCTTCCACACAATTAGAAAAAAAAAAAAACAGCGCAGTCAAAAGAACATATAATCGATGTAAAACAGCATAGAGTCTTGATCTGTTCAGCATCTGTGGAGAAGCTGGGCAGTGGTCACGGACAATAACACTTTGACAGCAGCAACTGCTCAGTGGCCAGAAAAAAACAAGGAGGTGGAGAGATGACAGAACTCTAGGCCTTGCTTGGTGATAAGAGAACGAGGACAGAATCATAGTATGGCAAAGCTGAACTACAGCAGGCTTGATTTATTTAAAATAGCTCTCTCCCACTAAGGAGAATGCAGTTTTTTGTTTGTTTGGGTATCATTAATATACACTTACATGAGCAATATTGTGGTTACTAGATTCCCCCCATTATCAAGTCCCCACCAGAGAATGCAGTTTTATATAGCAGCCTGTTCTGGCTTTACAACCTTGATGCTTTATTATGCTTTGATTTAACAAAGTGGAACCTGAAACAAAGACAGCAGCTGTCTAAGAAAGGGCAGTGTTTCCCCGGAACAGGGACAAACAGGATGAGAGCCAGAGCGGTGGGGGTGAGGACTAGACCAGCAGAACCACTGAGGATGTTCAGACATCTCCCAACACACCTTCACCCCCAAAACAAACAACGAGTTATGAAACTAGCAGGATCTACAAGGGCTCCTCAGAAAACCACTTGGAGTGACCAGCCTGAACAGTATGTGCCTGCATAAAACTTCCTGGGCTTGCATCATCTGCTCCACATCAAGGTACTGAGCTTTTCTCCCTTCCATCTATTTGTTTTTACAGCATTGCTGTTCTCAAGAGGGCCACCCTGGTGGCTGCTGAGGCCTTTTGAGCTTCAATGCTATCAGAGGCAAATTCCAGCCAGCAGGCGCCCTAATGTTCGGTGGGTTTTGAGACAGGAATTGTGGGTGTAGTCAGAGTAGGGTGAGGGCCTCTGGAAAAAGCAAGGCAAGATATTTACAGTCAGAGCAATGTAACTACATGCAAGGAAACCCCCTACCAAAACTCTGTGTTAAGCATTAAGCTCTAAGGTCATTCTTCAGTAAGATTAGTTAATGTTCCCCAGATAAAGAAGAGTAGCACATGTTTTTATTATGCTAATCATTTGTAATCATGTGTAAGATTCACTTTAGCATGCTAAAAGGCCCAGGCCTATGTGCTGTCTTTCCTCTTTCAGATCTGATGGGGTGGTTTTGCAAATTGGGCAACTAATTTAGCATGCAGACCCGGCTGTAAACAACATAGTAAAAGGCAGGAAAGATTCCACCTTAAAGATAAGATCGCATTTTAACACCCAGGAAGTTTAAGAAGCAAGATTCTTAACTCACTCTTTAGCAAACAGACAATAATACCTCAGCCTACCTTGGGGGCTGGGCAGGCCACCTTTTGATATGCTCCTAGACCAAGATGCTGGTATCCCAGAGAGAAATCAAGGCAGGAAATTCCTTATGTTAAGTTACTTGTAAATATTCTAGGACCGTTTAATAAGTCCACACCCCTAAGCTTTTTTCATGTTCTTGAAAAATCCTCATCTGCCTATAAAACCACCTAGACAACGCACCACCCTGGGCTCTCTTGTCCCCTCCTGGCGTGAGCCGGGAGCTCTGTTCTCTCACTGTATCTCTAAATAAAAGCCTCTCCCTGGCTTTCCTACCTTAGGTGTTTGTGAAGCTCATTCTTCAGCTTCGTGAACAAGAACCCCGGCATCAGGTTGACTTTTTCCCAAAAGCATATTTTTCAATTTTGAGTTCAACTCCTATTTGTTAGCGTCTTGCCACTTAATGTGATCTCATATGGGCATTATATATACATGAAATGCCAAGGTAAGGGGATCTAGACACCTACGATAGATGAGACCCCAAGTTATGTTCAAAATCATTTTAGCAAATAGTTCCACATATTTCTTCTTTTGCTTCACCTACTCCTTCCTCTCCAGTTCTGACTAGTCAGAAGTGTTTTTTAGCTTCTTTCCTAGACATATCTTCATGGGACAGAGGGAAGGCTGAATGATTAGGGCAAGTTCTTCCTTCAACACGTTATATAGCTGCAATCTACTTAATAGTAAATGCCAAAGAGGCAAGACTTGAAATTACAGTTTAGATAAAGACACAGACTCACTCAGCTAACCTTCAGTCAGGCCCTTCTAAGCCCACGAGGAACTGGGGAATGTGAGTCCATCCTTATGAGTCCTGCATTCTCAAGTCTAGCAAGAAGGCTGCTAAGTCAGTTTACAGAGAATCCCCCACCCTGCCTATCTGATCCCCCTGGTGTGCCTTCAGCCAGAATGCTGTTAAGCCCGTTTAACCAAAATACCCACCTCCCTCTGATATGCTCTCAGTAATATTTCATCCACTGACTCATGCTGCTCCATGCTCCAGACACACATGCCCACTTGGCCGTGATATATTCAGAACTGAGCCCAGTCCTACACTGAGGTCCCTTTTCCTCTATTCCAATAGTCCTTAAATGAAATATTTTTTATCACTTTAGCTACTGTCAAGCTCTGATGTTCTTTAGCAATACTAAGTATAATAACCATGTAATTATATCCATGTAACCATATTATTACATATCACATAAATTCTTTCCTTCATTATTGTATCATAAAAGTCTGTGTATAATATCAGTGGGAGAAGTGGAAGGTGGGGAAGCTGGAGAATGACAATCAAGAGAGAAATAGTACAAAGATATGTAAGTCATGACACTTTCCATCAAGAAACCTAAATAACTGTAGGAGAAATAAATCAGATACACCTATATCTATAAAACCAGAAAGAAAGCCATAAATTCACAAAGACATAATGATAAACAACTATGAAAGTTCATTAAAGGGACAAATGATATGCAAGGAAATTGTCAAAAATGGCTCTGAGGTCAGAACTCCAGGAAAGTCGAAAGAGGACGTTGCTGCTGGTGTGACTGGGGAGCTTAAGGAAAAGAAACACATTTGGGAGGGTGGTGGTCAGCTCAGTTTTAGACATTTTGAGTTGCAATGCCTGTGGGGTACCAGATGGAAAGGAGGAGTGGGCTTTCTCTGAGAAAACTAGGGGCCAGAGATTAGGGCGTGGCTGTCTTCTGCAAGGACTTCATTAGCAGGACGGAGGGGAGGAGATCACCAGAAGAGCCTAGAAGAAGGCAAAAGCTTTGAGAATGCACGCATGTTTGTGCAAAAGCAGGAACGGCAGCTGGAGAACAAGAGAGCGAGATGAGCCCAAAGCGTAAGAAAAAAACCCAGTGAACTGAAGTGAGTGCCTATTGTTCTCCTGGCCTGAGACCCCTGCCCCGCCACCCGGTAACAGGCCGCCCTCCTGCCATGGGAGCCTCCTTCTACGCGAGTCAGTGGGGGCTGACCCGGGGACACAGGACCCGGACCTGTCCACTCTCTGGCAGTTACTGAAGAAATCTTTTTCCACTAGGGTTGCTGTGAGTCTGGCAGACTTTTAGGTCATTTTTTCCACCATGCGAGAGAAGATGAACTACAAGCAGAGACAGAGAAGCTGCCAAGAGCATCCCTAACACCCGGATACAGCTACGCCTAAAGCTGGCCCTGCCCTTGGCTCTTGGGTTACCTGAGCCAATGAATTCCCTTTTTGACTGAAGCTAATTAAAGTTTAGTTTCTTTCACTTACAAATAAAAGAGTCCTGACTGAAATATGAAGTAATTATTTAGAAGGCATTTTTAAAGCTAGCAAATGGATGCTACATCCAGAACCCATGGGAAAACAAAATGAGAAGCTTTCCTGCTCTTCAAACCGTCTCCACCCTTCTTCCTGTTCTCAACACATGAGCTGCTTTCTCTGCTTGGCTGTCTTGTCAAATGGCTCCCATTGGATAATACAGAACAATTGGGCCATGTGATCCTGTGTGCTTTATGTTAAGGCCACCATACCAGAAATGAAATATCATCCCATTCAGAAGTCGCCCCAGAGGTGGTTTCAGAGTCCGTTTTGCCATGACAGTGCTTCTGTGGAAGCCGAGCAGTTCACGTGTCCAACCAGGACCGTGGCAGGGCTGTGCTCTCTCTTGTGGTGGTGAAGGGAGGGAGAAAGAGCTCCTCTCAATGCACTGAGACTCGGTGACCATCAACATGAGAAGGCAACATTAAGTCCAGTCAGTTTTCTATATTGTTAAGTAACTGAGCTACACAAACTAAATTTCATTACAAAGTCCCAAAGAGAGCCAGAGGTAGAACTGGGGTTAGAATCAAGTCTGAAAGAGCCCCGTCTAACTTTCTTTAGGGACTTCTCTGTCCTGCACTGCTTTGCCACAGCTGTTGTTTTTCAGTGGGAGCTACACCCACCTTCTGGAATCTGCCATAGGAAATGAAATGAAACGAAACAAAATGAAGTGAAATTATGAAATGACATGACATGAAAGCCATGTAGCTGAGATGACAAGCCATGTAGCTCATCCTTCCCCAGGTGAATGACAGGTCTCCTGTTCTTTGAAGAGATGCCACAGGTAAGAGGTTGAAAAAGAATACACCAAAGATCTTCATCTATCCTGCTCTTATTCAAGCTAGTTCCACTTCTCTCTCCCTCTCATCCGTTTATTCATTCACTAAACACAGGCTGATCGCATCTTCTCTGGGCCAGGTGTTCCAATATAGAACATGGTTCCATATTCAATAAGCTCCCCATTCAGTATATAAAGTATATAGATGCAATGCAGGTAACTATAATACAATGTGGCAAGAAGAATCATACAGATGTGCAGGCATTGTGAGGGAAGAGGCCAGGAAGGCTTCCTGAAGGGCTAGATACCTGTGCTGAGTCTGAAGTCTAAAGAGACAAGACATGAGCCATAGAAACTTAAGTAAGGCAGAAATCAGGAATGCAAGTAAGTTATGTGATTAGTAGACAAATTAATTTAATAAAAAAGTTATTATAGGAGTTCTGAGAAGCACATAAAAACTATATGCTTAACATAATCGTTTTTAATCCCCACATTAACTACTGAAGTAGATTTTAGCAGAAAATTGAGATGAAGAAATCATGTCTTAGGTAAGTCATCAAGATGAAACAATCTATAAATGCTAAACACAGAATTCAAATCAATGTCTTGTGTCCACTGACTTGTAAGCCAGTACTCTTGCTGCTACACTCTTCTGTTTTGGTGAGTTGAACACTGAGAAGAATACAAATAATTAAAGAGAGAACCATTCGGACCCTGGCAAGGTGTGTATTTGTTGCCCCAATAGCGACCCGAGTCATAGAATTACATTACTCTCAGACCACATTTAGTAAAGAGATACCTCAAAAACAAAACAACAGCCAAGTTTTCTCATGGTAAGATTCAAGAGGGAAATAGAAGGTGGTCCTGATTCTTTGCCCACAGGAGGCCCTCCTACCCGTCACACAAACAGGAATAATGGGCAGGTGCCACAGCCACACTCAGGCAGCAACCAGCCCAGAACCTGGCACCACGCGCCGGTGGCTGCTGACGTTGCCCTCAAGCATTCCTGTAACAGAATCACCAAACCCAGAATATCTGGGTGTGTGCCATCTTGAATGCTTTGCTTCCCTATTTTAAACCCAGTATTTTTGCCGCACAAGTAGAGAAACCAGATTGTTGGTTCATCCACTTGAGTGACCATCACATAACCATACAACTATAAGACCAGTACAACAGTAGATTATTAAGAGGAGGAAAAAGTGAAGACTCAAAACAGTTATTTAATGGGAAAGAAACCTCTGGAATCCTTGAGATCATATCTACCTTAGTATTTACTAATGTTAATACTAATAATATAGTGTGCCTGGCACACAGTAGGGCTCAGTAAATACTTGTTGAATGAATAAATGAGTAAATGAATGAACAAATCCCTCACTTGTCTTCACACTATTTTTAAAAACCAATTCAAATTTTAAGTTCATAGTAGTAGCTTAAACAAAGTTAAGAAAAAGCAAAAGAAGTGCAAAAAGTAAAATAGACATGTGTTTCAAATATGGCAACTAGCCAAAGATCTCAAGAGAACAAATTAAATATTTAAATTTGAAAAGGGTGGTTTGAGTTTAACCATCTGAAACAGTTGAACCATCCCTCTAACTCATCCGTACAGGGGTGACTGCAGTGTCATGGGACTGGTAATTTAAATGCTCCATGCTGGCACCAGGTGCATCAAAAACGTGGGGGTGGCTGAGGACATCACTTCCAGGTTTACTATTGATCAATAGTAGAACTTCCTAGTTTATTCATCCAAGGTTTATTCATTATTCTTATAATAAGATAAAACAGAATTTTCTAGGTTTGAGCAAAGAACATTCTGGACATAAGTTCCCTAGGTTTAAGAGGTGGCTAATCACATGATCCCAATTCTGTTTCCCCAAGATTCATTTTTCCATTTTTCTCTCCTTATACTTATACTTTATATAAGGTTTCCTTATACTTCTTACCAAGCCACTATGGTGATGAGGCACCACCACCCATAAATGCACATGCACACACACACACACACACACACACACCACATTCACTCTCAAACTTTTCCTTAAGAGGAGATAAAAAGTGCCCTCCCTAGATATATTATTTAAAAGAGAAAGATACCTTGTTTTGTGATACATTGTTAAGGGAAGAGACTATTATGAAATAATACCTATAGAATGACACTTATAAATAAGGTTACATAAAAATCTGGAGACACATGCTTTAAAATAACAGTATATATTTCTGGATGGTGAAATTATGGGTCATTTTTTTTTCTCTTCTGTTTCTCTATATTGGCCAAAGTCTTAGATAATATACATGTATTCCATTTCCAATTAGAAAAATAATGTTAAATCATGGGGGGTTTAAAATCTCTTTTTCTCAGTTCCTTCAAACACAGAAATAAGCTAGATGTTTTTTTTTAATTTTGTTAAAGAAAAAGAAATTTTAAAAGGTATGATATGCTTTTTAAAATAGGTTTACAAAGTTTTCTGACTTTACCATAGCTATTGACAGTTTCTCAGCCCTGGCCCATTTCACATTCAGTTTCTCAAGACTAAAAGCCTGGCAGTTTCAGAGCACAGATAGTCTGGATTCTTGGTTTCCTGGCCCTGACCTGCCTCCAGGTGGCAAGGGCCACACTACTTTCCATCCCCTATGAAATAGCTTCCTAGGCCTTCTCGCCTTGCTGCCAAGATCAAAGGCCTTTAACTCACTACTCACCAGAGGCCTCCTATTCAGACCCTCCAGGGGTAAGTGTTCAGGGCGTACCTCTCCTCCAGCTCAGGGCTGGGGGACATGCCATAAGGAGTGACCTTATTTATCCTTCTGAGTCCTCTCATTTCTGCAAACCAGGGATGGCCTTGTCCACAAAAAGCCCAATTATATGACAATTCTTTGTGGTCCTTAAAGTGTGGCCCAGGGACCCCAGGGGGTTACCAAGGCCCTTCCAGAGAATATGCAAGGCCAAATTATTTTTATAATAATACTAAAACTGCATTTCCCTTTTTCACTCTCATTCTTTTATGAGTGAGCTTTGAATGTTCCAGGTTACATGGCATACATCGAAATAGATGGAATGCAAAAGCACAGATGAGACTCCAACTGTCTTCCTGTAACCCAGATATTAAAGAGATTTGCAAAAATGTAAAACAATGCCTTTCTTCTAATTTTTTTTTTTTGGTCACAGAAAATAGTTATTCTTCATTGAAAAATATTAAAATGGTATGGGCTTATTACTGTTTTTAATATATTTAATAAATATTATATTTCAAATTTCTCAACACTAATTTCTATAATGGTAAAATCAGTAGATATTTATACTAAATATTAATCTATATACTAAAGCTCTTTTATGTCCTCAATAATTTTTAAGGGTAAAAAGGGATCCTGAGACCAAAAGGTTTGATCTAGCACTCAAGTATGTCAGACAGCCTTGTATACCTCTTCACAGGTGAGTTGGGAGCTTCTAATCAATCTCATCTACTACATCTCTCATGCTGCTTATCCTAGACCCCCACAAGATTGTTTCTACTGAAACATTGCTATTGTCGCTCTTCTAATCAAACTGGCCCCTAGACAAAAACAAACAACAAAAACACTTCCCTTGTGCTAGGAGACTAAAGTCCTAACACTGAAGAACTTAAGTCATCCATCTCCAGATCTCTCCCTTTACCATTTTCTTCGCATTTTGCCTTCACTGGAATTTTGCACGCTCCATGACCCCTGCCTAGAATTTTGACTGCTCTCAAAGTACCCTACTCCTCTCTGTCCTATATTCCGCCCCAAACTCCTCTGCTTCATACTGCTACACTCTCCAGACTCCTGCACCCAAAGTATTTATTTGTTTAGTACTTATCCCGCGCTTCTTCGTATTACCATATGTTCATGAAAATAGATATCTCGCTAATGAGAGCATGAAGATCTAGAGAGGATGGATGTGTCTGTCTCATTTATACCTCCCTCAACTACCAACAAGGCTTCAGACACATAAGATACACAATTTATAACAACCACTAATTTGACAGATCAAAGAAAGGGGGGTGGAAGAAACTAGTACAAAATGTCTGAGTATAATTCTGAGAAATACAAATTGATAACCTAAGAGTCATTTACCAGGACCTCTGAAGAGCCAGACTGTCCAGTCACAATGTCTCTGCTCATTCTATGAAACATTCCCAGAATCAGCTCAGTGTGGCCCTGATATGAAACTAACACCAATATTCCAAGTTGTCCTGAAAATTATAACTGTGCACTATTGAAAGAGTACAAATCAAATGAAGAGAAAAAAAATTTGAAAATTCAGAAATTAGTGGGAATAAAAACTTTATTTCCTTCTACTTAGATGATACATGGGTTAAATTTTAACAGACTATTCCTTTTATGCTATGTTTTTATTAATTTGTCTGTCAGATAAAGGAATTGCTGGTTTACCTTGAGTTAAATAAGATACCTAGTTGATTAAAATAATTTAGAAGGTTTATGCTCACATAAATTAATTGTTTAAAGGCTGAAGTTATTCACTCATTTAATAAATATTTTACTAGGCTAAACACTATGCTAGCTACAGGAATAGAGAACATGACTGCGCTAAGCCCAGTCTCTAACCTCACAGATCTTACAGACTATGGCAGGGTTCAGATACACACCTAAATAATCACAGTATGGCCTGGTGCTAGGTAGGATCCACGAATGTGAAGAAGAAAGGATAATTACCCACCCTAAAGTAAAGGGGTTGTCAAAGGTTTCCTGGAGAAAGCAATATCTAAGATGAGATGTGAAGGAAAAAGAAGAGATATGGCTGGAGAAATATGGAGATAGGGGCAGATACTGCAGGGCCTTAAATATCAGGTAAGGAGTTTAGATTGTATTCTAACAGCAATGAGAAGCCATCTGAGAATTGCAAAATGATGAGATCTGCATATTTGAGACATAAGTCTGGCAGTGGTGTGGAGGCTCGAGAGGGACATGGAGCAAGACGGGACACAGGGGACAGCAGCAGGAACATAGCAGACAGTCCCTGAGCATTTACAGCATGCCAGGCACAACACAGAATGGCAAGATACAATATCTAATTTCACCTACACAACAATCCCATAAAGTAGATAAAATTATCCTCCTTAGATGAAAGGGCACACTAGAGTTTAGCGAGATTAACTGAGAAATATGTAGAAGTTACTGTGCCATGACTTATGTGCATCTGATCTGGGAAGGAGAGAGAGAAGAGGTGAGAATAACATCGAGTTTTTCAGCTTAGTCAACATGTGGTGATGCTGATCACTGAGATTGGCAAAATACAAGGATCTGCCAGAACGTTCTGATGGAGAAGGGTGGAGGTGAGGAGTTCCATTTGGAATGGGTTTAGACCTATTGAACTGAGGAGGGGAGAGAGTTAGACATCAATCAGCAGCAGGATGTGCAAGACTGAACCTCAAGAGAGAAATCTGAACCAAGCCACCCTCCTTGGGAAGCATCTACAGTAGATGATAACTGCAGCCAAAGTGGCTGAAATAGCACACAGTGTATAGAGTCCAAAAAAGAACTTGACATAAAACCCTGAGGAACAACCAATATGTAAAAGGTAAGCTATGGACACTGAAACTGAAAAGAAGGGGCCAGAGAAGTAAGAAAAATAAAGGCATAATTGCAGGCAAGGAAAGGGTGTGTTTCAAGTAGGATATGTTCCACACCATCAAGCTTAACAGAGATATGGCCTGAGAAGTGCCCGTTGTATTGAGTAATAAAGTGGTTCTGTGTGACGTCCTGTGCAGTCATTTCAAGAAAGTGCTGGGGACAGAGCCAGACCACAAGGTGTGGTGGAATGACAGGAAGTTGAAGAAATCAAACAGGAATTCATACATTTACACCGCTCAGTTATACACAGAAAGTGATACACGAAGACCCTGGGATATTCAGGGAGTCACCACAGAGGCCTTACTAGGGCAGCATTTGCCTAAAACCAGCACAGTGGAGGAGAACTGAGGATTCAAAATTGGAACATCTGTCCTTCCAGACAAATTTGGACACTTGATGTCTTTTGTCCAATGATTTATTTGTGCCTCAGTTTCTAGGAAAACTGCTATGCCCTAATTTTCTCACAATACTGTTTTGAGTATCAAATGCCAATAATCAGGAAGTAACATGCTTATGGAGGAATTCACGGCAGGATTTGGAGCTAGTCCTGACTATTGCAGAGACAGGTTGGACAGGGAAAAATAATAATAATCATTTTTTTTCTTGTTTTACTGAAACAAGAGAAATATCAGCAGAGAACACTTTCCTTCATCAAATGATGGTACAGACCCCAGTGGCTTAAAGAAACTAGCATCAGTTCTGTATCAGCTCTTGGATGACATATGAGGTACTTGGCATTTTGGAAAATAAACCAGACCCTGTGTGGGATGACCCTCATCAGCATGAGTAGCAACAGTGGGAAAAGCATCAGTTTTGAAGTCCAGTCACCCTGGAGTGGAATCCTCACTCTGCTACTTCTGAGCTGTGACTTTGAGTGCGGTATTTAACCTAGCTTAGATGCGGTTTCCTCATGGGAATACCTGGGTACATACCCAAGGAGATAAGGTGGACTGCTGGGATGGTGTGTAAGAGCACGGGCACAGTGCCTGCCGTGTACATGGTAAGCCCTTTGTAAAATGTCAGCTCCCGTTCCTCTCAGGACAGGACCTGCCTCCTTTGCTAGAGGCAAAGCCCAACCAGAACATCTACATAAAGGGCATTCAGCCCAAGATTAGGAACAGGGCAATGTCTAGCTTTTCTCCTTAGTATACATAGGCGAAACAACCAAAGAATATATCTTCTGAGATGACTGCTTCTAAAGAAAACTGTAGAGTATCATGATTCGATATACAAACTCAAATTATCTGGTATATCAACTACATGTATCCCTTAACAAAAGGCTCTGTGTGTTTTCTAGCATATGTGCTCAATATTTGTATAAAGTATTTACAAAAATATTTATATAAGGGATCTGTTATGCAGCTCAGTACGGTCTACTGATTGTACTGTTCACTTTCATCTGAAGTTTGCACTTTTCTCTTTCCTTGTCCTTGAAGAGCTGCATCTCCCTCCCACGGATCTCAGTGAGCCCAAAGCAACTCCTGTTCTCTTACCACCTTTCCAACTTACAAGATCCGCTGTAAGGTGGGGGTGGGCGGGCCTGGACTCTTTCAGCTTACAAAACTCATACAGACGTCCTGCAGTAAGTCCAAATTAAAACCATAATTATATCAATTTCTAGAAGTATAATAGGGACTTCTAACCATTCACATTTAAGCAGTAATGTAAATTTTGGACAAAAATAGTAAAACAGAGTCAGCTCCTAAATATAGCCTCAGAATTCCTCGGGAGGAAAGAGAATGTTCATAATGTCAATCCATATGGAAATACTCCAATTATTTCATTAGTCTCTACACCTAAGGTTTACATTTTCAGGAATTTACTATTAGGGTTTGATGAAAGGGAAGTAGAAGCAAACGGTTAAAAGTCCTTCCCAAAATGAGAGTCGCCAGTGGAAATTAACATTGTAATAACAATCACTGGACTGACATATTTCTTACTGAATGTATTATTTCCTTAATCTGTCTTTTTATAGCAGTGCTTTCCTGCATAAGCTGACTGACCCTAATGTGCTCAGGCTCCGATGAAAGACACTTTTGTTAAGAATAGTATAGCTTTATCAGGTCACACAGTATTATAATGATAATAACTATGTATTGAGCATATAATTTGGGCCAGGCATGATGCTAAGTATTTTATATGCATTGCCTTATTTGTTATTTATTATTTATTATTTGAAGTAATACAGGTAATGAAAAATACATTTTACTTATTTGAGTTACTACATGTAATGCACAAAATACATAAGTGCCTAAAATGGAGTAAATGGTCAGTAAATGCTATCATTGTTCTTATTTTTTTAGTTCAAACAACCGTCCTTTTCTCAAACCAACCATGAGAAAATTTCATGTTTTCAATGCACGCATGTAAAAACTAAGGATTAAGGAGTTTAATCTTGCCTGTGATTCCCCAGCTAATAAGTGATAATAAGAATGTCAGTCCAGGTATGTTTGACTCCAGAGGCCAAACTGTTAACCCTTACGTTGTATTCTCTACTATAGTTAGAGATCTAAGAAGCTCACCAAATAGACCAATGACAACTCTGGACTATTTTGTACTAGGTTCACAGAACTTAGTCTTAGAGGCCTGATTGGTGCTTACTTTTTTTCTCTCTAACCATTCAGTTAGTTATAAAAAAAAAGTCAAGATATTAAATATTTGGACTTGGAAAGCATAATACTACTTTTCAGGTTAACACCTTTGACCTACATTCACAGATTTTTGTTTTTGTTCTCCTTAAACATCAGGCCAAGAAAAACAACAAATGATCTTTGGAAGGAGGCAGAAACCAGATTAAACAAGGCTCCATTCTGAAGATTTTCTATGCTTCCAAATCCAATCACCACAAAGGTAATTCAATGATAGTTTCATTTCTTTTTAAAATACATCTCAAGACTCAGAGAATCCATCTGGCTCCTGAAATAGACAACTGGGAAGAGTATGAGAATAAATTAATTAATTTCAGCTACAAACAAGAGTTGACTTGTTATCAGAAGTTGGAAATGAGAAAGCTCTCTGAAAACTACATAATTTCTTAGGTTGTCTAGAGTTCAGTAACATTCTATTTTTTTTAATAAATTGCATTGTAAATGATCCTAATATTAACTGTTTCCACTTAGTAATACAGACAGTCCCTGGGGAAATGCCACTCCAAGTACAAGTAACTCTCAAACTTTTATTACAACCCCAATTAAGCTGCCTTTGTTGAGGGGTTACTTTTCTTTTCCATGCCGAATGTCAATCCTTCTCAACTTCGGGCCTTATTTGCCATTCCTATTATATATTTCTACTGTTCTCACCTAATACTATCACCAAAAGAAATTGATAACACAGAGGATTCAACTCTAAACTAAAAATTTTTTTAAACCCTTAAACTACAGTCTTGGCTGAAAAGCAACAGGTTTTTACAATGGGGAAATGAAGTCCCTGCCCCTCAACATCCCCAAGATGGGCATCTTCAGGCAATAGGAATATGGTGTGAACCACAGTAAGTATAAGAACTAAAAATCTACAGCCCAGCTACTCTGGACATCCCTGAGAGGAGTAAAGCTCTAACCCAATCCAGGAAAACAGTTTACCTCTCCCCTCTCCTGGTCACTGTGAGAGCTCAAACTCCACCCAGCAGCAATGACTTGCCAATGGTTAGAGTAAGAAATTCTGTCAAGGTACTCTGCTCACCTACTCTCCCTCTTTGGTTCAACTCATTCCCCAGTGCCTCTGCACAAACCACTTTCTTCAATGCAGTTGCTTCACAGTTGTCGGGGAGGATTTACACTCTAATCGGCCAGAAGAGAGAGTGCATTCATTGGCAGAATCCTTCTAGAGTAAAAATGAAAACAGGACTGAACATTTTCACACTAGACATAGGTGTTTCTCTTATATTCAAAGCCTATCCACAGAAGAAAAAACGAGTTGATTACTATGCCTATCTCCAGGAAAGCTTTTAGAACTCAGAATTAAGAAAACTATTAGTGCTAAAAAATTTTCTCCAAAAAAAAATTCATCTTTCTCTATAAAAGAGAAGTCACGGAACCCACAGCAAAATCCATCCTGTGAGTAACAGTACAGACACAGATGGTACAAGCAGATATTCAATGAACATTTTTTAAAAAACAAAACCAGATAAGCAAAATTCTCCAAAAGGAGAATGACCAGTTTGTAACTCCTCCTTGAGGCATTTCCCAAAAGGGCCCCTCACTCTCCTGACCTGGTAGAACATGCCATCCACAGTACCCACCTGAGAACCACATACTCTCTTGTGATATCTTATATTTCTTGCAGTAATTACTTAGCTGCTACAATGTTGCCCTGCATACTTATCACAAGTTTCCATCTTATTTCTTAATTAGATGACAAGCTTTCTGAGGATCCATCATCCTCTTTGTAGTTTCCTTAGTATTAGCACCGTTCCCTTCAGGTGACTAAGCACTGCAGTTAGATAAGCAACAATGATTAGTGACATCTACCCATGGTCCAAAACCTGAAATAAAAGTTGCGCTGGTTAGAGAAAGTATGATTTTCTGGACTATAATCCAAACACCCACAAGTGGCACAATGTTTAGGACTGTCTGAGGTTCTACCACTTACTGCATCACACTGGTTGAATTACCTCACCTCTCTGCACCACATTTTTCTCATGTGCAAAATGAAGGTGATAATGGTACCTTTATCATAGGATTATTGTATGAAATGTGGTAATACAAATAAATTGGTTAAAAGAGTTATGGCACACAGTAGAAGATCAATAAATCCTAGATATAATTATTTATGTTTTGTCCTAATGGGTCCATGTGGCTCCCAGTGTAATGGGAAAGATGCTAGTTTGGAGATTAGGGAAAGAATGAAGGGCACTTTCCCATATGGATCCCAATCATATCTGGTATGAAGGCAAACTAAGCTGTTGACAGCAGAGACAAATGAATCATGAGTGTCCCTCATTTTCCCCAAACCTCTTGGAAACAATGATCATACTGTACACAGTCAACTTAAATGAGAGTGACATAATAGATTAGAATAGGTCCATTGTCTTGAAGGAAAAGCAACCAGAGGCCTAAGTGAAACCTCACCCTCTGCCCTGCCCTTCTGTTCCACCCTCGCGGTTTCTCACCTGACAAGCAGGCTGGAAGACATTCCTGGAAGATTTACCCTCACCATTTCTCAGAGCCTAAAGGCTAAAAAGAAAGATGCTCTTTCTTTTCTCTGTCCACAGTCAGTGCTTCCCAGAACCTCCCTCATCTAATGCACCGTCACCCCTACCCCAGGAAAGAGTACAAGAGGGGACAACAAGCTCTGCATACAACAGGTGTGTAATGAGCACACGCACACAGTTGCTGTTGCTACACAACACTAGCCTGGCCATTCATTGAAATAAGCCAAGAGTTACATCATTGCCTCTCCCTTTGGCATCCCTGGGCCAGAAGCTTATGAAGGAAAAGATATAGCCATAGTTAAATGACCACTACAGGCAAAAGAGTGAAGCTGAAAATATTTATTCTGGGGGCTTTTTCTGCCTACTCTTCAGCCGGCCCTTCCAGAAGCACCAGAGCTTGTACGCTACCTCCAGACGGTCTCCAGGTTTAAGCGATCATTACATGTGGCTCATGCAAACCACTGCAGTCTCCTCCTCAGCTCCCATCTTGACCCTGTGCAACACAGTCCACACTCATGTTGATGTATGTTCTGAAAACACAAGTCTGACCCCTGGCCACTTTTAATTGTAATTCTTTAACCAGACATATCACATTACTGTGCATTTCAGAATAAACCTCCCCCTTATAAACTGCAAAGTCATGTGAGAAACCGAATTATCTTACTCATATTTAACCGTCTTCACTCACTTCACTCAAAAAATATATAATGAATACAATTTTTGTACCAAGCAGTACACTAGGCCCTAGAGAGATGAGTCAGGTCATTCTCTTCAGTTGCTTTAAAATTGTGGGGTGGAGGTACAGCTATATAAACTGAAAATTATAATACATATAAAATTATTTACATATTATAATTGTACCAATTAATATAGGATCACATAGAAGGGGCTCCTACCAAGTCTTGAGCAGATCAAGAAAGGCTTCTCAGAAGAAGCAATGCCTTCTGAGGCATAAGCAGGTGTATATGGCGGATCAGGAACTTCAGGCAGGCCATTAAGAGTGGAGAAGTGGCAAAGGATAAGGCTGGAGAAACATACAGGGACCAAATCATAAAAGGGC
This sequence comes from Phataginus tricuspis, assembly GCA_029783875.1. Lineage (NCBI taxonomy): Eukaryota > Metazoa > Chordata > Mammalia > Pholidota > Manidae > Phataginus > Phataginus tricuspis. The sequence goes on along the minus strand of JAQQAC010002594.1, from coordinate 6,579,176 downwards.
TTAAGCCACATGGAAGTGTTTGAAGTTTATCTTGAAGGAATTTAAGTGTTTTAGTAAGATGAGTGATATGATCAGATTTGCACTTCAAATTGAGTAAATTAATTATAGTGGTCATTCAAAATATTTGTTGAACACAAAGCATCATTAGCATAATAAAAATATTTTAGAAATTCAATAAGAGAGAGATCGCGTATCAGTGCTGGCAGTAATGATGCCCCAGAAAGATTTATGGAGGAGTTTAGCTGGGCTTTTAAAAATGTGGGCTTTTGATAGGCCAATTCATGGGGAACAACTTTTAAGTGGAAACAGGAACAGTGCATGGAAGACAATGAGCTAAAAAGTGATTGAACAAAAGTATAAGGTGAATTCACAGAAGAGTGTACAGTTTAGTGAGTACTAGGACTGAAGAGGTGGGTTGACATCTCGAGGTCAACCATGAGGTGCAGGGCCTTCGATGACAAGCTCAAGGTTTAGATTTCACCAGCCAAGAGACAATTCACGGAGGACTTCTGAAAGAAGAGAGACAGACTCTAAGTATTGCTTTAGGAAGACTATGAATGGCAAGAGGCTTAAAAACAAGATTCAGGCCACCAGGTAATAGGAATGTGAAAGGCAAAAAAAGAGGAGGAGATGTATCAAAGGACAAAAGAGAAGAGAGAGACAAAAGTCTAAGGTTAGTGATGGTGTGGAACAAAGGGCGCCTCACTGCCAGCCTGCCACACCCACTTTAATCTCCAGGACCCCCAGTAATCCTCTCTGGGAGACGGCCTTATTTGAATGGAGGCACTTCCTGCAGCTTTAGCGTAATAGTTTGGAGAATGAAAATCTTCCTTTTTATCAAGCTGCTTAATCAGTGTCCACACATAAGAACTTGGAGGGTAAGTGTTTTGATGAGGAAATGAAAAGAACATTTGGAAAATGAGAAAGGAACATGTATACAAACAAAAGGTTGCACTGTGGCCCTTCATGAATCCCCTGTTAATCACACAAGGATTCATTCAGCTGCGGCTGCCCTGTGTCTTCTAGCGGAACTCCCTGGGATAGATTAAGACTGACACCTAGTCGTGGGCCCCAAGACTCCATTCTCTGAAAGAGCCCCCTCTTCTCACCGACTGGGTGCCTTCTTCTGCCTGCTTTTTTATATCCTCAGTCACCACAAGAAGCAAAATAATAAACTCAATTGTTCTAATGCGTCCAGTTTGAACTCAGGTCTCATAGAAGAGTCAATAAATCCCTGGCCCATAAAAATAAATTATATTTCTCAGCCTTTTTCAAAGTCAGAAAATCAAGCTTCCCCCAATGGGTCCATACAATATTTATTCTCCTTAATTACAGGTAAGGAAACGGAAGTTGACTTCTGTAAGGTAGGGAGATACAATGGTCCTAAATTCTGCTGCAAACTGGATGGTTTCCTGCTGAAGCAGATATGAACACCAGCAAATTAATAGATTCTTGTAGAATGGCATTCCGTTTGTCATCATTTAACTGAGGAAGATTGTTTTGATAAGGACTTTTTAAAACATCAAACAGATGTTTGTTAAGCATGATTGTGATAAATTTTCCTTGGCTTCCCTTTGTTTCCAAAGTAATGGGCTTCTTCCTGTCTCTTTTTGATGCCCACGGAGGCCATAAGGGTAGTTAAACAGACAAACAGGAGAATGAGAAACAACGTGTTAATATACATATAATTTACATATTGATGCATCCTACTTATAAACTTGGAATCATATCGCTAATAAAGTTAACCAATTTTCCTAAATATAATTTAGGCATATTTTCCAGTGTACTTGTCAAGAAATGGTTGTGGGTCTTATCTCCCTTTATAATTCATCAACACCTCCAGACACTGCACGATAAGGAGATAATTTAAGTCAAAACAACATGTATACTACAGATAGGCAGCTGCAAGTCAAGTCCCCAGGCTTCTTTCCAAGCAAATGACCCCCCAGCTCCTACCTAGAAACACTTTAGTCACCTCAGCCGTTTCCCTTAATTGAAGAGACGAGACGGCAACTACACAGAAAATACTTAGGAAGTTATTTGCTTTCTTTTATTTTCAAGTATCAGTATAAAACGGGGACACTTCGCTTTGTCCAACATACCGTTTTCAGATATTAAACCAAATGTAATACCATGCCAGAACTGGAACTACAGATTTGTTCTAAGACCAAAGAACATTCATAAGCAGACGACTAAACCTTTCTAGATCAAAGGGAGATCACCCTTTGATTCCCCATGGCATCAGGAAGTTCTGCTTCTTCTTGAGGATTGTGTCTCTTAATTGAGGTAAGATATTTCTAACAAAAAGAAAGCCAACCTATTCATAATGTTATTAGTAAGGAATTTACTTATTAAAGTTCCCCTAACTTTAAGGTCTGATACATCGGGAAATGCTAAATGTTCAAGAGCAGAGTGTGCTACGCAGCATTTCCCAAACATGTTAGACCACAACGACACAAACTAACATCTCTTAGAAGCGACGAGCGATATGGAAAATACTGCATACTACTCTTGGCCATCAGTTGTCACTGGAACAAGAACAGAAGGGGAAAAAAAAAATCAAAGGTGCTGAGTTAACTGAGTTTAAAAAAGTGGGAAGGAGTTTTGGGGGCGATGTTGAATGCACTTTAGGCACTTTGCCTACTTCACAACTTTAAGAAATAAACCTAGAATATTTATTATGGAAATAACTAGGAATTTGTAATATCACCCTTTCTGAAATTTACTAACAGGTATGATCTTAACTGCTCCTTAGTTTATGGCTGCCCTTAAATCCTAGGAATTATCAAATACCTAGATAATACGGTGTATGTGTACTGAGAACTCTATTTTTTCTTTTTGAGTATTAGAATCAAGTACTTGACGACAAACTAAGCCTCTAAACCCAGTTCCGCCACCAACTGTATGTGTGGTCTTAGTCCCAAGGCCACCTGGGTCTCCGCATCTCTGTGCAATTGGCCTTCTGCTCTAAGAATCTTATGCAGTGTACAAAGGAAGGGCGGAACTACCTTGTATCTCGTTGTTAGTTGTTACCCACCAAGCAATTGTTAATGAGGGTGGCACGTGAGTCGCTCTCTTTGCGGGGGAGATTTAGGGTGCCATTGCTATCTAAATAGCATCTCTTAAGGTGTTTCCTGCCCTCGACTACTTGACAAACTCTTCCATAAAATCTGAGCGCAAGCGTCTGACCTCTCAGCTCATCGGGCGGAAAACTGCAATTCCTGACTCCCTCAACAACAACGCCCCTTCATCGCCCGCTAAGCAGCCTGGTCTAATGAAAGTCAAGGGCCACCAATCGTTAACGCCTCATACTTGAAAAGCGTAAAAGAATTCTTTCTCCTGCACTTCTCCCAAATAAATAGCGTTCGCATACAAAAGAAGGACTAGGAACACCACAGCCTGGAAGGGCCTCCCGGGGCCCGCGCCCTACCTGGTTGAAGTGTAACTGCCCGGGCTCCGGGGCGCCCTCCACGGGGGCGGCTCCCAGCCGCTCCAGCAGACGCCCGAGCTGCGCCGCCGACAGGCTCCGATTCGTGCCGAACAGGCGCAGCACATCCTCCCCGAAGGCGAGCCCGGGACCCGCCGCCGCCTCTCCGTGGCCGGCGGCCGCCAGCAGCAGAAGCCCGGCCACCGCCCAGCCGGGGGCCATCCTGGTCGCCGCTGCCCCTCGAGGGCCGGACGCGGGCTGGGGCGCACAGGGACGCTCTGGGCGCACGGGTCAGGCGTGCGCGCCGGTCAGAGTCGGCGGGGGCGCGAGGTGCCCCCGGTCCGCCGCCGCCTGGGAGAGAGCAGCAGCCCGCGACCTGCGGGGCATTGAAGTGGCGGTGCAGCCGGGGGAGGGGACGACAGGCAGCGCGGGCCCCCGGGCCTCCTGAAGAGCCTGAGATAAAGAGGACAAAGGGGGACAGAGATAAAGGCCCCGGGCCACCCGCCGGCCGGCCCGGGCAGCGCTGCGTGCCCGGGGCCCTCGAACGCCCGGCCGGGCATGGGGCCAGCCGCCCCGGAGTCGGGCTTGCAAACGCCCCAGGGTTTGCGCACTGTGTGGTGACACCCGCTGCTCCCGGACATAAAGCCCCACGCCACGCCACTGCTTCGGAAGAACTAAAACCACACTCGCCGGAGAACCCCACCTCCTCTTCCTGCCTCTGTGCCTAATTCCTCACAGCGGACTTAGAAGAGGTGAGACGCGCGGTCCCCACGGAGGAGCAGGAAAGGGCCTCTCCGGAGCGCTGCGCTGTGCGCGTCCAAACGGGACCCTCCCTCTCCCAGGTCTCCTCTCCGGGCTCGGCGCGCTAACAGGAGGTGCTCGCTAGCCTGCTAACCTCTCACCTCGCCCGTCTGACTGTTTCTGTCTCTTTGCGTCTCTGTGTGTGTGTCCACGTGAGTCTCTGAGCCTCTGTCTCTCTTTCCCTCGTCACTACCTCGGACAAGTCGGCTGAGGCTCCGGTAGCGGGCCCTGCGCCCTTTACAGAGAAGAGGAGGAGACTCCTGTCCCCGCCTCCGCAGCACGTGGTGACACGCACGCCCCCAGCCTGAAGTCCCGCGCGCGTCCGCACCGGGGCGCAGAGCGCCGGCCTCTCCGCGAGGCGGCGGGGCTTCCTCCGGGCCTCAGCCCTGGTGGTTACCTGAGTGCCACCCCTGGCCGTGTCCCTGGCCTCCTCTCTGGTCTCGGTGGTCTCTTTGTTACCTCGATGAAACCAGCTTCCTGGAATAGAGTCTGGAGCCCTTGGCATTGTCTAAGAGATTAGCAGAAACAACTTTTTTGCCTTACTTCTAAAACTCAGGGGAGAAAAAGGAAACCAAATCTGTAGCGTGTTGGCGGGCTAACTGAGCCAGCAAGGACCAAGTCGGCCCTTCCTGACGCCGCTCAGGATATCCGCAGATCAGAGTGAATGTTTGTTTGTTCAGATGAGGGTTCGAGAAAAGCTGACTGAGGTGTGACGTCAACAAGCTTGTGCAAAGTGTGGTGTCTGGGGGCAAAGGTTGTGACTGGTGGATATAATTGTCCAGAGACAAAAATGAAACCATGATTCTCTGTTACATGGCTAGGGACGCTAAGAAGTCAAAGGGCTGTTCTTGCCTTTCATAGGAAGAGGGCACAGCCTCCCAAAACAGCACATTTTAAGAGACACTAAGTCTAGACGAGGGTAAGTAGGTGGGGAAGGGGAAAGAATGTCATCTCCCATGAGGAACTTAATGTAACCATGAAAGGCAGACTGGCAGAGAAAATTCCAGAAGAATGAGGACCTGTGGACAGAACTGAAAGGCTGTGCTATGGAGAGGGTTTAACTGTATTCTGTCTTATTACAAAGGGGCAGAAGGCAGCAGTAACAAGGCAAAGTTAGCCAGAAGAGGGTTTCTGCAGAATATAAGGCACAGCTGCTTTGGGAGGCAGTGATTTCCCCATGATTGGAAGTGATTCAAACCCAACAGTATGTGGTAGAAGGATTCCTGCCTGGGAGGGAGATCTTGATGATGAGTCCCTTCCAATGATAAAGTCTGTATATTCGTTAATTTACAGAATTACATTGCAGGAAAACAGGCAAATATTTCATCCAAGGGCCAAAAGTAAGTTCATTTCACAGTTAAGTCTTAAATTACACAACAGATGGGACTCTTAAAGATTTTTATTGGGTTCTTAAATGTAGTTTGCCTGTTTTCCTTTTGGCCTCAGTGATGCAAGCTGATTCTTAAAAATTAATGAACACTCTGAATGGATAAAGAAGATGTGGTATATATACACAATGGAATATTATTCAGCCATAAGAAGAAAACAAATCCTACCATTTGCAACAACATGGATGGAGCTAGAGGGTATTATGCTCAGTGAAATAAGCCAGGCGGAGAAAGACAAGTACCAAATGATTTCACTCATATGTGGAGTATAAGAACAAAGAAAAAACTGAAGGAAGAAAATAGCAGCAGACTCACAGAACCCAAGAATAGACTAACAGTTACCAAAGGGAAAGGGACTGGGGAAGATGGGTGGGAAGGGAGGGATGTGGGGGGAAAAGGACTATTATAATTAGCACACATAATGTAGCGGGGTTGGGGTGGGGTAGGGGGATACAGGGAAAGCAGTATAACACAGAGAAGACAAGTAGTGATTCTATAACATCCTTCTATGCTGATGGACAGTGACTGCAATGGGGGTGTGTGGTGGGGACTTGATAATAGGGGGAGTCTAGTAACCATAATGTTGCTTATGTAATTATATATTAATAATAGCAAAAAAAAAAAGATGTACTATATACATATTAAAAAAAATTAATGAACACTCTAGATGGTTCACCACCAAAGTACTACTAAGATAATGCTTTAGGGCCCAAATATGGAATTCCATCAGCCACATCTTTACTGAAGAAAAGGACTTCCAATTTAAAATACAAGGTATAATGTATACCCTATAAATTCTTTCAGAAATTTACCTTAAAATCACATACTAAATGAAGGGAACATGCCAAGAACACTAGCCAGAATGTTGAAAGATGTAGTTTCTGATTCTGACTATGGAAAAGTTATTTGACCTAACCAGTATTCAATTCCCTCATCTATGAAACAAGAATATTGGGATAGAGCAAGTATCCATCCTAGCGTTTTTATTTCTAAATGTTCAATTTAGAAGTTATCTACCAAAACAAGAAACACCTAGAAGACAAATAAAAGTTCAATTCTCTAATGAAAAGGACATTTAATGCAAATCTTACTTTTTCTAATGGTGTCAAATTTTTCTTAGTCTAAATCTTTTGTCATATTGTAAATAAGGAGCAAATCTTTTACACTTTCTCACACATTCATTTCCCAATAAGCAAATCTAAGACACAACATATCCCTTTGTCATCTTCCCCTTCCCTTCTCTACCTCCCCCTCCCAGTCCTAAAGTCATTAGGTGGAGCATTAGCACAATTAATAGTACCTGTGTGGAGGGCAGTCATAGTGGCCCAAAGAGGGGTATTGAAGCCTGAACAAAGGAAAAAGGGTATCCAGGTACAAGGGAAATTTAGTGTGGGCAGTTAGATCCCAAGCAGGGTGACAAAGGCGTCCACACTGGAGGAGGGAATGTGAAAAGCCAAAGGATGTATCCCTAAGGTGTAAGAGTATGTGCATGCACCCTAGTGCAAAATGTCAGCGCAAGCATGGTGAGGGGAGCCTCCTTCCCAGCATGGTTCACCAGAACCCAAACTGGAGAAGGAGGGCGTCCATGCAAAGTGGTGGCCTGGTGTGAGGTGTCAGAGCCAGAGCAAGTATTGGTTGGCACCTGTGTGGGTCAGGGAAAGAAAGAGGCAGTCAAGTGTGAGAGCAGGGTCAGAGCCTGGTGGGTAAGGGACGTATCCATGCTTGGTGGTGGCCCCACACAGAATGCTGGAGACAGACAAGGGTAAGGAGGGAGCCCTCGCCAAACAGTAGCATAAGGTAAGGTACCACAGTGTGTGCAGTGAGGAGGGTGGCCTGACGTGGGGTGTGTGACAGTGTGATCTGTAGACAGAAATATAGATTTGGTCTTCATCTCCTGTTTCTGGCACAGATTTTCTAAAGCCCTTGGAATGTCCTAACTGATGAGAGACCTTTGACGGTGTCTCTTGCTGTGTTCATGAGGTGACTTTTGGGCGCCTGGGGTCTGGTTGCCAGGAAAACCAACCAGGCAACTAAAGGATCAGAACTTTCACTCCTGCTCCCCTGACTTGGGGAGAAAAGAGAGGCTGGATATTGAATCAATCGCCAATGGCCAACAACTTAACCAATCCCGCCTATGTAAAAATCCGAAAGGGCTGGGTTCAGAGAGCTTCCAGGTTGGTAAACACGTAGAGATTTGTGGAGAGTGGCATGTTTGGAGATGGAGAGGACACAGAAGTTCCGTGCCCTTTCCCCATACCTTTTCCTATGCATCTCTTATATATCAGTCTATTCTGAAGTTACATCCTTTTGTAGTAAACTGGGGGTCTCACAAGCAAAATGTTTCTCTTCGGTTCCGTGAGTCGTTAGAACCTCCTATCATTCAGAAGCAAGGGTGACAGACAACTGGACTTTGTGACTGGCATTTGATGGACTTGTAGGGCTGAGGACTTCACCTGTGGAACCTGACACCATCTCCAGGTAGATAGTGTCAGAATTGGATTGAATTGTAGGACACCCAGCTGGTATCTCAGAACTGCTTGGAAGTGTATGGAGATTTGGATGGAGAATTATAGGGTGTCAGAACCCAAGGAGGAGAAGGAGGGAATCAGGGGGGAAGGAGATGGCAGCAGGAATAGATGATTATTTACACACAAAGGGATTCATTAAATAAGTAAATATTTTAAAGCTAATAGTAGCCGGTTTTCTCACTGTCAGAGAAGGAAGTTGCCAATATGGAGAGGGAGAAGAATAGATTTTATTTTACTTTTAAGAAGCTTGTAGTTAAAGTTCAACAGAAGTGAGAAGCTTGCTATAATGGGGATTTTAAAGATTGCAGTAGAGAGAGCAGCAGCTATCATCCGCAGAAGATGCTGAGCAAATAGTTGACAGAGCAGGTGACCCTTGAGCTTGAAAGATAAGTACAAGTTTGACAGAAAGACAGAAAGATGAGCATGGAAGGACATTTCAGAGTGAAAAATGCAAAATGAAAAGCCCTAAAAGACCTAAAAGAGCCGGGAGAACTACAAAGAGGTCTTTGGAACTGGAGAGGCAGGATGGGATAAATCAGGAAACATCTCCAAATTCCACTGGATCACAGATACCTATCTTCATCTAGTGAAAATCCAAAAGTTTTGTTAGACAGAAAGATAGATATAAGTGGGATGAAAAGAGGGTAGGGCCCACCAAGAACTTTGGGAGTTAATCAGATAAAGCCAAAGAGCCAGAAAGGATTCACAGAGTTAATGCCCTTTGCAGTGTGAGTTCATTCCACAGGCTCTGAATCTGAGCTGACCTTGAAACTTGCTCTAGCTAACACAGGTGAGATAGAGCAGAGACATGGGACAAGCATCATGATTAATTTTCCTAAAAATGCCAAGATATGAGTAGCCTGATGAGAACAGGAGGGACTTATCTTAAGGCTAAGATCCCATTTTAAAAACCAGGGAGTTACGAGGTGAAATTCCTTACTTATTCTTTGGTAATCAAACAATAAACCACCCTATCTTAAGGCAGGCAAGAAGTTTTAACTGATATGTTCCCAGGGCTTGAGGGAAACCACTCTCTTGAAGAACAGGAAGTTTACCCTACAGAATTATATAGAGACTGACTATAAATTGTGACATAATGTCTTTCACTAGAGAGAGACATCATGAGACCACAAGTCAAGCCTACGCCCCACCTCTGCTCTAGCCTTTGCCCCATTCCTGAAAGCCTTAAAAGACAGAATCCTAATCCCTTAAGTGCACCTCCTCCCTGAGGTTGCCCACATTCCCCTTTCTTGGAGTGTGTATTTTTAAAAGACTTCTTACTGCACAACTTGTTACACTTTGTCTCTGTGCTCTTCCAGTGGTGTCTTGGTCACTTTGCTATTTCATTCTGTGGGTAAAATTGCAATATTTCTAGATCTCTCACCTGGCTTTAGGGCATCTGCATATCAATAGGTGTTTCCAAGGGGTGGAGTGAAGTAGCATCTCCATATCAATAGGTATTTCAAGAAGTGGAGAGAAGTGGTCATCTACATATCAATAGGTAATTACAAGGGAAGAGGGTATATCTGGACTGGAGAGTTTGGGTGGGGTCTCTTCTGCTGCAGCCTGGTCTAGAGAGACATGGGACCACTCCTTACAAGACATAAACGGGTTTCTCCCACTTTATTTCTCCCTTTGACTGATTTCTGTTTCAAAGGTATTGTGCCCAGGGATTTTCCCCCAGAGTTACATCTGGCAGTAGTCAGCAGGACCTCTGAACCCAAAATCTGTCTACCTATGGGCAGGCTGTATCTAGAGATGGTGGAGAGATGCCTGGAATACACCCTGTGGATGGTGAGAGGACCCCAGTGGCTGCAGAGAGTGCAGCTTCACTTGGGAGCCCCCTAATTGTGAGGCTTCCAATTGGGAAGCCCCTAGTGGGGAATTGGTCTAGGGTAAAGCATCTCCTAGAGAGGTGGGACCTTCCCCAGAACTGGGGAAGGGTAGAGACACTGGAAGCTGTGGAATTAGCCCCCTGTGAGATAGAAGACTGCTTAGAGGCCCTGAGTGGCCATGTAGCAGCTGGGATTGTAGGATCTCTTTTCCTTGAGATAGTGGAAAGTGTTATCGAGGAGAGAGAGAGGATTATTGGGGAGAGAGAGAGACTTATGCAGGAGAGAGACACATTTCAGCATCATTTGGAGGAGCAAGGCAGTGACCTACCAGATGTCCTTAAGACCTACCAGATGTCCTTAAGAAAGAGAGACAGTTATTGAGAAGGCAGGTCGCACTACCGGAAGTTACATTAGCAGCGAGGGAGGAGGCAGCTGGAGAACCCACGTTGCAGGAGGCCTTGGGGGAGGGGGAGGAAAGAGTGGTGCCTTCAGCCCCAGAGATAGTAGAAGAGATGTTGGGAGAGAATAAGGGGCTGTGGCCAAGGGCTGATCTGTTGCCGAGGCCACTGCCCAAGGCACCAGCCTCTCCTGGCTGCCCAGTTGTAATTAAGAAAGTAAAAACACAACAACTGTGGACTCCTCAGGGGGAGGAGCCACCCCCTCCTCGGGTTGTGGAGCACTCCATGCTCTGCCCCTATACCCAGGATGAGCTGGTGTACATGAGCATCCAGTTTCGGCAGAAGCCATTAACCTTTGCCTACATGGCTTCTGCATCTCTAGGATATGGGGGTGGAAAACATTGTTATGTCTGGTTCTGAAATGGGTTGACTGGCTTCCCTGATGACTCACCCTTCCCTCTGGCAGTGGTTGCTAAGTGCCTGACACACCTCAGGGAATCAGGCACTTCTGGATTGGCTGCCTGCAGCCACAGGACAGTTTGGCCTAATCAGGGTGATTTACCAAATTTACCCACTAGCTGGAAAATGTATGCAGAGCTCCAGCAGGTGTTATGGGAGCTGGGCATGAAAAATATCATCTATAATATGGATGGAGGATGGAGAGGGGAAGAGCAGCCAATGGACTGAGTTGTGGGCAGTATGGCTCATGATCACCCAGGAGCCCTCCCTGTATGGACAGCTGAGACGTCTGTTGGGGCTCGACCTTGTGGCTATTGACATGGTGCCATGCCAATTGGATGGTTGGTCACCAGCCCCTTTAGGGCAAGAGTTGTGGCAAGACCTATGGGCCTCTGGTCAGACTAAGACAGTTACTGTATATCATGTGACTGGCGATTTGGCTTTGGCATCCCCAGGGAATGACAAAACAGACACATTGGCCCAGGTGGTTGGCTAGAAGGAAAGCCTGCCTCTGATATAGCCCAATAGTTACATCAGTGTTTGTTGCACACAAGCAAAAGACAATGTGGGCTGTAGCCCGTCAGTGGGGCTTGCTGTTGACCTTTGAAGAAGTCAGCAGAGCCTGGAAGGAGAGCCTTGTGTGCTCTAAGAGGGACTTACAGCAACATGGGACAATAGTAAAGGGGATGATACCCCTTGTCAGGTGGCAGATAGACTATATTGGGCCTCTGCCCATATCAGAAGAATATTGGTATGTGATAACCTGTGTTGACACAGCTACTGGCCTGTTGGTTGCTTTTCCTGTACATCACGCAGATCAACAAACCACCAAAAGGGTCATAAAGCATTATGGCCAGCCGCAGGTGATTGAGAGCGATCAAGGCACCCACATTCCTGGACATGCATTACAAGAATGGGTGCAACAATTAAGAATAAAGTGTAGACTTCCGGGAAGATGGTGATGTGAGCAGGGCAGCAGAAATCTCCTCCCAAACCTATATGTATTTATGAAAAAAGAACTATTCCTAAAAAAGAGACCAGAAGATACAGGACAGCACACAGCCTGCAGCTACATCTGAGAGGACTCGGCACCCCGCAAGGTGGGTAAGATACGGAGCCGTAACCCGGCGGGACCCGCGCACTCCCCCACCCCAGTGCCTGGCGGGAGGAGAGGATTCAGAGCCGGGAGGGAGTGGAAGTACAGACCCACGAAATAACCAGCCTTCGTGATCTGCGCCAGATCACGCGATGTATGGAGATTGGAGAGACAGAAGGTGCAGGATCTGAGCTTGGGAACGACCAGGGCCCCTGCAGCCAGATGCTGGAACAAAAGAAAACCACTTGCTTTTTTTTTAGCGGTCTTAAAGAGACAAGGGCCCAGGATCATCCCAGCACATTCAGCCCAGCAGGGTGGGAGTCCTGGGGAATTTTGGACCCCTTGGCTAGCGACTGGGGAAGAGTAGCCGCACTCAGACCTCCTACAGAGATCAACAGCCTCCCATTCGTTCCTGCCCTGGCCAGAGCAACAAAGGGCCCTGCGGAGCGGAGCAGCACAGCCGCAGCTGCGGAATAATGGAGCAACAGTGCCACGTACAGCATCCCCACAGAATCTACTCCCTGTGGGTGTTTTTTGTTTTTTTCTTTCTTTTCTTTTCTCTTTTTTTCTCTCTTATCTTCCTTTTTTTTTTTACAATTTATTTTATTTTAGTATCATTAACCTACAATTACATGAGCAATTTTGTGATGATTAAACTACCCCCTTCATCAGGTCCCCCACACCAACCCTATTACAGTCACTGTCCATCAGCATAGTGAGATGAGAATCACAACTTGTCTTCTCTGAGCTGTACAGTCTTTTTTTTCTTTTTTTTTCTTTTAAAAGTCTTTAAGAGCCCAGCTGAAATACGTGGCACCTACCAGCGACCACTTCTATTGCCATGAAAAGACAGAGGAATATGGTACAAACAAAACTCAAACAGACCCAGACAACACCAGAGAGGGAACCTGAAGGAATGGAAATGCATAACCTTCCTGAAAAAGAATTCAGAACAAAAGTCATAACCATACTGATGGATCTACAGAGAAATATGCAACAGCTGAGGGAGGAAGTGAGGGAAGTGAGGAAAGACAATGCAGAATTGAGACAAGTGATCGACGGGCTTAGCAGCAGACTGGATGGAATGCAAGAGACTGTTAATGGAATAGAAATCAGAAAACAGGAATACAGAGCAGCAGAGGCAGAGAGAGATAAAAGGATCTCTAGGAATGAAAGAATATGAAGAGAACTGTGTGACCAATCCAAACAGAACAATATTCGCATTATAGGAGTACCAGAGGAAGAAGAGCGAGAAAAAGGGATAGAAAGTGTCTTTGAAGAAATAATTGCTGAAAACTTTCCCACGCTGTGGAAAGAAATAGTCTCGCAGTCCATGGAAGCCCACAGATCTCCTAACACAAGGGACCTAAGAAAGACAACACCAAAACACATGATAATTAAAATGGCAAAGATCAAAGATAAGGACAGAGTATTAAAGGCAGTTGAGAGAGAAAAAAGATCACCTACGAAGGAAAACCCATCAGACTATCATCAGACTTCTCAACAGAAACCTTACAGGCCAGAAGACAATAGCATGACTTATATTTAATGTAATGAAACAGAAGGGCCTTGAACCAAGAATATTGTATCCAGCACGATTATCATTGAAATGACAGAGGGATTAAACAATTTCCAGACAAGCGAAAGCTGAGAGAATTTGCCTCACATAAACCACCTCTACAGGCATCTTAAAGGAACTGCTCTAGAGGGAAGCACTCCTAAGGCTAAAAAGATGCCACCAGAGAAAATAAAATCATAGCAAAGAAAGCAGACCATCCAAATACTAACTAAAGGCAAAGAATAAAACACCTAGTATATAAACAATGGAGGAGGAAGAATAAGAAGGAAGAGAAATAAAGAAACATCAGACTGTGTTTACAATAACTTAACAAGAAAGTTAAGTTAGATTCTTAGATAGTAAAGAAGCAACCCTTGAAACTTTGGTAACCATGAATCTAAAGCCAGCAATGGCAATAAGTACATATCTATCGATAATCACCCTAAATGTAAATGGACTGAATGCACCAATCAAAAGACACAGAGTAACAGAATGGATAAAAAAGCAAGATCCATCTATATGCTGCCTACAAGAAACTCACCTCAAACCCAAAGACATACACAGACTAAAAGTGAAGGTATGGAAAAAGATATTTCATGCAAACAACAACGAGAAAAAAGCAGGTGTTGCAGTACTTGTATCAGACAAAATAGACTTCAAAATGAAGAAAGTAGCAAGAGATAAAGAAGGACATTACATAATGATACAGGGGTCAGTCCAACAAGAGGATATAACCATTATAAATATATATGCACCCAAACAGGAGTGCCAGCATATGTGAAACAAATACTAACAGAATTAAAGGAGGAAACAGAAAGCAATGCATTCATTTTAGGAGACTTCAACACACCACTCACTCCAAAGAACAGATCAACCAGACAGAAAATAAGTAAAGACACAGAGGCACTGAACAACACGCTACAACAGATGGACCTAACAGACATCTATAGAACTCTACACCCAAAAGCAACAGCATACACATTCTTTTCAAGTGCACATGGAACATTTTCCAGAATAGACCACATACTAGGCCAAAAAAAGAACCTCAATAAATTCAAAAATATTGAAATTCTACCAACCAACTTCTCAGATCACAAAGGTATAAAACTAGAAATAAATTTTAGAAAGAAATCAAAAAGGCTCACAAATACATGGAGACTTAACAAAATTCTCCTAATTAATCAATGGGTTAATGACCAAGTCAAAATAGAAATCAAAGAATATATGGAGACTAATGACAACAACAACACAAAGCCACAACTTCTGTGGGACGCAGCAAAGGCAGTTCTAAGAGGAAAGTATACTGCAATCCAGGCCTATTTAAAGAAGGAAGAACATTCCCAAATGAATAGTCTAAAGACACAATTACTGAAATTGGAAAAAGAAGAACAAATGAGACCCAAAGTCACCAGACGGAGGGACATAATAAAGATCAGAGAAGAAATAAATAAAATTGAGAATAAAACAGTACAAAAAATCAATGAAACCAAGAGCTGGTTCTTTGAAAAAATAAACAAAATAGATAAACCCCTAGCCAGACTCATTAAGAGAAAAAGAGAATCTACACACATAAACAGAATCAGAAAATCGAAAGGAAAAATAACGACGGACCCAACAAAAATACAAAAAATTATAAGAGAATATTATGAGAACCTCTATGCTAACAAGCTGGAAAACCTAGAAGAAATGGACAACTTCTTAGAAAAATACAACCTTCCAAGACTGACCAAGCAAGAAACAGAAAAACTAAACAGACCAATAACCAGCAACGAAATTGAATCGGTAATCAAAAAACTACCCAAGAACAAAACCCCCGGACCTGATGGATTCACCTCTGAATTCTACCAGACATATAGAGAAGAAATAACACCCATTCCCCTAAAAGTTTTCAAAAAAATAGAAGAGGAGGGAATACTTCCAAACTCATTCTATGAAGCCAGCATCACTCGAATACCAAAACCGGGCAAAGACCTCAACAAAAAAGAAAATTACAGACCAATATCCCTGATGAACGTAGATGCAAAAATGCTCAACAAAATATCAGCAAACTGAAATCAAAAATACATCAAGATCAACATACACCATGATCAAGAGGGATTCATCCCAGGGATGCAAGGATGGTACAACATTCGAAAATCCATCAACTTCATCCACCACATCAACAAAAAGAAGAATAAAAACCACATGATCATCTCCATAGATGCTGAAAAAGCATTTGACAAAATTCAGCATCCATTCATGATTAAAACTCTCAACAAAATGGGTATAGAGGGCAAGTACCTAAACATCATAAAGGCCATATATGACAAACCCCCAGCTAACATCATACTTAACAGCGAGAAACTGAAAGCTTTTCATCTAAGATCGGGAACAAGACAGGGATGCCCACTCTCTCCACTGTTATTCAACATGTACTGGAGGTCCTAGCCACGGCAATCAGACAAAACAAAAACATACAAGGCATCCAGATTGGTAACGAAGAAGTCAAATTGTCACTATTTGCAGATGACATGATATTGTACATAAAAAACCCTAAATACTCCACTCCAAAACTACTAGAATTAATATCTGAATTCAGCAAAGTGGCAGGATACAAAATTAACACACAGAAATCTGTTGCTTTCCTATACACTAATGAAGAACTAACAGAAAGAGAAATCAGGAAAACAATTCCATGCACAATTGCATCAAAAAGAATAAAATATCTAGAAATAAACCTAATGAAGGAAGTGAAAGACCTATGCCCTGAAAACTACAAGACACTACAAGGGAAATTAAAGAAGACACTAACAAATGGAAATTCATCCCATGCTGTTGGATAGGAAGAATAAATATTGTCAAAATGGCTATACTACCTAAAGCAATCTACAGATTCAACGCAATCCCTATCAAACTACCAACAGCTTTCTTCAATGAACTGGAACCAATAATTCTAAAATTCATATGGAACCACAAAAGAACCCGAATAGCCAAAGCAGTCCTGAGAAGGAGGAATAAAACAGGGGGATTTATGCTCCCTGACTTCAAGTTCTACTACAAAGCCACAGTAATCAAGACAATTTGGTATTAGCACAAAAACAGACCCACAGACCAGTGGAACAGAATAGAAAATTCAAACATTAACCCAAACATATATAGTCAATTAATATTTGATAAAATAACCTTAGATATACAATGGGGAGATGACAGCCTCTTCAGCAGCTGGTGTTGGAAAAACTGGACAGCTACATGTAAGAGAATGAAACTGGACTACTGTCTAACCCCATACACAAAGGTAAACTCAAGGTGGATCAAAGACCTGAATGTAAGTTATGAAACCATAAAACTCTTAGAAAAAAACATAGGCAAAAATCTCTTGGACATAAACATGAGTGACTTCTTCATGAACATATCTCCTCAAGCAAGGGAAACAAAAGCAAAAATGAACAAGTGGGACTATATCAAGCTGAAAAGCTTCTGTACAGCAAAGGACACCATCAGTAGAACAAAAGGCATCCTACAGTATGGGAGAATATATTCATCAATGACATATCTGATAAGGGGTTGACATCCAAAATATATAAAGAACTCACCCACCTTAAACAAAAAGCATATAATCCAATTAAGAAATGGGCAGGGGACATGAATAGGCACTTCTCCAAAGAAGAAATTCAGATGGCCAACAGGCACATGAAAAGATGCTCCACATCGCTAATCATCAGAGAAATGCAGATTAAAACCACAATGAGATATCACCTCACACCAGTGAGGATGGCCAACATCCAAAACACAAACAACAAGGCGAGGATGTGGAGAGAGGGGAACCCTCCTACACTGCTGGTGGGAGTGCAAATTAGCTCAACCATTTTGGAAAGCAATATGGAGGTTCCTCAAAAAATTCAAAATAGAAATACCATTTGACCCAGGAATTCCACTCCTAGGAATATACCCTAAGAACGCAGCAGCCCAGTTTCAAAAAGACATATTCGCCCCTATGTTTATCGCAGCATGGAAGCAACCTAAGTGTCCATCAGTAGATGAATGGATAAAGAAGAGGTGGTACATATACACAATGGAATATTATTCAGCCATAAGAAGAAAACAAATCCTACCATTTGCAACAACATGGTTGGAGCTAGAGGATATTATGCTCAGTGAAATAAGCCAAGCCAAAAAAAGACAATTATCAAATGATTTCACTCATATGTGGAGCATAAGAACAAAGAAAAAAACTGAAGGAACAAAACAGCAGCAGACTCACAGAACCCAAGAACGGACTAATAGTTACCAAAGGGAAAGGGACTGGGGAATATGGGTGGGAAGGGAGGGATAAGGGGAACAAGAGGCATTATGATTAGCAGATGTAATGTTGGGGCTCACGGGGAGGGCTGTACAACTCAGAGAAGACAAGTAGTGATTCTATAGCATCTCACTACGCTGATGGACAGTGACTGTAATGGGGGTGGTGGGGGGGACCTAATGAAGGGGGTAGTTTAATAACCATAATATTGCGCATGTAATTGTAGATTAATGATACCAAAATAAATTATAAAAAATAAATAAATAAATAAACAAACAAACAAAAAAAGAATAAAGTGTAAGCTTCATGTACCATATAACCCTACCAGGGCAGGCATGATAGAGTACAATGGTTTGTTGAAATCTGACTTAAAGTAGACATTAATAGTCTACAGGGCTGGGCAGTTTGCTTATGGACAGTGCTAAGGTTTTTAAATGAGAAGTCCCAAAAATGATCCTTGAGCCCTGTGGACATGCTAACACACATATTGCTGTCTCTCCTATACAACTGTATGTGTAAACCAAAGAGGAGTTGTTGGCGCCAAGATACGGCCAGCAGAGGAATGTCCTGCTGCTAGTCCCAACTGCATTAAACCCCGGAGACCGTGGTGAGTGGACGTGGCCCTGGACATCTTAACACCTGGACCGGTAATGGCTAGCCTTCTAGCACCTTCAGGAAAAGGCCCCCTGTGTGTTCCTGGAGTAACAGCAGAGTGGCCCCCAAAGATCACAGTAATGTACCCAAAACATTCAGGAGGTCAGAGCATCTTATGGGGAAGTTTTGTTTTATGTTTATGGCCAGTGCATGTACCTCCCATAGCCCTATATATTGACCCATCTGTAACTCCCACAAGGAGGGGGTAAAAATCTGGTATACTAGACCAGGATGAGACCCCATTCCTGCCACTGTCCTATCACAGGACCACTCTCTTGCATGTGGACAAGATTTGCCTTTGCTGGTGTCATTAAAACATGTATCTTATTGTCCTTAAGTTAATTTTCTTTTACAGTCCTTGTGGCCTGGATACGCCCTGTGGCTGCAGCTGCTATGTGATAATTGCTCTGAACTCCCTACCTGTTCAGCTACTGGCTGCCTGTGGAATGGGCGAGCTATGGACTTAATCTGCATAGGACTTTGACCCTAGTTGAATCCTCTGACTTGAAGATTATCGTGATTTTATTGCTGTTGCTACTGTATATTATTAGTCTGGTTACAATGCTACAGTTTTCTCAATCAGGGCCATTGCAGAAGATGGGGAATGAGTATATTGTAAGGTGAGATTTCTGGAGGGATGGGCTGTGGGTAAAATTGCAATATTTCAAGAATCTCTCACCTGGCCTTAGTGCATCTCCATATCAATAGCTGTTTCCAAGGGGTGGAGACAAGTAGTCCCTCTCCATATCAATAGGTAATTATAAGGGGGAGTAAGGGCATATCTGGACCAGAGAGATTGGGTGGGGCCTCTTCTTCTGCAGCTGGGTCGAGAGAGACACAGGATGACTGCTTGTAAGGAATAAATGGGTTTCTCAGACTTTATTTCTCCCTTTGACTGATTTCAGTTTCAAAGGTATTTTGTCCCGGGATTCCCCTCCCCCCACCAGCCCCCACCAGAGTTACAAGGTTGCAAGTTCCTGTCAGTGCACTTCCCTTCTTCTCTCTGCTTCATTCAAGTAAACCTGCCTTTGTCTACCTTGACTCTGACCCATTCCTCCCTTACAGTGTATTCAAATAAAACTTTGGTCTGCTTTACTACTCTGTCTCTGCCCTTCAATTCTTTATTGCAGCATGGACAAAAACCGAAGAGAACCAACTCAACCCCCTAACAGTTTCTTTATGATCATCTGTGGTAAAAATCTCTGATTTTAACCTCTTTTTTCCTTTATTATAAGTAATAAATAAGATCTATTCCTTATGGTTATGATGCCGGGGTTCTTGTTCACAAAGTCGAAGAATGAGCTTCACAAACACTCAAGGTAGGAGAGCAAGGTACAGGCTTTTATTTAGAGATAGAGTGAGAGGACAGAGCTCCTGGCCTGCGCCAGGAGGGGACAAGAGAGCCCGGGTGGTGTGTTTTCTAGGGGGTTTTATGGGCAAATGAGGATTTTTCGAGAACATGAAAAAATGGCTTAGGGTTGTGGACTTGTACCACCTGCCCTGCCTTCAAGGTGGGCTGGGTTGTTCTCTGCTTGCTAGGGCTGTTTACAGTGAAGTCACAGGTTATATTGAGATACCCTTCTTTATTTGTGAAACACTCAAGCATTCTAGGCCCAGTTGCTCCTGGCCTTTTGACTTTTAACTGACCTCATAGAAGATGTCTATATTCTTAGTCTGGTATCTTTATCCCAGAGAATTAGTGTGACCTTGACTTTGCATAATGCTTAACACAGAGTTTCAAAAGGGACTTCTTTGCCCATTGTTATATTGCTGACTGTAAATATCCCACCCTGCTTTTTCCAGAGGCCCTCACCCTACTCTGACTACACCCACGGTCCCTGTTTCAGTTACAAACTATTATTATATATGCCACATATAAAATTCTCAAATAAGAGCAAGAAATTACTCTATCCATATCATATATGTTATTCAGCTCTCAAAGCTACAGATTATGTAGGTAGCAATAAGGTTTCTGCAAGTTCTCGCTGAACTTAATGCCTAAGCTATAAAATGAAGATTAAAATATCTGCTCAATCTACATCACTGAGTAATTGAAAATAAGATGTGATAAGGTGTGTGAAAACTCCTTTAAAACCATAAAACAGAATGTCAGTATTATTATAAGCTAAGGTGGTAGAGTAATGTGACCTGTGTAATCAGCCTAGGGAACTGCCATTGAGAAATGGATAGAACAACAAGAATAGCCTGGAATGAAGACTACTGTATGCCTAACAAAATTCTTGACTTTTTTTTTCCAGGAAATCAAAGCACTAATCAGAAATGGAAAGAACCTTAGATATCATCAAGTGTAACCTGGTCATTTTTTGAGTAAGGAAAAGAAAGCTCAGAAGAATTAAGTGAAATGGTAAAGGAACACATCTACACTGGAACACAGGCCCAAATCTCTCGTTCCATTTTACCAACATGAATAAACACCAGTCAATGTTTTGAGAATAATATTCATGTGACTTTAACTCGATTGAGTAAATAAAACTGGAAATTAGCATATATTCTTCTTGTTCTTCTCCTTTTTCTTTAGTTGTTTCCTAATGGACCAATATCTCCAGGCCCTTTCCTCCCTTTTGGCTCAGCTCACCAGCACAACCTCACCATGGCTCTTTTGTGCTTCATAATTCCATACAGTTTTAAACATATTCTTTGGATTTTTAGAAAATGTATGTGTACTGATGTAGAAAGATGTTGAATAAATTAACAAAAAAAGTAAGAGCAGAATATGTTGTAGAACAATATAAACAACTGTGTGTGTGTGTGTGTGTCTGTGTGTGTGTGTCTGTGTGTGTGTGTGCGTATGTGTGTGTGTGTGTGTGTGTGTGTCTGTGTGTGTGTCCGCACTTACATTAACAAAGGCCTGGGAGAATATGCACCAAGCTGTTCACAGTGCTTTCCTCCTAAGGAGTAGGCTTGGGGCTTCAAAGCGAAGAACATCACCTTTCTCTGGAGAAGAATGAGGAAACAGCATCTTTTTCTGTATATGCTTACAAATGGTGTTTGAATTTTTCAAAAGGTTTGTCTTTCATATTAAAGAAATAAAGGAACTATCAAAACTTAGATGGTGGTAGAAGTTTGGGTGGCCTCTAAACTGGGGAGTTAGGGTCAGTCAGTGGGTCTCCATGGGCACCATAAGAACCCTGAGCCGCAGACGTGCAGACCCCACGCCGTGTGGGCGGCAGGCTTCGTTACCACCAGAAGCTAGCAAAAATAGCACAGATGTATAAAAACAGCCCTGAAAGACATCCAACCCCTCTCACTCTGTGCACCCAGGATAGCCCAGGTCTTTGCTGGGAAAGGAGGTAAACTGAACAGCAGGTGTGAATAATTGGCCATGGAAGGGCGACTTTCCCTACCTCAACTCTCCTAAGACGTGATGGTCAGAGCCCCAAAGCTTGAAAACAATAGAGCTGCTGAGAAATAAAATCATGTGAGGACAATTAAGAGTTTTGTTTTCAAGATAAGAACTTAGTACAAAGCCTAGCCTTAGGCGAATTTATGGAATGAAACTATGACCAGAAACTCTTTTCAGCTCTGGGTTCTCAAATCCATAGTACCCAGACCCACAGCCACTTCCCTTGCCTTCCCTTCCTTAAAATCTTCTGATCCCAGTATCTCCATTAAAATATAAGAGGTTAAGAACCAAAAAGTGGTAACTGACCGAGGCCCTATTTGCAATTTTTTTGGCCAATGGTATCACTGGTTTGTTGAGCTCACAAAGCATTTTTAAGTTTAGAATTTAAATGAGATTCTTAGAAGTATAAAAGCAAACACAGCAAGTGTTCTCTCTTCAGTTTATGCACTATTAGGAACTTAAATATTGACGGGAATCCTCTTGGCCAGTTTCACTTCTATTCTTTTTCCAGAAACTCACACCACATTCTCGCTGCAGAAGTACTCGCTGTTAGGAAGCATTCGTCTCTGACTGCTGGTAAAGTAACAAAACTGTTTGAAAGAACTGTATGATCTCTAAGGAGACTACTCCAACCCAAGGTCTACAGGCAGCGCAGTACTGAAGAAAGAGAAGTGAAATAATCAGAAGACTTGCGTTTTCATTCTGAGACCACCTGAGCAGTTCTGTCGTCTTTGTAGTCTGAGTCCCTGAGTTCTTCCGTGTATCTCCTGCGTTGTTAGAAGAGTTAATTTAGATAACACAAAGAATTTTAACCTACAAAGACAAGGAAAACTAAAATTTCAACCAACCAGATCAGACTGAGACCCCACTTTGAACATGGCTTCCAGCACTGAGTCACTACTTGTCTGTCTGATACGCATAAAACCTCACACAGGCGAAGAGGCCCATCCTCTCTAGACAGAAAATCGCTTCACTATTGGGCCAGGACGTGGTCCACAGACCCACTGTAGGAAGTGCTGCTTGCTTTTTTTTTTTTTTCCTTTTTTAACTTGGATGAAATTTGTCATTGTATTAAAGAAACTTTAATGCTTTCTTATTCTATTTCTGTTTTGATGCCTTTGGTGTGTTTCAGAAGGAGGAAAATTATTCTTGGCATACACAAATGAAAAAAAAACAGGCTTTGGTACCTGCGGCTTTACACTTAAATATAATCCATTCTTATGTCAAAGTCTTAATGTAGATAAATGTAGATACTTGGAACAAAGTATGATTTACACAAAAATTAAGTAAAAGCAGGGTAGATATTACAGGAAAAGATAATGTTTTGAATACACAGGAAACTTACTGTCCAAAAATAACACATCCGAATATCTTAAGAACAGTCAGGAAGTGTTCAACTTGTGATAGAAAATCTATTCCCCAGACATAAAGTCTGATGCCACTGAAAGAATTAGAGATTTACTAATGGTCAGGGGTTTTATGCTCCAGGCACAATCCCTAGAAATGTCTTGTTTGGCGGATGTGTATTTCTTAAAGTCTGTGGACAACTGATGGCCTTTGGGTGTCTTCCAGGAACCCCATAGCCTGGTTCTTAACTCAGACTTGAATACCAAAACTTGTTTATTCTTTTTCACAGTGGAAAATATATTTTTCCCCTGCAGTTTGAGAACTAAATTACATAAGAAAAATTTTTTTCACGTTAAAAGAAACCTAAATATTTACTCAGAAAAAAGCACCATGAGTCTTTAAAGTTAACTGCAAGTGGGAGTAAACCGGTGCTGTATTCTGAAGTTCCATAACTGTTGCCTCATCTAAAAGAAGACAGAATTACTATAATGAAGTTAATTCCAGAAAAATACAGAGTGCAGATGGATTCTTTTCAATACTATTATCTATCATTTGTGAATTTGAGGGAGGGAAAGGAAGAGGAGGTTATCCAAAGCGATGTTCTCCACTGGTATGAGTTTGATAATATGAGTTTCATATTCTGAATTAAGTTTTTATTTCCTTTGACATTTCCCAACTAGTTTTATTATTAAAAGTGGAATGTAATCTCCAAGCTGTAATTTCCCAACTGTTTTATTTTCAAACTAACTTGAAGGTTCAATTATACATATGAACTTTCACCCTATTACTGTACTTGTTCTTTAAATACTATTTTCATTATTTTAAATGTCATTTAAAATGTTGCTGAAGTAGTCTCAATTTGTTTAAATGGGCTTCAATTTATTTTTGTAAAAAGTAAGTAAGAATGCAGAGAGAAAAGAATGCACAAAACCATAGACTGTGATCATCTCCAGATGGTAGGAACATGACAATTTTTTATGATTTTTTGTATTTTTTAAATGTCTCAAAACTTATTTCATCATTAAATTTTCAATGTTAATTTTAAAACAACAACAAATTAAAAGAGAGTTAAGTAGAAGGGGGAAATAAACAGCTTTTCACTGAAAAACCAATGTTAAGGTGGGGTGACACTATCCTGTTCCAAATTTCATGCCTATGGGATTTCCTTTAATTTGAGGAAAGGACCAAGCTTTTTTTTTCTCCTTATCCATAGGGTTAATTACAGACTCACATTAAGGGCAAGAACTGAGTCAGCAAACCCAATAATTAGCAGGGGAAAAATTATCCCCCATGGCCCAGAATTTTTATGCTCCATAAAATTTCCCACCTGCGATTGTACCCTCCTACATGCGAAATGGTAGACTAATATTTAAGTTCCAAATGATTAAGTATAGTAAATGGTTCAGTTAATTCTGGGTAGCTACTACTTTGCAAGTTTTCATCTAAAATATTACATCAGAATAATTATTAAAGAGTTTTAATTTAAACTATTACTAAATACCTAGATGCTGAAACATCTCAATAAAATGAAATAAAATATGAATCTAAAATATCTAAAATAGAAGTAATTGACTTCTCCAAGTTGTTTCTTCCTACTTAATCCACTGAGAGTTAATACAAAAAAAAAATTATTACCAATATTATGTGCAAGTTTTCAATCTTTATAAGGCAAATTTATTTCTATTAAGTCACTGCCTATATTTCATGTTTCATCATTTTGTGATTCTAGGATTTGAATTTTTAAAGACTCAGGAAAACCATGGAACAAACTTGGAGCCAGAATAATTGTCATCTTGAAAGTTTGGACAAAAAGTTGAAGCCGATAAAATAGTGTCCTTTCTGCTGTTTTATCTTGAGAGACGTTTGTAATACTCCATCCTGGCCAATGCTGAAGAGTAAGATTAGCAAAATGACCGGGATCAGGAAAGGAAAAAGTGCACATAGCATTACCAACCTCATACACTGCGTCTGGGTTCTGCCGTAGACACACAACAGAAGCAGGGAGCTGGGCGCCATCGCAGACCAGAACATGCCAAGCTGTTTCTAAAGTAGGTTCAGAAATGCTTGCACTTTAAGGTAGTTAGAGAACATTTGTGTCACTGTCATTTTTTATTCATCTATGTCGCTATTAACACCATAGAATTAAATGCTTATGACTATAGCTGCAGGGCCATCAACAAAAATACTATCTATAATCACTCTCTCTAACCCACAGTGAGTCTGAAGACATCCTCATTCTGGGGCAATCTGGTCTATGGGGCAGGTCTGGTGGAGACCTTTAATGATGACAACAGCATTCTTACTCTATCATCCAGATTAATATGTAGTTGGCTAAATGCCATCATTTTCCTACAGCTGTTATTTCTTCACATAGCCGTCACTTGAATTACTATCTGACATTTCAATTCTAGTGTGTGAGCATTTAGAAAACTAATTCATTGCCCTAACCAGACAAGAATGCTCGACATATAGTCTATATTCTTAAATATTAGGAGTGAATTTAAATCAAAGATAGGCTAAATACAGAAAAATACATTGATTTTTAAATGTTGACTCATTTAAAACAAAGGCCATCACTAAAACTCATAAGCGGTATACATTTCACATTTGTGACCTTCTTTTGATATAAATACTTTTAAGGATGGTAAAGACCACTACTTACCGACAAACTGATCAACATTTGAGAAACACAAACAGACAGAGACGATGTCTCCTGCCTGGGCTTCTGGCCAAGAAGCAAGAACCCGGGTCAAAGTACAAAGGGGCTGCCGTGTTTGATCAGCCTGTGAAGTCGGTTGTGACGAATCCGAGTGTGTTGATCATGGTGCATTTCCACTTACAACTCTTTACAACTGTTAAAATGGGTTTTGTTTTGTTTTTTTTTTGTTTGGGGAAGATTTGGTGGGGTGGGGGGGGGCATGTTTCTTTTCTTGGCCTGGACGCGTCTAATGGCTAATTATTATCCAAAATACATGATAACAAAAATAATTCGGAGTTCCCCACAAGTTTTAAATGTCAAAAGAGAGACTTTTTGTTTTGCTCAATTTACACCTCTTGGTCCCATCATTTACAGCATATAACTGATTGTTGGTAAGCAGTGATACTAATAAAATGATTTGTTTTCAGTAAATATTCACTAATTGATCTTTAATCTATATCCCAAATATTTCTTTAAAATTTTCCTTTATTTTAAACTCTATTCTTCTCAACTTTGTACTAATTACATTACAATCTTCAAAGGACCTATTGACAGGACCATGTGCTAGTTAACCTATGGACAACTATGTGACCATGTTTAATACTTAACTTAAACCTTTATGGTATGTAGAAAGAGACGTTCTTTTGCCAAAAAATGCCTTTGTCAAATGTTGTGAAGATTAAAGAATGTAATATACGCATACTATCAAATATAAGGGCATACGGTATTTGTGTGTATCTCAAACACTGTGCTGGGCTTTCATATATAGCACAAGTCCCTGAAACAATACTAATTGTGATTATGACATTGATCTGAATTTCAAATCAGAAACATTTGTTTCTTTCTTACTGAAAAAAAATAAACATTCAGGGGAGAAATTTATCTTCCCATCCATCAAATTGAGAGCCACCTTTTTCTGAATTCTTAAAGTCTGCCTTTTCTCCTGTTACAGCAAATTAATTTTCCAAGGTTTTTCCAAGACCAGCCCTTTATTGCTATGATGTATCCCATCCCCTCTTGCTTACTACTCAAGGTCTTTGTTCCCACAATTATACTTTCTCTCCTACATCATCAGTTTTTTCCCCCTGGAGTGATATCATTCCCATGAGCTGTCTTTTAAAAGTTCCTTTCACTCCATACATCTCTCCAGTTATCACTCTGTTATGGGTTGAACTGTGTTTCTCCAAAGGTCGGTTGAAGTCCTTGCCCTCAGTAATTCAGAACTGACCTTGTCTTGAAAGAGTCGTTACAGATGGAAGTAGTTAAGATGAGGTCATACTGGTGTCGGGTGCCCTGATCCAATACGACCAGTGTCCTTACAAGAGGAGGGACATTTGAAGACACAGAGAGACACACAGCTGGGGCTCTGAAGGCAGAGACAGGAGTCGTGCAGCTGCAAGACAAAGAATGCCAAAGATTGCCAGTGACCACCAGAAGCTAGAAAGAGGCAAGGAGTGATTCCCCTAGAAGTCGCATAGTGAGCAGGACCCAGCAACACCTTGATTTCAGACTTGGAGCCTCCAGAACTGTGTGCGGCAGTACACTTCTGCTGTGTGGGCCACCCAATATGCGGCACTTCGTTGCAGCAGCCCTAGGAAACTGATACTTTGGCCCACTCTGCACTGGAATCTTCCCACTTGCAAAACACATCCTCTCACTACTTAAAGATTCCCTTGACTCTAAATCTTCCTTTAGCTAGCGCCCTGCTCCTTGCTTCCTTTGAATAGCAAGCATCTTTGAAGAACTCCTTGTAATGCTATCATCACTCACTCCCTCCCCTTCTCCAACACACTCATTCTGGTCAAGATCCCCACCCCTCTCTCCGCTCTCCAGACATTTTTGTCAAGGTAACTTATAACTTATTTTTTCTCAAAACAAATATTATGTTTATTTTTAATTTAGCTACTGTCTGTCTCCCGCACTAGAATCTAAGTTCCAAAAAGACAGGGAATTGGTGTATTATTTTACTACCATGCTCCGGGCAATGATACTCAGTAGGTCCTTAAAGAAATTTTGTGGACTGATGCAATACATTTGCTTTTAGATTATTAATTACATGTTATATGTAAAATTTCCATTTGGATTTAAGCACTCTTTCTTTATGAACTCTATAAAATTTTGCAAGGATTTTTATATTTTCAGTTATAATTTTTCAGGAATTTGAAGGTTACTAATAAAAAGTTTTTATGTTTGGCAAACATACATTTTCACCAATATTTTACCCTAAGGTAAACAGTGATGTCTTTATGTTGTCCCTTCCAAAGCTATTAGCAGATATTAATCTTCATCTTATGTACTGGGGAAAGAAAGTATTTAACTGTTATCTTACAGATTTGGGAACTAAACGACTAAGAATTGAAGGGCCTTTTTGTGACATCTGAGTGAGTAAATGACAAAATGAAAACTAGAATAAAAGCTTTTCACTATCAAATCAGTTTAATTTCCACTAAATTTCATTGACATTTAAGATTATTATCTTAATTATATTAAATGAGAAAAAATAACTTCCTCCTGGATATTAAGATAATTTACAGATGAGGAAATATAAAGTCAAAGATATTATGCAAATAAATGCAATATGAAGATTTGCTCAGTTCAGCGCTCTGAGGAGCAGCCGACATTAGCACAGTGAGCTGAGAAAACTAAGGAGTGCTGTGGAATGGGTTTGTTAAATGCCTTCTTTAAATGGGAACAGGACTATGATCCCATTAGTCTGTGATGTGATGTTTCACTATAATCAACCATCTATAGCCACATAAACTTGTCTTCCCACTTTCTCCCTGCCCCACATATCAGTAACAGCAAGACCACGCAGGACACTGAAGACACTGACGCTTTGCTAACTGAAGACAGCAGGGATCCATTGTCCCCTTCTGGTGAAGGCCTCCATAGAAGAGCGCTACGTATTTCATTCAAGTCATTTTTTGAAAATGGAGTGATAGCATTTTGATCAGTCATGTACATACACCATAATAATTTTAAGGGTACTGTGTATCATATTTCCAATAAATTCATCTTTCAAAAAATACATCAAGGCACTGATTTCATGAAGAAAACTGATTCTCAAAATTTCAAGTGATATTGGACTTCACACAAAAAATATTTATGAAAATATGCCTGCATGCTATTTTATGAAATCTAACTTCAACCCGTAGTTTAACTCCAACGATCTTCTCTCTTCCAAAACTTTGCCTCATAGCCACCCCTCCTTCCTTTCCAATCATCCTCCCCGTCTTTTCCTCCTTCCATCCTAGACAAATGGAAGAGGCATCTCTGCACTTATCTAAGGCCAGTGCTGCACCTTAACTATGAACCCTTTTCTCTTCCTCCACCTCAGGCTGCTGACCAATGGCTCCTCTCCCTTCTGCACCTTCAGCGCTTTCCTAGCCCTTGGCTTCTCCCCAGCAGCTCTCAAAGCCATCCACCTACTCCACATCCCACTATTTCACTCTTCTCTCAGCCAAAATTTGCCCCCTTCTTTCCAATTATCAATTCATAGGCTCAACAACCTCATGGTTTCCCTCCTCTGCTAGGTCTCTCAGCAGCATTTGGCATCAGTTGACCACCCTCCTTCTTGAAACAATCCTGCCGTGCCTTCCATAGAGCCACACGCTTCTCATTCTCCTTCTATTTTTCTGACCTCCTTATTGGTCTGTTTTGTTAGTGTCAAATGTTAGTCCTGTTAGTGTTCATGTTAGTTCTGTTACATGTTGGTGTCCCTCCAAATACTGTTCTAGGTTCTCTTCTCCTTGTTCTACACACATTTCTTGAGCAAACTTATCTGTTCCCTTTGTGTCAATTACTACCTAGTCTGGGCTGAATTGGGTCCCTTCAAAATTCGTATGTTGAAGTCCTAACCCCCAGTACCTGAGAATGTGACTGTACTTGGAGACAGGGTTTTCAAAGAGGTAATTATGTTAAGGTGAGATCACGTGGATGAGTTGAATGCAATATAACGGACATCCTTCTAAGGAGAGAAACATCGGGCACTGAAAGGTGAAGAGGAAAACCACCATGTGAAGACATGGAGACGGCAGGCAAGGAGAGAGGCCTCCCAGTAAGTCATCCTGGTTGACACCTTGGTCTTGGACTTAGAGCATCCTGAACTGTGAGGAATAAACTTCTGTTGTTTCAGCCACTCGGTCCATGGAACTTTGGCCCTAGCAAACTAATACATGCCCTGTGATTAGGCTCTAAACTCATTACTGTGGTGTCAGCTCTAATCAGCTCATATCCAACCACCTACTGGGTCTCACCACATGGCCATATCAAAAATATTTCAAGAATTCAGCATAGGGTGGAACATCTAGTTGCCTGAGCCAGAAATGTGGTCACCACGATAGACCCTACTTGTGCCCCATGTCTAATCCTCTCAGCCTGCCTCTGTCTCATTTCACCTCAAGTAGTTCTCTCAATTTTCTGCCTCAGGGTTTTCTCCAAAATTCTAAGAACTTGCTCAGCAGCTCTCAAAAGCAGAGGAGTTCACAACATCCCTGGAGGCAACTACAAACCAAAGAGAGAGCACAGTCAGGGAATAAAGGCCCAGTCTCCCATCTTCCAGAGAGAATCTCTGAGGAGCCGTCAACACGGTTCCCCAGAAGATCTCCCACAGGACCGTGCTCCAGTTTTGCAGCAATGAACAGCTCAGTAATGCACACGTGACTGGCTTTCCTCCTTCCTAGAAGTTGCTTTCTCCTTTCCTGACCCACTCTGTCCCTTCCTGTTCTCTTATTTCCTGGGATCATCTCTAAAATAAACCTCCTGAACCCTTAGATTTGCTTTTAGGGGGAACCCATATACCAACACCATCAATGTCACTCTCTTAGCTTTCTCCTTCATCCACTTTACCTGACCATCAGTTAGCAAGTTCTGGTGATTCCGCCATGGCTTTCAAATTAGTCCTCTGTCCAAGCCAAGCGTCTTTATCCTGGTTTCAGGCCACCATCAGCTCTTACCTGGATAATGCTGCAATCCTCTAATGAATCTCTTTGCCTTGTGAGTTGCCCCCCACCAAATTGTTTTATTATTGTTTAGAAAAGTTTGTGGTCTAGCCAATCCTGCTGACTCACTCGTAAGAACATTTAAATATTCCCAGCTGTCTTCGGTATGATGTCCTTAACACGATGTGCAAGGTCTTTTAGACCTAATTTCCCTTCCCAGTTTCATCTCTCCCTGCTCACTTGGTAGACTTATTTTCAGGTCTCTTAGCAGCCTTGTGATCTCTAACCTCGGGGCCTTTACAAATGCTGTTCCCTCCTCCTGAATGCTCTCCTCCACTCCTCACCACCACTACTGCCCATCTTTATCACTCCTAGTCTAGTGGACACTTACTCTTGAAAACCTCTGATACTAATTTTCTGGTTAGGTGCCCCTCTGGTGTGTTCTTAAAATATCTTGTGCTCTATTTTAATTGCCTGTTTATTCACTTATGACTTACACTTGATTATCACTTTTGAGGGTTTCTACATCCTATTGTGTCTCAAGTACTCCTCATATTTTAGGTATTCAATAAAAATTGGTAAAATAAATGAATTAATGAAAAAATTGTTAATAATGTTTCTAAAAATGTTTAATGAAAAAAAAACCGTCAAACAAGTTTTCAAACCCCATAGAAAGGGTTGGAACAAAACAGAAGGAAGGTTAATAAATAGAAACTGTAAAAAATCTAGGATGAAAATGCTATCTTCAGAAATCTTTGATATCATTACTGCTGTAACCGTGGATACAAGCCTACTCAGATTTTTTTAAATCCATTACTTAGAAAGCAATTTTTAAAGTCTGTATTACAAAGCAGATATTTTCAAATGGAAAATTTAGTCAATTCTATAAATTCATGAATTTTTAAATGACGTTTTAATGCGATGGCTTTATTACCTCACCCAATGGAACAATAAGGTGCTAAACAGGACTAGCCTTTCAGTAAGGCTGAGAAGTAAGCAAAATCTGCGCCAGGCCTTTGACTCCTTGATTTCATACTCTGACAGAGCCCTTTTTCCTCTGAACGCTTCCACTTCAGGCCCTTGCCCTAAAATTGGAAGCCTCCTATGTCTGCCCACCACCCGTCCCTTGGGGGAATCTAAGAGTCTTGCCAGGATGTCCTCCTAAACTGCCCTTCCCAGCCATCAACCATCTAAACAATGTGCAATCATGAGACTGCCTGCCACTCCACTTCGTGGGATGCAAACAAATGCCAGCACTTGGGCGTACAAGTGGGAATTTCAGGTCAGCTGAGATGGAGAGGTTGGTATCCTGGGCAATCTACAGGGAATATGTGGAATCTTACCCATCACTCTGGGTAAGTGGTTCCCATCCAGAAAAACTTGAGAGGCGCTTTCTAGCTGAGACCCTGCCACCAAGAGAACTGTTTCCAGCATAATCCAGGTAGTGTTGCTCTGCTCAAGACAAACCTTGGGTTCTCACCAGCCTCTTAGAATAGCGTGCCACTGATCTCAAGGGAAGCAGCAGGACAGAAACCATACTACCCATCACCAAAATCCCCTAAGTTGTAGAAACATTATCATCCCTGAGTAAATCAGAAAGTCACTCCAGTAATCAGCTCCTTAAAACATTGTATTTGAGAGTGCACAGTTATTTTGATCCTCAATTTAGCAGGCAATAACTTTTACCATAAGTAAGTTCTGGGTAGATTCTAAGAAGTAGCTAATAGAATCATACAAGTTTCAGAAATACAATTCTTTCACTTATTCAACAGGAGTTCTTGGAGTGACTGTTATATGCCTGCCACACACTCTTTTATGTACTCAAAGTTCTTTGATGAACAAAACAGACCAATGTCTTTGCCTTCTTAGAGTTCATATTTTCATAGGAGTGGAATGAAACAATACATATTGTTCATTTTTAAAAAACAGCATACAAGTCACTGCATAGTTATTAAATATCATCCTCCCAAAGAATAAAATTTAAAGATTTGAAAATATGTACACACTGTTAAGTGGCAAAAACTAGGATATAAAACTATATGTATTACATATATAGGGTATATATATATATATAGGATATATAAATATATATATGTATGACTCCCAAGTTCATAAAAAAATTACTTGAAGCATTTGTAGATGTAGATACAGCTTCCAGATATAGCTAAATATAGATTTAGGAAGAAAAGAGAGTATAGATTTATACTAACAGTTATTAGTAACACTAGTGTTATCTTTGGAGTGATATTACCAATAATAATTATTTTATTTTTTATGTATCTATAGTTTCTAAAATTTCACAGTGAATAACCTTTTAATAATAATAAACACTACACTGTGTATTTTTAAATGCAAAAAATAGACTAAGATGAAACTTCATTCATAATTGCCAAAAGTGGAGACAACCAAGATGCTCTTCGATGGGTGAATGAATAGCAAACTGTGGTATATCCAGACAAGGGAATATTATTCATCGACAAAAAGGCATGAGCCATCCAGCCACAAAAGACATGGGGAAACCGTAAATACACATTGATAAATGAAAGAAGACAATCTGAAAAGGCTACGTATTACATGATTCCAACTATATGAACTCTGGAAAGGGTAAAACTAGGGAGCGAGTAAAAAGATCAGTGGTTGTTGTTGGTTCAGGAAGAGAGAAGGGTGAGTAGGCAGAGCACAGAGGATATTTAGGGCAATGAAACTACACTGCATGATACCGTGGCTACACGTCATTAGATATTGTCAAAACCCAAACCCATAGACCTTGCAATGCAAAGAGTGAACCCTAAAGTAAATTATAGACTTCAGTTAATAATGATGTATCAATATTGGCTCATCAATTATAACAAACGTACCACACTAATGTAAGATGTAAATGATAGGGGAAAACTGGGGTGGCTTAAGGAAACTGTATTTTCCACTCATTTTTCTGTAAACCTAAACTTCTCTAAAATAAATCTATTAATCTTTTAAAAAGAGGTTAAGATGAACTCTATCTTTTTGACCTCCCAGTCTTCAAAATACTGTACAAAACAGTGCTCCCAGACCTTGGAACTTCAGAAACCAGTAAAATTTCCCAAAAAGATTCAGGAAGAGATAGTTTCCCACTTTTCTTTTGCTGAGTAAGCACATTAAATATACATGTTTGTGGCATTTAACACACACACATATTCCCACATTCCATCTCCATAATATTCCTTAAAGAGGAAGGACATTTACTCAACTAATAATCTTAAAATAAGAAAGATTCTGTTCAGTGCAATAAATCAGACTTATGAAAAACCCACTCCATTTTGTGACTTGTGTCCTCTCACCATGCCCTTGTGAACAGCTGTTCCACACAGACTGGGGACCACTGGTGGATCACTGATAGACAGCCCGGGGTCTCACCCATCTACAACTCAGGAAAGGAGCGGGATGTGCTACAAACATCAGGACTCCAACCTAGTCTTTCAGGGAATGGAGAGTCACTCCTGAAGCCAGTCCTTGACCAGTGGACTGGTTGCCTGTTCCACGCTGTCCTTTGTCTTTCATCCTGATTGGGAAATCATACGTGCAAATGCTAACGTCACGTACACAGTGAATTAGTCTTTCAGGGTGGTCGTTTATGACCTTAGTTCTCACACCTGTTCGTGGAACAGAACTGGGAGCGTATGTTCACAGACCAGAGCCCCAGTAAAACCTTTAGAGCTGGTTCACTGCACGACCAATGGAGTGATGAAGCAGTCCTGCTAGAGGAGCAGGTGGTGTTACTCGCCAAAGCTCTCAAACAGGTACTCCCTGCTCCTCAGTGAGAAGAGGCTCAGAACTTTTAGACCAAGTACTGTGGTCCACTGCTTCCTGCGCAGGCTCTCATCGCTGCCCCAGGCTGGCAACGTCACAGGGTGTAACTTGGGTAGAATTTTTCTGTCTCTGAGAGTGGAGAGTGAGGGGCATCTGGGTTGAAGAGCACAGGTCACAGCCATCTGTTAGTTGCAGGTTATTTTACATGATTGCAAGGAATGGCAAAGTTTTCTTCAGGGCATGATATTCGGAGGGTTCCCAATCCCACCATCCAGCCAAATTCTCTCACTACCAGTGAGGGCAAGTGTGGACTCCTGGAATAACGCAAGGCTTTAGTGGCCGTCACTAAAGATGTGGCGGGGGGGGGGGTCCCACACACACACTGCCTTCCTCTTCAGTCTCAGGCAGGTAAGGACTGGTCCACTTCCTCTCACACTCTCACCAGAGACTAGAAATAAAGACTTTGAACTGTGTGTTGGGCTTCTCCTCAGGAACTTGACTGATTATTAGTCTTAGAAGAAGCAGTGAGGCCATTTCCTTTATCTGACTCCGTCTTTGTAAATCGACAAAGAGAAAATGGGTGAACTCATCTGGTTATTCCAGTTCCAGAGAATTTACTCCAAATTAAAGGAAAAATTTTAGGCATAAATTTTGAGGACTGGGTTGCAAATAGTGTGTAATGCCTCTATTTATTTAAAAAAGAGAAAAATGATCTTTCTCTTGAGGGTATTGGACCATCCAGAGAAAAGTAGTCTTATCTAATTGATAGTAGAGATCAGGGCTATGATAAAAATAGAATGCGTCCAAGTGCTCCATTTAAATTATCTGGCCTCACTCGCTGACTGCTGTCTGTGCCAAATTAACACCTCAGGTTTAAGGGTGAAATTGCCACAGTCTACATACTGATGAAGTAACTGGGTGTGGAACAACCCTGCAGTGTTAATAAGTGATCCCTCAGCCCAGACAAAGTCATGGGGGCACAGAACATACCAACACAGCAAAGTTAAAGCTCGCATTATGCTAGGACAAGCCCTCCACATACACAGATTTAGGCTTGTACCCTAACCCCCCATCTAATATGATGTTTTTGCACACTATGGAACCCCTTGGAGAACACCCTGACTCTTCCGTTCTCCTGACAATGCTGTTGATGACCTTGGAGCCAGTTTTCCTAATATTTTGGGTGTTGATTTGTTTGGTCAGATTATTGTAGTTGGGTTAAGTCTTGACAACAAAAGACTGAGGACCCAGACTCGGCGACTTTCGAAACCCGAGGACCAGAGGCTCTTCTGCTAAGGCCCACTGACACGTCTTGCTTAAAAGAGGTAAACCCCACATTCTCCCTCCTTTCCTGTTCTGGTAACTCCAGACCACTCCCTTTCCTGCCCTCCATCCTCCAGCTGTACTAGTCAGCACCTTCTCTGCATAACTAAGAAATGATGTGTTCCACTGTCCTATCTGCCGATCCTGGTTTAACCTTCCCAAATTCTTCCTTTCACAAATGTACGGCCAAGTTCTTGTCTCAGCAGTAAATATTCATTTTAGTTTCTACTTATCATAGTAACCTCTGGGTAAAATGGTGATGGTAACATTTTTCTCACCTCTGTCAACTTTGGCCCCTTTCAGATATATATCGCAGGCTTCCACATTTTCTCTACTCTCCCCTCTAGCACAACCTGCTTTCCAGAAAAATTCATAAATCATCCATTCTGAGGTGTGAGATTGGCACCTTTAGCCCCTTTCCAACAATGTTTGCTTTAACAGAGAACCAAAATCTTAACTTCAATGCTAGAAATGCAACTCCAGTAGAAGATACCTGTCTGTTATCCTTTAAATCATACCCCTTAGGATATAGTGTTCAAACTGGGGATAAAAACCCATTCATGAGTTAACTCTGTTCTTTTCTTAATAAAATAAAAAAGAAGGAAAATAAACATCAAGAGTCACTTAAAAATATTGTTTCTTAGCATTTTCATTTGTTTTCTATTATACACATATATGTATATATACTTTTATATGAAATACATAAATGCATTTTTCATGATGATCATCAAGAAGTTTGAGTTACTTGAACCTTGCCTGTAAGTCAACTTACTAAATTCTTTTGATTCTTCTTGTATAACTTCACTGATATCCACCCCTCCTTTTCCACTCCCACCACTATCAACCTAGGTCACACTTTTCATTTCAATTCTGAAGTTCTGCAATAATCAGAGTCAACATAATCACAGTCTCTTTCCTTCTTCTAGTGTTTAGAGTTTCTGAAGTGCAACATTTCTATATTTAACCTCATTCTTTAACTCTCAGACCTTTGCAGGACACAAATCTGCATCCCTTCTCCTCGCCCTCCACCATCTGGCCCATTTTTACCTTGTCAACTTTATTTCCTGCAGCTGCCAGACTCACCTCCAGGCCTTCTTCTCTTCTGCCTCTGTGGCTGTGCTTGCATCCTGCAGCCCCCACTCTTCAGCCTGAAATGGCCTCCTTGTTCTCACTCTCATGCTGTCAGGTCTCTGCGTGACACCATTCTCTAAGGCCCAGCTCAGTCCTCATGGCCTCCATTCTCCATAAGAAGTCATGACCTCCATCAGTTCCCAGGTCCTCCAGCCTCTGTAACGCACCCACTGACCGCCCACACCCAGCCTTCCCAGGAGACCCAAGTTGTCTGTTTTTTAACCTGTCACTGACCTGTACTGTCAGTGCCCTCATGTTTTGATTATTTTCCCATTTCTTCCTCACCTGTTCAAAGAGATTGTAAAACCCTTAAAAGACAGGATCTCAAGTTGTTTTCTCCATCCACAGCACCTACAACAAAGGCCCTCAATAAACATGATGCTAAGAATAATAGTTGAAAAATTGACCATTAATTTAAAGAAATACTATTTATTTTTGATATTTTATTTTCCATCAAGTTTCATTTTCTAAATAAAAAAGAAACCAATAGTTATTATTCATAAATTACATGGAATCAATTAATTTTAACTTTCTAGCTAACTGTACTACTAATAATTCAATCTTTTCTCATTTCCCTGGCTCTAGCACTCTCTGCAGAATGTCTTAATGAGACAAAATGCTTAAGTATTTGAAACAATAAATGTGAAGTGTTCAAAGTGATATGGGTGGTCTGGTATGATAGTTTCTTCTCACTAGAGGGATCAAACCACAGGTTACATACTTAGGTTACATATACAGGTTAGATACTTAGAAAAGCTAATTGTAGGGGGAGTTCAAGCATCACGTGATGGCTGATCTTTGTGGACTTACTATTCCAACCTTGAAATCCTAGGATTCTAAATTCCACTTGTTGAATCAGCAGGTCCTGAGCAACCAAGGACTACCTTCTCCCTCCCTCCCACTTTACCTCTGAAATATGTCCTGTATTTTATTCACATCACAATGGTTCATTAAAGGAATTATAATAAAACTTAGAGCTAATGATAAATTACAAGAGAACTAGCTCTTTGGTCTAACATTCTATAGATTATCTTTTGGATTTTTAAAAGGTTATTATGTATATTATAATTTTTATTATCCTGGTCTAGGTTTGTTTACAATTTACACAAAATGAAGGAGTACTCAACAATATTAAAGTGTTAAGATTGTAAATAGTCTGAAAAATAATAAGATGAACCCTCACAAAAGGGATTGGGTTGAAAATGTAATGAAGGCACAGAAGGTTTACCACTAAGATTAGTTACAAGATGAGGATGTCGGCTCTCACCTCTTTTACTCACCATTGCATGGAGGTTCTAGCCAATGCAATTAAATAAGGAAAAGAATTAAAGACACCTACGGGAAAGGAAGTAATTATTTTTATTATTAAAATGGCAATACTTTCCAAATTGATCTATAGATTCAGTGAAGATGTATCAAAATTTAAGCCAGCTTCTTTTTTTTTTTCCCAACAAATTGAAAAACAGACCCCAAAATTCATATGGAAATGCAAGGAACACAGAAGAGTCAAAACAACCAAAAATGAAAAACAAACTGGCAGGACTAACACTTCCCAATTTCAGAACTTACTATATGTCTACAGTAATTAAACCTGTGTGATACTGGCATAAAGATAAACATACAGATCAATGGAACAGACTGAAGAGTCCAAAAATAAACTCATACCATCTATAGGCAACCAATTTCCCATGAAGGTGCCATGACAATTCAATGAGGAAAGAATAGACTTCTCAAACAACAGCACTGTGACAGCTGGTTATCCACTTGTAAAAGAATGGAGTTGGACCCCTACCTCACTCCATCTACAAAAAATTAATTTAAAATAGATCAAAGACCTAAATATTAAAATACTTATAAAAATAAATATAAAATGTATTATATTTTTATTTTAAAAAGTATAAAATACTTTTTAAAAGATTGTAAAATACTCAGAAAAAAAATAGGTGCAAATTTTGTGGCCATGGATTAGACAATAGTTTCTTAGATTTGACTACTGAAGGACAAGAAATGAAAGTAAAAACAGATACATTTGAACTCATAAAATTTTAAATGTGTGCTCTAAAAACACTGTCCAGAAAACGAAAAGACAACCTAAGAATGGGGAAAAAAATAGTTGTAAATAATGTATCTGATAAGAGTCTAGAACCAAGACTACATAAAGAACTCAATTAAAAAATGGGCAAAGACAAGGATTCAAGATGGTGGCATGAGAGGTGAGACAGAGAACTCCTCCCAAAACCACAGATAGTGTGAAAATATAGTTGATGCAACTAACCCTAAAACAGGAACAGGAAAGAAGGCTGCACCAGACTGCATACAGACCTCACAAACAGAGCAGACCTCACAAAACAGGGTAACATATGAAAGTCTTGATCCAGCGGGATCCAAGCCCTTCCCCTACCCCAGATCACCAGTGGGAGGAAGAGAAATGGAGCAGGGAGGGGGTGGAAGCCAGGGACTGCTGAACACCCAGCCCTGGAGATCTGCTTTGTGAGCAGAAACATACATTGTGTGGTGCTCTGGAGGATGGGAAGCTGGGACAGGCGGAGAGCTTCAGAGACAGATTACAGCCATTTGTGGAGGAGGGGATCCACACCCAGCAGCTCTGAGACAAGGGAAATGCAGGCAGTCTGAGAGGCTTCCTAGCAGCGAGAGGGCTGCTGAAGGGGTGGGGTTTACACGGAGCTTGCTGTGCAGAAGAAAGGATAGGGGGACAAGGTTCTCTGGGCCTGCTCTGCCCAGCTGGTTGGGAACTTTGGGGAGCTTCAGAGGCTCCATACCCATGGCTGGCTACTCAGCTCCAGGCCCCCCACTGTGGTATGCAGCCTGCCGAGTCTTCCTCCTGGCCTGAAGGCACTGGCTCACAAACAGGCAGGCACTGCTCTGTCATCAGGCCAGCCAGAGAGAGGCCTCACCTACAACAGCTAGAGACGCCAAGCACAGAGGCTTAGACCTGTGGGCTCGGCCCACTGGCTGTGATACTGGAGACAGGCAGGGCAGATGGGAGTAAGGAAACAGATCTTTCCTCTACCCAGGCACCAGCTCCACTCCCCTACAACACCCAACCTCACTCTAGGGGCTGAGCACCTCCAGAGACTGAAGCTTCTGGGCAATAGAGGGCACCACACAGAAATATGAAACGTCAAAAGAACATGGTACAGACCAAAATCTCACAAACCCCAGAAAAACGGCCTAATGAAACTGAACTCACCAATCTTCCCAAAAGAGTTCAAAATGAAAATCATAAACATGCTTATGGAGGTAAAGAAAAATATTCAAGAACTCAGGAACGAATTTAAGTCGGACATTCAATCATTAAGAAATTCCATATCTGAAATGAAACATATAATGGAGGGATTTAAAAGCAGATTAGATGTAGTATAAAAGACAGTAAATGGAAATAGAAAAAAGGAATACAAAGAAGCTGAGGCACAGAGAGAAAAAAGAATCTCTAAGAATGAAAGAATATTGAAAGAACTGTGTGACCAATCCAAACGGAACAATATTCGCATTATTGGGGTACCAGAAGAAGAGAGAAAAAGGTATAGAAAATGTCACTCAGTAGGTAATTGCTAAAAACTTCCCCAATCTGGGGAAGGAGATAGTCTCTCAAGCCATGGAGATGTACAGATCTCCCAACACAGGGACCCAAGGAAGACAATATCGAGACATAGAAAAATTTAAATGGCAAAGATCAAGGATAAAGACAGACTTTTAAAAACATCTAGAGAGAGAAAAAAGTTCACATACAAAGGAAAACCCATGAGGCTATCATCAGATTTCTCAACAGAAACCTTATAGGCCAGAAGGGAGTGTCAGGATATATTTAATGCAATGAAGCAGAAGGGCCTCGAACCAAGAATACTCTACCCAGAAAGGTTATCATTTAAATTTGAAGGAGGGATTAAGCAATTTTCAGATAAGCAAAAGCTGAGAGAATTTACCTCCACAAACCACCTCTACAATGCATTCTGGAGGGACACCTATAGATGGAAGTTTTCCTAAGAATAAGTAGATGTCACTAAAGGGATAGACAATACAAAATATGATTCATAACATGCAAAGAATGAAGGAGAAAGAAAAAGGAGGGGAAAAAAAGAACCTTTAGGTTGTGTTTGTAAGAGCATATGAAGCGAGTTAAGATTGTTAGATAGTAAGGGAATTACCCTTGAACATCTGGTAGCCACAAATCTAAAGCCTGCAATAGCAGTAAGTACATACCTATCAATAATCACCCTAAATGTAAATGGTCTGAATGCACTAATCAAAAGATGTAGAGTTACTGAATGGATAAAAAAAATACCCCATCTATATGCTGCCTACAAGAGACTCACTTCAAACCCAAAGACATACAAATACTGAAAGTAAGGGATGGAAAAAGATAATTCATGCGAGTAATACGGAGGAAAAAGCAGGAGGTGCAGTACTTGTATCAGACAAAATAGAATTCAAAAGAAAGAAAGTCACAAGAGACAAAGAAGGACATTACCTAATGATAAAGGGGTCAGTCCAACAAGAGGATATAACTATTATAAATATCCATGCACCCAACACAGGATCACCTACATATGTGAGACAAATACTAACAGAATTAAAGGGGGAAATAGAATGCAATACATTCATTTTGGAAGACTTCCACACACCACTCACTCCAAAGGACAGATCAACCAGACAGAAAATAAATAAAGAGACAGAGGCATTGAACAACGAATAAGAACAGATGGACCTAACGGACATCTACAGAACACTCCATGCAAAAGCAACAGGATACACATTCTTCTCAAGTGCACATGGAACATTTTCAAGAATAGATCATATACTAGGCCACAAAAAGAACTTCAGTAACTTCAAAAACATTGAAATTGTACCAACCAGCTTCTCAGATCACAAAGGTATGAAACTAGAAATAAATTACAAAAAGAAAATGAAGAAGCCCACAAACATATGGAGGCTTCACAACATGTTCCTAAATAATCAATGGATCAATAACCAAATAAAAACAGAGATCAAGCAATATATGGAGACAAATGACAACAATAATTCAACACCACAAAATCTGTGGGACACAGCGAAGGCCATACTAAGAGGGAAATATACTGCAATACAGGCCTACCTCAGGAAAGAAGAACAATCCCAAATGAACACTCTAAACTCACAATTAATGAAACTAGAAAAGGAAGAACAAATGAGGCTCAAAGTCAGTAGACGGAGGGACATAATAAAGATTAAAGCAGAAATAAATAAAATTGAGAAGAATAAAACAATAAAAAGAATCAGTGAAAGCAGGAGATGGTTCTTTGACAAAATAAACAAAACAGATAAACCCCTAGCCAGACATATCAAGAAAAAAAAGAGTGTCTACACACATAAACAGGATCAGTAATGAGAAAGGAAAAATCACTATGTACACCACAGAAATACAGACAATTATGAGAGAACACTATGAAAATTATATGCTAAAAAACTGGATAACCTAGAAGAAATGGACAACTTTCTAAGAAAATACAACCTTCCAAGGCTGACCCAGGAAGAAACAGAAAATCTGAATAGACCAATTACCAGCAAAGTAACTGAATTGGTAATCAAAAAACTACCTAAGAACAAAAACCTGGACCAGATGGTTTCACTGCTGAGTTTTATCAAACATTTAGTGAAAACCTAATACCCGTCCTCATTAAAGTTTTCCAAAAAGTGGAAGAGGAGGGAATACTCCCAAACTCATTCTACAAGACCAACATCACTCTAATACCAAATCAGGCAAAGACACCACAAAAAAAGAAAACTACAGCCCAATATCCCTGATGAACATAGAAGCAAAATTACTCAAAAAAATATTGGCAAACTGAATTCAAAAATATATTAAAAAGATTATCCATCATGATCAGGTGGGATTCAAGAGAGGGTTGCAAGGACAGTAAAACATTCGAAAATCCATCAACATCACCCACTACATCAACAAAAAGAAGGACAAAACCACATGATCATCTCCATAAATGCTGAAAAAGCATTTGACAAAATTCAACATCCACTCACGATAAATACTCCCAACAAAATGGGTATAAAGGGAAAGTACCTCAACATAATAAAGGCCATATATGACAAACCCACAGCCAACATTATACTTAACAGTGAGAAGCTGAAAGCTTTTCCTTTAAGATTGGGAACAAGACAAGGATGTTCACTCTGCCCACTTTTATTCAACATAGTTCTAGAGGTCCTAGCCATGGCAATCAGACAACACAAAGGAATAAAAGGCATCCAGATTGGTAAGGAAGAAGTCAAACTGTCCCTGTTTACAGATGACATGATATTGTACATAAAAAGCCCTGAAGAATCCACTCCAAAACTACTAGATCTAATATCGGAATTCAGTAAAGTTGGGGATACAAAATTAATACACAGATATCTGTCGTATTCTTATACACTAATGATGAACTAGCAGAAAGAGAAATCAGGAAAACAATTCCATTCGCAATTGCATCTAAAAGAATAAAATACCGAGGAATAAACCTAACCAAGGAAGTGAAAGACCTGTACTCTGAAAACTACAAGACACTC
The DNA here is from genome assembly GCA_029783875.1 of Phataginus tricuspis. Lineage (NCBI taxonomy): Eukaryota > Metazoa > Chordata > Mammalia > Pholidota > Manidae > Phataginus > Phataginus tricuspis. The sequence continues at coordinate 6,535,606 of JAQQAC010002594.1, read as the reverse complement.
ATGAGGGAAACTAAAGAAGATACCAATAAATGGAAACACATCCCATGCTCATGGATAGGAAGAATACATATTGTCAAAATGGCCATCCTCCCAAAAGCAATCTACAGTTTAATGCAATCCCTATCAAAATTCAAACATTCTTCAATGAACTACAGCAAATAGTTCTAAAATTCATATGGAACCACAAAAGACCCCGAATAGCCAAAGCAATCATGAGAAGGAAGAATAAAGTGGGGGGAATTATGCTCCCTGACTTCAAGCCCTACCACAAAGCCACAGTAATCAAGACAATTTGGTCTTGGCACAAGAACAGACCCATAGACCAATGGAACAGACTGGAGAGCCCAGATATAAACCCAAACATATACAGTCAATTAATACACAATAAAGGAGCCATGGATATACAATGGGGAAATGACAGCCTCTTCAACAGCTGGTGTTAGCAAAATTGGACAGCTACATGTAAGAGAATGAAACTGGATTACTGTCTAACCCCATACACAAAAGTAAACTCAAAATGGATCAAAGACCTGAATGTAAGTCATGAAACCATAAAACTCTTAGAAAAAAAATAGGCAAAATTTTCTTGGACACAAACATGAGCAACTTCTTCATGAACATATCTCCCCTGGCAAGGGAAACAAAAGGAAAAATGAACAAGTGGGGCTATATCAAACTAAAAAGCTTCTGTATAGCAAAGGACACCATCAGTAGAACAAAAAGACATCATACAGTATGGGAGAAAATATTCATAAATGACATATCCAATAAGGGGTTGACATCCAAAATATATAAAGAGCTCACACACCTCAACAAATAAACAAAAAAAAAGCCAATTAAAAAATGGGCAGAGGAGCTGAACAGACACTTCTCCAAAAAAGAAATTCAGGTGGCCAACAGGCACATGAAAAGATGCTCCACATCACTAATCATCAGAGAAATGCAGATTAAAACCACAATGAGATATCACCTCATACCAGTTAGGATGGCCACAATCTAAAAGACAAACAACAACAAATGTTGGCAAGGATGTGGAGAATGGGGAACCGTCCTACACTGCTGGTGGGAATGTAAATTAGTTCAACCATTGTGGATAGCAGTATGGAGGTTCCTCAAAATACTCAAAATAGAAATACCATTTGACCCTGGAATTCCACTCCTAGGAATTTACACTAAGAATGCAGCAGCACAGTTTGAAAAAGACATATGCACCCCTATGTTTATCGCAGCACTATTTACAATAGCCAAGAAATGGAAGCAACCTAAGTGTCCATCAGTAGATGAATGGATAAAGAATATATACATAATGGAATATTATTCAGCCATAAGAAGAAAACAAAACATACCCTTTTCAACAACATGGATGGAGCTAGATGGTGTTATGCTCTGTGAAATAAGCCTGGCGGAAAAAGAGAACTATCAAATGATTTCACTCATCTGTGGAGTATAGCAACTAAGCAAAAACTGAAGGAACAAAACAGCAGCAGACTCACAGAGCCCAAGAATGGACTAACAGTCACCAAAGGGAAAGGGACTGGGGAAGACGGGTGGGAAGGGAGGGATAAGGAGGAGAAAGGGGTATTATGATTAGCACGTATAATGTAGCAGGGGGGATACAGGGAAGGCCATATAGCACAGAGAAGACAAGTAGTGATTCCATAGCATCTTATTATGCTGATGGACAGTGAGTGTAATGGGGTATGTGGTGGGGACTTGATAATAGGGGGAGTCTAGTAACCATAATGTTGTTCATGTAATTGTACATTAATAATAACAAAATTTAAAAATGGGCAAAGAATTTGATTGTATATTTATCCAAGATATACAAATGGCCAAAAGCACATAAGACATTCAACATCATTTGTTGTTATGGAAATGCAAATCAAACTACAGTGAATTAATTCACACCCACTAAGATGGCTATATAAAAAGATGAACCATAACAAGTGTTGACAAGGATGTGGAAAAATGGGAACCTTCATACGTTGTCAGCAGGAATGTAAAATATTGCAGCTACTTTGGAAAATAGTTTGGCAGTTCCTCAAATAGTTAAACATAGTTACCATATGAGCCAGCAATTCTGTTCCTAGATGTTTCCGTGAAAGACTTGAAAACATATATTCTTAGAAAAACTTGTAAATGAATGTTCATAGCAGCATTATTCAAAACAACTAAAAAGTGGAAGCAACTCAAATACCCATCAACAGATGAATGGATACACAAGATGTGGTATATCAATACACTGGAATATTATTAGACTCTACTGAGGAATAATTTCTGATACCTGCCAAAGCATGGAAGAAATCTTGAAAACACTACCCTAAGTAAAAGACAGCAGATATAAAAAGCCATGTATTCTAGAATGCTATTTAGGGGAAATGCACAGAATAGACAAATCCATATAGACAGAAAGGAAATCAGTGTTTGCCAAAGGTTTGGGAGAATGGGGAATGAGCAGTGACTACTTACGGGTTTGAGGTTTCTTTTAGGATGATGAAAATGTCCTGAAATTAAGAGGAGTGAGGAGTGCACATAGCCTTATAAATATACTAAAAATTATTGAATTGTACATTTTAAAAGTGTGGATTTTTTTGTATGTGAAATGTATCATACATAAAAAGTAAGCAAAGAGAGGTTGCGGGAAGATGGCAGCATGAGCAGGGAGGCGGAAATCTCCTCCCAAAACCATATATATCTATGAAAATTCAGCAAATACAACTATCCTAAAAGAGAGACCAGAATATACAAGAGAGCGCACACCCTGCATCCGCACCTGAGAGGACTCGGCACCCCACGAGGCGGGTAAGATATGGAGCCGCGACCCGGTGGGACCCGAGCACTCACCCACCCCGGTGCACCAGCGGCAGGAGAGGATTCAGAGCCGGGAGGGAGTGGAAGTACAGGTCCGCGAAATAACCAGCCCTGGTGATCTGCGCCGGGAGCATGGACACACATCGCACAGTGTATCGGATATTGGAGCAGCAGAAGGTGCAGGTTTTGAGCTGGGAACACGCCCAGGTCTTCGCAGTTGGCTCCCCAGCACAAAAGAAAAGCGCGCGCTTTTTTTTTGACGATCTTGGGGAGATGGGGGCCCAGCTGAGGGGCGCGGTTGTCCCAGTGCACTCGGCCCGGCAGGCTGGGAGTCTTGGCGAATTTCGGATCCCTTGGCTGGCGACTAGGAAAAAGTAGCCACACTGAGTCTTCACACAGAAAACAACAGCCTCCCATTCATTCCCTCCCCGGCCAGAGCTACAAACGGCCCTGCAGAGCGGCGAGGCCATGGCTGCGGAATAGTGGAGCAACAACGCCACCTACAGCATCCTTACAGAATGTATTCCCGGTGGGCGTTTTTTTTCCTTTCTTTTCTTTTCTTCCTTTTCTTTTCTTTCTTTTATTTCTTCACTTTTTTCTCTTTTCTTTCTCTTCCTTCTCTTTTTGTGTTTTTGTTTTTGTTTTTTTTTAAGTCTTAAAAAGCACAGCTGACATATGTGGCACCTACCAGTGACCACTTCTATCGCCATGAAAAGACAGAGGAATATGTTACAGACAAAGGTCACCTAGACACAGACAACACCAGAGGGGGAGCCTGAAGGGATCGAAATTCACAATCTTCCTGAAAAAGAATTCAGAATAAAAGTCATAACCATGCTGATGGATCTACAGAGAAATATGCAAGAGCTGAGAGAGGAAGTGAGGGAAGTCAGGAAAGACAATGCAGAAATATGAGACCAGCCATTGACGGGCATAGCAGCAGACTGGATGAGATGCAAGAGACTGTTAATGGACTAGAAATCAGAGAACAGGAATACAGAGAAGCTGAGGCAGACAGAGATAAAGGGATCTCTAGGAATGAAAGACTATTAAGAGAACTGTGTGACCAATCCAAACGGAACAATATTCGCATTATAGGAGTACCAGAGGAAGAAGAGAGAGAAAAAGGGATAGAAAGTGTCTTTGAAGAAATAATTGCTGAAAACTTCCCCACGCTGGGGAAGGAAATAGTCTCACAGTCCACGGAAGCCCACAGATCTCCCAACACAAGGGACCCAAGGAAGACAGCACCAAGACACATAATAATTAAAATGGGAAAGATCAAAGATAAGGACACAGTATTAAAGGCAGCTAGAGAGAGAAAAAAAGATTACCTACAAAGGAAACCCATCAGACTATCATCAGACTTCTCAACAGAAACCTTACAGGCCAGAAGACAATGGCATGATATATTTAATGTAATGAAACAGAAGGGCCTCAAACCAAGAATATTGTATCCAGCACGATTATCATTTAAATATGATGGAGGGATTAAACAATTTCCAGACAAGTGAAAGCTGAGAGAATTTGCCTCTCATAAACCACCACTACAAGATATCTGAAACGGACTGCTCTAGATGGAAGCATCCCTAAGGCTAAAAAGACATCACCAGAGAAAATAAAATCATAGCAAAGAAAGCAGACCATCCAAATACTAAATAAAGGCAAAGAATAAAACACCTAGTATATAAAGAATGAAGGAGAAAGAAGAAGAAGGGAGAGAAATAAAGAAACATCAGACTGTGTTTACAATAACTTAACAAGAAAGTTAAGTTAGATTGTTAGACAGTAAAGAAACAACCCTTGAACCTTTGGTAACCACGAATCTAAACCAAATAATGGCAATAAGTACATATCTATCGATAATCACCCTAAATGTAAATGGACTGAATGCACCAATCAAAAGACACAGAGTAACAGAATGGATAAAAAAGCAAGACCCATCTATCTGCGCTCTACAAAAAACTCACCTCAAACCCAAAGATATACACAGACTAAAAGTGAAGCGATTGAAAAATATATTTTATGCAAACAACAAGGAGAAAAAAGCAGGTGTTGCAGTACTTGTATCAGACAAAATAGACTTCAAAACGAAGAAAGTAGCAAGAGATAAAGAAGGATATTACATAATGATAAAGGGGTCAATCCAACAAGAGGATATAACCATTATAAATATATATGCACCCAACAAGGGAGCGCCAACATATGTGAAACAAATGCTAACAGAATTAAAGGAGGAAATAGACAGCAACGCATTCATTTTAGGTGACTTCAACACACCACTCACTCCAAAGGACAGATCAACCAGACACAAAATAAGTTAAGACACAGAAGCACTGAACAACACACTAGAACAGATGGACCTAACAGACATTTACAGAACTCTACACCCAAAACAAATAGGATACACATTCTTCTCAAGTGCACATGGAACATTTTCCAGAAGAGACAACATGGAACATTTTCCAGAAGAGACCACATACTAGGCCACAAAAAGAACCTCAGTAAAGACAAAAGTATTAGAATTCTACCAACCAACTTCTCAGATCACAAAGGTATACTACTAGAAATAAATTTTAGAAAGAAAACAAAAAGGCTCACACATACATGGAGACTTAACAACATTCTCCTAATGAATCAATGGGTTAACGACCAAATCAAAACACAAATCAAAGAATATATGGAGACTAATAACAACAACAACAGAAAGCCACAACTTCTGTGGGACACAGCAAAGGCAGTTCTAAGAGGAAAATATATTGCAATCCAGGCCTGTCTAAAGAAGGAAGAACATTCCCAAATGAATAGTCTAAAGAAACAATTACTGAAATTGGAAAAAGAAGAACACATGAGGCCCAAAGTCACCAGAAGGAGGGACATAACAAAGATCAGAGAAGAAATAAATAAAATTGAGAAGAATAAAACAATACAAAAAAATCAATGAAACCAAGAGATGGTTCTTTGAAAAAATAAACAAAATAGATAAACCCCTAGCCAGACTCATTAAGAGAAAAAGAATCTACACACATAAACAGAATCAGATATGAGAAAGGAAAAATAACAACAGACCCCACAGAAATACGAAGAATTGTAAGAGAATATTATGAGAATCTACATGCTAACAAGCTGCAAAACCTAGAAGAAATGGACAACTTCTTAGAAAAATACAACCTTCCAAAACTGACCAAACAAGAAACAGAAAAACTAAACAGACCAATCACCAGCAACGAAATTGAAGCGGTAAACAAAAAACTACCCAAGGAAAAAACCCCGGACCAGATGGATTCACCTCTGAATTCTACCAGACATATAGAGAAGAAATAACACCCATTCTCCTTAAAGTTTTCCAAAAAATAGAAGAGGAGGGAATACTTCCAAACTCATTCTATGAAGCCAGCATCACTCTAATACCGAAACCTGGCAAAGACCTCACCAAAAAAGAAAATTACAGACCAATATCCCTGATGAATGTAGATGCAAAAATACTTAACAAAATATTAGCACACTGAATTCAAAAATACATCAAGAGGATCATACACCATGATCAAGTGGGATTCATCCCAGGGATGCAAGGATAGTACAACATTCGAAAATCCATCAACTTCATCCACCACATCAACAAAAAGAAGAATAAAAACCACATGATCATCTCCATAGATGCTGAAAAAGCATTTGACAAAATTCAGCATCCATTCATGATTAAAACTCTCAACAAAATGGGTACAGAGGGCAAGTACCTCAACATCATGAAGGCTATATATGACAAACCCACAGCTAACATCATACTTAACAGCGAGAAGCTGAAAGCTTTTCATCTAAGATTGGGAACAAGACAGGGATGCCCACTCTCTCCACTGTTATTCAACATAGTACTGGAGGTCCTAGCCATGGCAATCAGACAAAACAAAGAAATACAAGGTATCCAGACTGGTAAAGAAGAAGTCAAATTGTCACTATTTGCAGATGACATGATACTGTACATAAAAAAAACCCTAAAGACTCCACTCCAAAACTACTAGAACTAATATCTGAATTCAGCAAAGTGGCAGGATACAAAATTAACACACAGAAATCTGTTGCTTTCCTATACACTAATGATGAGCTAACAGAAAGAGAAATCAGGAAAACAATTCCATTCAGAATTGCATCAAAAAGAATAAAATACCTAGGAATAAACCTAACGAAGGAAGTGAAAGACCTGTACTCTGAAAACTACAAGACACTCCTAAGAGAAATTAAAGAGGACACTACCAAATGGAAATTCATCCCATGCTCTTGCCTAGGTAGAATAAATATTGTCAAAATGACTACACTACCTAAAGCAATCTACAGATTCAATGCAATCCCTGTCAAAATACCAACAGCTTTCTTCAATGAACTGGAACAAATAATTCTAAAATTCATATGGAACCACAAAAGACCCCGAATAACCAAAGCAATCCTGAGAAGGAGAAATAAAACATGGGGAATTATGCTCCATGACTTCAAGCTGTACTACAAAGCCACAGTAATCAAGACAATTTGGTATTGGCACAAAAACAGACCCACAGACCAGTGGAACAGAATAGGAAATACAAACATTAACCCAAACATACACAGTCAATTAATATTTGATAAAAGAGCCTTGGATATACAATGGGGAGGTGACAGCCTCTTCTGTAGCTGGTGTTGGCAAAACTGGACAGCTACATGTAAGAGAATGAAACTGGACTACTGTCTAACCCCATACACAAAAGTCAACTCCAAATGGATCAAAGACCTGAATGTAGGTAATGAAACCATAAAACTCTTAGAAAAAAACATAGGCAAAAATCTCTTGGACATAAATATGAGCAACTTCTTTATGAAAATATCTCCCCAAGCAAGGGAAACAAAAGCAAAAATGAACAAGTGGGACTCTATCAAGCTGAAAATCTTCTGTACAGCAAAGGACACCATCAGTAGAACAAAAAGACATCCTACAGTATGGGAGAATATATTCATAAATGACATATCCGATAAGGGGTTGATATCCAAAATATATAAAGAACTCATGCACCTCAACAAACATAAAGTATTTAATCCAATTAAGAAATGGGCAGAGGACATGAATAGACACTTCTCCAAAGAAGAAACTCAGATAGCCAACAGGCACATGAAAAGATGCTCCACATCGCTAATCATCAGAGAAATGCAGATTAAAACCACAATGAGATATCACCTCAAACTAGTGAGGATGGCCAACATCCAAAACACAAACAACAACAAATGTTGGCGAGGATGTGGAGAAAAGGGAACCCTCCTACACTGCTGGTGGGAATGCAAATTAGTTCAACCATTGTGGAAAGCAGTATGGAGGTTCCTCAAAAAACTCAAAATAGAAATACCATTTGACCCAGAAATCCCACTCCTAGGAATTTACCCTAAGAATGCAGCAGCCCAGTTTCAAAAAGACAGATGCACCCCTATGTTTATCGCAGCACTATTTACAATAGCCAAGAAATGGAAGCAACCTAAGTGTCCATCAGTAGATGAATGGATAAAGAAGAGGTGGTACATATACACAATGGAATATTATTCAGCCATAAGAAGAAAACAAATCCTACCATTTGCAACAACATGGATGGAGCTAGAAGGTATTATGCTCAGTGAAATAAGCCAAGCCGAAAAAGACAAGTATCAAATGATTTCACTCATATGTGGAGTATAAGAACAAAGAAAAAAACTGAAGGAACAAAACAGCAGCAGACTCACAGAGCCCAAGAACGGACTAATAGTTACCAAAGGGAAAGGGACTGGAGAAGAAGGGTGGGAAGGGAGGGATAAGAGGGTAAAAGGGGTATTATGATTAGCAGATGTAATGTTGGGGAGGCATGGATAGGGATGTACAACTCAGAGAAGACAAGTAGTGATTCTATAGCATCTCACTACGCTGATGGACAGTGACTGTAATGGGGTTGGTGGGGGGGACCTGATGAAGGGGGTGGTTTAATCACCGTAATATTGCACATGTAATTGTAGATTAATGATACCAAAATAAACTATTAAAAAAATAAATAAAGTAATCATAGAGAAAGATTAAACCGTGTATAATGATATTAAGTAAGAAAATATTTAAATCAGATGAATTTGATGACAGGAAACCTAGTTATCATTTATGGCTCCTGATTCGACCTTTTGGTTCCCTGTAGTTATTTGTTTACATGTCTGGTCTATACCTTTAACAGGTGCTTCTCAAACTATCAGGTTTTTTTATTTCAATGTTTTTGAATTTCAAACTATCAATTTTTTAACTTTTTCAGTCTGTCTCAGACCAATACTTTTTAAAAATACAATAAAAATACATTATTAAAAAAATTAAATCTGCACACATAAAATAACTTGGTTAAACATTTACTCTCAGTTGCTGTATTCACTTCATAATGAACCGCCTAAGTAACAGTTTGCAGACTGGCACGGGTCCAGCCCACACTTTGGGTAGCACTGCTCAAGGTATGTGTTTTTCAAAGATGGGGGCATGTTTTATTCACTTTTTACCTCCTCAGGTTGCACAGATCGATTTTGTTGATTAAATTGGATTAATCAACCTACTTATGGATGGCAGCTTAGGTGATAAATAATTCAAATGACCAGTGAAAAGACACTGGATTCAAAACTCAGGCAATGCAAACTGGCTAAAATATTCTTAACTTCTAATCAGTAGTGTACAGGGGCTATGGTTCATACTAGCAATATCAATAATTTTTCTATATTAAATGGTATTCATGCTTTTCATTTCACATGCTTATACCTTAACTCCACTAAGTAGGATGACATCCTTATGAAATAAATAACATACAGTCAAAACAATGCAAAAATAGAGACAAAACCACTTTAGCTCTAAAATGATAACTTCCGTGTTGAACTTTGACACACAATTCATAGAATTATTTACAGAAAGTGTACCCTAATATTGCTCATAATAAGCCCAGATTCTTTTTTACAGGAGGAGGAGCATTTGAGAAATATTTTTTAAAGTTCCATTACCTGAAATGTTAGCAATTATGCAAGTGCTTACTAGAAATCTTTATAAACAAGTTACTGAGAGGTGTTTGAGACAAAGGCTTCAAACGAAACTGGGCTAGGGCACCACAGCAGATTTCATAAACATAAGATCCCCCAGCATCTTAAAGTGGAGTGATCCCATGAAATGGCTTACAATGAAGAATATCTCCCGCTTTGTGAAAGTTCGTGTTGAACCACTTCGCTAAACTTTTAGGAAAGACTTCCATTTAGCCCCTGTTCTCATTAACGGAAAGAAACACAAACAAAATTTTCCCTTTAAAGAAAAAAATGACACCATCCTAATGGAGGTCTTTCCTAAAAGCAAAGTAGCGAAACATGCTACGGAAAGCCAAGGATACCAGTACCCCTTTATTACTGCACAGAACATGTAGAAAAATGATTTTAAGTTTCAACAAACCCCGTTAAACTAACCTAAAAAAAGGACATTCATTGAAAAGGCTCTGGACAGGATCTTTTAGGCTTAGGTATGTTTCTAAGTCTATCTGAGGCTTGAAAAAGCATGCATCTACCTGACCCCTTTTCACCACTGGAGAGTAAACACAGATTCCTTGCGGCTGTCCCTCTTTAAAGAAGTGGAGCAGTGGGGTGCCGCATGCACAGCGATCACCCAACCAACATGGGAGCCACAGCTACTGTGCCCGGATTAGGGCTACGATTCTGCACCCTAAAACATCTGGTCACCAAAGCACTGCCTTTTCCGGGCAGGGCGCCACTTCCCTTTTATTTTTTGAAGGTGGAATAATTCTACTTCCTTCATGAAAGAAATAAAGAGATGTAATTTTAGTCTGGTCAACTTTGGATCCACACATGTTAATTCTTAATTAGGTAACCCTACGATTGCTCATTTTTCTTTATCCTGTCATGTTATACTGCCAAAGAATATGTGAAGTAAGTAAAATGGGCCTTTAAAGTCTTTTGTATAAATGGGACAAAAACGTCCATAAAGATAGTGATTCAATACAGTGTATTATGCCATAGTACAAAGAGTGGTAATTTGTCTTGCTTCACAGAAAACTTACTTTGTCAAAAATGAGAAGTGCTGGTTATATTAGCCAAGGTACAATTATTCATCAACATATTTATTGTGCCAGTTTGTTTTTCCCGGGGCACACACACACACAATATGTATATATATAAGAGCCATTCCTTTTGAATGCTAGCACAATTGTTAACATTTCAGGTAAAAGAATTTTTTAAAACCTTTTCAGACTTCCTCCCCCTATATAATCTTATCGCTCACCTTCAGAGGATGATATGGAACCAATTCCAATTCTTTACCTAAAAACACATCAGCGAAGAGCATAAATGAAAAGTAGTGTATCCTGCCTTTCCTACGTGAGTTATACTACCTGATAATCCAGTAGTAGGTTAAGAATCATATCTTTATAAAAGTGTTTCAGCTAATAATTGAAAACTAAATGATAGAGTATCACCCTTTGCAACCCCTAATGAATGATTTGAGGCAATGAGTGTCAATATATACTAAGGCAAGAAAAAGAAAAACAGCCAGACATATGGGTCAGTGGAATAAAATCTGAGTCTGATCAAGCTCCGGGGTCCAGGTGCCAATGTTCAAGAAATATAAAAGGTAAACAGTGTGTTGAACTTCACCATGAGCATGCAGTCAAAAAAGTCAAGGTGTAAGACACTTGATGTTAAACATTCCAGGTTGTCGAACAAATAAACTGTTAAGTCAAAGAGTGAAATGGAGGATAAGCCTAGAGAATAAAAGACATATCAAATGTTTTAAGTAACAACATCAACTATACTTATCTAACAAAGCATTCTCAAGTGATAAAATCATGAAGAAGGAAGTGACTCCTGAAAAAATTAGGTAGTGGTTACCTTTGGAGAGAGGGGCAGGTGTGATTGGAGCAGGTCACCTGGGCAAGCTCCTGGAATGGCTGGCAAAACTTGTATTTTGGTCTGGGTGGGGGTTACAAGAGCATTTGCCTTATAATAATTCAAAGCCACACAATTTTTTTGTGTGTGGTTTTTCTGGATCTATATATTTTATAATATAAAAGAAAAAATATATATAAGCCTATATAAGAAAAAAACTAATATAGCTTTATTTGACACCTCATCACTCACATGGAAAACACCAGAGAGGCTCACAGGAATATTTTCTCTGAAGGTATTATCTTCTCTAAAATGAAGGGCTCCTTCCTGTGAGTAGAACTTGAGTTTTGAATTCCTCCCTTATCTCCAAACTACATAGCTGAAACTGGACTGTGGCTAGCTATCACATTCTGAGTCAGATGTCAGCTTTGCTCGCAATTAAAAATCATACAAATATTTTACAGACGATCTGGATAAAGCCTACACACAGACTCTAGTTATAGGCTCTGACAATATACTGGCTTCCTATCTTCTATTCCTGTCTCCTTACAAACCTTTCCACATTGCAACCAAAATGAGCATCTTTAAAAGCTTAATGAGAATGGCATGGAACTTCAGGAAAAGCTCTGCCAGTTTCTTATAAAATGAAACAGACCTACTCTATCACCCATCAATTCCACTACCAGGGATTTGCCCAATAGAAATGAAAGTATATGTTTACAAGAAGATTTATAGAAGAATTATCACAGCTCCATTCATATTTGCCAAACACTGCAAACAGCCCAGATGTCCATCAATGGAATGGATAAACTGTGGTGTATTTATATAATGGAATACTATGCCGCAATAAAAAGGGACAAGTTGCTGATACACACAACAACATGGATGGATTTCAAAAAGAATATGTTAAATGAAAGACACCTTACACAAGCTTTGCTATCTACGTTGTGAAAACCTGAGTATATTAGTTGTCTCTGAGGCAGTGGGTATGCATATTAACTGAGAAAGAGCATACAGTTTTTGGTGTAATGGTAATGGCCCATATTTTGACAGAGGTTTGAGTTGCACAGGCAAAAATATTTGTCAAAAATGCAGCTTATGCATTTCATTTTATATAAACCTTCAGCAAAATAAAAAAGAACCAAACTCTAAGTAACGATACACATACTGAATTATTTAAAGGTAAATTTACTGTAAATAGTTATGAAATGCATTAAAGCAATCTGATAGATTAATGGATGGGCAAGTGAATAGGTATGCAATAAAGCAAGTTTGGTAAAATGTTAATAGGAGAATCTATTGGACCTATAGGTATTCACTGCAAAATTCTATCAACTTTGTTGTTGTATGTTTTAAATTATCGTAATAAACTGTTAGGTAGGAGAGAAAATAAGATCATCTCATCCCTTATATAGAAACCTAAGGAAGCTTCCATCTCATTCTAAATAAAACACAAAGTCCTAAGGTACGCCCTGCACAACTTTCTATAATCTAGTCCCTACCTATCCCCCTGTCCTCAGCCCCCATCACTCCACCATTCTGCCTTTCTGCTAGAAAGATCCTGGCCTTCTGTCTGTTCTTCAAATATACACCAAGCTTATTTGTCTTCAAAGTGTCTGCATGTGTGTTTCATGTACCTGAATGCTCATCAGCCAGATTTGCTCATGGCCGTTCTTAATTTACTGCCAGATCAGCTGTAACCTCACAAAGACCTTCCCTTACCAACGAGCTGATGCTAACATACCAAACATCCCTGCATTCATGATAACACATTAGCCTGATTTATTTCTGCACACCATTTACCCTCACTGAAATTCTTTATTCATTTGGAATTGCATAAGTTCTAGAGTCCTTCCCAATACATGTTTCCAGGAAGATAGCTGATATCCCCAGAAAAATACAAGCTCACTGCCTACATAACTAATCACATAAGGAATTCAATGAGTATAAAGGGAGGAAATCAAAATGAAAAGAATCTACCACATGAAGAAGAACTTAAAGTAACATAAGATTTATACTCAAGGACATACAGAAAGATGGCAGTAATATGAACCAGGAAAAAAAGACATAGAAGTTGAAGAAACATTACAATTGAACTAAAATACAATAGATTGGATAAATAGGATGAATAGTACTAATGAATAAATCAATAATCTGGAAGATAAATTGAAGGACATCTCCCAAAACTTATCAGAAAAGAATAATGGGATTAAAAATACAAATGAGAAACTAAGAGATATGGATAACAGGAGTAGGAATGCCAACATCTTCAAATAGCATCCCAGAAAGAGAAAACAGCAATTGCAGGTGAGAAATTACTTCCCTATGGAGAAATTTTTAAGACTGCATGACAAGACATTTTAAAAGATCTGAATAAATGAAGTGATATTCGATGCTATTGGATGGGACAACTTAAGTTAATTAAGCCAATTCTGATCAAATTAGTCTATAACTTTAAAATTATGCCAATAAAAATGCCAACCAGATTTTACTAGGAATTCAGTGAAGCAATCCTAAAATTGATATGGAGGAATAAATACCCACAAGTAACTAAAGCAACTTAGTAAAAAGAAGCAAAAAGGAAAACCTCCTTCCTGGATATTAAAACATATTATGATGGAAGAATATGCATTCTAGTACAAGAATAGGAAGTGGAACAATGTACCAGAATAGACAGCTCAGAAATAGATCTCACACATGGAATTTAATGGATGATGAAAAAGACACCACAAATAAATGGGGACAGGAGGAATTGTTGCAGTGCATACCAGTGGAAAAATGAGTCATTGAATGGATAAAAAGATCTAACGCCATATGCAACATGGGACCACAGATAGATTAAAACCCAAAAGCAAATGATACACTTTTAGAGAAGCTGATGTAGCAAAGTATCCTTATGAACAGGACTTCTTAAATAAAACCCCAATAGTACAAACCATAAGGTGAAATTTGATTAGTTTCATTGGATCAGAAGTAAAAATGTCTTCCCAACAAGTGATTAAGAAGGCAAATGAGTAGCAGATTGAAACAAATATGTGAAATTTATAAGGATCTAATGTCTAGCATAGGTAAGAATTCTTTCAGAAACAAAGGAAGTCAAGGCTTAAGTTATGAGCAGGCAGTTCAAAACCTAATTTATCACTGAGAAATTCAAACTAAAACAGCAATATCACCTTACATGGATTATATTGTCAAAATTACAAGCAGGATAATTCCAAGTTTTAGCAACAATATAGGGATATAGGAAACCGCATGCCCTGTTGACAGGAGTACACACTGGTGTGTGTGCTCTTTCTGTAAAGAAATCCAATAATCAAACAAGTCTAATGGGAACATACTCAAGGATACTCATCACAGCATTGTTCCCAGTGAAAGAAAACTGGAAACAATCTCACGGTCTTCCCCCAGGGGACATGATAAGTATGATGTAACGGATGCACAGTCAAGAATATTATGCAATATTCAATAGGACAATACTATTTACACAGTTACACGAACAGATCTTACATCAAGTAGCCCAAGTTTAAAAAAAAGAAAAAAAGGAAACATGAATTCTATAAGACAACAGCATTTCTATTCTTTTTCTTTTAAAATGCACATAAAACAACCACACATATTTAGCAAAAAAATTAATAAATAAATGAATCCAGTCCACATATAACATTTGCAGGGCCTGGAACAAGAATGCAGGTGGAGGTCTGCATATATCAAAAGATTTACAAGTTATAAAATCAGGCTGATGAATTGTTAAATAAAATGTTTTATCCTTTTACTTGGATAAATATACTTTCCTAATGATAGAACAAGCATATCTAAAGGTACCTTTAAATATACATATGTTCAAAGTTGACTTTAAATATACATATATTTATGAATATCTAAAAGTTGATTAAACTTTTGACTAAAATATCAGTGATGAGACTGAACTTGGGTATTATTGCACATGGCTGGGTGTTCTGTTATAGGACAAGAATGTTTAGCTGAGTAATTATTAAATTACAGACTATTCCTTAGCTGCTATATACAAATGTTGCAAATAACATGCTAATTTGCAAATCTTTCTTGAACCACATCCTGAACACAAAGAGAAGCAAGAACTGGACACAAAGAAAAGTCAAGAAAATATTCATAACTTAAAAGGATACTTCGTTTAGCCAGAATCTATGACATTCACACTCTCTGAGAGCGAAGATTTGACAAGATAATTCATTTTTTCTCTTACCTAAGCGTGTGCACTCCTCAAATCCTGCTGGCACTGACATCATCTGCTCTGATGCTGTCAATAGCACAGTGCGCAAATATTCAGTGCCAAAGACCGAAAATCATGAATGTGAAACACCTGGCCCGTGCTCACTAAGACATAGCTATTATTATTGTCTTCATTTTTCAGAGAAGGAAACAGGCTCACAAGCATGTAAGCCAAGATCGTGTGATTCCTTAATTTAAAATAAGTCATTCAATGCTCAGTCACCTTTTCATTGATATACATGTGCTTGATTTTGCTTCTTCAAGCCAAGATTTCCAAGGTGTTTCAAGGGATAGGACAGGCCATAGGCTGGTGGAAATACTCTGTGTATTAGGAGACACTTAACTTTTATACCTCATGTTTCCCAACACTTTCTTCCATGCTTCTCTCTCCTGGTGCCAAAACACCTTTCCCAGATGCAAATGTTATAACCCAATCATTGCTGTAATACTCTGGTCTTAGGTACCTCTCAATTCACTTCCCACTTCTACATTGCCTATTTTAAATCTATCAATAGATGTGGATAAGGCTAAATATTTGTCTTCTGAATAAAATATCACTCTAATAAAGGAATGAATTTATATGTAATAACAGATTAGGGCAGAGAAGATTAAGCCTTTAAGTCACTACTAAGCATTTCAGATCACCTTCGAATAAAGCAGCATTTACTGAAAGTCTTAAAATAAAAAACTTTTCTGTCATTTCATAACTCTGCTCTGCCTTCTTGTTAGGTGTTTTCCCCTTTTTCTTTCTTCAGTCATCTCAATATTGAGAAATGTAATAGATGTTTATTGAAAAGGCCTGGACCATATTCAGAACTTGTGCAAGTCTCAAAACACTTACTTATTCAGACTGTGGAGCTTCCACTATTGCTTAATTGCCAGACCCTTTTCAAATTCCTTAGAGACCTGCAAATCTGAAAGCAATCAGAGATGATTAATTAATTTTGTTCAGCCCCAAGTGCCAAAAAAAAAGAAATTCTTTCTCTTGGAAAAAGCTCCCCTATGCTCTAGGCCAAACCAAACAATAAGCAACACCGCTTACACATGCCTTACAGGTGACCATGGGCTGCCCACCTGCTCTACCAGTCATGTCCCCTGCTTCCTTCCCCAGCTCCTGGGAGTCTGTGCATAAACTATGATATCTGCCTCCCTAAAACACAAAGGGCACCAGTTGTAAAAAATAATAGAAGCCTGATTTTTCTTAGTGGGAAATTAACATAAAAGATCCATAGATTTTATAGATAGATCCCAATTTGGGGACAGTTGTGGCAATAGAAACACCAACAATGGTACATATGTCACTTGTCCTGACAGTTCTCAGTACTTCTCTGTCTCCCTCTCCCCCTCCCCTCTCTTTCCTCTTTCGCACCAGCCTCTGCACTTTATGCCCACGCAGAGATAGGAACCACAACAAGCAATTCTATCTGAAGTATCAGACAGACTCAGAACACGGAGGCTCATAAAGATGCTGCCCAAAGTCAAATAAGCAGATAGTTGCAGAATCAAGATTTAAATTCTGATTAATTTAACTTGAAATCTTACACTTTTCCCATAAGACAATGATGAGAAGTGGGGTGAGAGGAAGGAATGACAAATCTGTCCTGGGTCTGGACTTACTCAGGACCAAGCAGTTCCAAAGGCAGAGAAGCAAGTGCCGGTACTTACAAGACTTCAGCAAATTATCCACGCTCTCGTTGTATTCCACCTGTACTGACCTGGTCCCTAGGGCGTAAAAACTTCACCCATCCACCAATCAATAAGATGACAAGGGAAAATAATAGCTCAATGGTGGAGGTGACACTTAATGAGTATTAAAAACGAGCCAACATTCACCACGCAGTGGGGGAAAGAACGTTTCAGACGGAGCGCTCACAACTGTAACACACTTTCTGAATAGTATCGCATTTAATACGAAAAAAGAAAAGGAGAAGAAGCCATTTGTGAAATAGTGGTACTGTTAGCATTGTCCCCATTTTAAAAATTAGGAAACTGAGTTTCAGGTAGGCTGAGTTGTGATACTTCAGAACTCACACCACATTCAAGCAGGAGTGTACATGCAACATATTGGAGAGGAAAAAAAATTTTTTGTAGTGCTAAAAAAAGATTAAAGAAGACCATTTAGGTGATACGAACCAACTTTATTTGATGCTCCATGAAGAAAGTGATTTCCATTCTCAAGACCCCAGAGAACAGCAAAGTGGGGCAGATGGCAGAAGCTTTCCAGGATAAAGAATAAGGAACAAGGACGAGATTAACAGAAAATGAATACAGTACAAGAAAATAAGTGTAAAACCCAGAGTTGGCTTGGCGTTTGGGGACTGGGTGATTTCACATACAGTTGACTCTTGAACAAAACAGGTTTGAATTGTGTGGGTTCACTTATGTGCAGATTTTTTTCAATAAATACATTAGAAAAGTTTTTAGAGATTTGCAGCCATTTGAAAAAGCATTTTCTTTCCTCCACTTACTTTATTGTAAGAATATGGCATATGATACATACAATATACAAAATATGTGTAAATTGACCATTTATGTTATTGATAAGGCTTCTGGTCAACAGTAGGCAATTGCGGGAGTCAAAGATTATATATGGATTTTTGACTGCACATGGGACGGTGCTCCTAACCCACGCATTGTTCAACTGTACTGCTTTTCGGGCCAAGGAGAGCATTTACAGGGACACGAAAGATATCTAAGTTTCACTGTGCTGACTTGACGCCTGCGGCAGGTGCAGCTCCATCTTGGGTATAAAAATGTATTTCAACAATCAGGTCATAAGTGCGACACACTCTAATCTTATAGGATTGGTGGCCTTATAAGGAGAGAGAGATACAGCCCTAATGCCCAGGACAGAGACAGGGCCATATGTAGACACAGCGAGAACGCAGCTCTCTACTAGCCGGGAAAAGAGGTCTGAACAGAAATCAACCCCACAGCTCCTCGATCTTGGACTTCCAGCCTCCAGAACTATGAGAAAATAAATGTCTCTTGTTTAAGCCACCCAGTCTGTGGTATTTTAGTAGAAGACTAATGCACTGACAGTAACCAAGGCTAGCCTAGGCTACGAAGCGTCAGCTCAATTACAAATACATGAGCCAAACAGAAATCAGAGTATCAAACGGTGATTGCCTTGGAGTGGGATACTACGCCTGAAGTTTATACCATGATTTTGGAAAGCAAACTTTGGTGAGGAAAATTAAGTGGTAACTCAGTTGTTTAATTTGTTATTTATTGAGAACTCAAAATGCACTGGATATGAGTCAGGGTATCATTGGACAAGATGTACATGTAAACAAGTAAATGCGATGGCAAATGAGTGGGGCTGTAACAAAGGCAGAGTGGATAGAACATGGAATTGGAACTGGGCTAACCTGTCTTTGAATGTCAGTTCTACTGTTTATTGTAACGCTATGAACTGGGGCAAATTACCTAACCTCTCTCCAAGTCTGGATTTGCTCATCTGTAAAATGAGTTTAATACACATCCCATAAAACTGTTATGAGAATACATGAGCTACTTTATGTAAAGAAAACTTAAAATACTTGACACATAGTAGTAGATACTCAATAAAGTGTGAATACTGTCTTTACTGTAATTATGTATAGTCTACCAAGAGAATCATAAAAGGATTATCACCTGTACACAGATATATAGAGGAAGACTTCAGAGAGAGTAATATTTAATCTGAGTCTTGAAAAATGAGTAGGAGTTTACCTGGTTCACGGAAAAAATGTATTTGAAAATTCAGTTCAGGTACAGGGAACAGTATGGGTAAAGATAAGAAGACATTAGCAAAACATATTCCAAGTTCAGGAAACTGTATTTAATTCAACAGGATTGATCTAGAGGTTAGGAATGGTGAATTAGGATACAGTTCAGGCTGTGTATGACCGAGACACAAAGTAGCATGGGCTGAAATCTGATAGTTTATTCCTCTCTCACATTAAGGTCTGCACAGGTTTGTACCTCTGGTCTGAAGAATTGTCAAGGTCTCTGGCAGCTTTTATCTTTGTCTTCATCCACAGGGCCTACGGTAGCTCACCACCACATCTGTGCTCCAATCAATGGGAAAAGGACAAAGGGAAAAGGAGGGAGAGCCCATTCCTTTCAAGAACAGAAGCCCAGCGTTGCACACACACCGTCTACTCATATCCTCTTAACTGGAAGTTAGGACACACTAAGCTGCAGGGTAGCCTAGGAAATGTGGTCTGGGTCGAGATGCCATTTTCTTATGTCAGTCTTACAGATGTTTATATTTTTGTTCCAAAAATGCTCAAAGTACACTGTAAGAACTATGTTTGATCAACAGTATTTTGAAGGTTGGCTACCTTCAACACACCACAAAGTGTCTGCCACTAATTACTGGTTCCCCCAAAACTGGCTTCTCTCAGCATGTCTCTCTGATCTGTGCCCTCTGCAGTCTGCCCCTGTGTGCTCTCCAAACTCATGCTTACCATGAGGAGAGGAGGACTTTATCTCACTGGAACTTGAGTGAGAAGAGTAATTCCCAGATTGGGTGTCTGAGCAGAAGGGGATTCCCTATCGAAGAGAAACACAATACCATGATACTGCCTAAGTGACCCTTTCAAATGTTCTTAAGTCAGGAGTTTACTGTGTGCAGTTTCCTACTGACTTTATGGGAATTGAAATCATAATTTTAAATGTATGAAGTACATTAAAGTAGATAATTTACATGTGTCATAATTAATCTGTAAAAGTGTCTGACTAAACTAGGAGTGGGGCAGATAAGAAAAAAAAAAGTCAGGTGTTTCAAAATCAAAAAGGATTCTGCCCATAAAAGGATGAATTAGATTTCATCAAATAAAATCAAGAGTCCAAAAGCTATAAAACTATATATAGAAATATTGAAATACATTATTTCTCAAAAAAAAAGACCACAAAACTCTAAGTTGGGACAAAAAGTCAATTAATAAATGAAAGAATTGTCCCAATTTAATTACAATGCAGAATATCATCCAATGATACTGAAGTAGGTGTTTGAGCCTACTGGTAATAAGTTTGTTAATTAAAGAAATGTTTAATCTAGTATACTCAAGACCCTGTGCCTTCTGGTAGATGCTATGAGGAGTAAAAAAGAAAAAGAAACTATATAGCTGTATATTCCTCTGTGTGTCCACAAAATTCTGGTTTTTCTTATTACACAACTTAATATAGGGCTAGCCTTCTACCTAAGGGGTTCTCAATCTGTTTGCCCCTGAAATCACCTTGAAAGCTCTGCAAAATATATATACCAATACCCAGGTCACAGTCTAGCCAAATGAAAACAGATTTCCTGAGATGGAGCCCAGCCATTCAGAGGATTCTTCTGTACAGCCATGTCAGGAACTACTGCACTAACTGGACCATGAGCTCCTTGAGGGAAAAGATTGTCTTGTTCATCCCTAAGTTCATCACAGTGGCTGATACATAGATACTCATGTTTTCAGTAAATGGGTGGATGGCACAGATGAAAAGCTAGTGTTTCCTGCCCTCAAGGTACTTATTACCAAGTAAGAAAAATACAACTTGTACACAGATAATTGAGTAGATACAAGCCACTAAATGTTGCATGACTGCCACTGTATTTCACAACAGAGATTCTGATCTGAAAGAAAGCCTAGTTAAATGCATATAATGGGGCACTTTCATTTATAAGCCAAACAGGAAAGGCTTCAATTACACTGCTGATAAACACCTAAGTTTTGTTGTTTTTTTTTTACAATTTATTTTATTTTAGTATCATTAACCTACAATTACATGAGCAATATTGTGATGATTAAACCACCCCCTTCATCAGGTCCCCCCCACCAACCCCATTACACTCACTGTCCATCAGTGTAGTGAGATGAGAATCACTACTTGTCTTCTCTGAGCTGTACAGTCCTCCCCGTGCCCCCCCACCCTATGTCTCCTAATCGTAATGCCCCTTTTACCCTCATCCCTCCCTTCTCACCCATCTTCCCCAGTCCCTTTCCCTTTGGTAACTATTAGTCCGTTCTTGGGTTCTGTGAGTCTGCTGCTGTTTTGTTCCTTCAGCTTTTTTTTTTTCTTTGTTCTTATACTCCACATAAAGAAGGAAGGAGTCATCATACAGATTGTATCACTTACAAGGAATCAAAATGAAAACACTATTAACAGTGAGGGAGAAGACTAAACCTTGGAAGTGAATTTCAGGGCTCCCTTAAGCCTTGTCCCAATGTCACCTTCTCTACGGCAGACTGTTCAGTCCGACTTGGTTTGGTTTAGTTTTATGGTGACTTTCCTCCCCTGTTAGGATTACTTCCAGGCCACCTGGCTACTTTGCTCCCGTGTTCTACAAGCAGTGCTTTCACCCAGCTAGATAACCCCGTGTTTGGATATGAGTCCTTCCAGGGCACTCAGCCAGCATCATGCCGACCCAACTCCACCACACCTTAGTGGGTGTCACTTAGCATCTAAACTGAGTCCAGATCTTTTGATACCAAACACTACTCACAAGGGACTGTGCAAATTAAACGATTCATCTTAAACAGTAGGAACATTTCTAATTAATATGCTTTCCAATGTAAATTAAATTAATAAACACTGGAAACAAATGACATTGGGACAAAAGTCCTTCTCTTCAGGTCAGCTTTTTATGTTTGATGTGGAAAGAGAAAATTCTTGCCACTTTCTTGGGGAGGAATTTATCAGAGCAATTTGAACTATTTTGTAGCATAAAATTGCATAACATGTCTACTCAAAAACATCTCTAATACATTAGAAAACAGAAAGTGATATTCAACCAAATGCATGAGGCAAATTAAATTCAGGTACAGACAACTCCTCTGAGTAGTGACTCTACAGCATCTCACTACGCTGATGGACAGTGACTGTAATGGGGTTGGTGGGGAGGACCTGATGAAGGGGGTAGTTTAATCACCATAATAGTGCACATGTAATTGTAGGTTAATGACACCAAAATAAATTGTAAAAATAAAAATTAATTAATTAATTAATTAATTAATTAAATTCAGGTACAGAAATGGAAAAACTGCTTTAAAGTTTTTAAAGACCTTAAAGGGCTATTATCCTTTAAAGACCTTAAAGGGCTATTATCTCCGAAGATGGAAAGGTTATGCTTTCCATGTTTTTCAACTTTCGGCAAGTGGTGTGTCAAGTTTCTCATGTCCTTTCTTTCTCGGGAGTGACACCAATATGGAGACTGTTTTAACTCCATTTGGACTCCTGAGTAGCAAGAACCAAGAAACCACAACCTTTGATCCACCATCAGTGACAACATGCCTGCAGCGGGGCCGGCAACCAACCCACATCACGTCTCTGTCGTCACAGGGGCCAGCGCTTTGCTCGGGCACTCGCAGAACTTGGGGCGAGAAAACAACACTACTCATCGATTCAGCCTTTCCTCCCTTCAGGAGGCTAATCTTGGCTGCTTCTCCTCCTTATTTGCTGATTCCACACTTTTTTCTCCTTTCTCAGGTGTTTGATTAATTTTCTGTCCATTCGCTTCTTACGGCCTCCAAAAATGGGTCTCCAGCCAGCCCATCTTCTCTCTCTTCTTAGATTCCGATCAAAGTCTCTAAGTGCCTCCTGTTGATCTTCACTTGACTATCGAAGTATCCAAA
The DNA here is from genome assembly GCA_029783875.1 of Phataginus tricuspis. Classification (NCBI taxonomy): domain Eukaryota; kingdom Metazoa; phylum Chordata; class Mammalia; order Pholidota; family Manidae; genus Phataginus; species Phataginus tricuspis. Next base: position 6,512,057 of record JAQQAC010002594.1, on the reverse strand, counting down.
ACAAAACTTGGTATCATCTTATTCACAAAATCTCCTCCTCGTCCCTCTTTTTCCACCTTATCCATGATCACATCACCCGTCAAATGATCCATGCTAATGGGTTGCCAAGTGTTCAGGATTCCACCTTAAAACTCTATGGCAGGACTGAATGCTGCTCTCTGTTCCCTCTTCAGTCTCTTCCTCAGCTTCTCAGGAGCTCCAGTCTAGGCTAACACAATAGTTTCCTAACTCATCTTCCTACTAAGTGTCTTTTCCCTACTTCGAGACCATCCTTCTGGGTTTATCCTCTTAAAGAACAACATACCCCATTTCATCACAGCCCTGCTTATAAACTTTTGTTGATTCTCCCTCATCTACAGGACAAAGTCCAAGCTTAATCAGAAAGGCCATACAAGGCCCTTCCCATATGACCCCAACCTGCTTGTCTAGCTTCATTCTCTGGTATACCTCTCTACACTTTCAAATAAATTTCTCTTTATCTCCCATAATGACCAAGCCTTTCCTATTTTTTATATACATTATGCCATCTGCATGAAATGTCTAATTTTCCCCAGTCTACCACTTCCTCTAGAAAAACTTCATTAAAAAACTTTTTTCATTAAAAAAAATAGATTAAATGTCACCTGACTAGGAAGGCTTCCTTTTCTGAGGGCCTAAAGCACTCCACATTTGACTACGCCAGGCACATAATTCCTAGAGCGTAGGAAGCACCCTACTAGAAGTAAGCTCTTTGCAAAAGATACACACTATATCTAACTGATTCACCATTGTATCCCCAGCATCTAACATTTTGCCTAGCAATAATCACTATTCAGCTCATACTTTTTTCCCAAGCTATTTTTTTTATTTTGCTATTATTAATATACAATTACATGAGCAACATTATGGCCCTAGACTCCCCCTATTATCAAGTCCCCACCACACACCCCCATTGCAGTCACTGTCCATCAGTGCAGAAGGATGCTATAGGATCACTACTCGTCTTCTCTGTGTTATACTGCCTTCCCCGTATCTCCCTACTCCATCCCCACCCCTGCTACATTATGTCTGCTAATTGTAATAGCCCTTTTTCCCCCTTATCCCTGCCTTCCCGCCCATCTTCCCCAGTCCCTTTCCCTTTGGTAACTGTTAGTTCATTGTTGGGTTCTGTGAATCTGCTGCTGTTTTCTTCCTTCAGTTTTTTTCTTTGTTTTTGTACTCCATATATGAATGAAATCATTTGGTACTTGTCTTTCTCCGCCTGTCAGCTCATATATTTTTAATGAATGAATCTCTTGCCCTCAGGCTTTAGAGCACTGAGACAAAAACAGGGTGGAGACAGGATATTGGGGGGGAGGGAAAGAGACAAAACCTAAGTGGGTCATTAAAGCAAAAAATCTGCACAGAGGGAAAAACTGGGTTTGAAGTCATTCAAAGAGACACCTAGAAGGCCAGATAAGAGGTCGGTTTCAAAGACTCAGGTGTGGATAGAAAGTTACAGGTGCTTCTCCAGTGGGAACGCCCAGGCAGGCGGCGCTCTCTGAGATCACGTGGTTCACTCACAAGTATGCCTTGTGTTGCAATTTATCTGCTCACACGCCTGAAACACCTACCAGATTATGTGGCAGCCACCCTATATTCATCTTTGTATCTGAGCACTTGGTACCATGCCCACCACTTAGCCGTGGTTTTACTATAAACTTGCTGCATTTTAAAACCATAGGTGTAACTCATAATTGAGCAGGGTCTGAGTTTCGCTGTTTAGAACCATTAATGAAGGCAGGCGTGGAGATGCAGAATCCAGCAGTATCCCTGTGTTGGGTGAGATAATGGAAGTCCAAATCATACGTGATACCTGAGAAGTTTGCTTTTCTCAGCTTTATTTTTAGGGCAGTGACCCCGAACTCCGTGACCCAGGCCTATTTCTACCTCAGTCCCAGTAGAGTTTCTCCTTTAGAAGAGCTGATTAACAGCTTAGGCTAAATAAAGCTCCTAATAAAGAATCCTTGCCATGACTTAGTCAAGGTCTTCTCTGACGGGCTGACATTGACACTCATAATCTCCACTGGCATTTATAATCTTAAAGAACATGGTCCTGCCTGGTTAGACTCAGAATGTAGTCAGCCCCATTTTTAAAAGAGCAACACAAAATTATTGGCCTATTAACTTCTGCTTATTCCACTTTTATACAATGCAAACATGAGCTTCTCAGATAAATATTTCACATGAGGACTCTTAGGGAGTGGCCACAAATTCTGTACCCATCCTCCCATCAAGAGGTGGAGCCCATGTGCCCAACCCCTCAATCTGGATGACTCTTTTGACTAATATGGTACAGAGAGGGCAATACTATGTGATTTCAATTTACTATGTGATATGGATCAACCTGAGCCACCATAGAAGAAGAAATATGACTGCCCTGAGACTGCCGTGCTGGAGGGGGACGGACAGACGCTCCAGCAGCAATCTCAGCGGGGCTGGTTCCTCAGCCATCTCAGCCCAGGAGAGACATGTAATGAAGAAGCTGTCTTGGAAACAGATCTCTAACCGCAGTCATTCAAGCCATCCCTGTCCACTTGAGCCCCCCTGAGATCCTAGAGCCATCTCAGTGCTCATCCCAAATTTTTTTACCACACCTCATTTTACAGCCCAGACTGTACTAGCAAGTATTTGGCGTCCATAGAAAAAAGAGAGTCCAAGTCCAGACACAGTAAGAGAGCAGGGAAACTGAACTTAAGACCCATGGGATTTCAAGTGTACATGTAGGTTTGTAAATGAGTGAGCATGTAGAAATGGGCGAGAGAATTTTTCACTTGTTGGACCTAGGAGTTGGGGAATGGGGGGGGAGGAGTGTGGGGAAAATTACTCATTGCTCACTTTTTTCTTTATTTCTCTTTATGCTATTTCACTTACACCCAACTCACATTACTTGTGCAATTTTTGAAGAGAAATTAAAGAGGAAAAGTTGTTTTTATTTTTTTAAAGCCTTAGAACATGCTAACTTACTTTTCCTCCTCTTTCCTCACCGTGTCTGTTGGTTTACACCAGAATCCTACATATTACAGCACGTAAGTTAGAATTAGAAATGTTAGCAGAGAAGACGGGAGATCACGGGTACACAGGAGCTGTTTTATATAAATGAAGTGTGATCCATTATACACAAGTTCCGTCACTGACAGCTCCTCTGACATATAAAGTTTTGGTCCATAGATAATAAGTAGAAATTTAGAAGACCTCTGAGTACTTATTTTAATTTTCTACCGTTCTTGGCAGTTATACAGAAAATCCTAACATTTATAGTTTGTTAACAACTTGTAGACAAATACCCAGTTAATAGAAATCTCATTAAGACTATCAGAAATTGAAAGAAACCAATCTCAACTTTATAACCCAAGTATAACTCACCTTTCAAAGAAAACCAAAATGAGAATTATTCTGCGGAAGCACTGGGCTCACTACACAGCATTCCTACCACGTAACAGTCAGAAAGAGTTTGTTTAAGGTCAATGATCTCTAAACACAAATTCACATTTCTGGCAGCTGTCTTCTAAGGTTTAATTGGTTTATATCTAACAACTCTAAATAGCATGTCAATCACTTTTATTAGTATGGGAACATTTCACAAGTAATTATCCCCAGAAAGCTCACTAGGAATTTCTCAAACTCAGACATTTCACAGATGGATTTCTGAAGTTTTTCTATGGGTAATTCTGCTTTGAAAATTTTCAGAGCCATAGTCTGCAGTGTAGAACTTTGGAATCTGGTTTGTTGATTTGCCCTTATCCTGGAGCAGAGCTAGAATTGTTTTCTGAGAAAAATCTTTACACTGTCTACAGAGATCTCCAGGCCTTCTCCATGCAGAGGTAAGCCAATGCCCACTCAAGACAAGTCTAGCTTAGGCACTTTCATATTTGCTTTATTCTCTCTGCCCAGGTGATTTTTAAAATGTATGCTTTTTGAAGTATATGAATTTTAAAAATGCACATACTTCAATCAGTAACACCAAATAATTACTCCAAGGCATTTGTCAAATAATAAAATACCTGTCACTGACCAATCTTTATCAAAGTCAAAGTGCAAAAACTAACACTTACGAAGGACTACTTAAAGGGTAGAGAGTTACCCAGGTATCTAATCTGATAAATAAGTTAGATATTTATCCCTGGATCAATCCAGACAGTAAAAAGCTTATTTCATTATTTAGCTATGCAAAAATTTGATTTTAAGAATGTTGTTGATGCTATTACCTGTTCCATGATTCTGTGTCATACTCTCAGGCATCCAAAATTCTGTTTTGAGGAGAAATTTTCCTCAAATGTCATAACCAGAAAAACATTAGCTTCTTTAGTTTGATCTGCATGTATTACTAGTAGAAGTAGTAGTAATTATAGTAGTAGTATACAGGCAATATTTCTCTTTACATAGTAATAATGTTCTTTTGGCTTTCACTGATCAGAAGCCTGGAACCGAATTATGTATTTCTCTTTTAAAAGCTGTGTGGAGGAGATTCAAGATGGCAGCGTGAGAGGTGAGATGGAGAGCTCCTCCCAAAACCACAAATAGTACAAAAATATAGTTAATTAATACAACTAACCCTAAAACAGCAACAAGAAAGAAGACTGAACCAGACTGCATACAGACCTCAGGAACAGAGCAGACCTCACAAAACAGGGTAACGTAGGAAAGCCTTAATCTGGCAGGACCCAGGCCCTTCCCCCACTATAGTTCACCAGTGGGAGAAAGAGAAATGGAGCAGGGAGGGGGTGGAAGCTTGGGACTGCTAAACACCTAGGCCTGGAGATAGCTTGTGAGCAGAAACCTATACTGTGTGGTGCTCTGGACGTTGGGAAGCTAGGACAGGCGGAGTGCTTGAGAGACTGACATCCCAGCCATTTGTGGAGGAGGGGACCCACATCTGGGCGCTCTGTGTCAGAGGAAAGACAGGCGGTCTGAGAGGCTTCCTAGCTGCGAGAGGGCTGCTGAAGGGGCGTGGTTTGCACAGAGCTTGCAGCACCAGAGAAGGGAGAGCTGGACAAGGTTGTCTGGGCGCACTCTGCCCAGCTGGTTGGGAACTTTGAGGATCTTCAGGTGCTCCATCTGCCTGGCTGCCTACTCAGCTCTGAACCCCCCCCACACTGTGACATGGAGCCTGCTGCACCTTCCTCCAAGCCTGCTGACACCGGTTCGCAAACTGGTAGTCACTGTGCTGGTGTCAGGCCAGCCAGAGGGAGGCCCCGCCTACAACAGCTAGAGACGCAAAGCACAGAGGCTTACACATGTGTGCTTGGCCCAATGGCTCTGATGCTGGAGATAGACACCACAGAAGGGAATCAGGAAACAGATATTTCCTCCCCCAGGCACCAGCTCCACTCCTCTATGACCGCCAACTTCACTCTAGGGGCTGAGCAGTTCCAGAGACTGGAGCTTCTGCACACTAGTGGGCACCACACAGAAATATGGAACGTCAAAAGAACATGGTTCAGACCAAAATCTCACAAACCCCAGAAAAAGGGCCAATGAAACTGAACTTACCAATCTTCCTGAAAGAGAGTATAAAATAAAAGTTATAAACATGCTTATGGAGGTACAGAAATATATTCAAGAAATCAGGAATGAATTTAAGTCAGACATTCAATCATTAAGAAATTTCATATCTGAAATGAAACATACAATAGAGGGATTTAAAAGAAGATTAGATGTAGTAGAAGAGACAGTAAATGGAATAGAAGCTAGAGAAGAGGAATACAAAGAAGCTGAGGCACACAGAGAAAAAAGAATCTCTAAGAATGAAAGAATATTGAAAGAACTGTGTGACCAATCCAAACAGAACAATATTTTTATTATAGGGGTACAAGAAGAAGAAGAAGAGAGAAAAATGGATAGAAAGTGTCATTGAGGAGGTAACTGCTGAAAAACTCCCCAATCTGGGGAAGGAGATAGTCTCTCAAGCCATGGAGGTGCACAGATCACCCAAAACAAGGGACCCAAGGAAGACAACATCCAGACATATAATAATTAAAATGGCAAAGATGAAGGATAAAGACAGACTTTTAAAAGCAGCTAGAGAGAAAAAAAAATTTACATACAAAGGAAAACCCATCAGGCTATCATCAGACTTCTCAACAGAAACCTTACAGTCCAGAGGGAGTGGCAGATATATTTAATGCAATGAAGCAGAAGGGCCTTGAACCAAGATTACTCTACCTGGCGAAGTTGTCATTTAAATTTGACAGAGGGATTAAACAATTTTCAGATAAGCAAAAGCTAAGAGAATTTACCTCCCAAAAACCCCTCTACAGTGCATTTTGGAGGGACTCCTATAGATGGAAGTTTTCCTAAGGCTAAATAGATGTCACACACGGGATAGACAAAGAGTGAAGAATATGATTCATAACATACAAAGAATGGAGGGGGAAGAAAAAGGAGGAAAAAAAAGAACCTTTAGGTTGTGTTTGTAAGAGCATATGAAGTGAGTTAAATTAGATGGTTAGATAGTAAGGGAATTACCCTTGAACCTTTGGTAACCACGAATCTAAACCCTGCAGTGGCAATAAGTACATACCTATCAATAATCACTCTAAATGTAAATGGTCTGAATGCCCAAATCAAAAGACATAGAGTCACTGAATAGAGAACTTAAGTATTTTTCCACAGGTTGCAGACAATGATGGAAAATAAGAAGCCATTAAAATTATACTTTTGAAGAATGTATACTTTTAATGATACAATGTTTAAAAACAAGTGGAATCTGTATTATGATTCCACTTTGCTGAAAGTATTAATTTGTGTGTTTATATATATTTTTAAATATGCGTGTATCTGGAAGAAAATATACCAAAATATGTACCATGTACATCTCTGGTTATTGTAATTAATAGTAATTTTTATTTTCCTCTTTTCCGTTTCTGTATTTTTCTAATATTCTACAAGGAACATACAATGCTTTTTAAGTGGGGGGTGATTTGTTTAAAAATAACTTAGTGAAACCTCACAACAATATACATGTATATTATTCTCACAGAAATATACAGCAGACTTCTGTACAGGGTAGAGCTGCCTTAGACTCCAGCCAACAGTATTTTCTTAATGAATTATCTGAAAAACTTTATTGTAAAATTTCACTTTTATGCTATGTACCCTAAGGACTTCAGGTTTGAATTGTGTAAACTTGTCCAAGTCCTATAGAACCTCTTGTCTTAATTTTTTCCTTTCAAAGTGACACAATTGTGTTGTCTAATTTCTAAAGTACTTATATGATGTCATATCCTGCTCACTGAAATAATTAAAATTTTTCATTAACACCCCATATTATAATATTCTATGTATATCTGGATTCCAAAGTTTAGTAAGAATTTTTAATCGGGGGGAAAAACAATCAAGTGTCTGGGGAAAGAGCCCACTATATATCAAACTACTAAAATCATTCATGTTAGCCAACTATTTATGCCTTACCCTGGATTAACCTCTGGAGTGATGTGATAACACATCACAACTGCATTCTATTTAAGCCTTTCAAATCACTTAAATGTAGATTATCTCATTTCAATCTCATAATAACCCTGTTGATTATTAAGGCAAAGATTATTGTCCCTATTTTATAGATGGGAAAAATGATACATGTGCTAATTAAATTTCTGGAATCCAAAGTAAGGGAGTGACTTAAACAATCAAGTTTAAGCATAAGAATACATATAACAGTATTTATTAAGCAGCTGTCATGATTTAGTTTTTCTGCATTTCCGTTGAAGCTGAAAGGCAGCCTAAATCTTAGCTAAGAGCTTAAAGAGCGATTTGCTGCCTGTAAAGGTTAGCTTACCATCTAACAATGGATAATAGGAAGGCCTGCTTTTCTTCATCAAAAAAATGAGGTTGAACCACTTGATCAGAGGTCATGACCCGGCAGGGTAATGAACAGATTCAGGACAAATTTCATTTGACCTGCAGAATCTTGGCTCACAGAAAATTTTGCATTAAAAAAAAATCAGAGATTTCCAGCTTCTCTTGAAATCAGAAAAATTGGCTACGCTTGACCCACATGTGAGTGGTAGCAGCCAAATGAAGCCGAGTCGTGGCTTACCAGGGCATGGACATCTCAGTTGCCCACGGTCCATGCGGTTCCCTGGTACATTCGCCTAAGCTGCTCCGTTTAGTTGCATTACTGCTTGAGTCCTGCAGAGATCTGACTTGGTGACCTCTGTTTAATAGCACCCATTTCAGCTCATCCGTTCATTCACTCACTCATTTTATTCAACAAGCATATTTTCAACAAAGCTTACACATGCATATTACACAAGGCACTCAAGAGAAAAGGGTGACTAAAGCAGGGTCCAGGAGCTCAGACGTCTCCTCGTCTGATGGGGGCGTAGACACAGAAATGGGTTACCACTGCTCGGGCGCTCGGCACTCAGTCTGTGGGCCTCTTCTCCTGTTCTTCATGCATGGCCTGGGTACTCTCACTCAGTCTCATGTCTTTCAATACCATCTACGTGTTGATGTGTATCTCTGGTCTGGGTTTCTCCTCTGAATTCTAGTCTCCTCTAGCCAAATGCCTAATTAATAACATCATGTGGAAATCTAATAGCCATTCAAACTCCGTATGTCCAAAAACAGATCATGCTCTTTGCCTGTAAAGCCTCAGCCTTTCCCATCTCAAAGAATGGCAATCCCGTCCTTCTATCTGCCGGCCCCAAAACCTTGAAATTATCTTCATGTCTTCCCTTTCTCGTCCATTCCATCAGCAAATCGTGTCAGCACAGGGAAGGAGGCAAGTCTTCAAGAAGTGACACTTGACAATGAATAGGACTTACCTGGATGAAAAAAGGAAGCAAAGTACGTTCCAGACAGAGAGGACCTCATGAGCATCATGGAAGTGATAAATAACAAGATATCTCAGAAAAACACCGAGTGATTTAGTGTAGCTGAAGGGTACCTTATGGGAGGAGAAAGGCTGAAGACGGTTGTAGAGAGAGGTAGGTAGGGTTTGGAGCATGGAAGGCCTGTTCCATGTATCCTGTTACCACACAAAGCTTTGTCATCAAAGGGTTTTAGGCAGGTAGGACATTGTTACATAAAGCCAGGTGAAAGGTGATTAGGACGCCCCAATAATTTGGATTTGAATTCAGTAGAATTGAAGATTGGTCAAATACAGGAGAGGGAAGGAGTAAGGAAGATGACGTGCATAGCATGACCCCTGAGGGCAGAATACAGGAGAAACAAGTTGGGAAAAGTAGGTATTTCAGTGTCTGAAATGTTGAGTTTGACAGCTCATAGGGCATCCATGGAAATGATGTACTGAGTTATCCGTGACTGAAGTTTGGGAGGTATAGGCTGGAGATGTAAGTTTGACAACCATCAGCAAATAAATGGGAATTAGAACTATGACAACCACCTACTAACTGTGTCTCCTTAGCCAAGTCACTTAACCTCTCTATGCCTCAGTTTCCTAATATTTAAAATGGAGATTATCATACCTACTTCATATAGTTCTTTTGAAGGTTACTGAAAATTGTTACACTTACTTAGCACTTGATATATGTCAGTTGTTTTAAATCTTAATTAATTGCCAAGATCTCCTTGGAAGACCCCATAGAAAAGTGATTATTAAACTTTGAGAGACAAGAATGCTGTTGATAATCTGCCACAAGCTATGGACTTTCTCACTAGAAAATTACACATAAGCAAACACCCAAAATTCTGCATACAATTTCAGGAGGTCTGTGGACCCTTAAAGAACCCATGAACATACTAAGAGAAAGCCAAGAAGAGATGATAAGACACAAAGAGAACACTGAATGGTTTCACGAAGCAAGCTGTAATAAATTCCCTCAAACTTGGCAAGTGCTTCCAATAAAATAAAGAGTTAAATAGCATTGCATCAGTCAAATGGTGGGAGACAAAAGTAGAGTTTAGTAAGCCGAGGTGAAAAGCAGGTGAAAAGGAGACAATTCAAAAAAGGAAAGAAAAAGATGGGATGCAAGTTCAGGGGCATTTCAGGTCCAAAAAATGGGGGCTGATTTTTTTGTTAGTTATGTCTCTTGCGCTTTATGGTCAAGGGAATTTTTTTTTAATTGTTTTGGCGGATATTTTGTTCATCTGTTTTTTAAGGATAAGAAAGATTTTGAGTTTGTGCACTTAGGATCAGAGCCAATAGAAAGATTAAGGTGGAGACTGCAGAACAAACTGGGGATGACTGATGAAGCAACATTCTGGCAGTGGGGAGGCGGAGGGAGGAACAGGAGCCCCAGGACGGGCTGGCTCTGAGCAGTAAGAGGAGTACAGGGTCCCCTGAGTACGAGGGAAGGAGGTAGGGAATTGCTTGTGCTTTAGTACGTGTGGCGGAGGGCTGACACTTGACAGATGACCACAGCTTTCTCAGTTAGGGACTGAGAGCACTGGGAGTTCAATGATGAGGAGAATGATGGTGATTTGGAATAGAGGCCAAAGGGGATGAACAAACCTATCCAAACAAGTAAAATCTATTGCTCTGTGATAAGCTATGAAAATTCATTTCTCATAAGCCTTTAAAATTTTAGTAATCATTACGAGAACAAACCTGAGAAGTGGTTTGGCACTAGGCTTCCTGTTTCACTAGCAACAGTATTTAAATGACATCATTACAATTATATATTTTCCAATAATATGCTAGATTTACAAAATTGCAAAAGCTACAGTAGATATTATGGGTGTATATGTTATATTCATATGACAGATAGATAGGTATTATGTGATATTAAGTACCAAAATTTTATTAGATGTTTTGAGTTGCTTAAGGTATGTTTATTTAACCAGCTGATAGGTTTCAAGCATTGCTTTGGTTTGTTCTTCTCTTTCTCACATAACTATAAGGAAAATCAGTTTATTGGAGCAATTTCTTCAAGGATCTATTAGAAGAAATAGAATGAATTTCATTCCCCATTGCTACTACTACCAAATTTGATGTTATCTAAAACAAAATCAAGCCTGGAGTATGCTCACATAATGAATTACCAAAGTTTCCTAGTAGCATTCTTGATTTCTCGGGACCCAAGCTGTGCACCACTTTATAACGAATCATCATCCCAGGCAAATGTTCTTGTTGGGAGGTAAGCTTTTCCCACTAGATTTAATACTTAGAACAGAAGTTATCTCAATCACCATTATACTTTATAGATTTAAAGAGCACTTGTTGAAAGTAGACTCAGAAACAGAGAATGGACTGCTTGTTACCATAGGGAAGGAGAATGGGGGCTTGAATGAAATAGGTGAAGGGGATAAAGAGGTACAAACTTCAAATTATAAAATAAATTAGTCATAGGAATGGAAGTGCAGCATAGGGAATATAGTCAATAACATTGCAATTTCTTTGTATGGTGACATGATAACACAGTTATCAAGGTGAGCATTTAGTAATGAATATAATTGTCAAATCACTATGTCATACACCTGAAACCAATATAACACTGTCCATCAATTGTATATCAAGAAAAAAATTAAAAACAAAAATAAATTAAAATGGATGACGATCTCTGCTTCAAAAAAAAGAGCCCCTGTTATAGTTTCTTCTGAGTTATTTTTCTTCTGGATTATGTGGAAAATGTGTTGCATATTTTCACTTATTATTTGTGCAAGTGTTTTAAATATTTCTCATGTTGAAATTGGTATAGTTTACAGTTCTATGGATAAAGGGGAGGAAAAGATGGAAGGACAATATAGTTTACACTATTTAAAGATTTATAACTTCAAAAATCAGGAATTGAATCTGAAGGTATTCAGATTTTTTATGACTTACGAGTTTATATAGCAGTTCCAAAATATGCCATGTTGGGCTAGAAAATATAATATTGTTAATCTGAAAAGGAAAACTATAAATATCACATTTAACAAACTTTTCTGAACAGAGGTAAACCAAGTAGTATACAGAGAATTTTACCTTTAATATATTTTGTACATAGTGCCCCCAAGTGGTACTATCAGTTTTAGAAATATTTCTAAACGCAGTAATTCAGTTATTCTAGGAGTTGGACACTAGGTGGCAGTAGATTTCCTTTTAAAGGGAATGAGAACTTAGATGAAGTTGGAAATTAACTCACATTCAAGAACAATTATTCATCCTCTTTTTTTTTTAATTGGGACATCTATAGCCTAGTTCAAAAGTAAAGAAAACATACTACAGGGGTTTTTTAACAATATTCTTTGCAACATACGTTAGTCGCATTTTTTAAATGACCTACTTTTCATTCTTTTAATCATTTAGTTCTTAAATTGAAGCAAAATATTAAAGTAACTACTTGCTTTCTTTGTTAGTATGCCCAGCCTGGACTACAGAATCTCACCAATTTTCTCTCTGCTTCTGTGTAAGCCCCAAGATCAGCACCAAAAAATAATAATAGCAACACCTGTATGGACTCTTCATTATAGTTACTAATTAACAAAACATTATTAAGTCAAAACAAAGAGGATGAAAAATGCAACCACTTGTTAGCATAGATTGAGTCATACACTGTCTTGAGAAGGAAAGAAAGAAATACTGGGGAAAGGGACCTTGTGACTATCATTCCATTTCCCTTTTATCCTCCTTCTGAAGCTAAGGTTTCCTCCTAATTTCTCCCACCAATCAGAAAGAAATATAATACCACCTTGAAACACCAACAAGACGCATGGTTTTGGAGGTTTCTCTAGTTGCAAACCATAAATACTATAAAACTCAGGAATCCAGTGGAGCCATGGCTTTTTATGTAGAAATTCGTATCCCTCTTAATATAAATAAAATCGGACCTTCCCAAGTTGTCAAAGGATTGCCACACAAAAAAGGATGGAAGGTGCCTGGAGCCCTATCTCTAGTTGACAGATTAATTTCTCCTTTGGGATCTCACTTCTGACACCTGACACTACTAGTTTGGTTTAAGATGAGGAGAAAAGGAATGCCCTTTCACTTTCAACATACTGGACCAAGTTTGGACACAGACCGTTCCTTTAATACCAACAAGTAAAACCACAACAGAGTAGCACATTTCAACAACACTTGACTAAATGAAAAGGAATAACTAGAGGGAACTTGATTTGAAATAGAGAATAATACTACCGCCATCAGGTTGGATATGTGAAAAGATTTAACTAATCCCTTGGTTTTTGAGCAGTCATCAGGAGAAAATTAAACCATGTTCCATCCTACCCTTATTCTGATCCCCTATAAGACTAGACCTTGGTAATCTCAAATCCTCATGGAATCTTTTCTTTTTTAGTATTAAGGTATCATTGATATACACTCTTATGAAGGTTTCACATGAAAAACAATGTGGTTACTACATTCACCCATATTATCGAGTCCCCCCTCATACTCCATTGCAGTCACTGTCCATCAGTGTAGTAAGATGACAGAGTCCCTACCTGTCTTCTCTGTGCTACACTGTCTTCCCCGTGACCCACCCTCACACCATGTGTACTAATCATAATACCCCTCAATCCCCTTCTCCCTCCCTCCCTTCCCCTTGGAGATAGCACTGTGGGGACAAGGAACAGATCTCTTGTATTTTGAAACTAAAAAAGTCAAAGGGATCCTCACTAATACTACCCCCTAAGAAAGTAGGTCTTTGTTTGGTGATTAAGCTAAGTTGCCCAAAAGGAGGCTACAATGTTATGTGACAACACAGACTGAAAACTGTCCTCCTCTGGAGTTCCCAGACTGGGTAAGACCAAGGTTCTTAGGCAAGGCAAAGCATGCCTTGATAATTTATTAATATTGAATTTCCTATTGGAGGGGTGAATTTCCTATAAGCAATGGAGGGGTAAATCAGGTGGAAAATAGGGAAATACAGAATTTTTAGAAATATCAGTAGAGCAAAGTCATCCTTTACATAAATGATAAAGCTTGCAAACTATGATGTGCCCTCCTTCAAGCCTGGATGAATCAGGTTCTGGGATCCAAGTGATGGGCCCCTTCACAGAACCCGCCATCCACAAGCACAGGCCAGTGTCCTCTAATGTATGCAGACTGAGAGATAATGACCCCGAAGAGAAGGGGAATCACTTCCTCCAACCAATGTCAGTCCAGTTCCACTCTGAAAATCTCTTCTCAGAGTGACTAATATGAGGGATTGCCACCTCTCTGACAGGAGATCATGTCCATGCACAGGGGTGTGGCCTTCTAGCCTCCTCAAAACCTCACAATAAAACTGACTAACTACCTTTATTCACACAGAAGAAATATAAAAACAGCATACAAGATTGTGTTTTGTTATATTGCAAAATCACATTGACACTGTGTGACGTTGCATGACTATAAAATGTTTTCCTTTCCAGATGACTGCTTCTTTACTTAATCTTTAGCTCATCTTACAGGGATGTCAGCAGAACACCTGGGGAAAGAGGAAACAAAGCTCCCCTTCTCCACTCCAGCACTGTTAACACACGTAGTTTTCAGGTTTGTGAATTTCTGAATGCGTGTTCTCAATACCATCTCACAAAGTGGCTCTTTTTTCAGATCTTGGAATCAATACTTGAATTTAATGCACAAACATAGGCAAGTATCCTGGAAATACAAAAGACCCCAGACGACATCCTAAAACCCTGGAAGCTGCATAACCACACACTTTGAGCTCCCCAGACAAATCAGGGCCTTCCCGGAGAGGCCTCCCACACTGCTAGAGTTTGGTTGACGCTTCCTTTGGGTACTTGGAACACTGCACTCCACAGATTGTCCTCTTCTCCTCAGGATACAGGTTCTATACCCTTTTGTATTCTTGGGAATGGTTTATTATTACTTCTATGAGCTCTGGCTTATTCATTATAACAATTACTTTGTTCACTTATACAAAATGTCAAATGTTATCTATCTGCTTAATCAGTATTTCAGGAAATAAAAAGTCATTGCCTGTGTAAGAAACCGACCTGATGAAATACCTTGGAGGCACTCCTCAGTGCTTATTAAGATAATAGACCCTGTCACATGGTACAATTATTTTCCAGAAAACAGCTGACATGCACACACTATGCTTGGCAAAAATCCTGTCCAGTTTCGCAAGAATGTTTATTCCAGACTGAGATCATCTTTAAAAAAAAAAGTGAAAGAGAGACAGACAGAGCGAGTTTTGGGGGAGGGAGAATGGAGGGGGGGGGAAGGAAGCAAACAAGGAGGAAGGGAGGGAGAGAGAGAAGATTTCTTAATCAATCAAGAAAAGATTTTAGATTTTAAGGTTGCCTTTCTGCATTTTTTTTTTGATGGTGGTGTCACTTTATTTTTATTTTTTATTTTGGTATCATTAATCTACAATTACATGAGCGCTATTATGGTTACTACACTCCCCCACCATCACCTTTCTGCATTTTGACCAGATACCTACATATTCCTATAATATTTTGTGAAGTGCAGAATGGACATTTTAGTACAAATAAACTTTTTTAACAGTTTAGAAAATCTGAAAAGTAGTCCAAAGAGTTAACAATACATCGTTTATTTTAAATTCAAAATACGAGGTTTTGCTATTTATTTTTAAACAAAGAATTTTATAAGTGATATACAGTATTATATTGGTTTCAGGTATACAACATAGTGATTTGACGATTATATACTTAGTAGATGGTCACAACATTGAGTGTAGTTACCATCTGTCAACATACAAAGATACTACAATATTACTGACTGTATTTCCTATGCTGTACTTTCATCCCCGTGATGAATTTATTTTATAATCGGTATTTTGTACCTCTTTCTCTCCTTCATCTATTTCACCCTTCCCCCCACCAACCTTGCCTATGGCAACCACCAGTCTGCTCTCTGTGTTTATGAATCTGTTTCATTTAAACAGAAATGTTTTAAAGCTTTAACGATTTCAAGAAAAATAATACAAAATCATGAAAATAATTACAGGTAGAAAAAATGGCCTGGGAAATGAATTATTTCATTTCTACCCGAGTGATTCATTAATTTAAAATATTCTAACCTCAAATTCACATTGAAGAATCATAGTATTAGACTTTTTTTTCAGGTTTTAGTAATTGCTCCTATTAACATAAATGACTTTAAGGAGGATTCATCAAGATGAAACTATATTCAGAAGGCTCATAGAAGGGAAAATACAGACTGAACATTCACAAATAAAGACAAGCACTACAGAAATGCAGTCACGATTTACGCAGCCCGATTTTGTAGATGCCAAAATACTTCGGCAAACCATCTGCTCGGCCTTCATCCCGGCCTGCGCACGCACCCCGAACGCACCTCTCACGCGCCCAGACAGCACTGCCTGTCGCCAGGCTTGGAAGCCGGTGCTGACGCGCGGCCCCCTTACCTGGGAAGAAGGGATCATGAATTGCCCTTTCGATCTGACTTAACTTACGTCTGCTTTCTGAATCTTACTGAAAGGCAAGGAGGATGACTTTTTTTTTTTTTCCTTTGCTTTTTATTCCGTCTGAATCTTGAGTAAAAAAAAAAAAAAAAAAAAAAAAACTTTTATTTTTACCATTAGTCTGAGGTAGGAGGTTTATTTGGGGATTGAAATCTTTTAACTGCTCATGTTTTGGCTTAATGAAAATAATTGGGATTTGTCCCCAAAATGTTATTATTAGGATACACTGTCCTTTTTTTTACCTGCATGCTGTTTTTATAAATGTTGGGTTCTAGAGAAATGTATTTCAGCAGTACTTGCTACTTCCATGAGTTTCTTGCCAACAATGAAATTATATAGTGAGCATGTCTCAGATAATCGCTTCATGATTCAATTTGTAGAAGATCATATGTAGTTTTAAGGTTAAATATAATGAAATCTTTAAATTCTCCTTCAACAAGCCATGTGCAAGAAATACAGAGAGAAGGATGAATAATTGCATAAAATCATGGGTTTCCTGAATTTCCCACTTTATAGGTTTTCCTTCCAGAAATCTTTTCAATTAAGAGGGAAGAGGTAGTATTGTCTTGAAATAAACAAACGAAATAGGTCATCGAATAAGGTTTTCTCTTTTTTAATGAGGTATAACCGGCATATAACATTATATCAGTTTCAGGTATACAACATAATTGATACTCATATGTGTTGCAAAGTGATCAACACAGTAAGTCTAGTTAACATCCGTCACCACATATAGTTGCAAATTTTTTTTCTTGTGGTAAGAAAGAACTTTTAAGATCTACTCTCTTAGAAACTTTCAAATGTTCAATAAGCTTTTCTTTTGTGAGTTTCTAACAGGATCATATTTAGCCCCAGTAACTCTCTTTTAGGGCTAAGCAAGATAAAATATCAACACCATGACATTTTCTCTTTGCCATCTCATTTTACATAGACATTTTCCCCACACAAGTAAAAAAGGAGAAAAATATCTCTCCATTAGTTATACTTTAACGCGATCAGTTATAACTATACCTTTATTGACCTTTCAGCTCTATTACAGTCAACAAGAAAAAAAGGTCTAAAAAGATGTACTTTTGATAGGATATCTTTAAATAATGTTAACTCTTTCATCTAATCATCTTTTTTTTTCCTAAATGAATGTATTTCATCAAATTTTTTTGTGAATTTTCATCTGCTTTTCTTCCCTTTGGGAAGAAAGGTTAACCCGCTTACGTTCTTTAAGAATGCATTGACAGACTAGAAAGGATCAATGTTACAGATGGAAATCACTATTACAGATTTATTCTATCAATCCAACACGTGCAGAACTTCTACTATATTCCAAGTGCTCTGTTGGGTGCTGGGAATACAAGTTGAATGTTGAATAAGATGCATGGACTCTGACCTCAAGGAGGTGATAACCTCTTAGAAAAGACAGTAACAAGCAACTAGAACACAGTGTGATCTCTGTTGTTGTGGAAATAGAGTAGTTGGAACGCCTTGGTTTCAGGTAACAGAAAACATGATTCACACTGGCCAAGCAATAAGAAAATGAGTTGGTTCACAAAACCAAAACTGAAGAAGGAAAAACGGTCCACAGAACTGACAAGTAGCACATCTCAATCCAGGGATTGAAGGGATGTGACCAAAACTGGTCTATGCTCCTCTCTTAGCTCTACCCTCCTCTGCACTGGATTTGTTCTCGAGCTCCAGTGATGGCCCCTGGCAACCCACATCTCATTTCTTACTATGGACTATTTGGGGAGATTGCCCTTTAATCATCTAGTATTAATAAGAGGGTAAGATTTGTAAACTCAATACGACCTTATTTTGTCTTTCTCTCCCTATCAGTCCTGCACTTCTGCTTTCTGTGGTCAGGTTCTGACCTTCAGGTACGTGAGCCTTTGTCTCAGGTTCTGCTCTGGAGGGACTCTGGCTGAGCTGCATGTTCTGCCAGCACATGCTGATTTCCTGCTGCCATTCTGATCCTTTGCAGCAGACTTCCAACCATGATGCTTCCTTCTACGGTGTGATCTTGGGCCCCTGGTCACAGTTGATAAAATGGGTTAGAAGCCTGATGGACGAGCTTTTCCCAAGAATTTTCCCCAGGAGTTTGGAAACGGATCGAGACAAATGTGTTCTCTCACAGTGATGAGTCATATCTGTTGAAATTTAATGGCTTTCTTCCTTCCCATGGTGTGCTGGTGCATGGCCACAAGAACTAATGGTTAAACATTCAGGAATTTTATCCATCCGGCAATTGGGAGCTGGAAATATGCCATGATGGGAGTATTTACAATACAAAAATCAGCAACTGCTGCAAATCTAACCCTTTCTTCCCCCCCTCCCCCCACAAAGAGCCAGTTTACCAGCATTCCACTACTTCCTTACCTCTGCTTTCTAAAAACATGAAAAATAGTCATACGGATCCACTTGGAGAACAAAGTATGGAACAGGCATTATAGGTTAGGCAAAATCAAATAATTCCAAAAAACCAATTGTTTTGATAACATGTTAGAGAATACAATTTTCAGCTGAGGCTTCTCCTGAAAAGAAGACTCTCCTGACAGGAAGATTTTCCTGAAATGAAGACTCTCCTGAAAGGAAGAACTCAGAGCCCACAGCAGCTCCACTTGACCTACTCATCCATTAGCAGGCTTAGAACTTAACTGGGCCTGCCAGAAACAATCCTTGGTCTGACCTAGTTACTACCCAGAGACAAAGGACAAGTGGCAAAACAGGCCCACAAATTAACAAGGCAGGAGACTGTGCTAGGCACATCCTGCAGGCATGATCTCACTGCTGGTCAACAAAGCTCAGCGTATACCAGTCATTGCTCGATGTCACCAGCAAGATAAACCAGTCCTCCAGAGGAACATGCCACAGGAGTAGAAAGGATAGAATTGCTTCCTCCAATATTGTTTTCTCTTGGAGAGAAAAGGAGAAGGGTCTGCTCCTCACTAAAATAATGAGCAACTGGACAGCAGCCATGTTTTCTGCCATGAGGTTCAAGGAACAGAGGAAACCACTGCCAAAGAGAATAATAAAGCAAAGGATGCGAGAAGGAGAGTGCTGCTGGTTTAGGTTCCCAGTGGCTTTTAGTTTCTTTTGGAGGCCTGGAAGCTCTGCATTATCTTCCTAAAACTGAAAACTGCTAACTGGGACAAAGGGCGGGGGGCTCATGCCATCCTGTGCATTCACAATAGCCAATGACATCAGCTAACATTTATTGAATCCCGTCAAGGATTAGTCTCTGTTTTAAGTACTTTTTCATGTACTTAAATTCAATGAATTTCATTCCATTCAAAATTAATTCAGTTAATTATCTCCAAATCTAAGAAGTAAGGATCATTTGTATCCCATTGTACAGATGAGGAAACTGAGGAACCAAGAGCTTAAGAATTTTGCCCAAAGTCATATAAAACAAGAAAGAGGCAGAACTGAGATTCATACCCAGACCTGTCTGATTCCAGACACCAAGGATTAGGAATAAATAAAGCCAATTTTCCTCAATTACACATTAAGGATATTTGAAAACTGACTTATCTAAACCTTTAAAAACACATTCATGTATTTATCTCAATTGGTCTAAGTACTCCTACTGGTTTAGAATCCATCTCAAACTTTTTATTTAGACTAACCTCTTAAAACTTGAATTCTTGAAAACAATTCCATTCACAGTTGCATCAAAAAGAATAAAATAACTAGGAATAAACCTAACTAAGGAAGTAAAAGACCTATACCCTGAAAACTACAAGACACTCTTAAAAGAAATTAAAGAGGACACTAATAAATAGAAATTCATCCCATGCTCTTGGCTAGGAAGAATTAATATTGTCAAAATGGCCATCCTGCCTAAAGCAATCTACAGATTCAATGCAATCCCTATCAAAATACCAACAGCATTCTTCAACGAACTGGAACAAATAGTTCTAAAATTCATATGGAACCACAAAAGACCCTGAATAGCCAAAGCTTCCTGAGAAGGAAGAATAAAGCAGGGGGGGATCACACTTCCCAACTTCAGGCTCTACTACAAAGCCACAGTAATCGAGACAAATTTAATCCGATTTAAAAATGGGCAAAGAATCTCAACAGACACTTCTCCAAAGAAGAAATTCAGATGGCCAACAGGCACATGAAAAGATGCTTCACATCATTAATCATCAGAGAAATGCAAATTAAAGCCACAGTGAGATATCACCTCACACCAGTTAGGATGGCCAATATCCAAAAGACAAACAACAAATGTTGGCGAGGATGTGGAGAAAGGGGAACTCTATTTACACTGCTGGTGGGAATGTAAATTAATTCAACCATTGTGGAAAGTAGTATGGGGGTCCCTCAAAAAACTCAAAATAGAAATACCATTTGACCCAGGAATCCCACTCCTAGGAATTTACCCTAAGAATGCAGGAGCCCAGTTTAAAATAGACATATGCACCCCTATGTTTACTGCAGCACTATTTACAATAGCCAAGAATTGGAAGCAACCTAAGTGTCCATCAGTAGATGAATGGATAAAGAAGAGGTGGTACATATACACAGTGGAATATTATTCAGCCATAAGAAGAAAACAAATCCTACCATTTGCAATAACATGAATGGAGCTAGAGGGTATTATGCTCAGTGAAATAAGCCAGGCGGAGAAAGACAAGTACCAAATGATTTCACTCATCTGTGGAGTATAAGAACAAAGGCGAAACTGAAGGAACAAAACAGCAGCAGACTCACAGAACCCAAGAACGGACTAACAGTTACCAAAGGGGAAAGGGACTGGGGAGGGTGGGCGGGAAAGGAGGGAGAAGGGGAATAAGGGGCATTACAATTAGCACACATAATGTTGAGGGGACACGGGGAAGGCAGTACAACACAGAGAAGACAAGTAGTGACTCTATAACATCTCACTACGCTGATGGGCAGTGATTGTAATGGGGTATGTGGTGGGGACTCGTTAATGGGGGAAATCTAGTAACCATAGTGTTGGTCATGTGATTGTATATTAATGATAGCAAAATAAATAAATAAAACTTAAATTCTTAGTTTCAATGGTATTTGAGGACTTTTATAAAAGTCAGTCATACATTTGTAATCCTTAGATGTCAGTCAAATTCATTGTCAGTTTTGTTCTCCTAGATTGAAACACCTTCATTTGCTAATTTGCCCTCACACAGCACCTCTGCCATTCCTCTTCCAAGTAAGTCTTGGACTTTCCCCAACAGCTTTACATGTGTTTTTAAGCTGTGCTGACTAGTCACAAAGAATATTGCAGATTTGTACATTAAAGCCTTTGTTGAAATGCAAAGGGGCTTTATTTGTTTGTTCTGTGCTTCTGATGATGAATCTTCTTGACCTTTTTGGCAGTGGAGATACATATTGGCTCTTGGAAATCTCTGTCTCCGGGGTCATAATGAAACGTCTAGAATTGTGGCGTAGTGGAAAGAACCCCAGCCCGTATAGGTGGACTCATGAACAATTCCCTGCTTTGGCGATTTATAGAAGTGTGATTATGGGGAAGTTATTTAAATCTCAACTTCTTCACTCACAAAATGAGAAAATTGATGAGCAACTTTATTATGGTGGTTCAGAGCGTGGTTACTGTAGCCAAACTGTTAAGGGTTGAGTCCGTTCTCCTCGGTTCTTGTCCCCACCGCAACCAAGAATTGAAGGTAGAGACACAGTAATGAAGCAGAGTGAAAGTTTTATTTGAATACCCTCCAAGGGAGGAGAGGGCAAGAGTCAAGGTAAGACAAAGGCCTCAGCCCGTTAGGCAGGCTAGGAGGTGTCTCTTTAATTGACGAGGTGGGATTATTTGATCGACGGGTCCACCTGTAGCGCCATCCCTCTCAGTGCGCACGTCCTTTCCTATGATGAGGCGTGTGTTGGGCAGTCCTTAGTTTCGTTCCATTGCGCCCACGTTGGGATCAGGTTGGAACCAGTTTAGTCCAGTCCTGATAGGCAGAGAAGTTATTTCCCTGTAAAGCCTTTGTTGTCTTCACATGGGACCCCAACCTGGGCAGTGTGGGTGGTTTTTCCTTGAACGTCATCTTCCCCTTCCCCTGGCGGCTCATGTCTTATCTTTCTTCCTAACAAAGCCACCTGGTTCAAAATCTAGATTTATCCTCTGTGAGCATTATCTTGAGCAGTTTACCCTTTAACACCTTAATTTCTCATATGTAACTGAAAATTATAACAATAATACCTACTTTCAAGCATCAAATGGTTGTTGCAAGCTTTGCATGAGTTAATAAACATAAAGAACTTAGAACAGTGAGACAATACGTGCTAGTTATTGCTACAGCACAAGGGTATTGCATGCTGCAGCTGACTTTGAAAATACATACTTAAACATTTCATTAAACTGAAAAGTGAAATAACAACCATGCTTTTCTATACTAAAAATCTTAATAACTTTAGGCAAGTTAAAAACAGCCAAAGTTGCCTTTCTAATAAAAATTAAAGCTATCGAGTAAATTAAATGAAAATCAAATAACAATTAAATTGACAATTGAGTGATCCACCACCCTCCACAAATTTACACAAGGGCAATCTCAGAAAAAAAAAAAAGACCTGACTTGTGATAATTTGAGATAATTATTTGCTCTTTCAGGAGTTGTGACAAATATTTTGTAGCAGGAAGTCTTCCCTTAAATTTGTGCTGGGTCTGCACCACCATGCTTTTAAAGAAGAAAACTATGTAAGCTGCAACGTCTTGATAGCCAACCACTCGCTCAATCATTTAAAATTTTCAATCAGATGGCACTCAAGGGAGTTTCCCTTAGAGAAAGCCCCCTGATCACAGCTCAGGAGTAGGAATTCACACAGTTTCTAAGCTCGAGCAACCCTTAGAAAAGAAAGAAGGAAACAAAGGTGTGAAAACTTATTTTGCATAAGACTGAATTAGAAAACAGTGCAAAATCTAGTCATAGAATAGTTTTACTTAGGAACACAGAAATCTAGGGGAGAATGGATTCTAAAGCTACAGCGAAATAGCAGCTGAGGTACTGTAAAGCCGTGCTTCTCTGACTCTCCTGTGCATATGAACCAGCTAGGGATCTTGTTAAAATGCAGATTCTGATGCCATAGACCTGGGGTGGCATCTGAAATTCAGAATTTCTCATAAGCTCCTCAGTGATGTCAATGCTGCTGAACAGAAGCCGGTAAAGAATATGCATGTGCTTCTTGTAATGGCCATACCCACTGTTAAGTTTAAACAATGTCATGAATTAACCTGAAGAATTAGGCATTTTTACAAATGAAAGGGCTAGGAATTAATCATTCATTCAGTCCACATTATTGAGCTTACTATGTGCTTAGGCCTAATGGCAGGTACTAGCTGTTCATCAGTAATTAAACCAAAAGTGCCTTTGAAACATCGTATTTCCAAAGATTGAATGCAAAAGCAGATATGAGAAACCAGTCATCTTCGTTAAGCCAGACATTAAAGAAATATGCAGAAATGTAAAATAATGCCACTGCTCTCACTAAATGTTTTGTTTTGGAAAAAAATTGTTTGGAAAATATAGTTATTTTATATGCATATATTATTTATGCTATTGTGTAATGGGTTCAATTTTTTTTTAGTTTCTTTAAAGTTTAAGTGCCTTCGATAAATCTACTTCTGACTGTTTCCCCAAAAGAGCAAAACGAATGTGAATTAAAAGACTTTTCATCAGTAAATAAGTGACCTTTCATAACTCACACATCGAAATGAATCCATCGTGTTCCTTGTGCTAACTTTCTCTTGACATGATATTTTTAGGAATCCCACTAGTCAGATTATTTGCATGTTGAAAATAATTGGCAGTTTAATCCAATGAACTAGCATTGTTCTATTTTGTATGAACTAGTGATAAAGTTCTGGAGGTTTTCATATGCATGGCATGGTTTACTAGCAACTACATCATTTGAAGTGTTGGTGGGTAGTATCAATTAAAATTAAACCAAACATGTACAGTAAAGTGGCAAGAAAATTTCCACCTAATTTTGGCTTACAGAGCCAAGTACTCCAGATGGAAGTCATGGCTTTTGCCTCAAACTTCTTTTCATAGTCTAAAAAGTAGGAAGGCTTGTACTCATCAAAGGTTTACTTTTTCTTCATGAGAGTTAAGTATTGTCCCTGCTGCCTATTAAATAGAATGGAAATAAAGTCACCAAACAGGTCTTGAAATTCCATCGTATTGGACATACTGAGAGAACAAATGACCTCCCCAAGCTTTTTTTTTTTTGTTCTTCCATAACTGGAGGAAGAAGGGCATAAATAGGTGAAGGACCATGTCTGAGGAGTTTAGTGGCAAATGGCATCTGAACCAAGGGCTCCATCTTTGATAACAGACTGCACCACTTCCAAAAGGCCAGGAGGTGGCAGCATTCATCACACCTTGTGTGACTTCGCGCATAAAAGCCTGGGTTCTCGGCACCAAGGGCCTGGTGCCATAGGATTCGGAGGGCGTAGGCTGGTGACAAAGATAAGGTGGCCACAGACTGTTTAGACTGAAAAAGCATTGGGACAATATCGTAACATAATTTCGTACTTGAAAATGAAATAAACCTGGTATCATGGGGTGTTCTTTAAACAAAAATCTTTTTGACTAGTGGGAATAAACAGAAGTTACTGCAATTTTCAAAGGACAGGAAGACGGATACATACATTTTAATTGAGACACACAAGACTAAAGTGTACTTCTGTCTCCATGAACAATTTGCTTCACACATTAT
This sequence comes from Phataginus tricuspis, assembly GCA_029783875.1. Taxonomy (NCBI): domain Eukaryota; kingdom Metazoa; phylum Chordata; class Mammalia; order Pholidota; family Manidae; genus Phataginus; species Phataginus tricuspis. The sequence continues at coordinate 6,487,059 of JAQQAC010002594.1, read as the reverse complement.
ATTTGTGGAGGATTTTGCATGGTGACACGTACAGAGAAAGAAAACTGTAAATATCCATTTCCTTTTCTTAATCATTCTCACTACTGTGGGAGATTTGCCCCTTGGCTACTGTTATGTATCAACCCCTAGAAGTTCTATTTTTGCTTCTCATACTTTTCCCGTAGGAAAGTCACTGAAAATACAAAAGCCATCTATGTCTGCGAAATGGCAACAGACAAACCCGGCACATAGATAATCAGGACTGAAGTGGCTTTTTCTGAGCAAGGTTTCAGACTAACAGTAACTACCGAATAATCACAATAAATGTGATTCTTCTAGATGTCGCAGCCCCAGATCAATGTTCAGTTTTAAAGTCTTCCCTTCCTATCATTAATTTGTCTCTATCTATGCTCCTATTCAGAAAGATATTCACCATAGGTATCATTGCTCTAAGTTATTAATAGGGCAATTCAGAAAAACTAAATTCTTTCTTAACTTTAAAATGACTTAACGTTTATCCTGTTGAGATACACTCTTAAAATTTAAGAATATGTGGCTTTAAAGACTTACTACTATTCTCTTCCTACAAAATTCTACCCTATCGTTAATGTGTAATGCTTTTATTATTAGAAACAAACATCACAACTTTAAAGACTAAAATTTACTCTGGAGTAGTATGTCCACTTTTGTGACTTTGTGAATTCTTCATTTAGAGTGAACTAAAAATGAACACTGAATCATGCGAGGTTTGGAATGACTCAAAATTCTAAAGAAGAGATGGGTTAATTGTTACATATTTCCCAGAAAAAAAGGGGGGGGGCAAGTTTGTGACCCAAACTACTTTTTAAAAAAATCACCAAATTCTACCTATACTAAGGTTTCAAAAGGGAAATTTAGAGTTAGGAGGGTAACACAGAGATGATATAATCCAACATTTTTATGTGATGGGCGAGAAAAGTTAAAGAATTCTGTCAAGAACAGATTTTAAAATTTTGCAGATGTTATTTTGATATATTCATGGCTATATCCATATATATGAGAAATTTTAAGTATTTGGGTTTGAAGTAGTCCTTCTTTTTAGGGAAAAATGTTTATATTGCTACTAATTATGCAAACTATGAATTACATGCAGCCATATGTTTCATTACTTGAAATGGTTGCTTCATGAGACTCTATCTGGCTCAGCCTGGCATATACTTAATTATAACAAGCTTAAAAAGAAGTAGTACCAACATCTATGGGTCTGTACAGTTTGGAAAAAGGAGAAAATGCTTAGAGTAGTGCAAGTATTTGGAAAAGCAAGAGGAAAAGATGAAAATAGAATAATACATTATTGTGGCAACGTGAAGCATAAAAAAAAACCCTCCTATGTTACTTGTTTGGAATCATAGAGAGAAAAGAACTTCTGTGTTTTCTGGGTAACAATAAGGAAATTAAAGGGTGAATATTTCAAGACCTTAGGAAGCAGGTTTGATTTGCCTGATATGTTTCCTCCCAATTTTTCATTAACAGACCCATGAATATAACTGGTTTTGTTTTTAAACACAAAATAGTTCAGTAAACTCAGACCTAATGACAAATTTGGGGTGAAATTTTCACTAAAGATAGTGTCAAGGAACATGGATGCATTATATAGCCAGTTTTCCCAGCGTCTGAATCAAAGCCAGACAAACGGTCCCAACAGTGATGGGGATAGTCTTTGACCCACTTTCTATTTCAGACTTCAACTAACTTCACTTATTTTCCAAATGTAGTAACAGAGCATGTACACATTCCACAAATCCACAGAAATAGAGTTTTCTGGTGCCTTCCATCACAATCTAGACCACAGGTGTGGGATTGGGCTCAAAAGTGGTATATAAAAATATATATATTCCAGACAAACTGTATTTATACATTTTCATGTATAATTTCTGTAAAGGGTCAATTACCATCTTCACATTATCAATGTGCTTTTCTCTTTTGGATACATGGGTTTCATTCTATCTTCCCTAAGTAACTATTTTCCTGGTTTATAAAACAAATGCAAAAAAAAAAAAGACTGGGGTAATAGTAACTGTTTAATCCAAATACAAAATTTTGTAGCAAGACAATAAATACCATTTCAAGTCAGTTCTATATATTCTAGTTTTACATCAGAAAAAACAAAAGTCCTTCTGGGCCCTGGGAAAAAGGGGACAGAAAGACAAAAGAAGCAAGATTATATTGTAAATCTTACTGTAACATGGCTACTAAATTGATTGCAAAAGCTAAAAAACTTGAAACTGAAATCAGCACTTTTCTAAAAATAAAAACAAATGTTAAACTAGCTCTATGAGCCCTAAAATGAACAAAAACCGAATTTGGGGTGGGGGAATGGGGTTGAAGAAGTGAAGTTCTGCTTTCCCAAGCTCCCTGGACCACGAGGCACAGGAGTTAATAGGAAGTGTGGTGAGTTAAATTTTAGTCACAAACTCAAATGCATCAGAAATACAATCTAGTTTATTTTTCTACAAATCACTGTAACATCTCTTTCAAGCTCCCAGTCCACCAGGAACCAGTCATTATAAGGGTCCCTTCTCCCTCTAACTAAAATTGTTTATGTAGCACCAAAGCAAGAGACAGGGCATCTGCTCTTCAATAGGGCACCAGCTGACGCATCTATCATCCAGTCAGGTCCTCAGAGCTTGAGTGTCATCAGTCCCAATAAGATATCGAGATGTCATACCACCCTAAGGCATGGCATTCCACACAGTTTCTATGATCCCTGGGGGCCTGGCTCCTGGCCAGTCTTTACTTCTCTGGGCAGATGTCATTTCCCAGAGCTCTGCTTATAAGGCAGGACACCAGGGCCCTATACAGAAGTCTAGTGATGAGGTCCCCTCCGTTTGTTCTCTCAGTCTCTCCAACTTCAGAAATACTTTTTTTATTCTCTGAGCAGTATAGGAGTAAATGTCATACCACCAGTCCTCAAACATTTTCTCTATACCTCAGTATTTCCCTAAAGAACCTAAGCTTTTCAAAGACAAATTGCATACTTATAAGAAAAAAGTTTTGATTTCTTTCTACCCTACCACACCCTTTTCTGAGTCAAGGAGTGTAGATTGCCTAGATATTTGAATGTTGAAACAGCGAGGGGAAATGAAAGGAAATATGCATCAGATAGAGAACTATCTCTAAAATGATATCCCCTTATTACTCTCATTTTCATTTTTGTTAACTTCAGATTCTCTTTTCTATCCTGTAGTTGTTGGGGAAAGATTTATAATTTCCATATGGGTATCTGTATTTCTTTAACCTTTTAAAATTAATTTTTAAGATGGTTACATTTTAGAGAATATGTTTTTAACAGTTATGTTTTGAGGAATAAAGTGAAGTTGTTTTTGTAGCTGGTATACTATCCATTTTAAAAAGAAGTACAGTCCATCCCGTTTCCAAAGATTATGCACTATTAATCCAGTATTAACTATATTATGCAAATTCTCTGAAACCAATTTTCCTGCCTGAACTGCTATGTTGTTAGGAATCTTTTCATTGCAAGTAACAAGCCCGATTTAAACTAGTATAATACTTTAAAAGAACTAGTGAGCTAATGTAGCTGGGATCTCCAGAATATAAGCTTCCTCAGCAAAGGCTGGATTTAGAGGCTCAAATGACAAAATTGGTACTTTCTTCATCTTTAGCTTTGCTCACCTGTCTTCATTTCTCCAACAGGCTCCGTCTACGTGGCAACAAGATCGCTCCTGAGAAATCTTGAGTTTAGGTGGTCCTTGCACGCTGAAATCACAGGAACGGACTCTTCCAGCACCACACCAGGCCCATAAAGGATTCTGACTGACTCGGTTTACGTAAATTGCCCGCCTCTGGCCAATCGTTGGGTCAGAAAGATAAGCCACTCTGATTGGTAGGTTTGGGTCACGTGCTGAGGCAGCTTGTGTTTCTCAGCTACAGGCAGGTCTGGAGTCGAGAATTCCATTGAAAGTGTTCTATTGAGGGCAAGCTTCCAGGAGAAAATGATAAAGGAGCAGGGAAAGCCACATAGGAAGAGAAAGAAGCCTACAATACCCGAAGCCTGATAAGAGTTCTGAAGCATAAAGTACACCCCCAAGTGTTCCTCCTCAGGCGAAGGAGCCAGGTCGTGGACAGATTGAGGGCCATAAAATGATCAGGCCCTTTCATCCGCCCATCTGGACAAGGCAGATACAGTGCCCAATGGCCAGACTCTGCCTCTGCGGCTACCGCACCAAAACTGGGGATGCATTCAGAGAACTGGGGAAAAGAGATCAAGCCTCAGCTAAATTTGCCCACTTCTGTGGTGGCCAAGATGCAACCTCTTGACCATCACCACCAAAACATTCTGTCTTAGGGTAGCAGCGATTCCCAAAGGAAAGGATGTGGGTCAGAAAAAATATCACCCTGAGATAAAGATGTTAATTTTCATGCAACCATAGAATTTCTGTATATCTGTCTTCTATATAATAATTGTTTACTATATATGTTGATGCTATTTTAGTCAGTGTATAAAAATTTGTAATGGTTATAACCTGATTGTGTAATGTAGCATGCATGATAAAAATTACCTTGTTTTTATCCTTTAGATATTTGGACCCTTGATATCTATATTGTTTGAAATCACTAATTCCATCTTTTTTTTTCAATTTACTTTATAAGTCATTGTCCATCCTCTTATATTTATATTTAAATCTTGTGCTTTGTTTCAGAAGTGCCCCTTGAAAGAAGCATAGAGATACCACTTTTTAACCTCCTTATTTGACAAAATGTTTTAATTGAAGAGCACAACCTATTTAAATTTATTATCAGAACTGATATGTTTCATCTTATTCTACCATCTTGGGTTATGCTTTTTTTTTTTTTTTTTTTTTTTTAGGCTTTTATGTCACTTTCTCTGTTTTCTGTCATTTGCTGTTTGGATTGAATTTATCTTCTACTGATTTGAAAGATTTCAATCCTGTTTTAAGTTCCATTGATTTTCTGTTTAAATAATGTTCTTTTTCATGCTTTACTAACTTTCACACAAGATTTTAAAAAACAATTAGCTATCTTTTTACTTTCTCCCACTTAACATTCTTCTCTCTGATTCATAGCCTTCACTCATGTTATCTAGACATTTAGATCTATATTTTTGTGAGTTCACTTTATATATAATTTTTACATTATTTTTTCTTTCAAAATTACTTGAAGACATGTTTCAGATGACTGAACAATTTCTGACATTTGCATTAATTTTTTATAACCAGGCATATAACAATTATCTAAATGGACTATGATAGTTAATTCTATGTGTCAGCTTGACTGGATCACAGGGTGCCCACATATTTGATTCAATATTATTATGGGCAGGACTATAAAGATGTTTCTGGATGAAATTAACATTTGATTCCGTAGACTAAAGGAGATGTGAGTGAGCCTCATCCAGTGCATTGAAGGATGAATGGAAGAAAAAGATTGAGTGAGGGAATCTTGTTCTCTATGCCTAACTGTATTCAAGCTGGGACATCAGTCTCTTCTGACTTAAGACTGGAACTTGGACTGAACTTGGAGTTACACCTTCAGTTCTCCTGTTTCTCAGGCCTTTGACTCAGACTGGAACTTACACCATTAGCTCTTCTGGGGCTCCAGCTTGCTGGCTAGAGATCTTGGGACTTCTCAGCCTCCATAATCACATGAGCTAATTCCTCATTATATATATAAAATAATACTTATATATTTATTATATAATTTTTATAATTATATATTTATATTACATCTGGATATTATTTTTATTTATTTATTTATTTATTTATTTGTATGTTTCCAATTGGCTCTGTTTCTCTGGAAAGCCCTAACAAATACACCTAGTTTTATGTTTGAGTGATTTCAATGTACACTGTAAGTCCTTTAATCACATAACTTACACATGTTTAAACTTTGATTAATTTCAGTCATCTGAAACATGTCTTCAAGTAATTTTTTTAACCAAAAGCATGTGGATAGTGTATTTTATGAGCCATTTTATATATATATAGTAAATACATAGTACATACATAGTATATAAATATACATAGTATATAATATATATAAATATATATTTTTTACATATATATATATTTAAGTGTTCTTGTGCTGCTATTGCAGATAAACAAAAACTTAAGTGGATATTGAATTCTTGGGGCACATTTTATCCCCTTAAAACTCTGTAGGAAAGATGCATCACAAATTGATATTTACTACTGTGAAAGAAAATTCTCAAGTCTACTGACTTTTGTTTCATAGATAACATGTTTTATTTCAAAATGATTATTTAAAAATTCTTTAAATGATATATCCAATAAGGGTCTAATATCCAAAATATATAAAGAAACTCATACAACTCAACACCAAAAAATAACCAATTAAAAATTTTTCAAAATGGGCAGAGGACCTGAATAGAAGAGACACATTAAAAGATGGCCTGCATCACTAATCATCAAAGAAACTCAAAGCAAAACCACAATGAGCTATCACCTCACAGCAGTTAGAATGGTAACTATCCAAAAGACAAGAAATAATAAGTGTTGGTGAGGAAGTAGAGAAAAGGGAGCCTTCCTACACTGTTATCAGGGATGTAGATTGGTCCAGCCACTGTGAAGGCAGTATGGAGATTCCTTAAAAGACTAAAAGTAGAAATACTGTATGTCCCAGTAATTCCACTTCTAGGAATTTACCTAATGAAAACAAAATCCCTGATTTGAAGATATATGCACACCTTTGTTTATTGCTGCATTATTTATAATAGCCAAAATATGGACGCAACCAAAATATCCATCAATAGATGAATGGCATGTATATATATATATATATATATATATATATATACACACACACACACACACACACACACACACACACACACACACACACACACACAATGGAATATTATTCAGCCATAAAAAAGAATGAAATCTTGCCATTTGCAACAACGTGGATGGACCTAGATGGAATGATGCTAAGTGAAATAAGCCAAGCAGAAAAGGACAAATACTGTATGATGTCACTTACATATGGAATCCAAAAACAAACAAATAAACAAAACAGAAATAGGCCCATAGATACAGAAAAGACACTGATGGTTGCTGTTGGGGGAAGGGTTGGTAAAATAGGTGTAGGAGATAAAGAAACAAAAATATCCCAAATATGGCATAAATAAGCCTCAAGGATGAAAGTACAACATAGAGAATATTGTCAATAATATTACAGTATCATTATAGGCTGACAGATCATAGCAACACATTGGGGTGAGCATTTAATGATCTAGATAACAGACAAATCCTTGTGTCAACTATACTTAAATAAAAATAAAGTTTACATATAAAAATAAATAAATAAATAAACTTTAAAAAATTCCTTTCCTTTATCCTTAAAAATGGAAATTTCCCTAATATATGCTTCTCTCCATTAATTTTCTTTGTAATATGGTCTTTCAAACCAACACTTTCTTCAGTTTCTTATTCTGCTCAGGGAAGTGTTTATTGGTTAGCTGGGGTTTTTTTCCAATTTCTAATCTTTGATTTTTATTTCTGATTTCCTAATCTGGAAACCTATAATTTTTAGTATGGATCGTTGTTGTTTATCTTTTATACCTATGCAATATAATGAGTCATAAGAAATACATATTTGGTCATTCAGATGACCAAATATTTATTTCCCAGATATACTTGATTTTCATCCACAGTTACTGAAAGCACTTAAGAGCCTTAAAGGTAAAATGGGTGTCTTGTCATGTTGGAGACTTTTGGACCCCACCCAAAGGCAGGGGCTGGAGGTTGCACCAGCCAGTAGCCAGTGATTTAGTCCATCATGACTATGCAGTGAAGCCCTAACAAAACCCCATGAGAAAAGCATATCGCTCTCTTGCGTCCTGCTTCTCTTTCTGAGAGAGCTTCCATGTGCCACTGAGACAGGCCCCAAGCTGCATGAAGATAGAGACTCCTTTATTTGGGACTTTGCCCTATGTACCTCTTTATCTGGCTGTTAACATGTATCCTTTACTGTGTCCCTTATTAAACTGGTAAATGTGTTTTTCTGAGTCCTATGAGCCCTGTCAAACCTAAGGGGGAAGTTGTTGGAACCTCCAACCTGTAGCTGGTAGATCAGAAGCACAGGAAACAGCCTGGGGCTCACGACCACAACTTGAGTGGGGGGTGGCGGGCAGTCTTGTATGAAGGAGCCCTTAACCTGAGGAATCTGGTGCCCTCTCGGACAGAGAGTGTCAGAACTGAGTTGAGCTCTCAGACCACGTGCTGATGTTAGACAGTTGCTTGGTGGCATGCATGGCAAGACCCGCTCCCATCCCCCCACACATATACACATTGAAATTGGACTCAGGAACCCGAAAAGACTTGTATTACTGCTGTGTATGAAAAAACACAACCTACCATGTTCTCTTTAATTAAAAAAAAAAATGTTTTTATTCTGCCCTTACGTTCTGGAAAACCTTTTTCAAGCACTTCTGCCACATCATCGATGAAGTTTCCTGTTAAATCAAGTCTGCCTTAAATAACTACATTGTTCATTTTAATTCTGTTGGAGTTCTCATTGTCTTGACGGTTTTCTCAGCTTAGGCAGCGGCTTTTATCTCCAGCACGTTTTGCCAACATATTTTACACTGCTCTCTCCTTAGGCTGATATGTCATCATTTATTCAGTGTTTTGTTCCAATTCCATAAAGACTATCTTTTCTGGCATTTTAATGATTCTACCAAAAGTTTTCCAAAACATTCTCCTGGCTCTAGTAGTAAATCGTTTTCAAAATATGCAATTCTTCTGCATCTTAAGGGCGAAAAAATATAGGCTTCTTCTTGTCTTCATTGACTTTTAAAGCACACATAATTTTTTGCCTTTCCTTCTCTTAGATGTTTTTCCACTTATAATTGCCAACAGTCAGAATCTACTTGCCCATGATCCTACCTCAGTTTCTTCTTTGATATTAATAGAATTTCCTTCTTATGCTACTTTTGGGAGGCAACTAGATCTGCAAATGTGCTGGCTTAATCTTCTTATTTTATAGGCTTGAGTTCCAGACTTTTCAGACCCAGACTGCCAATTTCTCTGACCCTCTCATCACACAGAATACATACAATCCACAGTCCAATGCTGTCCCAATATCTACCATAATTTCATTTTCTTTCAGAACTAAATTTCTCTGCAAACAAAGAGTGCTGTTGTTTTCACACCCCAGCACCTAACACAATGACCAAAATTCCATATACCCTGTCTTGTTATTTTTAAATGGTTATATAAAGTTTACAGTTTCAAAATGGATATATAAAAAGACAAATACCAATGAAACAAGAAGGAAGTTGGGATCCGAATAGAAACAATCCTCTGAATGCCTCAAAAATAATGCCTAGGTTATAGGAGGACAGTCCTGCCCAATTTTTATCTATTGGGCAGAATCTAATTTTTCCTTTTTTTTTTTTTTTTTTTGACAGGAGCATATAGTAGGATTCTCCACCTACTTTCAGGGTAGAAAGTATTCCATTTCAAGAAGAAAAAGAATAAAAAACAAAACAAAATCACCAACATTGGCCACGCATTGTGAGCATGACTCAAATATGACTATTCCTTGGCTAACCTTTTAAAAAGCTGTCAAGCTTAGTTTTCATTGTTATGAGTTCTCATCCATTTTCTGTCTTCATAAATGTTTTTGTGAGGAATTCAGAGTTACTGAAACAGCACCTGCTACCCAGGTGCCATTAAAATTTAAAACTCTTAGTTCACTATTTAAAGTAATACTGAAATTTTAAATTATTTTATTTATTTTTCTTATTCTTATCATTATTGTTGTTAAGAAGTAATAGTTGTTCCCACTTGCTGAATGTTTATTATCAGGGAGGCACTGTGGTGGGCACTTCATGTAAACTTTTCCTAATACTCATGACACTAAAAGATAATTACTACTAATCTCACTTTTCATGAAGAAATTGAAGTTCAGTAAGTTTAAGTAACTTGCACAAATCATAGCGCTAATCCATTGTAACACACAGGTTCATGATCAGATGGCTTTGATCCAGACTCCACACTCTTGATTGCTGGATGATGTATCACCTAAACGCAGTATCCTATACCTAACATGACACCTATAGTTATGCGAACACAACTACCGCCATTACAATTGAATATTTTCCTGCCTGTACATTGTAGTATAACAAGCATTTTTATAGAAGACCAGCACAAATTGCCAACAAATCTTACTGATAGTAAAATGGGAGAAAATGAGAAAGCAATTGGTAGTACAACTAATTTAGGTAAATCAACAAAAAGCTTTTGATCAACATTAATGGTTGCATAAAGATATATTGATTCTGTGATGTTGGTTCTGATGGCAGAGATAGTGTTTTTTCAATGCATCACATTATTAAATGAGTTATCTCCTGTATTCAGCTTCCTTCCTTCAGCAGGATTTAAGCTTGTTGATAAAAAGATGCAGACTGTTTTAGGGAGTACAGTACTATGCACATCCTTTCAGTTAAAGCCCAGATTTAGTCATTGGGAATGAGTAATTGAGTCCTCTCTATAAAACTATAAATTAGATTATCTGTAAAAGAACTGATTTTAGAACAGCAATTCTTTAACTCTTTACTACTTCTTTTTTATTAGTTTTTAAAAATTTAAATTCTAAACAACCTCTTTGGTATTGCTGTAAAAGTTTAAATTCCAACCTCAAATATGTCATTGGTGCTTTATAAGAAGGTAACTGAAGATAAATATTCCAGTTACAATATTCCAGATACAACATATGTTTTTCTGAATCACAGCTGCTCACAGTATAGTAGGTCTTTAAAGATACGTAAAGGTCTTAACTGGTTGAAATCTCTCATTTCACCCATGACAAAACTATAATCCAAAGGGACCAAACAGACATATCAGAAATAAATACCACTACAGATCCTGAAGACATCACAAGGTAATAAGAGAACAGCTTTACACACACAAATTTGACAACTTAGGTGAAATAGATCAACTTCTTGAAAAATGAAAATTACCACAATTCACCCAGCATGGAAGAGTTAGAATAGCCCTATAACAATTAATGAAACTGAGTTCATAATTTTAAAATTTCCAAAAACCAAGTCTTCAACCCCAGAGGATTTCTCTGGAGAATTCTATCAAAAGTTGGAAAAAGAATTAGCACCAATTCTACACAATTTTTTCCTGAAATTACAAGAGAAAAGAAATGCTTCTTAATACACTGACTGAAGCAAGTATTAACCCAATATCAAAACTAGACAAGAACAGTATGAAAAAGAAAACTGTAGACAAATATCTTTCATGCATATAGATCTGAAAATTTTAGCAAACAGATTCAGCAGTATCTAAAAAGATTTATGTCCTATTATGAAGTGAGGTTCATTCCTGGGTTCTAAGTCAGCTTCGATACTTAAAAATCAATCCATGTAATATAAAAGACAAAAGAAAAATCACATGATCATATCAATTGATGCAGCAAAAGAATTTGGCAGTTAAACACCCATTCATGATTTTTAAAAGACTCTCAGGAAAATAGGAAATAGGAGAACTTCCTCAGATTCATAAAGAGCACCTACAAGAAACCTACAGCTACCGTTATACTTAATGATGAAAGATTGAATGCTTTTCTCCTAATATCGAAAGCAAGGCAAGAATCCCAGTCTCACCACTTTTATCCAAACATAGCACTAAAATTTGTAGCTGTATGCAATAAAGTTAGAAAACAAATAAAAGGCATATTGACCAAAAAGAGAGAAATGAAATGGTCCCTATTTGAAGATGATAAGACTTTTTATCTAGAAAATTCCAAAGGGTCTACAAAAGAACCTCTAGAACTAGTAAGTGAGTTCAACAAGGTCACAGACACAAAATATATTTTGAAAAGTCAATTGTATTTCTATACACATGAAAAAAAAGATTCAGGTGTAAATTTAATTAAACATGTACAAAATGTGCATCCTTAAAATTACACTGTTGATAGAAGCCAAAGAAGAGCTAATAAATGTAGAGACATACTGTGTTCATGAATTGGAAGACTCAACATAGTAAATATGTCAATTCTCCCCAAATTAATATACAAGTTTAATTCAATTTCTATCAAAATCTCAGCAAAACTTTTTGTAGATGTAGACAAAATTATGCTAAAATGTAATGGAAAAGCAAAGGAACTAGAATAGCAAAAATAAAAGGACAAAATTATTCTAAATATATATATGGGAAGACAAAGGAATTATAATAGTTAAAACAATTTTGAAAAAGAAAAATAAAGTGGGAGGAGGCAATATACCCAATTTCAAGATATTTTATACGAAAATAATCAAAATTGTAAGTTATTGGCAATGGGGTAGACACACAGATCAATGGGACAGAATAGAGAATACAGAAATAAACTCATAGAAATATGCCTAGCTGATTTTTGACAAAGGTGCACGGGCAACAGAGTAAAAGACAACCTTTTCAATTAATGGTGTTAGAACAATTAGACATCCATAGGCAAAAAAAGAAGAAAAAAGAACTTTGTCTTAAGCTAAAAATTAACTCAAGATGGATCATGGACTTAAAGGTAAAATGTAAACTGTAAAACTTTTCTAAAAAACACAGGAGGAAGTTAGGATGGCCAACATCCAAAAGACAAGGAACAACAAATAGTGGTGAGGATGCAGAGAAAGGGGAACCCTCCTACACTGATGGTAGGAATGCAAATTAGTTCAACCATTGTGGAAAGCAATATGGAGGTTCCTCAAAAAAACTAAAAATAGAAATACCATTTGACCCAGTCATTCCATTCCTGGGAATTTACCAGAAGAAAACAAGATCCCTGATTCAAAGACATGTGCACCCCTATGTTTATCGCAGCACTATTTACAACAGCCAAGAAATGGAAGCAACCTAAGTGTCCATCAGTAGATGAATGGATAAAGATGTGGTACATATACACAATGGAATATTATTCAGTCATAAGAAGAAAACAAATATGACCATTTGCAACAACATGGATGGAGCTAGAGGGTATTATCCTCAGCAAAATAATCCAGGCAGGGAAAGACAAGTACGAAATGATTTCACTCATTTGTAGAGTATAACAACAAAGCAAAACTGAAGTAACAAAATAGCAACAGACCCACAGACTCCAAGAAGAGACTAGTTACCAAAGGGGAGGGGTGGGAGAGGGCAGGTGGGGATGGAGGGAGAAGGGAATTGAGGGATATTATGATTGGTACACATAATATAGCTAGGTCACGGGGAAGGCAGTATAGCACGGACAGGACAAGTCATGACTCTATAGCATCTTACTATGCTGATGGATAGTGATTGCAGTGGGGTGTGTGGAAGGACTTGATAATATGGGTGAATGTTGAAACCACAATGTTGCTCATATGAAACCTTCATAAAATTGTATATCGATAACCTTAATAAAAAAGAATAGGAGGAAATCTAGGACTAAGCAAAGAAGTCTTAGAACTTAACACCAAAAACATGATCTATGAAAGGAAAAATGATACATTAGACTTCATCAAAATTAAAAACTTATGCTTTGCAAGACTTGATTAAGAGTAAAAATCAAGTTACTGCCTGAGAGAATATATTTGCAAACCACACAGGCAACAAAGGATGAGTACCTAGAATATATAAAGAACTCTTAAAACTCAAAGTAAATGAAAAAACAATTTAATTAGAAAATGGACAAAAGACATGAACAGAAACTTAATTGAAATGTATAAACAGGCAGCCAGTATGCACATAAAGATAACTTCATTACCCCTTAAGGATGTATAAACTAACTCACAATGAAATATCATTACATACCTCTGAGAATGATTAAGATAAGACAGTGACTACCAAATGCTGGTGTGGATGTGAAGAAACTGGATCACTCAGATACCACTGGTTGAAAGGTAAAATGGTACAACCACTCTGGAAAGCAGTTTAGTAGTTTCTTAAAAAATTAAACATGCAACTGCCACATGACCTAGTAATTATACTCCTCGACATTTATCCCAGAGGAATACAAATGTATGTTCACACAAATGTCTGTACAAGAATGTCTATAGGAGCTTGATTGGCAAACAACCAAAAAGTAGAAACAACCCAGATGCCTTTCAGTGGGTAGACAAACTGCAACATCCATACACCATAGAATACTACTCAGCAAAATAAAGGAATGAACTATTGATACACACAACTACCTATATGAATTTCCAGGAAATTAAGCTCCATGAAAAAAACATTCCCAAAGTTTACATACTGCATGGATTCCATTTATTTAACATCTTTGATGTAACAAAATTATGGAAATAGAGAACAGATTAGTAGTTGCCAGGGGGTAAGAAGAGATGAATGAAGGAGAGAAGTGGATGGGCTATTAAAGAGCAATATGAGGGATCCTTCTGATGGTGGAAATGTTCTGTATTTTGACTGTATCAATGTCAGTATCCTGCTATATTATTGCAGTATAGCTTTAAAAGATATTACCTTTGGGAGAAACTGGGTAAAAAAGGGCAGCGTATCTCCATGTATTCTTTTTCACAACTGCATATAAATCTACAGTTGTCTCAAAATATAAAGTATAATTTTTTATGAAGGCTGATAAGACAATATTATGAACAACTTTGCAATTATAAATTTAACAACTTAGATAACATGGCAAATTCTTTGCAAGACAATACCAACTACCAAAGAGAAATAGGTACATTGAAGGGTCCTATATTTATTAAAGAAATTGAATTTATAGTTTAAAACCTTCTTATAAAGAAAACTCCAGGTCCACAATGCTTCACTGATAAAGTCTATTAAACATTTGTGAAAAAAGTAATAGCAATTCAATATAAATATACTGAAAAAGGGAAGAGGAGGAAACATTTTTCAACTCATACTAAAATGCTAACATTACCTTGAAGCCAAAACCAGACAAAGACGTTGCAGGACAGCAAAAGTACAGACCAATATTCCTCCTGAACATAGATGCAAAGCTTCTATACAAAAATTTAGCAAATTGAATTCAACAATATATAAAAAGGATAATATATAACAAGGGGATTTATCCATGGAATGGATGGTTTATTTAATATTCAAAAATCAATTAATATGTTTTAATATATTAATAAACTAAATAAACAAAGACCATATGGTCATCTCAACTGATACAGAAAAATCATTTGATAAAATCTAATACCCATTCATGATATTAAGAAAAAGTCCCAGTAAAGTTGGAATAAAAGGGAACTTCCTTAACCTGATATAGGGCATCTATAAAACCTGCAGTAAACTTCATATTTAATAGGGAAAGATTAATTGCTCTCCCCTTAAAATCAGACACTGATGTCTGTTCTCACCACTTCTATTTGACATTGTACTGGTGATAATAGCCAGTAAAATAAGGCAAGAAAAGTAAATAAAAGTCATCTAGGTTAAAAAATAAGTAAACCTATTTTTATACACAGAAAACATGACCATCTAGGTAGAAAACCTAATGGAATCTACATATAAGAAAACCTTCTCGAACTAAAAAGTGAGCTTATCAAAGTGGCAAAGTGCAAGATCAGTAAACAAAAATCAATTTGATTCCATATACTAGTAAAGAAAAATTGAAATTAAGCATTAAATGTTTTAAAATGCCATTTAAATATCATTAAAAATATAAATACTTAGTGATAAATCTTATCCAAAAAATGCAAAGTCTCAAACACTGAAAACTATAAAACTTTGCTGAGAGAAATTAAAGACTGTCTGAAATTTGTTTAAATTAAAGACAGTCCACAGAAGACATATACCCTATTTGTGGAACTGAGCACTCATTATTATCAAGATGCTAGTACTCCCCAAAATGACCATAGATTTATTGCAATCCAAAACCCTCACGTAGTAATTATAGAAATTGACAAGCTGGTTCTAAAATTCAGATGGAAATGCAAAGGACTTAGAATAGTCAAAACAACTTTGAAAAACTGAAAGAAAGTTGGAAGGTTAACATTACCTGATATCAAGATGAATTAAAAAGCTAAAGTAATTAGAAAAATGTGATATTATCAAGAGATAGTAAAAAGATCAGTGAAACAAAATAGAGAATCCAGAAATAGAGACGCACAAATATAGAGAAAATTAATTTTTGACAAGTTGTTAAGGCAATTCAATAGAGGAAAAAAATATTTTTCAATAATTATGCTCAATTGGATATCCATACTTTAAAAAAAGGACTTCAATCTATCTCTTGTACCATTACACATACAATCCAGCTCAAAATTTATTGTAGACCTAAATTTAAGGCTTCAAATTACAAAAGTTCTAGAAGAAAGCATAGAAGAAAAATCTCTGTAAGTTTGAATTAGGCAGAGTTTTTGGATACAACATTGAAACCATAATGCAGTAAAAAAAAAAAAGTGATAAATTAGGCTCCTTCAAAATTAGAACTTCCTGCTCTTCAAAAGAAGGTGAAAAGACAAACTGCACAGACTAGAATAAAGTATTTGCAAATCATACATCTGATAACAGAACTATATTCAGAATATACAACTCTCAAATCCAGCATAAGAAAACAAACAACCCACTAAAAATGGACAAAATATTTGAGCATACATTTCATCAAATGGCAAATAAGCATTGAAAAGACCTCATCATCATTAGATATTAGAATAACCAAAGAAAATCACAGTAAGATACCACTATGCATACCAATTAGAAAGATCAAAATGATAAAGACCATCCCTTCTAAATGCTGCAAGGATATGAAGGAACTAGAACTCATAAACTGCTAGTGGGAATATAAAATAACTTCTTTGTGAGAACAGTGCTGTTTCTTAAAAAGTTATACATATGCTGACCATATGCTCCAGCCATTTCATTCCTGGGTACTTACCCAGGAGGAAAGAAAGTATATGTCTATACAAACAGCTAGACACAAATGTTTTTGCAACTTTATTTGTATATCCTCAAGCTGGAAACGATCCAAATGTTCATCAACAGAGGCATGAATAAATAAGTTGTGGTATATCCATACCATTGACTCCTACTCAGCTAATAAAAGAATGAACTGTTGATACCCACAACAACATGGATGAATCTCAAGGTAATCATGCTGAATAAAGAAGCCAGATAAAAAGGAGTACGTACTGAATAATTCCATTTATACAAAATTCATTTATGCAAACTAATCGATAGAGACAGAAAGCAGGTCAGTGATTGCTTTAGGGGTGGGAAGAGTAGGAATGAGGGACTGCAGAAGGCCATAAAAAATCTTTTGTGGGTGATGTATGTGGTCACTATCTTGATTGTGGTGATGATTTCACGGTGTATGCATATGTCAAAACCTATCAAATTGTACATTTAAATATGTGTGGTTTATTGTATGTCAGTTATAACTCAATAGAACCATTTAAAAAAGAATGTGTGCCTGACCCCATTCTGGATCAAAGAAGAGGTTGCTGAAAGCTTCTGAGAAAGTTTTTCTTTGATCTTAAAAGAGCCATAGGATTTCTCTCTCTCTCTCTCTCTCTCCCTCCCTCGCTCCCTCCCTCTCTCCCTCCCTCCATGTGAAGAATAAAATATGCTGTCCATAGTATAGCTGCAAGCCATCTTTTGACCAAGAAGAAAGCCAGCATGAGGAAATTGCTAATGGAGAAACAGAAAAGCAGAAACAAATGCCTCTGAGAGGAACAGAGCTAAAGCATTGAAACTGAAATCCTTTATCTAAGGATTTTCAACTACATGACCTAATAATATTCTATAATTGTTCGATCATTTTAAGTCAGGATTCTATACCTTGCAGTGAAAAACATACTAACCAAGATAAGCATATTCTCACTTGAGAATCACCTATAAAATGCAATCAGAATGTAATTCTATACCTGGTATTTAGTTTAATTAAATTACATTTTTTTTAAAAACTACTATCTGTATATAACTTAGACATGTGTAAGGCTCATAGGTGCTACAGTATAGGAGATATCAGATATTTATACCCTCCCATCATCCCTTTTTCCTTCTTTTGATAATAACACTCCAATCTTCCCTTAGCAAGTTACTTCTCTGCACTCTTAGTTCATGTCTTTCGATGAGACACTTTCCTTGACAGAGAGAGGATATGTGATTCAAAGGGCATTGTAAGAAGAAGGGCAACTGATCCCAGGTCCCTGAAGTTGCCTTCCCAACTCCCTCTGAGACACTTACCCAAACAAGAAAATATCTGGAGCAAGTTAAGTGGTAGCACCAGGATAGGTCATTTGCTGTCACAAGCTCCAGAGTTTTTGAAAGGAAATGTTATCACTCGCCTTTTTTGAGGCATGCATAAAGCACAGGTCTGAATTTCATGGTTCCTGATGAAAGCTAGTACTGAGAAATCTATGAATCCTTTTAGGAAAGAAATGTACATGCTTGTTTATGTGTTTTCTTATTTGGTTTTTGTGAGAGTTGACCTAATCCAGCTGGTGACAGATAATATGAAGGAGAGCTACACCCATAAGATGAATTGTTCCTAGCCCCTGAGACTAGGAAACAGTCCTCGCTTGTATCCAGGGAAATCTGGGAAAAGAGACACTTCCTTCCGAAGCTTCAGCCATATATTGATAGACTGCAAATTGTTCACCACCAGCCCACAAGAGCAGAAATGTGGGGTTTGCCCCTGCATAAAAGACCCTAACTACTTGGCCTGTAAGTATAGGTCAGTGTATACAGAGCCTGAGGTCTGAGCAGGAAATGGAAAATAACAGCTTGCCCTAGTAGTAGTACCAGCAAGCCAGTGAGGAAAACCAAGATAAACACTTCAAAGAGATGTTGTAATACAATAGAACTGTTGGAAGAATCAGATAAAAACTTTTTAAAAAGCAATAAATAGCTCAAGAAGATATAATTAAATTTAAGAGATTAATAGTTCAATGTATGATAGATGCTGTAACTAGTGGAAAAACACCCATCACTTACAAAATATGTAATAACTCCATGTGTGTCTCACAGTGTTTCCTTCCTGACTGAAATGACAAAAATGAAATAACTGATGGAAATAACTAATTGAAATGCTGCATTAACATATTTTTTAATTAATGCATTTCTGAGGTTGTATCTGAGGTTGTATGAAAGTCAAGATTTCAGAGTCTCAAACCTGAAATCAGGAGGGAACAGCTAAGAAATTCCTGTCTAGACCTTGTCACTGAATAAAAAGCGAATAAATTCTCTACTGAGAATTCATAACCTATACATGGAGGTCAAAAACACTTGAGTAGGGAAATTAATTTAAAGTCATCCCAAGTTAACAGAGTACCCAGAATATAGGCAAAAAGAAACACAAATATTCTTTGGAGTATTCAATTTCAACCCAAGCTTCAAAGAGTTTCAAAGATACTGTTTCAAGAATATAAATAATCTATTATTTAAAACTAAATTGATGTATTAAACAGCAAATGAGATTCAGTTAAAGAGAGAATTGGTGAACTGGAAAATAAATCTGAAAAGAGAATTAGTAAACTGGAAGACAAATTTAAAGAAATTATTCAGAATGCAATCCATCTTTGGGTATCCACCATGTGGATATTCCAAAGGTATTCCAAGCATGGAAACAGCACATGCATAAGCTCTGAGGGGGCGTAGGGAAGCATGCTTGGTGTGTTCAAAGAACAGCAAGGACCGAGAGAGTAACCAGTAGAGGGGTAAGAAATGAAATCAGAGAATCAGCAGACAGCGACTATGAAAGGCCTTTTTAGATCATTGTAAGGACGTTGGTATTTGTGCTGAGTGATCGATGAAGCTATTGGAAGATTTTGAACTGTGAAGCAATTTGCTCTAACCAGGTGCATGAAACACTTTAGAAATAATTCAGATTCAAATCACCAAAAATGATTCTTCCGTGGACTAATGGACTCTGGTACATAGGAGGCTTTCTGCTAATCCAGTTTGATATAGAAATAGAATTGAAGAGGGAGTAGATAAGACACATGTCCTTTGGAGTAGACTATCTACCCTGTTTATAATTTCCATCTAGCAGCCTTTTAAAAGGAACTGGATTGCAGAGTATTTATAGGTCACATCTGTGATACTGACTGCAAAGTGTTCTCTAGAGCACTTCCATTGTATAATGATGTTTCCAGGCATTGCACCATTCTATGCCCCACAGCCTCTCTTTGTCCCTTTCAGAATCTACAGAATGAGCCTTAATGTACCACTATAAACTAACCACTTAAATTCTTTCTCAATAATCGTTACTTTGGATTTCCATTCTGTTCTGGATACTCTGTGTTTGTTGCTCCAGATCTGCTGTCCACTTCTTCCCATCCTGCTTTGTGCCTCTGGCTTCCATTTGGGTCCTCTTAATGTGAAACACTGCAGATGTGAATGGGGGAGAGGGAGGTTGGGTAATATATCCTATTGGCTCCCTCCTGCCCTGTTGTCTATGGCTAGCTTCTCTAGTGAAGCAGCCAGCTTTTCTAAAAGTTTTCTCCTACAGTATGCACCCTTTCTGGGTTCCAGGCACCATCCTCCCTCCTTGCCCTTTCAGGCCTACGAGTGGAAAGGCTCCCTGCTCTTGTTATCCCTGGTATGCTTTACCATCCCTTACTAGTTTCCCTTAACTCTGCCCCCACCCTTGTAAATAACTCCTTCAGTAAAATCTCCTTAAAGACTCTGCTGAGGAGGCCATCTGTTTTCTGTCCAAACTCAAAATGACACACAGAGTAAGTTCAACCAAAATATGTTATATTTATCAGCTTCACTTTTCTTTTTATACGCTTCAGCTTTTTACCTGTTTTATGACATTATATTTTGAAATTTTCACATTTTTTATATTCAAAATTAAACACTGACTCAACAACCATTTACTTGGTATAATACAATTCAATATGATGAACTAAACTCAATGGCCCAGGTACTAGAGAAGCAAGTAAGGAGAGAATCTTAGAGAAGTTTGATGTTCAGAAAAGACTCCACAGAAAAGTAGGACTGGACCACCGCACAACCGAGGACAGCCCCTTTCTACTCAAGTCTTGTTGGTCTCACCACACTACAACTTCGGGATGACCAGGGTTAACTGTTCATACAGTCTCACTCCAAACTTTCTTTAGGGCTTCCCTTCTTTAGCTGATCTAGTGACATGTGCATGCAACTGTGTGGATGGGCACACACACTTAGTAAAGGTTAGCTGTTAAGATTATGTAAGTGCTGTAAAAACAATTATTTCTTTACATGAAATCAATGTAATTGTAAAGTACACTGAATAAGAAGTTTTAAAGAATTGTTGTAGCAGTGATATTATCAATAGATAAGCAGCATTGTTTGAATTTGCACTTCAACAAGTCTTGATAATGTTTTCCTTAAAAGTCTTATTGCCAATATGATGAATTGCAATCCATTATAACTTATATCTTTACAACGAATTCTTCCAGATTTCTATTAAAGCTTGTCAGGAGATACGTGTATGCCAAGGCAGATTTAGCCTATTAAATATGGGCCATGAGGATATGTGTATCTATCCTTATATATATGTATATATAAGCATCAGACGATCACTTACGAATACCTTTAACAGCCAGATATAGAACCTCTTGGAAAACAACAACCCCTTATATAAACAAGTACTGTCAGCTCTCTCACTGGGATGCACCCTGATCAGTCTGATTGCACTCAAACCAGTTTTGTTTGAGTAATTGCCTGCCCAGTCACCCTGGTCTGAGGGTTTCCTGCACAAAATGCTTTGTGTGCTAAAACCAGGATAGTCCTTGGCAAACTGGGAGGACTTGACCATCTAGCTCCATATCCTCATGCAAACTGGTAGAAGAACTCTGTTATGGGCTGAATTGTGCCCCCCCAACACACCCTTCCAGTTCATATGTTGAAGTCTTAAGGCCCTGTAGCTCAGAATATGACTGTGTTTAGAGATTCTTTAGAGAGCTAATTAAGTTAAACGGGGTCACTGGAGTGGGCCCTAATCCAATATGACTGGTGTCCTTATAAGAAGTGGAGATTAGGACACACATTGAAGGACCCATGTGAAGACAGAGGAGAAAATGGTTATCTACAAGCCAAGAACAGAGGCCTCAGAGACCTGGCTGACATCTTGTTCTGGGACTTGTGGCCTCCAGAATCATTAGAAAACTTAATTCCTCTTATTTAAGCCACCCAGCATGTGGTATTTTCTGTTGGCAGCCTTAACACATGAATGCACTCTCGACTAGTGACTTCTGGTTTTGGCTAAGTGCATTCCAGCTGCCGATTAGAGCCTGACCTCCTCTTTCTCAGAGCTTCTCCTCCCTTCACTCTTTCTCCTCACTTCCCACATAGGAAAACTTGTCCTCCAATCCCTTCTTCTAGATTATAGCCTCCACACATCCCACTTCTCTTTTCTTCTGACAACTTGCTCCTCAGCTCATCTTTCTCTCCTTAACGCTAACTCATTAAACTATATCTCAACCCTTCCAAACTTCCTTTAACTCTCCATAAATGCTAGTCAAATAGATGAAGAGTTACACTAACTTTCCTTCTTCTCACTCCAAACTCTGTGAGATTCTTTTGCATTTACTGCCTTCCCTACTCCATTTCCCACTTACCTGCCAGACTCTATTATCTGTTTCTTGGCTCTTATCATTATTATATTGAAACTACTCTATAAAGTAACCTAGGACCGCAGCCACTGCTATCAGTGCCATTTTGAGAATTGATGAAGTTCCCTTTTCCTCCAAACAATGTGAGCAAGGTGAGCAGAGCACAGGCTGTTTTTTTTTTCTTAGCTGCACGACCACCCCCTGAAGTCATGCTTGGGATTTCACAGTTTACAATTCCACTGCCCATTGTCATCCCCTCCTTCCAAGAACTGTCAGCAGTATTTGACACTGTTGAGCACTCTCCGACCCTTGAAACTCTCTTCTCTGGTTTTCCAAGCCTGCCTCTGATGGCACCTCGGGGCTCTTCAAGCATCTCGTTTCTCTCCCCGCCCCCTGTACACACACACACACACATCAATCACAGAAATAGTTATTCATCAAATTTCTGTCCTTGGCCCACCCTCTCTTCCAACTCTCTTTGATCACTAATATTTTAGAAACACTCCATGACAATTACCACATTTTTGCAGTTATCTCTAAATTTAGATCTCCAAGTCTGTGTCTCTTGGAGCATTGGGCTTGAATTTATAATTAAACATTAGTCATTTCCACATGGAGATCTATTGAGCCTATCCTATTTAACATGTCTAAAACTGAATGCATCATATTCCTATAGATTCAGTCTTACATGATTGTTTGAGAATTACATAAATTAATCCATGTATAGCAATTATTAATTGTAGGCTCACCAAACTTATCTCCTCTTCCTAAACACCCAGCAAAACTGTATTTCCTAGGTCCATTCCATCTAAGTGGGGCCATGGAATGTTAGAAAAAGTATTGTGTCACTTTCCATCAAAGGCAGTTAAAAAGATGTACAATTCCTGTGTCTTTCTTCCTTTTCTGAGGTATTGGAAACAACACATAATGATGGTATAGTTAAATGACAGAAGGACTCTGAATCAGTGAGTCATTATCTGGACGAGAACTTCCCTGATGAGCCATCCAGCCATGAGCTTCTGCAGTGGATTTTGTGTGAGAAAGAAGTAAACTTTTAAACTTTTACTGTGTTAAATCACTGAAAATTAGGTTTTCTTTTAAATAGTTGCTCGTTTTGTTTACCCCAAACATCATATAAATATACTAGAAACAATGCCACAAATTGTAAGTACTTGATAAATGATAGAGATTACTACAGGAATACCTCATTTTATTATACCTCCCTTTATTTCACTTCACAGATATTGCTTTTTTTTACAAATTAAAGGTTTGTGGCAACCCTGAGTGAAGCAAGTCTGTTGGCACCATTTTTCCAATAGTATTTGCTCACTTTGTATCTCTGCCACATTTTGGTAATTTTCTTAGTATTTCAAACTTATTCATTATTATTACATTTGTTATGGTGAGTTGTGTGGGGACACCACAAACTGTGCACATATAAGATGGTAAACTTAACTGATAAATGTTGTGTGTACTCTGACTGCCCCACCAACCAGCCATTCCCTGTTCACTCTCCCACTCAGGCCTCCTATTCCCTGAGACACAACAACATTGAAATTAGGCCAATCAATAACCCTACAGTGGCCTCTCAGTGTTCAAATGAAAGGAAGAGTCACATGTCTCTCACTTTAAAATGAAAGCTAGAAATGATTAAGCTTAGTGAGGAAGGCATGCCAAAAGCTGAGATAAACCAAAGCTAGGCTTCTCGAGCCAGTTAGCCAAGTTGTGAATGCAAAGGAAAAGTTCTGAAGGAAATTAAGAGTGCTACTCTAGTGAATATGAATGATAAGAGAGATAAACAGCCTTCTTGCTGAGATAGACAAAGTTTTAGTGTTCGGGATAGAAGATCAAACCAGTCACAACGTTCCCTGACTCTGAAGTCTAATTCAGAGCAAAGTCCTAACTCTCTTCAATTCTATGAAGGCTGAGAGAGGTGAGGAAGCTGCAGAAGAAAGTCTGAAGCTAGCAGAGGTTAGTTCATGAGATTTAAGAAAAGATGCCGTTTCCATAATATAGAAGCACAAGGTGAAGCAGCAAGTGCTGATGTAGAAGCTGCAGCAAGTTACCCAGAAGATCTAGCTAAGATAATTCATGAAGATGGCTACACTAAATAACAGATTTTCAATGTAGATGAAACAGTCTTATAATGGAAGATGATGCCATATGGGGCTTTCATAGCTACAGAAGAGAAGTCAGTACCTGGCTTTCATAGTTAGAGAATAGAAGTCAATTGTAAAAGCTTCAAAGGACAGGCTGACTCTCTTTTAGGGGCTCATGAACCTGCTGACTTGAAGTTGAAGCCAATGTTCATTGGCCATTATGCAAATCCTAGGGCCCTGAAGAATTACGCTAATCTACTCTGTCTGTGCTCTGTAAATGCAACAACAAAGCCTGGATGACAGCAAATCTCTTTACAACACAGTTTACAGAATATTTTAAGCCCACTCTTGAAACCAGAAAAAAGATTCCTTTTGAAATATTACTGCTCATTGACAGTGAGCCTGGTCACCCAAGAGCTCTGACAGCGATGACAATGATTAATGTTTTCATACCTGCTAACACAACATCCATTCCATAGCCCATGAATCAGGGAGAAATTTTGACTTTCAAG
The DNA here is from genome assembly GCA_029783875.1 of Phataginus tricuspis. Taxonomy (NCBI): domain Eukaryota; kingdom Metazoa; phylum Chordata; class Mammalia; order Pholidota; family Manidae; genus Phataginus; species Phataginus tricuspis. The sequence goes on along the minus strand of JAQQAC010002594.1, from coordinate 6,461,965 downwards.
TCCTTTTATTTAAGAATACATTTCATAAGGCTATAGATGCCATAGAGAGTGATTCCTCTGATGGATCTGGGCAAAGCAAATTGAAAACCTTCTGGAAAGGACTAGATGCCATTTATAACATTTGTGATTCATGGGAAGAGGTCAACATATCAACACGAAGAGTAATTCAAAAGAGGTTGATTCCAGCTCTCACAGATGACTTTGAGGAGTTCAAGATTTCAGTAGGGGAAGTAGCTGCAGATGTGGTGGAAATGGTAAAAGACCTGTAATTAGAAGTGGAGCCTGAAGATGTGACTGAATTGCTATAATTTCATGATAACACTTTAACGGATGAGGAGTTGCTTATGGATGAGCAAAGAAAGTGGTTTCTTGAGATGGAATCTACTCCTGGTGAAGATACTATTAAGATTGTTGAAATAAAGGATTGAGAATGTTACATAAACTTAGCTGATAAAGCAATGGCAGGATTTGAGAGGATAGTCTCCAATTCTGAAGGAAGTTCTTGCAAATCAAAATGTTATCAAACAGCATCTCATGCTACAGAGAAATTATTCATGAAAAAAGTCAGTGTGGCAAACTTCATTGTCATTTTATTTTAGGAAATTGCCACAGCCACCCCAACCTTCAGTAACCTCCACCCTGACTAGTCAGCAGCCATCAATACTGAGGTAAGGTCCTCCACTAGCAAAAAGATTATGACTCAATGAAAGCTCAGATGACGGTTAGCAATAGAGTATTTTTTAATTAAGGTATGTACATTGTTTTTCTTGACATATGCTATTGCATACTTAATAGGCTACCATATAGTATAATCATAACTTTATATGCACTGGGAAACCAAAAAATACATTTGACTTGCTTTATTGTGGTGCTCTGGAACTGAACCCACAATATCTCCAAGATATGCCTTGTATTTCTACTGCTACTGTATTAGCTTGAGTCTGAATCATCTTTCACTAAGAGTATGAGAGGATCACATAAAGCACCAACTTTTTCCAGCCTGAGTAGTTCACTTATAGGATATATTTTTCTATAAAAATCTTTGTTTATTCCAGTTATATTATTGGTAAATTCCAGGATGATTATTGTCTAGAAGCAATAGAAGATTATTATTTTGTGGTTTCCATAAAGGGGAAATGATATTCCATTTCGTCTTTACTGCCTCAAATGATGCCAGGATTTCTACACCTTTCACAAACCACTACTTCTCTCTCACCACCTGCATCTCAGCCTCCTGAATATAGATGTCAACTTGACAGATTCAAATCCCAGCTCTCCCATACCCTCTTCTCTTTCTGAGTCTAGCTATAAATGGGATATGCTTTTATGGCCAATTCTTTGATGAAACAATATGTATTACCCCTGTTTCCATCAGGCCTTTGTTCACATTTTTAAAGAAAAGAATAATTCATCTTTCTGAACGTTTCTTTATTACTGATGGAATATATTTTAAGTGCTATGAATGTGCTTTAGAGAAATGATATTAGACAAAAAAATGTTGGCAAGTGGGTATCTGGGAACAAATCTAGATTTTTTTACATTAACTAGTACAACATACTTCCTAAGTACAATTCCTAAGTAACTAGTACAATTTCACTTCCTAAGTCTTTTTGTTACAAACAGTATTTTAAACCTAGACCTTAGCCATTAAGTATCATTCCCCACACTGATCAATACACCAAAATATCTTATACACCATTCCAACATCCACTAAATGCTTTCTTCTTCAAGTCTCTCTTCTGAGAAACAATTGTATTAACAATAATAACCAGCATAAATACAAGTTTCCTGAGCATCAGTCACCTTAGTTGGTTCATACACAATGTATCACTTGACCCTCGTAATACCACCATGAGGTGGACATAATTATTGTCCTATCTTCCAGATGAGAAAAAGGAGGGTTGGAACAATTATATTCCTCTTCCAAAGCTACACAGCAACTCAGGGCAGAACAGCAGTGAATTATTTTGGGTGAAGGGTGCAATCAAGTACTGGCATCAAATATGAAGGCAGCACCTCATTCCACCAACCAAGAGCTTAACCACCAGGCAATACTGCAAGTACCATGGTATCTCTCCCCACCTCTGCCTAAGTATCTGATTATACCTCCATGAAAGCATTTACTGTACTCTGCCGAGTACTATAATTACATGTACTCCTTTGTGTTTTGTGAATCTTTGAAAGCCATGATGCTGATGCATAAATACTTATTTGAACTAATAGAAAAGATACTACTGTAAGTCCAGTAACATTCTTCTTTTAAATGTGTTGATGTCTCTGTTTCAGTGTGTCTTTATTGCCAAAGAATAAAATGACGGATTCTCTATTTAATCTTAAAGGGAAAATTATTTCTTTACCTTCTCCTTTTGATTTTACTCTTGGTGATATAATCCATTGTACAAATTACTTTTTTCCTGACTTTCTACCTGGGGTCATTCTTCCTGGCTTTATCTTATAAGTCGAGATTGTATCTTCTTTTTCTTTTGTAACCACTTATATAGGCTAACTGAATGCTCTCTCAATAAGACCTGCTAACTGTGCAAGCACAAGACAGAAATGTAGCAGCCCTTGAATGGAGATATAATGAAATACTCCACTATCAGTAGGGAGAGTCCCACAGGATGAGTGTATGCCCCAGGGGACAACAGCATAAGCATTTATGTCCCTTAAGCCTATGAGGAAATTAATTTCAAGTCCTTTTTCTTAGAATAACTGTTTACACTGTATAGGCCTTTTAGTAAATTCTTTATATCTCCTTTGTCTCTAGGTAAGGTTGTTACAGTGTAATATATATGTTGCTGTGTGTGCACATAACATGTGTTGTTACCTATATATATGTATATATACATGACTTAGTCTAGTAACTCGGGCTGCTATAACAAAATACCACAGATTGGGCAGCTTATAAACAACAATTCTGTGAAGGCTGAGGTTTGAGATCAGAATTCCAGCAGGACCCTCTTTCAGATTATAGACTTTCTGTTGTATCCTGACATGGAAGAAGGGAGGTGCTAGCTCTCTGGAGTCTCTTTTATAAGGGCACTAATCTAAATCATGAGGCCTCTGTCCTCATGATTTATTCATTTCCCAGAGGCCCCTCCTCTTAGTGCCATCACCCTGGGGGTTAGGATTTCAACATAAAAATTTAAGAGGGACACAAACATTCAAACCATAGCAATACAACATATATATATAATGTCAGACATTATATAAAGCTATCATACAGCTTATTATATAAGCTATAATATTATCCTTACTGTACAGGGAAGAAACTGAAATTCATATAATTACTTGGCAGAAGTCACACAGATGAATCAAGGCAAAGCCAGGATTCCAACTCAGGTCTTATTTCAAGTCTGGTGAAGTCTTTCCATTTCATCTTAGCACTTACAGCCAAGAGCTGTGACCTGGGTATTTCTAAGAACGTGGAGGTAGCTTATGACCTGAAGCAAATTGTACCCTTTATAGAAAAACTATTCTATTCCTGTTCTATCTCCAAGATGGGTCTTAGCATTTGCAAGGCTCAGATGTACAGGTCTGTATTTGTGAATCCCCTTCATACTATATAGTTTCTCATTGTCAATCGACACACCATGTAGATATCACCCTTAGAATTCTCTGGACCCCAATATTTCCAATTCTCAGCTTCCTGAGAAGGGAAACTCATGTGATTTCACAGATTTAGTAACAAACACAACATGACTTGCCCTTTCCACAAGCTTGTTGCCTGAAATCCTACATTTAGGCATTTTTTTTAGTTTGGGGCCTGATGATGGCAAATGCTCTCTCACACATTAGGGTGGGTGACTTTGTAAGAAACTTTCCTGAAAGCAGGTATGTAAAGAAAGAGTAGAGTAGGTGTTAGGAAACAAAGCAGGAATACAAGAAGGTTAACTGGTGAGCCAAAAAGAGCAGAACTGGGGGCTTTTACAGTTTTGCCTTACTGTAGTGCGTTGACTTGTGCCCTCCTGAAAGGACACCCTCAAGTCCTAACCCCAGGTACCTGTAAGCATGACTTTATTTGGAAAAGGGTCTTTACAAATGCCATCAAGTTAAGATGAGGTCATGCTGGATTGGGGTGGCCTCTAAATACACTTACTGGTGTCTTAGAAGAAAGGAGAGGGAGATTTAATACGGACACAAGGGAGACACAGGGAAGAAGGCTCTATGAAGACAGGCAGAAACTGGAGTGATGAGGCTGAAAGCCAAGGAATGCCGGAGATTGCCAGGAGCCCCCCAAGGCTCGGAAGAGACAAGAAAGACTTTCCCCTAGAGCTTTCAGAGTGAGCACAGCCCTGTCAACAACTTGATCTCCGACTTCTGGCCTCCAGAACTGCGAGAGAATAGATTTCTGTGGTTTGAAGCCACCCAGTTGGTTATGGCAGACCAAAGAAACTAAAATCCCTGCTTAACACCCCATCCTCACTTTTAAATTCATTCAATAGGATAGTTTTGAATTTGAAATTTAATTTTATCCTTTTCACTAACAGTCTTTAATCTTTGTCCCCAAAACATGTCATACTGGCTCTACTCTTGTAATAATCCTGTCTATTCCTTCTTTCAACAATGGGTTATCTCCAGTAGCCAGCAAATGAAGATTGTCAGTGTTCACACCTAACACTTGGCTGTTCCATGGAAGTCTGTACTCTTTATATTCACATCAGAGGCAAAAATCATTTTATATAAACTGTATATTAATCTACTAAAATATAATATTGGCACAATTTCTAATACTGTCCCATTAATAACACAGGTTTTCTAAACCGTCATTGTCTTCAGTCTTCCCAAATCCCCTGAATTCTAGCACTTCAAATAGCCTCTGGGAACTAAAGGCAATAATCGCCTGCAGGTACATGGTTGGTTCCACAGTCACTGCAGAGATTTACCCCTGATCCAATCAAACGGATCACTAGCCTCCCAGACACTCCATGGAGAAGATTCTTATAATCTCAGGGAGGTTGGTGGGAGAGTGGGGAGTGGGCATAAAAGGGATATGGTACCTAGGGGCAATCTAATGTCATACCATACTGGTAAGTGCGTGTTTCACAGTTTAATATACACGGTTGTCACTGAAGTAGTGAGATAATGAGCTCTAAAATATCTCTTTCAGCTCAAGGGTTCTTATTTGGGGAGCTAAGCTACCCCAAGGTTTCCCAGCCTGGGCCAAGCACAGTGCCTGGAACATAAAGAAGCTCAATTGCCAGTGAACGGCGGTCACCGGCGGGCCTGTCTGCAGGTTCTTGAGGCTCTCTCTCCAGAAAAGGGAAAAACTCCCTTCTGCCGGGTCAATATTTCTTTACGAGCTATGAACCAAACTATTGCTACCACATATAATTCCGTCTACAGTAATTATCATAAGGCCTGATAATGCCCTGTAGACGAAAGTTCTGGATAACTGTCAGAACCGAGAGATCTAGGACCTCACCAAAACCCATAGCTGCTCAGACTTCACGGGACAGACGTCAGTCTTGATACAGAAATTCCAGTTTAATCTGTGAAGACATTTGAATGTATCTGAGACAACTTAAATGGAATATCGAGATGAGATTTATTTTTATACACAGCATGCTTGGCCCCACGCCGACCCATCCTCCCCTCCTCGGGCCTGTCCTTAGGGGTTCAGGGACCGCCCGGCTCTAACGGCCGCGCCGCCTGCT
>JAQQAC010002594.1:6410631-6455908 GCA_029783875.1 Phataginus tricuspis | reverse complement strand
GGCCCGGCCCGGCGAGACCGCGCGCCCGCCCGCCCGGACCCGCTCCGGCCCGGCCGGCCGCCGCCCCTTCCTCGCCAGCGCCCAGGCCGCGCCGCCCGGGACGGGAGCCCACAGGCGCGGGGAGGCCGAGCGCGCCCGCGCCACCAGGGTAAGCCAGCCCGGGCAAGGGGGCCACGCCGGGGACGCGGGGCCCGAGCCCCGCCACCTCCCCGCCCTGCGCCCGCCAGCCCTGCCCAGACTTCCTCATTCCCGCGCTAACCGCCGGGCTAGCCTGGAGGAGGAGGCTGACAGTAGCCGAAAGGCACATGGATTTGGCGAGAGAGGGCGAAGGCGCATCTGGACTCCGCAGGGGCGGGTTGGCCCGAGGGCCGCAAGTGCCCCGGCAGCCCTTCCTCTCCCTGCGGGACCCGGGACCAGAGGGGAACTCTTGGAAACTTTTTTATCCCCACCCCACACCCTGCCGGGGTAGAGCTTGGGGGCTGAGGTGCGCTTTGGCACAGGGGACCGAGGGGAAGGTGGTTGGCGCAGTGCTGAACCAGATTTCACCCAAGGGCGTTCCATGAAATGAAAGCAGAAGTGCATGTCAGTCCAATCGGCTGGGAGAGCCCTCCCCAGCTCCCCCAGGCTGAACAGGACAGCCAGCCTCATTCCTGCACCTTCTACTTCAAAAAGCGCCCACTCTTGCCCACTCTCTCCCCCCACCCTCTCTCTCTGGGTCTGACACACACACACACACACACACACACACACACACACGACATAATATAGTCACCTACTATAGGACCTGTACATTAGTTTTCAAGAAATAAGGAGGGCCTGATACTGACCCTACAGGGCCTGGCATTTGAAGAGAAAAGAAACTACCTACTTGGAGCACTTTTTAGACCCTCTGATTATGTGAAACCCTTGGACAACAAAACCATGTATGTTGCATGACCTCTAAAACAAAAGTAATGATATAAACAAAGCTTATCCTACGCACAAGTTTTCTTACGATCTTTAATAGATACTGATGGAGATGTTTGCCCTGAAGTGTTGGTCTATACTGAAACTTAAATGGGACTTAATGATACAGTATTTCATTATCAAGTTTTAAGATGTTTTCATAGACTTTGTTAAGTGTGGTTTTCAGCATTGCAGCTTATCAACTCTATTTAACCTTAAAAAATTGCTATAAAGCCTATAATCTGAGAAAATGATTATAGTAGTACTAAAGCATGAGCTCTTCATACACATGTTCTACAAACTGATGATCTTTGGTAAACACGAAAGCTTAGGATCAATAAGTGGTCAGTGCTTATTTTTCTAACAAAATACCTCAGTCGAATAGTTTTGAATAGTTTAAATTGACTAATGTTTATTAAAAATTGAAAAGGGAATCTTGATTAAAATAAAGCCCTTAGCTCAAGTATGTTGTTTTCTTGATTTTACTATTGTGCTTTCTAGAGATGAATCCTTTTACTGTTTAATGCACTAGAGAAATTGTGTAAATAATTTAAAGCAAGATTTATTTCTGAGCATATGAACTTGGGGTGACAGAACAAAAAAAGATTTGTTTCTTGTAGCATTTTATATTTATCATGTAATTAAATTGCTAAGGTGCAAAAACATATAATAAATGAACACGTGAATATCTCCTGAAATTATTAATCTATATTGATGTACCTGCAACTCCTCAATGCCCTCTGGAGCTTGTTTAGATAAAATGTCTTCCTGGACCACAACCTATTGGACAAACATGAACACAAAGGAAGACTCATTATGTGTACATTTAATGCTGGCAGTGAAATACTTCTTGCTATGAACAATAAACCACTTTGAAACTGTTTGAAAGGCTCTTTAAAGAAAACACTGTAATTCAATTAGGGGTTAGTGGCGATTTGAAAATCTATTATCTTTTTTCAAATTTCAATTTTATCTTATGTTGTGCATTTGGCATTCACATGGGCTGAATAAATGCCCCCGTTTTTCAAACCCAGTTAGTAAATACTGGAGTATACATACAAAAATAGTTGTTCCCCTTTGTAATCACTTTGATCTTTGCACTTCCTTCTTACTTCTACCCCTTAAACAAGATCATCTATGATGACTGATTCACAGTTGGTAAGAGCTCAATGTGAAACAGGCAGAATTTTAGATTTAGTCATCATATGCCTCACATTTCTCTTGTCATGTTCCTTGGAACAAGTGAAGCTAGCTTGAGAAACTAGTATTTATGCAGATTGTTTTTACTCCTGCTTTCAGACTTACAGATAATTGATAAAGTTACTATCTTGACTTTAAGGGATTGCACATTGTGGTAGATAGAAGGTCCAGATAAGGAATTGTCGGCTACAGGAACCTTGGATTATCATTCAGTCAGCAAGACCTTATTTTTTACCTGGTTTATGAGAGGTATTCCCCCATTTAGAAGAGGTGAAAGATCTGGCTTCTGGGGAGAAGTAGTTACTTCATAACCTTCAATTAGTTTATGCTTGGGAGAAGTAAGAACAGTAGTTGACATTTTAAAACAATACATTTTTTTAAATCTGAGTTTTCATAGGGATTTTTGATAAAGTAGTCAAAATGCCATCTTTTTATTTTTCAGAATTTAAAAGTTGTGCTGTTCTGAGCATAGAAACGACTTCAGTAGAAAGTGTATCTGGCATTGCAGAAGAGTTTAACCAATGGAGTAAATAGTCAGATTATGTTCTAATCTACAGATTGAACAGAAATCACATTAGCAGGAGCAGATGTAAAAGAACCAATTACTATGCAAAATTTCTCATTAATCTACCTTATTTTTAGTAGGAAGCTTGCTTTGGTTGGTTTTGTTTATAATATGAACTATATATGGTGACATGGCTGTAATATAAGAAGAGAAGGGAGAATAGGATTTTAGTGCCGAAGGACACTTTTAAATGTTCTGCTCTTAATATATGTTTATGCCTGATCAGAGTTCATTGACAGCTGCTGCTTGGTGACCAGGAAACAACACAGAAACAATAGCTTGCTTTCTGGAAATTAATTCTCATTTGCACTCTTGCACCTTCCGTAAATACTGAATTCACCCCTAGTGTTCTTAGAGGTGAGCAAGTAAATCACCAGAAACACGCGCGCACACACACACACACACACACACACACACACACACGCACACGCACACACACACACACACGCACACGCACACGCACACACACCCTTTGAGCTGACCCTATCACTCCTTAGGAGACCTTGAGGGGTTTTAAAGAACCAGAGGCATTCAGCCTCAGAGAGGAATATTTTGACTTCAGTTTGGCTCATCGACTGTGTGTCGTTGTCTTTTCTTAAATCAAAAAAGATTAATATTTGAAACCAGATAATTTGGTAGAGTTAATAGGGTAACAAAACCAAGACACTTGTCTTTGTAATATTTCATTAATGAGTATCCAATACCTCCCTGTTAGATGAGAAAAAAAAGTAACATTCTTTTCATGATGATGAAATGTCTTCATACCTTTGGGCCCTGCTGTATTAGAGAGGATGTTCCTGGGTACAAATTAACATGCTTTCATATTTGCAGGCAAAATTGGTAGACCTACCCTTGAAGAACAGCTAAGAGTTTAGAAAATAAATTATGAAATAAAATCTACTTCATTGCAAATGATTTAAAGCCTAACAGTTTTACACAAAAGCAATAAAGGTATGACTTATTAAAGATTAAAGAAGTCTCAAAATTTTAGTGTGGATAAAAATATTGAGAGTATTAATCATAAAAGTATCATTGTATTTTAAGTTTTAAAAAGCAGTCAATTATTACTCTCTCCTTGTATTTTCTGTAGTATGTAATTTATTATGGAGTAAGATTTAATTATTGGTAGTACAATTTAATCTGCTTTGAATTTGTTGCCTGTTTTTGAAATCAGAGTAATGAAATGAATGGTTTAATTCCCCATTACAAATTGGCTTACTGTTTTGCATTTACATTTCACAATTAATCCAAAATCATATAACCAGCTTTTATTCTGACCTGTACCTTCAACAGATAGTAATAAACTTATTTATAGACTCAATTTCTTTAAAATGTGAAAAAAAAATCTGATTAATGGATCTTAAAAGAAGAATGTAAAGATTTTGGCTTATTCTTTAAGAACTTATTTATTAAAAATTATAAAAAGGAGAGGAAAAGAGCTATAGTCCCCCTAAAAAGAAACCAAATCTAATCTCTACTAACAAAGAAAAATCTGGTGCTTAACATTGTGCTTGATGGTATATAGTAAGCAATCAGTAACTATTTGTTGAATGAAGGAATGACGTAAGTTTTGTTTTGTTTGAAAAAAGGGCAGTCATTTTAAGCAAGGAACAAAAAATACACTATTTTGCCTTGCCTTCTGGAAAAAAATGAAGGCAAAAACTAGTTCTTGCTTCCTAGATATTATATTCTCACCTAAAGAGCACTTGAAGTTTACTAGAACAAGTAGTTTGTTAAAAAGTACCCAGTGCTTTCCAAAAGGGAAGAATTTCAGTCTGAAAGAGAAGTTTATGAGCTGGAAAAAGAAATGGCCTTTAGTTTCAAAGTTTTAGAGGCATTTATCAAGCAAGGTAATAAAGTAATTCAAGTGATAAAAGGTTCTCATACAGGTAAAAATGTAACTTTTTGGCTACACTAGAATTTCTCAGAGCTGCATTGAAACTGTCATTTCAATACCAGTAGCTCCACAAAGGAAAAATGCTTCAAGCACTGCTTTGTAATCCAGATTGTTAAAACTTACCTAAGTTAATCAAAAAGTAAAAACAAAATATGACATCCAGAATTAAATGTTTATCACCTAAAAAAATTGGGGTCTGGGGAGTTACTAGCTAGAAAATCTCAGGAACAAGCAGTTAGCAAGATTTACTATATTCTCCCCTTTCATATTGTAATGCTTTTTTAACAACATAAAACCTGAAGCTTCATCATAGCAAGGTTTTGTGATTATTTCTCAGTTGTAGCATTTTCAAAAAATTGTCCTTGAAACTCTAAATATAACCATTTATTCTATGCAGACACAATGTATGAAATGAAATATACCATCCAGACTAGAAAAGCGCACAGTACCAGCCCTCTTGGTCCTGAAGTCATGCCCCCAGGGAGAATCAGAACCGTTTCTCTGACTTCGGTCCACTGTACTTTGCTGCCCACTTAATTCTGGTTCTGACCCTCCCCTCTTTCCAAATCACTTACAAATATACATTCAAATTTGAAAAATTCATTTTAAAAACTGTTAAATACATATATGTATAATCATTTTTGTTGTTGCCAACAAATGGAGGAAAAAGCTAAATGTTTACTTACATAACAAGCACATTGTAAAGCTGTCATGTTGAAAAGTACTCTGAAAGTGAATAGCAGCAGCGTTTGTTAGTTAAAATAATAAAATAATCCAACGATTATTCCCTGAAGACTCAGCAAACAATACATTTTGCTATGTTCCATTACATAATTGGATCCATCTACAGTTTCTGGCCATGAAGAGAAACTTAAACAAAAACACAAAGCTATAATGTCTTAATCTTTACTGGACCAGTTAAAAATGTATGGACAATACATAACATTTGTACTGGGAAATAAAGCTACTGGATATTTCTTAGATTTAAACTTGTTGATATATCAGGCTCACTAGCGTTTGTAAGTGAGATTCTCTTTTTGCTAACTCAAACTAAAAAAACACAAAGTCTGCATTAAGTCAAGCCCTCTATAGAAAGAATTAAATTAACATTAAAAAAATACTTTGTTATAATAACTTTGTCATAATTTCAGTTATCTTTAAAAAAATATTTTTTTTTTGTAATTGATCATTATTGTGTAGTTTGGAGTAAACATATTATGCTATATATTTCAATGTCAGGGCATACCTATTCCTCATTTTTATCTCCAAAAATCAATTTTAACATATATCAAGCATGAAAGAAGAAAAATTAAGTGATGACAGACTCCCTAGTCAACTTACCTATTTATATGTTCTGTGCCCACATGGGCCATTAATTTTAATAGTGAAAATTAATTACTTGTCTTAGAAAATATGCCTTCCAAGACAAGAATTTTAGGAATGGAGAGAATGACTAGTTTTGAACGTTTTAACATGAATTCCTGACTGTTACTGATATTTGAAGAACTTTGTCTACCAATTGTTAGGTATAAGTTTATTTTCTAGGATTTAACCATTTGTTGGTGTTAGGTCATTAATACTTGATTTATAAATGTCAGTCTTTTTCTTTTAAAGAGGGACGAGGTGTGGTGGAAAGGTCAAAGGAAAAGAAACCTTTACAACGTACAGCACACAAGTATAATGCTTTCTATTTAACCTTTATGATTTAGGCAGTTAAACGGAAGACAATGTGGAAGGATGGAAGGAGTGTGAATGGCTGTTTGTAGAGAGGAAATTTAAAGTGAAAGGAAGGAACATTAAAGAAGGTAAAGAATAAAAATTAAGTTAAACTTAATGTTTTTTCATTCCATTGAATATTCAGGAAAGTACTTAAGGGGGTAACAAAACCTGGTTTATATGAAATTAAAACTGAATATAGAATCTCAGAAGTAGAAAAGATTACTTTTAAAAAATGCACTCCCCCTGCTAATTTCAAGCCACCCAGGAAGCCTGGGAAAATATTTTTTGTAGGAGATAGATTAAAGTGAGCCAGAAGTATAGCTAGTCCTATACCACATTCGTTTAATTCATTCATTTATTATGCTGCTAATATCTAGTAAGGTGTGTAAGCTAAGTATTAATGTCTGTGTGTGTGTGTGTGTGTGTGTGTGTGTGTGTGTGTGTGTTTGTGTTGTAAACTTACGAATCTTGGAAATTTTTAGTTAAGACAAAAGATAATGAAAACAGATAAAGGTTTAAGGAAGAGTCGCTATAAAATTAGACCTTGAGCTTTATTGCTGATTTGAATGTGAGACAGAAAAATAATCTAGAAAGTGAATCAAAGTTCCAGACAAAAGGGTAAATTCTTTATATCCTGGATGAGAAAGGAAGGGTCATAATGGGAGGAGTGAGAGATTGCCCTTGAATAGAACTTTATTATAGGCATTTCACTGGAGATTATCTTATTTTTTCTGATGGTCATTTAATGGTTATTTTCCCCACATTTTGAAAACATGTTAGAAGTCAGTGATTAAGCAAAGCTCAGTACACCTGGGAAATTAAAATCAAAAGAATGGTAGCAAGCGACAATAATTAAATGTACTTCCTTGCCCTCATGCTATATCATAGCATTCATTTAATAGAATGTCTTTTTGGTTTCTCTGTGTTTACGCAATTTCCCATTTTAGACACTTAACTAAATTTAACACCTTAGAACATTTTAATATTTCTTGACTATTTTAAAACTTTACCTTATCAATCATTTACCCTGAAATTCTTTTTTTTTAATGATAGGCAGGGAAATTCTTCTCTCTTAGAAAGTCTTCTGTAATAGCCAAATAGGAATAGTCTTAATTGTTTTGAGAGGTTTCAACAATCCTTTGTTGAAATAGATGGATGATTTGAGGGGAAGTTGTGCTGTATTTATTTAGTATCTGTTAAGCTGAAGGAGTGCAGTCATTTAAGGCAATCTACAGAAAACAATAATGTTATTTCTGAGGCACTTAAGTCTTTGCACAGGTGTCCCCAGTGTCAAGTTTATCTTCATTCTACCCACCGAATTGCTGCACCCAAAACATTAGGGAATGAAGTTGTCAGCCCACAATGGTCCATTCGATAGGTTTCCCACCCCGGAAATCTAGGAACACATTCTTCATATGTACTTATTTATCTCCTCCAATCACCAGATTCTATCAATTCAGCCACCTTCTCATCTCCAGAATCCATTTCTTCCTCAGTATATTTCTAGCTTTAATTCTTGCACTGTCTTCTGATGCATCATCTCCTGCTTTGGTTCCATCCTTCATTCCAGCATAAAGATCAGCTTTCTAAAGTGCAACTCTAATCATGTCACAGTCTTTATATTTCTTAATTGAATCTCCATTGTCTTCACAAGCCTAATTCCTGGACACCTCACTTCCCACCTTGCTCCTCATCCATCCCCCATTTCTCAAGTCATCCACATCAATTTCAGTTTCTTATCCACCAAGTTTTCTCATTTTGAATGCCTCTGCAAATGCACTCCCTGAGTGAAGAATGCCCTTTTCCTTCCTACGCGTTGTGCTCACTACACAACCTCCAGGTGTGATTCAGGCATCACCATTTTTCTCTCCTTCCTCTGTTAATTCTCCCTGACCACCCCATAAAGAGCTACATACTCCCAGACCATGTTCTCTTGACTTCTTAGTTTTCTAGACTAAAAGTATCTCAAGGGCAAGGATTTTCATCTTACTTTTTATTTGCATAGCATCTGATAAATTTGTTGAATGGACAAATAACTAGGCAGAGTATATCAGTAGACTGTGCTATTGATTAGGCTGTGTGGCTCTGGACAAATTAATTTCTCTGATTCTCATTTTCTCTCTGAAAAAATGAGAGGGTTAGACTAAATGAGCATCTGTCTCTGTTTGTTTCTTCAATATAGGAATATTACTTGGAAGACACCAGATTTTCTTGCCATGTTGAGCTAAGCCAACTATGTGAGAAGGTACAAAGACAGTTCTTGTCAATATGATAATATGAAGACCTATCCGTTTTCAAATTATGAGTTATCATTTATGGTCCCAGTCTAGTTTCTTCCTGACATCCAGGTGTTTGTGGGGTTGCATCTTTTTATTATTAATTAGTCTCTAGCAGGAACTCCCATTTCATATTTCTCCAAATAAATTGAAGACAAACTTGATAGAGAAATGAAGGAAAAATTCAATATTTAATTCTAAATTGGTTTAAGGTCTCACTAATTGTAGCTATATTTGAAGGAGGAATATATGGAAGTGGTAGTGGCATGAACTGAACCCTCATCTGTCATAGCAAGAACACAATGTCTAAAATGGATAAATTAAGAAAAAAATTAGTCTAAGTATTTGAAGATATGAAAAGAACCCCCATGAAAAGTGAGTTAGTGTTAAAAAGTCAATTGCTCTGAAGAGTAGGATTGGTGGAGGTTGGGTAGGGGAATCTTTGCTTTTTTATCTAAACTCTTCTACCTTTGCTCAGGATTTCTTTTTTTAACTATTGATTCACTTAAATATACATTGAGTCCTTTCTATGACCCAGATTCTAGATATAGGCAATACAGTGTTGACCAAGGCAGAAATCCATAACGTCGTGGAGCTTAGATCAATGATTTCAGTTTAAAAGTTTTTCTTTTTACATTAGCTTTTTTAAAATTGAAGAATTACATAACAAAAAAAGTGTGCAAATCCTAAGAGTAAACTCTAATGGTTTGCCTCAAAGTGAACATATTTAACCTAGTGGCGTTCTAAAAACAGAACATTACCATCACCCCAAAAGCTCCCTTTTTCCCCCTTTTAGCAGGACCCCTGCCCTTCACTTTGATTTAAAAGATTTCACTCCTGACTGTTGGATTACATGTGTGTTGATTCCATAACTCCACATGTATGTTCATCCGCACACGACCGAGAGTTGGTTGAGTGAATTCATTACTCCCAAGGTGCTGAAAATGAGCTGCACGCAAGTAAGAACTCTCCTATGCTTAGAAGTGCTTACAAGCCCTAAGGCCAATTCATTTCAGATATTCCTCACTAAACAAAAATATAAAACAAATCACATTTTCATACTGTCATTTATGAGTCTGAGTAAATATTTTGTTTATTGACGATCAGTCAAGGTCACTGACAGAGACATGGGAGAAAGAAGTATCCACATCAGATCCTATCAGACATAGAAAAGAGTGTATGTGGAAATCGCAGGCAGCTATGTCCCACAAGTGACTTCAGTTATAACATGTGAGGTTTTATCTATTCACTGTGATCTTTAGAGAATTTCTCTAAGTATACAATTTTATATTCACCAGATTTTATCCTACTATGGTATTGGCAAAAAGAAATTTTGCTTAGAATGGAATCTGCTATTTGAGGAAATGACAACTGTAATATGATTCGAAAACTGTCCAAAATATCTTTTTAATCCTTAAATTTCAGTCATCTATGATTGAGAAAACAACCATAGGCGAAGATTTGTTTCTTATGGAACACATTGGAATGCATTCCAATCACTTCTCTAAGAAAATCCCTGTCCCCCATGGTTACAGTGGACATGATACAGCAAGAATTTAGATGCTTCTTTCATAAGGGAAATGGGGTTGTATTTACTATGTTTTACTGATGAAAAGAGGTACTTTTTCCTCCCACAATTTACTATCTTGGTTTAACTGTATATATTTGAGGATTTGCTGGATATCCTTCTGTCATTTGTTTCTAATTTAATTTCACTGTGTTTAGATAACATTTCTGTGTGCTTTCACTTATTTGAAATTAATTGAGGCTTGTTTTATGTTCCAAAATATGGTCTAGCTTGGTGACTGTTCCAGACGCATTTGAAAAGAATGTGTATTCTGCAGTCACTGGTTGAGTGTTCTGTACATGCGTGGAGATTGATTTGATTAGTGGTGTTCCTAAATTTTCTATATGCTTACTGATGTTCTGTTGATTTGCTTTTATTAATTATTGAGAGAGGAGTGTTAAAAATCTAAACTTTAACTGTGGATATTTCCATTTCTTCCTTCAGTTCTGCCACATTTTGCTTCATGTGTTTTGAACCTGTGTTAATCCATATATACATATTAAGATAAGTATTTCTCTGTGATGAATTGTCCCTTTTATTCTTCTGAGATGTTCCTCTTTGTCCCTGGTAGTATTCTTCCTCTTGAAGTCTACTGTATCTGATATTTTATATACAGCCAATGTTTTGAAGTATTTCCATGGCGTATTTGGCATAACTTTTTTTTTTCTTAAGGTATTATTGATATTCACTCCTATGAATGTTTCACATGAAAAACAATGTGGTTACTAAATTCACCCATATTTTGGCATAGCTTTTCATCCTTATACTTTTAAACTGAGTCTTTAATATAAAAGTGTAATTCTTATGAAAACCATATACTTGGGTCTTGTTTTTTGTCCAGCCTGGCCATCCTTACTTTTTTATAGGAGAGTTTAGTCCCGTTTCCATTTAATATACTTATTGATATGGTTGGTTTTAAGCCTACAGTCTTGGTAGTTGTTACCTATTTGTGCCAACTGTTCTTTATTCATTTTTTCCCTCCTTTCCTGCCATCTTTTAAATTAATCAGTTTATTTTTTAAATTGGATTTCATCTCCTTCATTGGCTATTTTTTTAAGTGGTAACTTTAGGGATTATAATACACATCCTTAAGTCTACCATGAATTAATACCATAACATTTCATATGGAACTAAGAACTTGACAATGGTATACTTCATTTATTCTCTTTCCTTCCTCTGTACTGTTGTTATATATTTTACTTCTGCATATGCTATGAACCCCAAAATATGTTGTATTTTTAATAGCAAACAAGAAAAAATCTTATACTCACCACATATTCTTCATCTTTGATATTTTTCATTCTTTCATGTAGGTCCAAGTTTCTGTCTGAAATCATTTCCCTTTGGCATAAAGAACTTTCTTTAGCATATCTTTTAGCAGGCCTGCTGACAACAAATTCACTCTTATTTATTTCAAAAAATGTCAATTTCATCTTTATTTTTAAAGGGTTTTTTTTTGCTCAGTATAAAATTGTACACCGATCCCTTTTCCTTTCAGCATTTTCATAGTTTCTGATGAGAAGTCAGCTATGATACTTATCAATGTTCCCCCTTGTCCTTGGATGCTTTTAGGATATTTTCTTTAGCATTAGTTTTTAACAATTTGGCTATAATATCACTAAGTATGGTGTTTGCCTTTATCCAATATGGGAATCTTTGATATTCTTGGATCTATGATTTGATTTTTTTTAAATCACATTTGGGAAATTCTTGATTATTATTTCTTCAAATATTCCCCCCCCCCTTCTAGAACTCTAAATTTCACATAGGTAAGACCATTTGATATTGTTTCATAGGTCACTGAAGGTATGTTAATTTCTTTCTGCCTTTTTTACCTTTGTGCTTCAGTTGGATAGTTTTTGTTAACCATTCTTCAAGTCTTTTAATCCTTTCTTCTGCAGTATTCAACATGCTGATAAGTCCATCTAGTGAACTTTCATTTCAGTCTAGAATTTTCCTTTTCATTTTTTAATAGTTTACATTTTGCTGCTGAGATTCCCTATCTGTGCATTCATTTTGTACATTGTTTCCTTTACATTCTTGAACATATCACTGTTAGTGGTTTTAAAGTCTTTAGTTGCTAATTCCATATTTGTGTCATTGTTTTTCTTGTGAGTCATATTTTCCTACCTCTTTGCATGTTTTGTTATTTTATTTTGTTATACATTGTGGGTACTACATTGTAAAGAGTGGATTTATGTCTTTCTTTAAAAAGTGTTAAGTTTTGTTATAACAGGCAGTAAATTTACTGGTGGATCACCTGGTTTTATTAGATGGGTTAGAGTGGACCTTAATCTAGTGTATGTCCCTTAGTCCCCAATTGCATGGTCTTTTTTGGGTCACCCTGAATGCTTAAATTATTCAGTGATGTTTCTTCACCCCGGATGATTGGAACTTCAGTGGTTCTAAGAAGTTCCAGGAACTTCTGAAATCTCCATTCAGCTCTTAGATTCCCAGCAGCTGTTTTCTAGTAGGCTTTTTAGAGTCTTGTTCTGCACTAGTACAGCTTAGTATTTAGCCAAGGACCAGAGGTGACCCCTATGCAGATTTCTGAGCCTCTTTCTCTGTGTAAATCCCTGCTTTCTGAAACCTTGCCCAGTGAAATAGTTGCTCTCTATTTGGGCTGTACTTGCTTGTGTCATGATTTGGAATGTGCCCTCAGTCAAAAAGTGAATTTGGAGCTCACCTCAAGTGGTTCCATTCTCTTATATCATACAGCCCTAATGCTGTCTCTTGTCCAGTGTCTTTAATTATTGCTTCAAATATTTTTTATAATTTTTATGTAATTTATATTCACTTAGAAGATGGTAAATATGTAGATGAAGTTAGATTGCAGTAGAATAGTATGTTGTCAAGTTAAACTCACCAGTACACATAAGTGTTATAGCCCTTGTATGGACTGTAGAACTATAGGTTATAGGAAAAATATAGGATTTCTTGGTAGAGGTTGGATATGAGTAGAGGCTTGAGGAGTAAGTAGCATTTTTGAATGATTAGTCTTCCTGTAGTAGAGGGCATAGTAATAGTGCTTATGAGATAATATGATTGAAAGTAATAATATAATATGATGAATAGTTGAGGGCTTTTGACTTTATCTTATTGGTAGTATGACAGTGATGTGAAAGATGCTTGAGGAAGAGGAAACACCACTGGAAGAGAAAACAGTAGGGAGGCTATTACTGTCTTTAAGAGGTGAGGCAGTGAAGGTTTAACTTGGATTAACAGTGGAAATGGAAAGGAGGATCAAATACAGAAATAATACAAAGAAACAATCAGCAGAAATTGGTTACTGACTGGATATATGTGAGATAAGGAAAGGGAAAAGGAGGAGAAGGTTACTGCACTTTTGACCCTGAGTACCTGAGAGAATGATATATTGGGAGAAACTGGGGAGTCCAGAATGGGATCCATTGCCCCCAAGAATAATGAATTTGGTTTTAGATATTAGAGAGTTGAAGACATTAAAAACATCAACTTGTTTTATATTGGCTCACAAGCAGCAATTTATTAATATTTACATTTTGAAAGTTTGAACAGTACTGATTTTATTTGTTTACACCAGTGTTTTTTGGCTAATGTACTTGTTTCTTTTGTTCCATTGGGAACTGAGTAAGTTGATAGAGTTAAAATGAGTGCAAAGGAGAGTCTGAATAGGACCCTAAGACAGAACATGTAATTACTGAATTACCCAGATAGCTAACACTGCCCACACACCTTGCATTTCCCAAGGCACTTACCTTGTTGCACTGCCTTTGCCTATTTGGCTTCCTGCTTACTAAGCTGTTGCATTAGTTAACTTTTGCCGCATTAAAAAAATCACCACAACACTAATTAAAACACAAACATTGGTTATTTTTCCCAGTTGAGTGGGCTGTCTAGGTCATCTGGTCTGGGCTGGCCCTGCTGATCTCTGAAGTCTTTCCACTGCTCGGTTGGTGCCATTTAGTCTAGGGGAGCCTCAGCTAGAACTTCCTCTCTCTCCTCTACATGGTTCTCTCATCCTGCAGTGGGCTAGCACAGGCTTGTCACATGGCAACAGTGTTCCAAGAGAGCAAGAACAGTCACTGCAAAGCCTCTTGACATTTGCATTTACAATTCACTCTTCTATCTCATCCTATTGGTCAGAGCAATTTACACACCTGCCAAGATTCGAGGGGTGGAGAAATAGATTTTTCCTTCTGTTGGGTGGAGTTGCAAATAATTTTTTTGTCATTGTTTTCAATATACCACAACTGTAAAATAAATTCCATGAGTACATCACTCTTGTGTACTTCAGTAAGGTTTTCTTTCCTTCTCTATATGAACTAAAGCACGGTCACGGTGCAATGGCATTCATCAGGGTTTCTCGTCCTTGGCATTATTGACATTTGGGGTCAGATATTTCTTTATTGTAAAGAGATGTCCTGTGCATTGTAGGGTATTTAGCAGCATTTCTACCCTCTACACACTAGATGCCAGTAGGAACTCCTGTCCAGTTGTGACAGCTAAAAATGTCTCCAGACATTGCCAAATGCCCCTGGAGGCAAGATGCAAACATTTTCCTAGCAGTGAAAAGGATAGGGATGGGGTAGAATATGACAGTGTGAGCAGGAAGGGAAAGAAAGAAAAATACTTGATTCTTCTCAGAATGCCTAAAACTTCTACTGTCTCTGTTACTCTTCCATTAATGTATCATAAACATTGTTTACCTGATAAAATGTCTAACATTTGCTATGTATCATTAACTGTGCTTTGCATGCATTTTTGAATATTATATATGTATCTGTCATCCCTATTAGTTTATCATCTCACTGTGAACAGGGACCTTATCCTATACCAGTTCCTATAAGGTCCTATACCAGTTTCAAGCACAATGTATTTGTACTTAACTTGGTAGTACATATTGTGTCAGTCTTGCACACTGTAATGTCTTTGATAACTGACACATAGTAGTCCTAAATATTATTTAATGAATTGGGTAAATTAATGAAGGGAGGAAAGCGTAAAAGGAACATTCATTTTACATGTTAATTGTACCCACATAAAACAATAGGGATCTGAAAACAGAAGAATGCAAAAACTGTAAAATGAGTTTATACAAATTTAGACATGGTAGGATACATATACTGATTCTTTTTCAAAAGCTGTCAGAAGTCAGCTGTTCTGAGAAAAGTAAATAAACCCACCGTTAACCATTAACTTTTCTTTCATCATCACTTAGCCAGTATATCATCAGTAGAGATGTAAAGTCTCTTTAAAGTTGAATTTTTTTATTACATTTATCAGGAGAAGGATTCCAGTAGTGCTTAGAAAATTTTGACTCATTCATATTTCATGTTTTATTCATTAAATGTTAAAAATATCAGAGTTGTGGGGAGTCTAGTAACCATAATGTTGCACATGTAATTATAGATTAATGATATTAAAATAAATAAAAAACAAAACATACACACAAAAAAATATATATATCAAGCTGTACCTTTATGGTCTTTGTACTTTTTTTTTAAGTAATACTTCAATAAAATTAAAAATAAGAAACACATACACAAAAATATCAGAGTTAAACTTTAAATTCAGGACAAGGTTAGATTTTCTTTTTTTTCTATTAAAAATGTATAAGAACAAAGAAAAAAACCGAAGGAACAAAACAGCAGCAGATTCACAGAACCCAAGAACGGACTAATAGTTACCAAAGGGAAAGGGACTGGGGAAGAAGGGCGGGAAGGGAGGGATAAGAGGGTAAAAGGGGCATTACGATTAGCAGACATAGGGTGGGGGGGCACGGGGAGGACTGTACAGCTCAGAGAAGACAAGTAGTGATTCTCATCTCACTACACTGATGGACAGTGACTGTAATAGGGTTGGTGGGGGGGACCTGATGAAGGGGGTAGTTTAATCATCACAATATTGCTCATGTAATTGTAGGTTAATGATACTAAAATAAAATAAAGTGTAAAAAAAAAGTATATTTCCAAATATATAATTGAGTTGGAAAATCAAAACATAAGAACATATAACTTAGGGAGTAAAAGTCTCCATGTTACTATATATAGATCCAAATTATTTTTAACACTTGCACAATATATTGCTATATGAATGTAGCATAATTATAACTAAACAGTCTGCTATCAAGGGACATTTAGATTTTCTTCAGTTTTTTGCTGTAATGAATATCCTTGTATTTATTTTTTTGCACATTTACTGATATTCTTTAGTACCAATTCCTGCATAGTCAAAAGATACACTCATTTAAATGTTTCATGTTATATGTAGTACACATATGCATATTCCTTAGAGCAAGTTTCCTCCCAAAAATTACTCTATGGAAAGAGACTCTAGCATGTCCTTTGTCTTTACCAATTTATTATTCAACAGAGAAATGGTGAAAAGTCACTCTTTTTCTTGTAATTTCATCCTCATTGCTATCCAAAATGAGATATTAAAATTACCTAAGTGGTGTCTGTTGTGGCTGAATTTAATCTTGAAAATAGAGACTCTCGCTCCTGATTCCCAGCTGTACCCTCTAGATGGCACCTAAAATTCTGTTTTTCAAATTGCAGATTATAACCCATTAATGGGTCATGAAATCATTTTAGTGTGTTTGAAAAGTTTTTTTTTTCCTAATGAAATCTCATAGGATAAAAAGAATAGGTTTTCTTACTGTGGGCCTTGGTCAAAAAGTGTAAATATATCTGATCCTAGAAAATTTCCCTAGTTACAAGGAGGGACATGCCCCAAGTCTATCCTTAATTGGCCATCTTGTACGGCTCTGATGTTGATGGTGAGATTGTCACAGATGTGCAGAAAATAATCTATTAGGCATTTCATGTACAATTCATCACACATTCAGAACTTAGCCAGTTATAATACTATGCTTCTCGTGTGAGAAATATTTTATTTATTGCTAGCTAGCTACAATTTTTTATGTCTCTTTTCATAGTATGAAAATTTTCCTGAAAACCTCACCATTGAACAAATAGAGAGATGCAGAGTTAGGCCCATCTTCTCACCAGTCAACTCAGTATCTCCCTTTCTGTTTCAAGGTCCTTCCTCAAAAGCACAGAACTGTGCAAAGGGAAAGTGAAGGGAAGGACTCAGGGAGCAGGGGGGCAGTAGGGACTTTCCCTGGTCTTTCCTAACCCTTCAGTTCCAAAGACTTAGTTGGTGTCTCAAAATTTTGAAATAAAACCTGCTTTTACAATTAATGCAAATATTACTCAGTGATTCATCCTTTCCAAATAATTCTTGGTTTCTTTTGACATTTTATTTTTAAATTATGAATTAACAGTGACATCATTTTAGGGTTACTCTTACCTCAGTTCTTTACAGTGAACTGAACTGTCTTACAAAGGCCGTAGAAGTTCAGATTTAAACCACCACCCAAGGTGTCTCTCTCTTCAGCTGCTCTTGGGCTTTTAAAACTGTGAAGTTCTGGCACACATTCGAGCATAAATCATAGCAGGGACATTGGAGAGAGGACTGTGTTTAATTGGGTGTTTTGTCCAGTGCCTGTAATGTAGAGATCTTCATTAAGGTTTTAACTCTAATAGTGATCATGATAATAATCCTGCATCAGTTCTAGTAAGGTTGATTTAGTTGAGTTTTTAAAATTAGGGTGAGTGCCACTCTCTAGTAAATCCTTACATTCAAAGGTTAGGAAACCATCCACAGATTTAAGTATGTGTGTGTGTACAATCAGTGTAATAAAGGCACTGAAGAGATTGTGTCAGTTTAAGAAGTCAACAGTTACCTCTGCTTTGAAAGACTGTAGGCTAACACCGACAGGATTCAGATCGCCCTAAATTAATGGAAAGCCTAAAGGCAAAAACGGTCTTAATATATTTCTTAGAAGTTTGTGTTCCTGTGGGGGTCTAAAAATAAGGATTTTTCATATGGACTTTTGTAACTAGTATTACTTATTATTTTACTGGTAGTCTTCATAGAACTGAAAATTATGTTAATGATTCTTTAATATAAATACCTAAATACATATAAAAATCCAAGTTTGTAAAAAGAGTTGCAATTTGTGATTTGTTCTTTGAGTAAGGATTTATTAGCTCATATCTTCTGAGCTCAACAAAATTCTACTTTTTGCAGAAGCCTCTCCCATGAAAATCTCTCGTTTTACAGATGAGAAAACAGAGGCCTCAGTGAGTTTAGTTGTGTATCTAATGTCACCCACCTAGCATGGGGCAGAACTTTTGAATATCAAATGACTTATTTCTTCTTTACTATATCAGGTCAATTTCCCTTTTGTAACTGCTTGATTCAGCTGTTTGCAAATCTTCACTCAGTAGTTTCTTGCTTTAGACAAATATTTCCTTGTAAATCTGCATGGAGTTCTTGTTCCATAGGACTCGAGCTGCCTGTTTCCCATGTGTTGAAGTTGGACACTACTCCATCCCCCTGGGAATCCCCATGAGGCTTTCTAGCTCCTCATCAGTCACACAGGGCTCTGGCAAGAGAGGATTTCACTGGCAATCAGGGTTCTCTTTGGAGGCTTTTGTCCTTACTGGAATGTTAGGTGATGTGTTCATTAGGGTGAGAACTAAACCGTTTTAACAAAGAGACCCCACAGTACACTAGGATAAAGAACAAACAAGTTTCTTTCTTTCTCACATCATCACCAGTATTAGCTGCCATTCATCATCATCTGTGTGGTAGAAGCGGGGTCTTCTCCATGTCTAGGTTTTATCCAGCAGGAAAGAGACAAAACAAAAACATGGAGGAAGCATGTCAAGGGCCTTAAGCACAGACCTGATGTGGCCCATGACAGTTCTGACAGTCCACCAGCAAGCATTTCATCCCCAACTTCACGGGAGTGTGGCATAGACTGCAGCTGAGCAGTCACATTTTCAACTACACCTCTCTTACTGTGGGAAAGGAAAGAACAGATTTTGGTGCAGAGCTGACATTCTCAGCCCGGGTCCCAAGTGCCATTGAGTTCCATATAGACTTCATGAAAAAAATTTGCCTCGGGAATTAATATTTGCTTACAGCCTTGTTTTTTTTAATCTTCTAATTTTTCATGTAATATTTCAAAAATTTGATCTAAGTAAATTTAAATAATAAGGATATTTCTTAAGTAAGTAAATCCAAAATGATACGTACTTTTAGATACTATTTTAATTGGCCATGTTGTTCTTCACTTTTCTTAGGGTCTCTGGGTAATAGACGATTACTAGGGCCCGTAGTATGTTAATATCTGGCTGGGAATGACTAAATTTGAGACTATAGCCTTGGTAATAAGTGCTTTTATTTTTGTATCTTTTGATTGCACTTTTAATATTGCAGTGTTTCTATACCACTCTGACAATGGCAGGAAATGGCCTGCTACAGTGGACACGCCAGAGGGCAGAGCACAGTGTGGCCACCCTCCCCTGCTAAGCAAAGCACTGACAGGCCCTCTGAACGACCCCCTCTGAGCTTCTCAGCCCGGGCAGTATGTAGTGCTTGGGGACAGTTCGAGGACTGTCACAGAATTCGCAGAATTGGAAAATAATCTACACAAACAGTTAAGACTGTAAATCCTTGGAGTTTCGATGGTGATGAGAAGAAATGGCCTCTGAAGAATCCAAGTACCCATGATTTTTATAAAGAGGATGATTAGTTGTACCAAACTCCAGGACACTGTTGTGAGCTTGTCATAAGGTTTTGGATTATATGTGAGTGGTAATTCCTTGATTATGCAATCTTTCTGGTGTTAGATTTAGAATTTCAAAGAGGAACTGTACCATGTCCTCCTCCTAAGGTCTTTAAAAAAGGGTTACAATTGGTCTTATTGGAATAATACATTTACTCCTGCATGATGAAATTTTTAAGGTTCAGTCCAGTCTTCAGTTTTGTTTTGTTCTGCTTTATATACAGCTCCAGAATGGCAGAAGACAATCCATATTTAGGAGGGCATGAACAAGTAAGTATTATAATCTTACTGATAATTTTTTGTAAATGTATTCATATTTTTAAATATACATAGGCTCCAATAGTAATTATCAAGAAAACTCTAAAATTGGTAGGTTTCCCTGTCCCTCTATGTAAGGTCAGAGGGAACATGTCATGTAAAGTGAGTAACGTAAACTCTGCTCTCACACATATTGTTGCATAAATATTATATGTGCTACACATCAAATGATAACTACTATATTAGTTTTGTAGGGCTGCTGTAACAGATTACCACCAACCGGGTGGCTTAAAACAACAGAAATGTTTTCTCTCACAGTTCTAGAGGCTAATGGCCAAAAATCAAGATGACAGGACTGGTTATTTCTGGAAGTTCTGAAGGAGAATCTGTTCACACCTCTCCCCTCACTTCCAGTGATTGCTTGCAGTTCTTGACGTTCCTTGGCTCATACCTACATCACGTCAACACACTGGCCTTCTTGCCTGTGTGTCTCTTGTGTCTCTGTATCCAAATCTCCCTCTTTTCTCTTATGAAGGCACCATCGTTGGGTTTAGGGCCCACCCTTCAGTGTGACTTCATCTAACTTGTGGATTACATCTGCAAAGACCTTGTTTTTACGTAAAGTCACATCCACAAATGCTGGTGGTTAGGACTTGAATCTGAAACTCATATAATGAGGAGGCATATGGGTGTGCTGAAATGACCTTTGGACTTAGAATTCACATATCTTTATGTGGTGCTGGCTGCTACGGATGAGTTCTTAAAACTCGAGGAATCATTTAGCACCACTGATTCTCACTTTCTTATTTGCAAAATAGGGGTGCGAGGCCCACACTTACAGGGGTGTTAAAAAGACTTAATGGGCAGTGGATGTGCTTTGGGAACATAAAACTTGTTTGTAATTATATTAGCAATTATGAAGGGATACCAGTGTCTTTTTTTCTCTTAACGTTTTTCTTTGAAAAATATCAAGACTGTAGAAATATTGAATAGTCCAACAAATCTTTGTCCATTATTAATATTTTCTTCTCTCTCACTCTCTTACATATATATGTGTGTGTGTACATTTAATATATATATAATAAATTTTTATTTTTAAAATATAAATATAAATATTTGGTATTTATACATACTTGATTAACTATATGAAAGCAGTTATCAGCTTCTAGGGTAATTATAATGCAGTATTAAATTTTAATTAGTGATTTTTAAGAAGTATTTAAATACTGAGATTTATCATTCATCAGCTATTTATTGAGGCATTACAATGTGCCAGTTACAGAGGGTTTAAAAAATAAATGATATATAGATCCCAATTTCAGGAAGCTGCCATCCTAATAGGAGAGACAGAGACATGAATAGTTTCCTTATGGTGATAAAAACTGTAGTAGTATTCTGAAGAAAATGCCACAGAAATGTGGAGAGGGAATCACTCCATGCTGTCTTGGGGAAAGACCAGGTTTTTGGAGGACTTTCAAAGAAAGTCTATGTAAATTGAGATTTGAAAAATGGAGTTTGTGAGCCTAGACAAGGAGAGGGAACACAAGGTACCAGGACACCCTGGTTCATATTTACAATCATTTCACACTTAAACTTCAGTGGCAGGCATGTAAAAAATGGATTTCCTGAATTTATTCATGCAAGGAACCAGTCAGAAAAATAAAACCAAAAGTGAAATACATTTTAAGGAATGTTGTATTGTTTCTTTAAATAAAATAGACTTATGTAGCATTCATTCCTCTTGATAATGTTCTGATTGACTTAAAAAGAATAAGTATGCATTGCTTTTCACATTAAGATGCTCCTTTTGAACTTCATTAACAAAGGGTGATATAGGATAAATCTAGGAACATTTTCTTTGATTACAGCATGAAAAATATTTGGCTACTTATACTATCAAAACCTTTCGCTTTTAATATATGCTATCTCTAACAATTAAAGGCAGGCACTAACCAGCAGTAGGGCTGTTTCTGCTTGATTTTAGACCATGCTTTCCTGTCTATACACAGGAAATCTTATCAAGAAGAGATGGTCCTTTATGCCACCCAAGAGTAAAATTCGCTGAAAACATTCATTTTGAAAGTTTTTCTTATGTGGGCATTTTTGTGATCATCAGCAGAAGGGGTGAGCATGTTCTGATATTTCTATTTTTGAGAGGAAAAGTCCTTGAAGTTTGGGGTTTTTTTCCTTGTCTCGAGTTTAATGGCATTTATTTCCTGAGTTTTACGTGTCCTCAATGAGATGCCCTCAGTGTTGCAGTGTATTCTAGAATTGCTCCCCAGCACTGACCCCAGTACACAGGGCAAGCTGAAGCGCACAGCACAGCCTCTTTCTTCTTCGTCTGAAATAGAGTGTGTCTCTCTCCTGAGATCAATACTTTTGTTCTCTAATCAGTAATCTAAACCACCTGCAGGACTAGCAAAGATTTTTTTTTTTTTCCTGCTAAGTCATCTCTTCTGCTCTGACACCGGTGAATTCTGTGTGTAAGGTGAGGTCATTTTCACAGTAACATGTTTTTTCATTCCTATATTTCCTTTTCAGCCAACAGCGAATAGCGTAGATGAACTTTATCCTTCAGCACTGAAGTGGAGCACGTCTATTGTTGCTTAAATGAAAATTTGCATAATGTGGGTAACTGATGAACCAGTGGGTTGTATACTTGAAATCAGTATAAGATTGTATATCAACTATACTTCAATAAAAAAGAATATGAAGTAGATAAGATGATAAATTTATAATTAGTGACTTCTGTTTGATATTGACAAATGTTACCATTAAAAAAAAAGAAAATGTGCATGCCTCACAATTGGATCTGAAGTTTCTTACTCTTGAATTAAGTAGGCATACTAGGTTCTTAAAGTACCCCAGAACCTCCAATAATATGCTAATAAAGAGAAGGCATACATTGTAATTAATATTGGGGTTTTCAAAAAACAATACCAGCTCCAGCATACTTAATAACCAGCATATCATAAATGATGCAATATGGTTTCTATGCTCTCCACAGACATTTCAAACAGATGAATTATTGATTTTGAAACAAATACCAAGCTCAGAAGTATATGAATTTTAAGTCCTGAATGAAATAAATGGAAAGAAAATTTTTCTCTTGGGATAAGTAATGATTAGTAATTTAACAAAATGGAATATAATTTGATCAAAATATACTGCTTGCCCACTGAATTAGTTTTCCATTGCTACTGTAACAAATTACCACAAATTTAGTAGATTAAAACAACACAAATATATTCATTCCCTTGCAGTCTGTAGGTCAAAAGTCTAAAATCAAGGTGTTGGCAGGTCTGCATTCCTTCTGGAGGCTTTTAGTCCCTTGCCTTTTTGAGCTTCTAGAGACTTGTGAGCCTTGGCTTGTGACCCCTTCTGTTACTCCAGCCCCTTCCTTCCATTGCCACATCTCCTGTATGCACTTTGATCCCCTGCATCCTTCTTATCAGGCCCCCCTGGATAATCCAGGATACTCTCCCTATATCTATTTTCTTACCTTAATAATATCTACAAAATCCCATTTGCTATATGAGATAGCATTCACATGTTGTGAGGGTTAGGGTGTGGATGTGTCTGGGGGAGCCATTATTTAGCCTACCATACTCACTAAATTCCAGATGTTTTGCATTGTGCTAGGTAAACAAAGGTGAAAAGGAGAAAGTGAGGGGGCTTAGTGCTCAGATATTTGCTCCTTGGACTCTAAGTTATTGGTTCAATTTTTCTATAAATTGTTCCAGGGCTGCTACATAATTCTTTCAGACCTTGAATTTGGATAGTTAGAATAGTTTATTTACCATCATAATAGAGAGGGAGATTTCTAGGATTATATTCCTTTGCTTATATTCCTAAGAGGGTATAAACTTTGAATCATTCATTCACAAAATACTTATTAAGTATCCACTGTGTGATAAACATACATTGGGCCCTGAAGATATACAAGTGAGCAGGTCCTCTCCTCTGTGGACTTTATAGCTAGGTCATTCTTCTCAAATTCCTTTGTCACATAAACATAGCCCAACCCTTTGTAAAGTTCCATCTACACAAGAAGTTAGCTAGGTCTCATGAACGCATTTTTTAAATCATGATTTGAAATATTTTCAGGTTTTTGTTTTCAGTTTTACTTTTTATTCCTGTAATTATGTTTTCAGGTGTTTCAACTTCAAATTTTTAATACTGTTTTGGAAAAATAATGACTGAAATGTTTAAATATTCTTTTTTACAGATGTTTCATTTGGATCCTTTGGCTCATACAATATTTAATCCAGAATTATTTCCAGCAGAGATGCCACTAGCAACAGGTAAGAAAACATCCCTGCTGCCTTCTCATTTTACTTTCACTCTTAAAATCCAAGATTTGCTAACAGCCTCTTTTAGAAAGCCCACTATGTACCTAGAAAGGAAATGGTGATTTTTGCTTTAAACACCAATCTTTCAATATGCTTTTTTGAACTCTGTTTGCACAAAAATGTTTCATCCCAGTTACCCATGGTGTCATTGTTGCTGGTCACTGCTAGGACAGTTCAGAAGGACATTCTTCACTCAATATAAGGATTTCCCCTTTCATCTAATCTTATTATCTCTGGGTCCTTTATAAGTCCTCTTTCTTTGTCCCAGACATACATGAGACAGTCTCAACTCTGAAATCTATTCCAAAAACACTTGAATTCCTATAGCATGCCAGCCAGTATGCCAGGAACTGGGGAAACAAAATGTACTAAAGTCATTAAAATCATCTCAGTAGAAACATCATCTTTTTAAAAAGCTTTTTATTTTACATTCTGACCAGTTGGATAAAATTCATGATAATCATCCTTCTAGTGTGACTGTGTTAATTATCCCCATCGACAGATTGTTTAATCCCATATGAGTGATTTAAAAAATCAACTCATGTAGTCTCTTTTTATTTACTGATTTGTATGTAAGCTCACTGTGATGGCTCTTTTTATGTGCTCTTGACATCACCAGCAGGATTTAACAGATGATCAAAAGTGAGTAAATTATGGCAGTTGTATATAAACAGAGCTTTGTAATCACTGAAGTGAACATCAGATCTTCTGTTTGCTATGGACTTGCTTGTTTTTATTCAGAAGAAATTATTATTGTTACTCTGGTAACAATAATTTAGATTTTTTAGATTATTTTTATCTGTATTATTTTCTGCATTTTATCTGTATTATTTCTAGGAGATCATGGGGGAGAAAAATTAATCTGCTATGCATTCACCTTCACTCCCCAAGTTTGTATTGCTGAGACTTTTCTCTCTTTACCCCACAAAACATATTTTGTAGGCTACCATCTGAGATCTTGTGAAGGGCTGTCCAATTTGAGCTCTCGGTCAGCTTCCTGTGAGCAAGTAAATGTCTTGGTAGCATCAGTTTCTTGTGAGCTTTTTATTCTGGGGTTCAAAGTATTTTTCTTAGTGTTAATGCTTTATTGCAGGCATATGAACTTAGTTTTGCCCTCAGGAAACATATACATTTTCACCTCATGCCTTATAGATGCCTAACAATATCTGGAGGCCAATGCTTTGTTACATTTTTATTTCATTGATATTTATGGAGATAAAAATAAGATTATCAAAAGAACTGTCTTAGTAAATATTCTGTGGTCAGAGCTTCATCTTGTAGAGATTATTTTGTTATAATATTAGGGAAAAAATTTTAAATATACCTCAAAATCTTATTTCCAGTTATTACCTCATCATTTTTATTGGTATATTTTCAGTGGCATAGTCCAATTTTTATAATCCAAGATGTATGAATAATAAAAAAAAGATGTATGAATGTTTTGTTTATGTTTTCAAAGGGTAGAGAGGTTAAATAAACCAATATTGACTTGTGATTTTCATATGGATAGTTTATCTTCCTGAAATCTAAAAGTATTAGTTCTACTACTTGTTGAAAACTCTTATGGGATATGGTGCAACCATTAGGTCTATAACATTATGCTGTCATTTAAATTTCTCTACATCATAGGATGTCACCTCATGGTAGAAATGTGGCCAAAGGAAAATTGACATTCAAACAAATATATGCATATCAAATCTAACTTTCTAGTCAATTTAACTTTTGAGTATGTTCCCAAAAGAGAAAAATAGCCCCATTTCACTATAAAATTCTCAAAACTTGGAATTTCACATATTAAAAGGAAATTAAATCATACAGCAAAAATAGTAGCAAAACTTCAAGTATTCTTGGAAGAGTAAGTGAAAGACTTGAAGTTTAATGTAAGCATGCTCCAAATCCCATTTTCTGTGACATCCAAATGCTGTTTCCTTAGAAGTCTCTCTTCTTTTTATTTATTTATTTATGTGTTTTTATTAAGGTATCATTGATATACACTCTTATGAAGGTTTCACCAGAAAACAATGTGGTTACTACATTCCCCCATATTATCGAGTCCCCCCACACCCCACTGCAGTCACTGTCCATCAGTGTAGTAAGATGCCACAGAGTCCCTACCTGTCTTCTCTGTGCTACACTGTCTTCCCCATTATTCCCCCCACACCATGTGTACTAATCATAATAGAGGCCTCTCTTCTTGATATGCTCATTTAGCATTCTAGAAGGAATGTTTTTAAGAGTAGATTTGTTACCTTGTCATATAAGCTGTGTATTAATAGTGTGAAAATATTTTTATTTCTAATCAGTTTTATTTTCTTACCAAAAGTAAACTCTAGACATTTTTTTGGAATTTTTAAATTGCAATCTCTTTGCTGGAAGTCGTTTAAAATGTCCAGGGATAAACTTCATACAGATAAGAGAAGATAATTTACCTAAATTATACCACAGTGGCCAATCACTACCCATTTTTCCTTCTTTGTGTATATTTCACTTCAAATTATCATTTTTCAATTGACTTCCTTGCAATTTTCTTGAATAATAACAGGAAATAATTATACCTTTGTTTCCTAAGGTTCTTTAGCCTTATCCTGATTCATCGTAATCCTAAGATAAAAATTAATTATTAAGTTATAGTTTATTTTCAGTTTCAATGTGAAGGTTTAGCTATTCTTTGTAAATTTATTTACCTAAAATAATAGGTCTTAAACTTCTGACTAAGAGGCCATGAAGATTGAAATGGATACAGAAGCATTCTCCTAGAATTTTTTTAGTACCAAACATCTTAATTTTATTCAACAAGTGAGAAACACCACCATATGCCTTTATTTATTGCATAGCTATGAGTTCTTATACTGTTGATGTAAAAACTAGCTAGGGAGCTTAGGGACTTTCTCACATTGAACAAATTTGTATTTATACTGCCAGAGGTTCTGAATTTTCCTTTGAATTTCCAATGTCAGATATAGTTGCAGTATGGATTAAACTAGTTTTCTTCATGTTTTTATAATAGTTTATTGGCATACATCTATCTTCAGTTATTTTCAGGATTTTAAAAAGTGCTTGTGCTACTTTAAAACAATTTCTATATGAGCGTACAGTTTTAAAAAATAATGTACTAATATTAAAAGCTGTGGATTAATAAGAAAAGCTCCCCATGTCTGAGAGACCAAATTACATTTGGGAAGGGGTGGGGAGCAAGGCAGCCACTTAGAGGGTGAAGGCACTACTACGGGTTCAAGGGAAAGGGACCAAAAACTCCTGTAATGAAAAGCAGATAGCCTGTGTTCATTATCTATGTATTACACACATGTAGATGCTAGTTCAGCCTCTTATAATTTCACATTAAGCACATTTTCTTTGAGGAATGGAAGTCAGGGTATGATGATGAGAGGGCAAAAGAAAATGTTGTAGTGCCCCAGAAAGTGGTTGCCACTTTTAATTGGCATTTGTGTTATTTAAAAAAATGCTTTGTTAGTAGACAAGATTGTGAAAGCTATTGGCATCTTAATCCTTGCCAGACATCATGCCCTTGGTTTAGTTGTGCAATCACCATTTACTAAACTTCTATTTATTGTGGTTAAAATAAGGATAAATTTAACATCTAAACAAGGAAGATAAATTATATCCTTGTGAATTTTAGCTAAAAAGTTTATTTAAAACCTGTTGAAAAAACATAATTTCAGTTTTTACTTGCTTTCTATTTCATACCAAATTTGAGAAGCCTCATGGATTCTTTTGGTGTCTTTTTGTTTTTAGCAGATGGCCCATACCTACAAATATTAGAGCAACCTAAACAGGTAAGATGATTAAAGGGGTGGGATTTTCTTTTTAAATGTTAGAGCCATAAGTCTAATATTAATATCCCAAGTGCCAAATAAAATAATAAGTGAATTTTATGAAGGAAGTGGCTTATCTAGGAAATCAACAACCTGGCAAACTGTGTAACAATTTTATTTGTCCACTTTACATTTCTCTTAGTCATTCTTCAACTTATTCTGACCCTCAGCACATAGTTTTGTAAAATAGTTAATTATAGATCCTTGGTATCCCATTGTCTCAACAGCCACTCTTAGGGAAGGCGTAGGTTACCTCCATTCATTTTCATTTATAAGGAAGTACACATACATACAGTTCACTTACACAGAGTTATCCATCAGCTCTGCCCATGCCCATGCACTGCTTCTTAGCTTTCCTCCTTTCTTTAGTAGCTCCAGCCTTTTCTGTTCTATTTTTGGAACATGTAACCTAAGATACTAAAAGTTCCAGTGCGGGGTAGATAAAGTTTTAGAATGGACATTTGACTCCTCTTCCCTCTGGTGTTAGATGTAGATGCAGCCTCTTTGAATCAGGAGAAGAGCATCTTCCTCTACCACTAGGGTCTGTAGGGGATACCTGGGAATTGAAGTGGCCTCCTCACTGTGCTGCAACTCTGTGGATAAATATTTATTGGAAATTAGATGGGAACAGTGCTATGAAAGAGGAGAAAGAATCTTTTATATCTGCCTGTAGGAGATTTTAATTATTAGGAGATGGAAGTAATGGTATAGTCCTCCACAGAAGGAGGACAAAGTCAGTAAATCTTGGAATGGATGCATTTGCCACACTGTGTGAGACTGAGGGTGCGTACACCTGCTCTCTTGCAGTTGTATTGCCCAATAGCTTTCCTGTATGTTTTTAGTAGCACATGTGATGAGTGAGTTTAACACTTTTGCATTGTGTAACATTTAATAAGTGACTAACTAGGTCAAAAATTTAAATAAAGCATCCACTCTGGTTACTGTACTCATGGCATTATATATGTATTTGGATTTGGGCCAGAATTTAAAGGATATAAATATCCTAACTATGACCATATAGACTATCCTGATAAGCTTGATTTAGACAGAATTTTTTGATGTGGGGACTGGAATACCACATGAGACTTCAGGGCATGGTTCTAGTTGCTGGCAAGCCACATACTCTTGAACTCCCCAGGCTGCTGACATGACTTTGTTTTACCTTCACGTCCAGTTCTGTAGCAGTGACATCTCACAGGAGGTCACCAATTCTCTTAAAGACTCTCCCACTGGAAGTTTATCTCCTAGAATTCTATGCAGTGGTCTGGCTTCCTGAAAATTTTCTAGCTTGTAATATCTGGGTAATCCATGAAACTGGGAAATCAACTAAAATTTATTTGTGTGCATACAAAGCAAAGCATGTTTTTTTCAAATATCCATTTTCATAAGCATAGCACTACAATAAGAATTTTTAAGTGCAATTCCTCATTATGGATCCAACAATCATAAGGAAAAATTGACGTTTATGATTTACCTGAAGGATTATATAGTTCTGTGATTCAAATTTTAATTCTATATGTGTATGTGTAAAAGCTTATCTGAGTAAAACAATGTTTGTTTACCAAACCGACGTTATTTCGATGTCTGACTCCAGTGAAAGTAAAAAGGTTGTATGTAAGTCAGACTTTCTGACCGGATGGATTCAGCTTTATCTTTGAGGTTAGTGACTCATTGTAAGCAAATGGGAGTTACTGAGATGAATGGCTGTGGATTGACAGACACTTAATATCAAAAATATAGTTTCAGAAATGCATCCAGACTATGCATTTGAAGACATTCTATCTTCCTGAAGAAATGGTAATAAATTTCCATTCTCAGGTTAAAATTTCATTGGCATAGAAGTTTAGACACTCTTCTGCAGTAAATGTTATCCATTGTTTTTCAAATATTAGCAGGCTACTAAGGCATGTCTCTTTACTCATCTTCTGTGTGACACCACTCCCAATCAGATGTATAAGTATACATGTATACATATATTCCTCCAAGTGTCCTAGACAAATTTTTTTATTAAAGATAAAAATAAAATAACTTTAACTTTATTAAATTTTTTAAAACAAAATTTAGAAAAATGTTTTTATCCCCCCTGGGGTCTCTTTGCCACAGTTTCTCCCAGCTCTAACAGAGATGAGTCATAGCCCAGAATCCTAACCTTTAGAATAGCCAGTTCCGTTGCATATTATTTAGTGCTAATTATCTGATATTGTTTCAAAACTGAAGTTGTGTTTAAATTGACTAGCAGCCAAGTAAATCTCTATCTTTTTGGTTAGCTGGTTCTGGAGGCTAAGAGTGTCTAAACATGCTATTGCTTTTTCATTAAAATTTCCTTTAATAATTAAAAATAATCCAATAGCCATTGTCTACATTTGCAAAAGGTGTAGAGCCAAATTTGTAACATTTTTGGCTTGAATTTTGTGAGAAGGAAAACAGAGGGGTTGACCCTAATGACTAACCTCACCTCAAAAGGCTTCCTTAATACTCAGGTTTGGAATTTTCCAAGGAGCCATAAGCCAGAGTGGTTTTAGGTCCTGCTTTAATGAGTTGATCATACACTCCAGACCCATGTGTGACATGAGGAAGTTTCCCACCCTAGAAAATTTACTTCAGGCCTTACTAACCCCATAAGATATGCTTTTTAGGACTGATCCTCTTTGGAAATCAGAAAGTTCTCAGAGAATGTAGGAACAGTTCCGGATTTAAATTAGTTCAGGGCTCCTGACAATTCAGGCTGTCTTGCAAGACCCTATGAAGCATAATGAAGTGTGGTGTAATCTAAGGAGGGCAAAAGGTTTCCATTGGTTCAGAGCTCAAAGCTGTTAAAACCTTTGTGTTTGCCAGTTCCACAGTAGTGGCTATGGGTATGCAAGGCAGAAAGCCCAGCAAGTAGTGGGTGTACGGAGCTCACGATGGCCTAGGGGTCTAGCACTGCTTATATTCAGTCCCACATAGAAATAAATGGAAGGTAAGGTTATCCCTTAAAGTATACTAACATATTCTTTTCACCAAAGGATGACTTTGAAAAAAGAAAAACCATCTAGCTAAGTGATTGTATAATTATAAACAGCTAACACTACCACAGATTGATTGACATCAATATAAAATTGAGTCTTTAAGGGAAAACATTGAAAACTCCCTTAATCTGATGATGAGATCCATTCCCATAATTGTCCTCATTTTATTGTTTGCATACAAATATGTGCTAGTATAATTGTTAGCTTTGTAAATCATAAAATGCTAGAATCTGAATAAACAAAGATGGTCTAATCTTCTCTTTGTACAAATTAAAAAACATAGAACTTAGGTGTATATCACAGCCCACAGTAGTTCACATAGTAAAGATTTCCAGTTAACCTCTTCATTGATTTATTGTATCTGTAAAATTCTTGAGTTAATATTTAAAGGGATTATCTGGTTTTGGAATCATTCAGTTCAGTTAATATGTCAAACTTGAGCTTGATAATATCAATAATCATAAAATAAAAAAATCTTATTTTCTGAAATGCTGAGAGAAGCTAGCCAGATGCCAGGGTCTAGCATCATTCTACAACACTGATGGGATATATTTAACAAGACATTTCTGCATTCCCTCCTGAACCACCTGTAATCAGAGTAGATAAAGGAAATCTTTTAAGTAAGTGTCAAAGAAGCATAACTTTGAGTAATATGGTCAGGTTCAGAGCTTGGCAGCAGCAATTTGAGATGAGAAAACTCTGATTCAAACAAGCTGTAGCACATCAAGTCCAAGGCTTAAACTCTTCAATGGTTTGCTTTCCACTTATGCACAGTGGGAAGGGTTCTGCAGGATTAAGGACTTGGCTTTTAAGCCAAACTCAGTGCACAAATATCAATGGATATCAATGTTCATAATAAGGTTATGGGAAAACCTTATTCTTTACAAAGTCCTCTGTCCCAGTTTATGTTTTCCTCTCTCCTCTAATATACACAAGAATTAAAAATTTGTATGTAACTTTGTCCCTGTAATTTTTAATAAGCGTTTCTCAAACTTGTTGGCTCTACATTCACCTTTGCAGAGAGGATTTCGTTTCCGTTATGTGTGTGAAGGCCCGTCCCATGGAGGACTTCCTGGCGCATCCAGTGAAAAGAACAAGAAGTCCTACCCTCAGGTCAAAGTAAGTTTGTGGTATTCTTCTTTGTGAATTCTGGGAGGTTTGATTTTCTATAGCGAAAGAAGGGAGTGCTTTAAATAATATGGTTGCCTTTGCTCCTAAGCTGAAGTGTTCACATGATTATTATAATTTTTAAATAGAAATTTGTCTCCTAGCAATAAAAGTGATGGATTTTAAAACTCTGTTAGTACTTCCATTTAGTAGAAATTATTTCAACATGAACACACTTCCACTGTTTCTCAGTCTTGAATGTTTTAATTGTGTACTTCCTAAAACTTCAGTAAGATCTTTGAAAGAAGTGCCTCACTTCAGCTCTTCGGAGATTTAGTGAAAAACAAAACAGATGACTGACAATGGATTATATTTAAGATGGCAAATTCAGATCCAGACTCTGTTACTAGCTGTGTGGCTTTGACTAATTTATCTAGGGTATCTAACACTTCTAATCCTCAGTACCCTAATGTGTAAAGTGCAGAAACGTTAATGGTCTATACTTCATAGGGTTTCTTAGAGATTAAATGAGAAAATGTGTAAAAATGTTGTACAGAGCCTGGAAGTACCATAGGGTCTGTGCTTGAGCAACCGTGTGATGACATGTGGTCCTTGGTATGTCCTGCTTTGTGACATGCCTGTGGTGTGCTTGGTCAAGCTTTTTATACATCTTCAGGTTCTTTTTCTGTTTGTTAATTTAGAGGAGAATATCTTTCTCTGAGTTAATTTGAATTTTTTGTTTTCAAAGTATGGTGTCATGTTTCATAATCTGGTAATAGTTTTGCAGATAAGCCCACCAACAATTTCAATTTTGTCATTTATAAAAATGTTATTTTTTCATTAATTCAAGGCTTCAGCAAAAGGTCATCACATCAGTGCCCACTAAGGTGTGTGCCCCTCAGGGCATAACATACTTCTGGCCTCCGTCCTTTTGTTGGTTAGTTTATGTCAATAGGCGAAGAGCAACCGGACAGGCTGTCAGCGACACCGTGGTGTCAGGGAGATCTGCCTTTGGTTTCGCCAGCCTTGCAGCCTTGTCTCCTGCCTCTCCTCATACCCACTTCGAGGCCCAGGCCTTTACGCTTCTTATCCCAGTTCCAAACAGAAGACAAAATACCGTGATGTTATTCCTTACCTTTTGTGTGAAACACACGTGTTCACCCAGCCATATTTGCGTTTTGTCTCCTAGCTCTTGCCTAGAATGAAAGATGTTTTTTCTCTTCAAGGTCATTAGGCAGGGCAAATATGATGTGTTAGCCCACAGAAGGAGACCAGTCTTCTGGTCTCAAATTCTGTAGAATCTGCATGAGGAAAAAGGAGCAGCAGTTATACAAGGAAATTAGCATTTATTAAGCTCCGAAGATTTGCCAAGTGCCTTACCTTCTCCCTTCTAGTCCTCGTAACAACCCTCAGGCGAAAAGTGTAATAATGCCCGTGGGGCAGCTGAGGCCCAGAGAGGCATTAGCTCGCCTTTCTCACTGGCCTGGTGGCTCTTTGTCTGACAGCAGACTGTTGCTCATTGAACTCTCCCATGGAATATGTGCATGTGTGGGTCTGGGAGCAGGGACCTGGGGACAGGACATGGGAGGACAATGGTGAACTAAGGCCGAGAATTATAACCCTGGAAAACAGGAGAGGTGCTGGGGGCAAAAGGTACTCAGACATTAGGAAGTCAGATCTAGCACTTGCCTTTTTTACATGTGTGTCTGTGTGTCATCTATATAAATATTTTATGTGTTTATATGTATGCACTTGTGGTAAGGACAATTGAAAGGTTCATGTTACCAGAGTTGACACTGATTATAACTAGGGAAAGACTAACATTAAGAGAAAAACTGGGAGTTTTTTCTGGACTGGCTCCATACAAACAACATAAATTATGGTATTTTGATGAACTATTTACTTCTATTGCTCTGATCTGTTGTGGAATAGGAACACTTATTCCACTAAGAACAATTCTTGATACTAACAAATATGTGCATTAACTTGGTTGCAAATTTATAATTACCTAATAAAAATCTTTATATATCCATTTATATTCTGTCTTCATATATCCTTCTCACGTAGTGGCTGCTACCCCACAATTACAAAATAACTTAGAAATGAAACAACCTAGTGGACACTAGATATTCTTATTAAATCATAGTTTCTATAATAAATAGTTTAATACTTTGTGGAAAATAGAGATATATAAACAATTAATATTAAGGGAAGTTAAATATAAATGTGTAAGATTGGTCATTAGTAAACTTCAGCTATAGCATCATTATTTATTTTTTATTCACCCAATCATCTATTTTTTATTCACTAACTCAACATACATTTATTAAACATTTAATCCAGTGTGAGAAAAGAATCCAGTTCAGAGAATCCATTACAAACTATCATTGTTCTCTTAGCCTGTCGTCATTCACTGAGAGCTGAAATGGGTCTGCTGTTTGTAACAGTTAAAGGAAGTAATTTTGCTTGTCTTAATTAGAAGAATGGGGAGAAGGGAAAGAGACTACCACAGGTATTTTTTCCAGAACTCTTCTCCCAGTATCACTTTTTATAGTCTTTTTCATAAAGGATAGCTCTGGGTGACCTTTCAGTTTACTAAGGGATTTAAAATCCTTTTTCCATAAAAAATTTAGGCAGAGGAAAGAATTTTTCTCAGTATATCTCTCTTAGCAGTAATATCTTTAAGATTGTACATGTCTTCCTCAGTAGTTAACTAGGTAGCTGCTTCATGGAAGGCTTTAAGGGAGGTGGTGGGGCAGATAAAATTAGTTCAGGGTGTCTCAAACTTGGCACTACTGACATTTGGAGCCACACAACTCTTTGTTGTGGGGGGGCTTTCCAGTACATTGGGGGACATTCAGCAGCATCTCTGGCTTCTACCAACTAGATACTGATAACATCCGCACAATTGTAACAGTTAGAAATGCATCCAGACACTGTGCAATGTTCCCTGGTGGTAAAACCACCTGCTTGAGAACCCCTGGTCTTGATGCAGTAGCAAATCAACCTTAACCTTTCTCTTTTGCATACTTTTCTACAATGAAGCTGTAACACATAGGTTATATGGAATCGCCTAAGTATATTATTTTGCAAACATATATACTTTTCCTGATTATTAGTAGGTACTTATTTTCAAGATGATGATCATAGTGACTGTATAGTTTCTTCTAGAATTGGAGATCTGTATCTGGATAGTAAGGAAAAAGATAGAATATAAAAGAAAAAAAGCATACCTAAACATTTCATATTCTGTGATATCTGCATATCTAAAAGTTAACATAGGAATTCCTTTGGCTCTTGATTAAACTGTTACAGAAGAGAAAGTGAAAGTGGAGACAGGTTCAGTCAAGGCTGTGAACCTGCAGAGCTGCTGTGTGTGACCAATGGGAGCATCTATGGAATGGTCCACATCCTCCCTTCTGGTGGAAGGAGGTATAATGGGAAGTGCTCCCATTCCCCCCCCAGAATGCAGTCCCGCAGGAACTTCAGAGGGAGGATGTTTACATTCACTGGGAAGAAATGATGTTTCCAAGATTGACATACACTATATATTTATCGAAGTACATTTGTTTCAGGCTCAACAGTAAAGTGATATGGATTCTGCCTTTCCCCCACTTACAGCCTCTTGCTCTTCTCTTAAAACCCTCCTTCAGATAAGCTGAGTGTAGGCTAGGCCTAGACACCTTCTTACCATGTTGAGATTAGTTCCAGAACTCAGGCAACTGGTCCATCTGGTGCTCTGCGTGTTTCTTTCCACATCAAAGAAGACATGTGACTTTCTAGAGTATTGCTGAATTGGAATTCTTTTTTTTAAAGTTGTTTTAATTATAAACAATTCTCCAACCTCTCCCTCTCTTCCCATCATGTCCATGTGAGAGCACACCAACCAGTTCCTGAGAGGCCCCGAAGGGCTGTGGCTCAGCGTGCACTCAGTCATGTCATACGCAGGCAGCAGCAGAGGGTCAGGGCCCAACCTGAAAGCTACTGGGGCTGCCTGTGGTTTGGAGGCTACAGGCCCTAACCGTACCTTAAAGAACATGTAAACACATAGCCTGCTGGGGTGACTCTCTTGCTGATTGTCCAAATATGAGACCTCAAGTTAAGTCATGTCAAAACCAACTCTAGGAGTCTATCCCAATCTTCCTTTTTCTATTGGAATTTTGTCCCATGCTTAAACCCTCTTTCACATAAGCTGGGTGGATGTAGGCTAGGCTTAGATACTCTCTTACTATGTTGAGATTTGTTCTAGAACCTGGGCTACTGGCCCATGTGGGGCTCTGCATATTTCTTTCATGTCCAAGAATCCCATTTAGCTTTCTAGAATCTTGTTGCATTCGCATTATTTTTTTAATTGTTTTAATTATAAAATATTCTA
This sequence comes from Phataginus tricuspis, assembly GCA_029783875.1. NCBI lineage: Eukaryota > Metazoa > Chordata > Mammalia > Pholidota > Manidae > Phataginus > Phataginus tricuspis. The sequence goes on along the minus strand of JAQQAC010002594.1, from coordinate 6,419,184 downwards.
AGCATACAGAACACTTAAAAATTGATATCAGATACCATGTACCACGACTTAGATTACTAACATTTATCTATATTTGTTCTACTCTTTCTAAAGTAAAACATAGTTACAGCTGAAGTCCCATCCATCCATCACATTTCCCTTCTTCATAAACAGCTTTCTGAACCTTCACTCTCTTTTATGTTTTAATATTTTTACTACATAAGCATGCTTTCATAAATATGGGCATTTTTGTGAAAATTAATTTTTACTGGCCTCACCCCAAATTTTCTATTTTATATGATGGCTCCTTTTCAGTGCAAATAAGCATTAAGTCTGGGCTCCATTAAAAACTAGTGTTCACTTTGATCCTATTGATTCTTCTTTGTCTTCTAGATAAAATTATTCACTCACAATTTCTTTTGGCTCTTACAGTAAAAAAATAATAACAATCAGAGAAAAATCTAGGTGAAGTAAATATACACACTTTTATCTTATGTCTTCAAAGAAAAACTCTTCTGTTGTTAATATTTAGTAATCTATTATGTGTTCCATAAAGTTTCCCTTTAAAAAAGTTTCCTCAGTTCTAAATTCATCACAGAGCTCCTGATGGGAGAGGCTGGCAAAGAAGCACAGAACCTTCCTCGAGGCCAAGCTTGTCCCTGCCTGTTTTTGACTCAGCAAGGAGTGCCAGGGAAGGCTCATTTCCCTCTTTTTCCCGAAAGTTACGCATGAGATTTTTATTAATCAATCTGCCTTCCTCTTCACAGAGGTGGAAAGGTGCCAGTGGGAGCAGCCCCGTGGGACCCCAGAATGCTCCCAGATTCTCTCCCAGAGTAGCCAGGAAGCACCATCCTCAGCTGATGTGACATCCTCCAGCATGGCCCACTCTCTGCCAAACAGAAATCAGTGTCAATGACCTTGATTCTAAAAAACAAATAGCTTACCAGTTGGTATTCTTATTTTCTCTTTAGTTATAAATATCAAATGCAGTGGACTACAACTTGAAACACAGCTGATGTAAGTGCAACTACTTTTAATCAAATGTTTTCTGGAAGCTGGTTCTCACATGTTTTCTTCTCTAAGTGTTTTATGTTGAACAGAAGGCCTGTGTTGAAACGTTTAAGTCAATAGCTTTTTTTTGTGGCCCCTGCCCCCTACCCCAATTTATTTTTTTTAAGTCTTCATTCTTGGTGCCTCTCACTTAAAAATTCTCAAAGTTAAATTTCTGTCAAGGTCAAATAAAAACTGGCTGATCAGCTGTGGCATTTAAGGCTATCACATATCCTTGCGTAACCTCCTTTCCCTTTGTATAGACTTGTCTGATTCAGGAGGTTTGCCGTTTTAAGGATCTAGTTGTAATACTAATTTTGAATAATCTGATTCAATTACTGAAAACAGGGAAGAAGATCGACAATAATCAGTTAGGCATGCATATTGAACCTAGCTCATAGCATTTATTAAAATTTCCATTAACACCCTTAAGCTGTTTACTGTTTGCATATGTGTTAATAAGAGACAATAACCATAGCCTCTCTGTGCAGAGCCCTGTGCTCTGTATATGGAAGAGGAGGGTTTGTGACTTGGATCCCTTTTGGTGGTTTCAAAGGGATTTTGGACTTCTGAATTTATATGCAGGATTTTTTTGTGCATGAAAATACATTTTTCTGGGACAATAAGTATAACTTTTTATCAGATTTTAAAAGGAAGGACTCAAACATGGTTAAAAACCAGTGCTGTAGAGTAACTGCCACTTTACTTTTTGACAGCAGCTAATTAAAACACTGGTCTATAAACCAATATTAGTGGTTGAAGCCAAAGAGAGAAAACAATTCATTTAACAAATATTCGTTAAATACCATGTGTCAGATCCTGCTCTAGGCACAAACAAAACTCCCTTCCCATCTGTAACCACAACCTACACTTCTAGATAATTTTTCTTTCAAGTAGCTCAGAAGTTTTGCATTTGGCTCTAGAACATAATGTTGCCTTGTACAATGTTTTAAAAATAGCCCTCTAAATTCACTGTATGTATTCAGTCTCCATTATGAACTCAAGAAAGCTACTCATTAGCACAGATCATAGTCGTGAAACTTAAGCCTTACAAAGTACTGGGAGAACCATAGGCTTTTGAATTTATAAATTGTCTGAATTCTGTTTTGTGTTTGTCAGTCCATGCTTGATGACCATCCTCTGCTGGCCATTCCCATTTTTCTGCCCCCTTCTCTTCTTTAAATACATGATTGTTCCTGGGACCATTGTTCAATCTGAAGCAAATCTCACATGACTGTTTCTAACCACAGTGGTCCCAGTCTGATGATTATGTAGTGTCTCCTCATTCTGTTTAGGCATTTGGGCCTCATAAAGCCATACACTGGTAATTCTTGATAAGGTAAAACATACAGAAGTACTGAAGCTCCCAAATGCAACACCTCTTCGTCTTCCCCAGACAAGCTCTTTTTCAACCTGTCAGCAGGTCTAGAAGTGAGGCGGTAAACTACCATGAAGTCTGTCTCCTCTCCTTGCCCTCCGGTGGATTCCAGATCAGAATCCTCTCATTGGCATGCGCCTCTCTGAGGTCTTGTGAGGGTGGACTGGAAGGTACGTGCGGACTGTCACAGACAGTGCCTCCCACCTTTAGGTCCCCATCCACCCAACAGAATGATTATAAGCATGGCATGCTGTGCCTACTCACATCATCTCAGTTAATCATCACAGCAATCTGCTGCGGTAGGCTCTATGATCCTCATTTGGTAAATGAAGACACTGAACCCTAGAGAAGTTCAGAAGTTTACCCTGGGTCTCGCAGCCTTTCAGGGGTAGAGCCCAAGATTTCAGTGTAGGCAGTGTTGACTTCAGAGTTCACACTTTTAACCATCATAGGGTACTATTAATTATCTTATTAAGGATCTGTTTCTACTCATGGAGGTCCTTTAAGCCTATGGTTTTTAGTCATGGGTGTGCATCAGAAACACCCAAGAATATTCTAACTACAGAGATGCCTGGGACCCACTCCACACGTGATAAATCACAGTGAGTCATTTAACCAGTCTTGGAGTCTGTGATAAGTTTATCATAATTTCTAAGGACTCATGTCATATAATAACAAGATATAACAATGGATGAGTGAATAAGTACATCATGGTGTAACCATGGACTAGAACATTATGTCACTGTTTAAAAAATAATTATGAAGACTCTGGACGACATAGAAAACTGCTTATGATCTAATATTAAGAAAATAGTAGGGTTCTAAATTAAAAATATCATTGAAATGATTAAGTGAATGAGTTAAGATTAGAGATAGTGGAAGAAAAAATTATGAAACTAAAAACTAGATCTGAAGTAATTTCCTAAAATGTAGCACAAAGAGATGGAAAACTTGAAAGAGAGTGACAGGGTACAAGAGAAAGGGTAACAGGTGTCTAACTGAGTCCTAGAAAGAGGCAGTAAAGATGCAGGTTTGTGGCTCTGCATTTAGAGGTTCTCAGCCTGGGGTGAGGTTCAGGGGGTTTGTGGACCACACTTGTAGGTTTAAAGCATTGGCCCTAAAGTTAATTAGTTCAGGGCTTGACATGATGCTGATTCCTAGTTTTACCTCTTAGCAGCAGTGTTACTCAACTTGGCCAAGCCTTAGTTTCTTCATCTATTTAATTGAGATAAATAATATTTACTTCATAGGATATGTATAAATTGAATTGTCCAATGCATGGCACATAGTAAGCCCTTTAAAGTAATAGGTGCTCCTATTGTAATGTCATCAGGTACACTAATTTGAGTATTGAATGGCAACTTTGCGGATTGGTTTGCGAAATCATGGAGCCACACAAAAGCTTCGCCAGTCCACTATTTTATTTTTAGCACATCTTCACTAATTACTATTGCTTCCACTCTATTTACACCATATCCTCCCTTCTATCTGGGATTACTAAGGTAGAATATTGAAAACAGATGCTTTCCCAAAAGCTTACTTTTAGATGTTGCACATGATTTCTTTTGAAAATATTATTGATAGCAGGCCAGAAAGGAATTTATGAAATTCCTGTTAGGTTCCTTAACTCTGTTGCCTTAGATATGATGTGTATACAAACCTGCACGAGTACTGCGTTAGTTTCCTAGGGCTGCCATAAGACATTACCACAAACCGGATCATTTAAAGCAACAGAAATTTATTCTCCTATAATCCTGAAGGCTAAATCTCCAGAATCAAATTGTCAGCAGGGCCATACTCCCTCTAAAGGCTCTAGGAAGAGTCTTCCTTTGCCTTTTCTAGCTCCTGAGGGTTGCTGGCAAGTCTTGACGTTTCTTGACTTGTAGCTGCATCACTCCAATTTTTTTTTTGGTATCATTAATATACAATCACATGAGCAACACTGTGGTTACTAGATTCCCCCCATTATCAAGTCCCCACGACATACCCCATTACAGTCATTGTCCATCAGCGTAGTAAGATGCTATAGAGTCACTACTTGTCTTCTCTGTGTTGTACAGCCCTCCCTGTGCCCCCCCCCACATTATGTCTGCTAATTGTAATGCCCCTTTTTTTCCCCTTTTACCTCCCTTCCCACCCATCCTCCCCAGTCCCTTTCCCTTTGGTAACTATTAGTCCGTTCTTGGGTTCTTTGAGTCTCCTGCTGTTTTGTTCCTTCAGTTTAGCCTTTGTTGGTATACTCCACAGATGAGTGAAATTATTTGGTACTTGTCTTTCTCTGCCTGGCTCATTTCACTGAGCATAATGCCCTCTAGCTCCATCCATGTTGTTGCAAAGAGTAGGATTTGTTTTCTTCTTATGGCTGAATAATATTCCATTGTGTATATGTACCACCTCTTCTTTATCCATTCATCTACTGATGGACACTTAGGTTGCTTCCATTTCTTGGCTTTTGTAAATACTGCTGCGATAAACATAGGGTTGCATCTGTCTTTTTCAAACTGGGCTCCTGCATTCTTAGGGTAAATTCATAGGAGTGGAATTCCTGAGTCAAATAGTATTTCTATTTTGAGTTTTTTGAGGAACCTCCATACTGCTTTCCACAATGGTTGAACTAATTTACATTCCCACCAGCAGCGTAGGAGGGTTCCCCTTTCTCCACATCCTCGCCAACATTTGTTGTTGTTTGTCTTTTGGATGGTGGCCATCCTAACTGGTGTGAGGTGACATCTCATTGTGGTTTTAATTTGCATTTCTCTGATGATTAGCGATGTGGAGCATCTTTTCATGTGCCTGTTGGCCATCTGAATTTCTTCTGTGGAGAAGTGTCTGTTCAGCTCCTCTGCCCATTTTTTAATTGGATTATTCACTTTTTGTTTGTTGAGGTGCATGAGCTCTTTTTATATTTTGGATGTCAACCCCTTATCGGAAATGTCATTTGTGAATATATTCTCCCATACTGTAGGATGTCTTTTTGTTCTACTGATGGTGTCCTTTACTGTACAGAAGCTTTTTAATTTGATATAGTCCTGCTTGTTCATTTTTGCTTTTGTTTCCCTTGCCCGGGGAGATATGTTCATGAAGAAGTCACTCATGTTATATTCAAGAGAGATTTGCCTGTGCATCACTCCGATCTGTGCCTCTGCCTTCCCGTAGCGGTCTTCCCTCTGTCCCTCTGTGTCTGAGTCTCCCTCTCCTTTCACTTACAAAGCTACCAGACATTGCATTCAGGGCCCACCATGATCCAGTATTACCTCATCCATATTAAAGACCCCGTTTCTAAATAAGGTCACATTCTGAGGTTTGGGATAGACATGAATTTAGGGAGGACACTATTCAATCCAGTAGAAGTATATTATGTCATTAAGTTTATAATCCAGTGGTCCTGAAAATATGGGATATGACCATTTTAGCCCTGTGGTGCTCTTGGAGAGACATTTACATGTATCCATAATGTTTCTTTATATATTGTTAATGTATATTTAGAAAACCTTTTTAGTTGGAGAAGTTTGTCAATATTTTGAATAATTTACTTAAGAAAATAATTCCTATGATATTTCCCATTGAGTAGATTGATGGGCCTTAAAAATGGTATTGTACTAGTATATGTTTAACTGGCTCTCCAGGAAACAGAGCCAAACCCCTAATTTATAGTATTTCTCAATTCCTTGATGTAAATACTCCCACCATCATCAATTTAAAGCCATCAATGTGAAGTCAACTGTTCGCAAAATTTCTGAAAATTTAACAGTCAACTCCAACATAACCAACCACTGCAAGTTTTCATAAAGAAAACATGAGATCACATCCTAGATATTAACCCAAGGAGCAATAGTCAGATCAAGAGAAGATAACATATTGCTTCATATAAGGTTCTTTATTCATGTGTTACATAACACCAGGGACTCTGTAGGATCTCAGTAAACCCATTAAGTTGCTAAAGTGGAGACATGTGGCATATAGTAACTAAACAGAGCTGCGGTTTCATGAGCAAAATACCATGCTTGAAAGCAAAAGCTAGATCTTAACTCGAGATTCTGCCACTTACAGATGGTATGATCTTCAACAAGTCACTTAATCTCTTGAAACTGTATTTTCCTCATTTGTAAGATAAAAATAAAAATACCTACCTCATAGGAATAGTATTAGATTTAAGTAAATTGACATAAAAGCACCGGGCACATCTATAGCATTAAATATTCATTCAGGACATGTTTATGTTTTTAATAAAAAATCGTGGAAAATGCTTGGAATATGATAGCTCCATGAAGGCAGAGATTTTTTTTTTCTGTTTTGTTTACTGCTGTAGCTATAGCACCTGGATTATATATAGTAGATAGTAGGTGGCCAGTAATTATTTGTATAATGAAGGAATGGTCAATGTGCAAGAAAAGTCAGGCTCCCCTTCCCCAAAGAAGCAGTAGTACTGTCATGATGTAGTGAAAGAAGAAACAGGTAACATGATATAATAATAGCAGGTGGTTATTGGAAAAAGCAAGTCTTCAAGGCTCCCCTCTAACTGCTGTTCCATCTCCTTCCTACCTTCTTCTTACCAGCCTTCTTTTCTCTTTCCTTTCCTACTTTACCTGACTAGGAATCAGGTGATCCATGTCTAGTCCCGATGAACTGGGACACTAACTTAGACATTAGGCTTGTCACCAAAATTTTCTGGGTTGAAATGGACTTTTTCTGCCTTAGTTTCTCTACCCAGTGGAATCTTTCCATGGCAAATAGAGGAAAACCAACTAAAAGTATGCAAAAATGGAAACATAATTTGTTTAAAAAGTTGAAAAGTCCAAAGCCAACCTCCCCTGGATTCAGCGCTGGCGCTACCGCACTGGCCTCTCCAGAGCTCGGCTCTGCCTGCTGTGTCAGCCTCCGCCTACCGCTCTGGAGCGGGAGCGTCATCCTATCAGGGCAGCGAGTCCTGCCGCGGGGAGTCTGCTTCCCTCGAAGCTGCAACAGAGGCTTCAGAGGTCCCAAGTCGGAGATGTCTAGGTGCTCACCGGTCTGCATTGTTTCACAGCCACCCCTAGAGTAACACTGGGGACAGGGCCCATGGAATAGAGTGCGTTAACAGCCATTCCCTACGTGGGTCGGCAGTGGGTATATCAAACATGTGGACTGCGTGGGGGGTAGGTGGGTCCCCAAGCAAAAAATACGAGTGGTGGTAAAATTCAGAAGGAGCAAAAATAATGAACATCAATTAATTTCTTCACTCGTGAGCAAAGACTTCTAAACCCCGTTTGTTACTACAATTGTATGATCCTGTATACTGTCTTTCCAGAGAATGTCTATGTGTCATTCCCATTATTTTTTAAAAATGGAAAAACTAGTTTTTATTTATTTAGAATTATCGCATGTATTTAATAATAATTCAAGTAATAACAAAGATATAGATAGTGAAAAGCAAGTTTCCCTTCTATCCAGGATCCCTATCCTCCCCAGGGAGAAGCTCTATTACCAGTGTCTTGGGTAGGCTTCCAAAAATACTCCATATATAAGGCTTTGTAGGTATGTTTGTGTGTGTAAGCATATGTGTTTGTACAGCTAACTAATAAAAGATAAGCTATAAAGCTTGTAAACACACACATATTCTATTAATTTATAAAATAAAACTTGCTTTTCTCATTTAGTGAATTTTGTAGGAAGTTCCTCAGTAGCTTATAGACCTTAGGGAAGTGACAGAGCAAAATAATTAATAGCTCTAGAGCTCACTAACCCTGGGTTCAAATCTAATTCTGCCCCTTATTGGCTGTGTAATCTTGGACAGGTTGGTTAACCTCTCGTGTCTCTGCAAAAGGAGAGTAGAAAGCACCTACCTCACATGTTCTTGGGAAGATTAAAATTCAATTGTTGCTTACCAATCAGAAACATACACTTAAATTTAAGTAGAAATTAACTTGTTTAACTGGTTTTTAAAAAGTGTTCAACTAGATAAACGGTGTTTCTCTTTCTCTATTTCCTTCCTCTTCTGGCTTTAGTAGCATATATATGCTGATAATTACAGATTCTTTTCTCCATCCTAGACTTCTACTCTGAAATCTCATCTCCAGGCTTAGTGGCTTGGCTGACATTATTATTTGGATGTCTGGTGGACTTACCATGTCCAAAACTGAATTCCAAATCTTCCTCATCAACCTGCT
>JAQQAC010002594.1:6386936-6408524 GCA_029783875.1 Phataginus tricuspis | reverse complement strand
TGTGTGTGTGTGTGTGTGTGTGTGTGTGTGTGTGTGTGTGTGTGTGTGTGTGTGTTGGGGAGGGTTGAAGGGAAAGGTATCCTTACTTGAGAACACCTCTTGGACAGATAGTCCCAACCCCCTCTCTCTGTGACAGAATGCTTCTGGTATTTGACAGGTATATTTCAAAACCAGAGACTAGAGAGCTGGATATCCATCTTAGGCACCTTAGAATAAATCATACCAAATGTACCTCACTGTCTTCTTTGACAGGACTTTTAGAGTGATGAAATACTGAGACGTTGGTTTGGTACTTCAGAGGTTCATATATTTCACATGCTGGTGATTTCAACCTGGAGGGATAGTTTCCACAGCCATTTCTATGTATTTTATCAGTGTCTTCTGATAAATGGAGGCTGTATCAAATTAGCTGTGACATGAAGTGAAAGATAATTTGAGTTCAAATTAATTGTGAAAAGCTGGAGCAAAGGGCTAAATTCTTAAGCAATGATATTTAAATGAGATGAATGCATCCAGAAAAATTATCACAAGGACAGGGTGGGAGAAAGATGCATGCAAAGAAATCTAGAAGTTTTAGTTAATAATGGACTCAACAAGAAATACCATTTGACCCAGGAATTCCACTCCTAGGAATTTACTCAAAGAAAACAACTTCTCAGATTCAAAAAGACATATGCATCCCTATGTTTATCGCAGCACTATTTAAAATAGCCAAGATATGGAAGCAACCTAAATGTCTATCAGTAAATGAATAGATAAAGAAGATGTGGTACATATACACAATGGAATGCTATTCAGCCATAAGAAAGAAACAAATCCTACTATTTGCAACAACATGGATGGAGCTAGAGGGTATTATGCTCAGTGAAATAAGTCAGGCAGAGAAAGACAAATACCAAATTATTTCCCTCATTTGTGGAGTCTAAGAACAAAGCAAAAACTGAAGGAACAAAATAGCAGCAGACTCACAGACTCCAAGAAGGGACTAGTCGTTGCCAAAGAGGAGGGGTGGGGAAGGCAGGAGGGGAGGGAGGGAGAAGGGAATTGTGGGGTATCGTGACTGCGGCGCATGGTGTGTATGTGGTCCCAGGGAAGACAGTGTATTTCAGAGAAGACAAATAGGGACTCTGTGGCATCTTACTATGCTGAAGGACAGTGACTGCAATGGGGTATGGGGGAGACTCAATAATAAGGGTGAATGTAGTAACCACATTCTTTTTCGTGTGACACCTTCATAAGAGTGTATATCAATGATACCTTAATAAAAAAAATAATAATAATGGGCTCAACATGAGCCAACAATGCGTTGCAACTGCCAACCAAGTAATTGCAGGCTGCATTAAGAGAGGTATGGTCTGTTAGACCGAGGAGGCCATGGTCTCGGCCCCACTCTGTTAGAGGTGTGGTATGTTAGACTGAGGAGGCCATGGTCTCGGCCCCACTCTGTTAGAGGTACGGTACGGTAATTAGACTGAAGAGGCAGTGGTCTCACCACCCACTCTGTTAGTAGTATGGTACGTTAGACCAAGGAGGCAGTGGTCTCACCCCCAATCTGTATGGAAAGGCCACCCCAGGAATACAGTACACAGCTAGGCGCCACATTTATGGAGAAATAGAAACCAGCTTGAGTGCAGTTAGAGGAGAATGGTGACAGAAATCAAACATTCCTCATAAGGGGAGTAGGCATTGAGCCTGAGAATATTAATCACCTAGAATTTTGTTGTCTTCAAATATCTGAATGGCTGTTATGGAAAAGAAAGCTGAAATGTATTTGTTTGTCAGAAGAGGATGAGATAAGGAGCAATGAGTGGAAGCCCCAGAAGAGAGGTTTCAGTTGTCTCTGAAAGTCAGAGCTGCCTGAGGGTGGAATGTCTAGCCTCAGGGTGAAGTTCATTGCCTCTGGACAGGTTGAAAAATACACTGGAGCACTATAGGGTAGGGAAGCTAACTTGTGTTAAGATCTTTCACAACCAGTAAATTCCTTTTTTTTTAGCCTTTAAAAAGATTTTTACTTAATAAATTATAACTTCATAATAAGGGAAAATCAAGATTGGGTTATATAGGGTGGTTACAATTTTCTGGCAAACTGCTAAAAATGATAAAAATCAATAGCTTGGAGACTATTTCATGCAAGCATCAAAGTGTATGATTTATTTCATATACTTTGTGTTTTAGTTTTTTTTACAGGCTGAACAATATAAAGTTATCACACTGAAGGGTTTTTTTTTTGCAGGTTTAAAGTAGTACCATTTTTCCAAATTACTGGCTGATGTCATCCTAGATCTTGTTAGAAATTTTGATGTTTCCCCCTTCCTCTTCTTGCTTACATCATACATAGTATGTAGATGATATAGTATGTTGGTTAACCTCAGTCTGATACTTAGACTGTGTTTTTTTCTTTTGCCCTATCAATGTCTGGGATGTAAATTAACCAATAAAGTGGCACCAAGAAATCAGACAAAGAAAATTTCCCAGTTCTCACTTGTAATTCTCCTAATTTAGTAGGGGTTTTCCACAGGAAATCACAGAATCATTGAAATGCTTTGTCTTATGTACTTTCCTTCTAAAGAAAGGAAGAGTTAATTGTCTTCTACCCAAAGTGGTCCAGATTCTTATATAGGCAACTGTATTTACCATGGTACAAATTAAATTCTACATAAAATGATGTCTCTGAAGTACTTTGAATCATGAAGAGCCAAATTATTTAATTACTTCTCTAACCATTAGGTTTCAATGAAGGTGACTGTATAGGATTTCTAAGCAAGAAAAATACTTTGAAGAAGAAAGAAATCAGGGATATTTAATCCCAAGTGAATTCCAGTATCACAGAGTCAGAAGATATTCTTAATTATCACAAGTTTTGGTCAAAAACAATGTGTTGAAGAACTTTAAAACTATTTTAAAAGAATGTTAAAAACTTACAATAATAATTTCTATTTTCAAAGAATAAATCAGGAATGCAAAAATTTTATTTTGGATATATTTCAATCATACCTTGTAGGCTAATCCTTCTGATTATTTTTATGTAGTTTATGAAGATTTAAAAATTTGTAGGTTAATATTTCTCATTGTTTTTGTTTTGCCTAATTTCCCCCCCACTTATGTAATTGAAGCATTTCTGACAATTCCAAAGGAAAGACAGTTCTTTATTATCAGGATTTAACTACCCAGGCAGGGCCCTTCTTGAATTTACTGAAAATAAACACATTGGGTACTCAATTTCAGTTTTAATGACAAAAGTTAAAATCTTTGCCTAACATAAAGATTTTTCTTTGTCTCTAAATTCTGATTTTTTCCATGCTCTCAGAGGCCCCCTTGCAACAGGTAATTTGAGTGTTGATTGTATGTTTGCTCAGTTTGTAATTGTGGTGATATGTACTTAAAATGTTCACAAGTTTAAAATTAAGTTCACCTATTAGGTTCCTTCCAACTCAGAAATTCTGTGATTTTAAACTTTTTTTTTTTTACAGTTTGAAAATGTGATCTTTGGGTGTTGTCCTGTTGTGTCCTATACATATGACTAGGAATCATAGAATTTTAGAGCTGGAAGATATATTAGACATTATCTAGTGATTCTACAAATGAAGAAATCAGAGGCACAAAGAGGTGACTAATGCAAGATCATAGCAGTTAACTGGTGACTAGAACTCTGGCCACTTACTGGAGCACTAAAAATTAACCTAATATTCTTATCTGAAAATTTTCAGACTTCAGAAGAACGTTCTTCCACAGATTTAAGAATTGTGAGTCATTTATGTTAATCACAATTTATTCAAACTACAGAAACTGTGCTATCATATGACCCGATTGTTTTCTCCAAACCTGGAATCATACTTGAAACTAAATTACAACTTGGCTAGGTTCAAGTTTCCTGATTTCACACTCCTGGGATGTTTTTCAGTGACGCAGAAGTGTAAACGTACATCACAAAGTTAAGAGTGTTTTCGACAGTATGTCTCTGGGATGCTGGTGGGGAAAGCCCTCTCCTCGCAGCTGGCCTGGCAGAGGTTAGCTGGGATGGTGAATGTGAGGTTGACTATGCAGATTACACAGGGCCTGTGGCCAAGACAGTGCTTCTCCAACTCCCAGTTTCACTTCTGTTTTACCTGGAACCACCCCTGGTGATTGTTTCCCACCTATCCTAACTATCTTGGCCAAACCCTGGCACAATTAGGAAATTTTATGTCAGGGTTAAATTCTACCTAAGAATTGGATTTATAAAAATTAAAGCTGTTTTAGCATCTCTGCATCCAGCCTGTCTGTAAATGGCAGCTATTTTTCTCAGTGGAAAAGCCTAAGGGACTACAAATGCCTTAAAAAGCAATCCTCTTAGAATTAAAAATAGCGCCACGGTTAGGTGTTGCCAATTGTGAATTCAAGCCAAGGAATTTGTAGAATTTCACAAGTTAATTGGCTTCATGTATTCACCTTTTGCCAAACCTTTTCAGAAACTCCTCAGGTAATCCCTCATAGTTACATTAGTGAGAGGAGGCTGGCCACTGGACAGCATCCCTCCAACAGACCTTACGGCAGGATGGCCTGGTGGACCCTGACAGCACCTCGACTGCTGCCCTTGGCCACTTGTCTGCTCCCTCCTTCTTCAGTGTGGCCTGGAGCCAACGCTTTATTCAGCCACGAGTTCTTTTAACAAATAACAATTAACTAGATACAGGTTCTGTGCTGGGAGTAGGGAATATAGAAGAATTAGCACCTTTGTCTTCAAGGATCAATCCGTTTTAATAATGGAACTAAGATACGTCCTTAAATATCTGACATACAATAACACTATATTTTTTTAATTCACCACTGTACAGCCAGCAGCTGTAGCTACTATACAGGAATTGCTGAATGAAGTAGTCTTTAAATGAAAGAATGAGGGACCTAACAGCTCTAAGTTAATGACTAATTCATAAGGGTCACCTGGTTGGGGTGGTCGTAAAAGACTCAAGGCAGAGATTGCGTTTTGGGCTGGATCTTGAAGGAAAAGTAGAAATGTGAAAGCATTGATCTAATTAGAGAAAACAACACAAGCAGAAAAATCAGCAGCAAGGGCTCAAAACTAGGAATCTCTGAAGTTCAATGGGAATAGTGAATAATTCTGCTGAAGTGCAGACTACATGAAAGGAAAAGGTGGGAATTAGGCAAGAGGTACAATAGGGACAAATCATGCAAGACTCAAGAATTTAGACTGGGTTTTGTAGAAAATGGGTAGATTGTAAGTTTTCAATTTGAGTGCTGTGCCATAATCAGCATTGTGCTTTAGGGATGTAAACCTGGTAGCAATTTGCTAAGGTATTTTGGAAGGGAAAGGCACCAGGACACCAGTTGGAGGAACTGCAGTGATTCTTCATGAGTTAAACTCAGAGTCCAGACTGAGATAAAGAAAAAAAGGCAGTGAAAATAGAGGAAAGGGACAAATACTAGGGGTTTTGGAGGTACCACCTAACCAAAATTTGGCAACCAATTAAACGTAGAAGACAACAGAGGAATTCAGGATGATGGGAGGATTTCAGTGCAATTGCTTAGAAGGTGGTGGTTCCATTTAATAGGAGGTAGAATAGGTTTCAGAAGGAGGGCGATTTGTTTAGTCATGGGCAAATTGAGTTATAAAGATGTTCTGGACAGGAAGATGCCTGCAAGCCACTGGAAATGTTACGGATGCTTAGAAGAAGGTAAGCACATGAGATTTAAATTGAGGAATCATCTGCATGGAGCAGATACTTACTTACTTTTGGAGACCAGATAAGAGTGTCAAGGAAGTAATTGTGGTAAAGACTAGAAATGGACCAAGGACTGATCTCTGGTGAAACTTCTCTTTGGGGAGGAAGGAGAGTGTCTTAGCAGAAGCATCCAGTGAGTGGGAGGGAAGGGAGAGTTTCAAGTTGGGAATGGTAACAAATCCCAGGTTTCAGAGGGGTCAAGTGGGATGAAGAAGTAGAAATGGCTAGTGGGTTTGGAAACATGCAGTCTGTGATGATCTTTAAGCACTTTTTCATTTAAGGAATGGGAGATTAGTTAATTTGCGAAGGACTACAGATTAAGTAGGTGTCTCAGCATTGGTGATTAGAGTTGTTCTTTCGTACTTGGTAAGGAAAAATAGAATGACGCTGAAGCAGGTGTAAGTGCTTTTCAGAATTCTCACTGAATTCTAGGAACGATCAAATGAAAGAATGGTTCTGTATTTCTACATTGCTGGGTATAGTGCCTGGCCCATAGGTTTCAGTAAATGCCAAACTTCCCAGTTGTCATCATCATTTTCAGGAAAGAGATTTTTTTTTAGAGTAGGAAGAAGAGTGTGCATGTTTTGTGGACTAAGGAAAAGGTTCCTTTGGAGAGGGAGGGAGGAGGATAATTTAAGTCTGGAATAAGTATGGCATTATGGGGAAAAACTGAGTGGTTAGCCCTGGAAAAGGGAGCAGACCTACCTTTCCCTGAACTGGGAGAGGATCTGTGAAGTGACAGAACGCTTTGATTCTGGGTAACCACAAGCAGAAGGGTGACTGAGGAGACTCACATGCAGTGGTTTCCACCTTCTCATTTAAGTCAGAGGACACCTCAACTGCAGATATCTGTTTAAGGCATGAAGAGACAAATAAAAATCACTCTCATTTATTTTGCATCGCTAGGTATCAAGAATTTTAAATTATCTCCTTTAATCCTTGTGAAAATTCAGAGGTGATGTATTTGTATTCACAGTATATAGTGAGTAAACAAGTCAAAGTCTAGGTAAGCTTGCCCAGGATGGCTCGGCGAGGAATGGGAGGAGCCGGCCCATCTGACTGCAGCACCTGTGTGCGCGGAGCCCAGGAGTCTGAGGCCTTGGAGGAGCAGCCCTGCTCTATGTCATGATAAGATCCTGTGGGGAGGTTAACCATACTGCAGGGCCAGAGTGCCCATCCAGACACCCTTCTACCAACTTTGGCTAATGTTCTGGCCTGGGATATAATAATCATATTTTAAGTGAAATAGCCTACTCAGAGGCTACCGTAGGATCTAGCCATTTTTTTAAAAAAAGACAAGAGAAAAAAGAATATAGTTACTTTTTATTTCAATCCCCTAACACAACCTTTTTTATTTTAATAAGCTGCCTTCCATAAATAACACTTTAATTATGTCTTAATTATTCAATTCATGCATTCACTAAAGAATTAATTATTAAATATCCACAATTTGATAAACATTATTGCAGGCACTGCAGTTATCTCAAGGAAGAAATCAGTGTCCCAACTCATAAAGCCTCTATTCTAATGGGGAAGATAGGCAATAATCAAAGTAAGTAAAGTGTGTAGTGTATTAAGTGGTAAATGATGCAGGAAGAAAAATATAGCAGGGGGAAAGAGTAAGGAAAGTGGGGATGTTAAGTGTTAAAATTTCCATAGTGGTTACGGGGGTCAATGAAAGCCTCCCTTAGAGAATGGCATTTCTGCAAAACCTGAAGGGAAGTAAGAGAACATGGAGCTATCCAGGAAAAGCGTGTTCTAGGCAGAGGACACAGCACGTACAGAAGCCCTCAGACGGAAGCTGGGCTGGCAAGGTCAGGAACCGCAAGGAGGCTGATGTCGCTTCATGACGGTAGTAAGAAACCACATCAAAGAGGAAATGGGGATGGGAGATGTGTCAGATCGCCCATTGTAAAGGCTCTGGCTGTTGGAAGGTTTCCATGATAACTTTATATCATGGAAAATTTTAATCACATATACACACAATAATATAATGAGTCCCCTTAAACTAATCATTCAGCTTCAACAGCTCTCATTTCTGAAGGACTTTGACCAGAGGAGTCCTAACACTTGGCGTGACCTGACTTGAACAGGATCAGTCAGGAAAATAGGCCATTGGGAAGTGGGGCAGGCATAGGAGACATAGGAGACAGACCATGGTGGTTTGAGACCAAGGAGTAGCAGTGGAGGTGGTGAAAGGTGGTCAGGTTCGAGATATCTTTTGCAGGTCTGACTAGATATTTTATATTTTATGCTTCATTCAGAAAAATAATTCAAGAATACACATAGTGCAATAAGGAGGGTAAGAGATGTAGAAAAGAAATGGTACCAGAATACCATGATTGTAAAGTTTATTTTCTGTCTAGGAGTAAACTCAAGTTCCAAAAAACTGGCTTATAAATGAACATTTGTACGCAGTTCATCTGTAAGTTAAAAATTCTCTGCTCTTCCCATATTCTTTTGCAACCATGGATGATTGATAATTGAGCCATGCAAAGGGTAAGATTTTATTTGTACTTTATTAATAAGGTATGGACACCTGTTGAGATACAAGTGCCCCAAAATTTTCAGAGTTAGCAATAGTGTGTTACTTGATTTTTCTGAAAGCATGATTTATAAGCAACTGTATTTGTTGTAATGAAACTGCAAATAAAAATAAACAAAACAAGAGAAACACTAGGTCAAAATATGACAGAAAACTCAAAACTTTCAAAGCCAAGTTATATAGAGAGAGATTTTATTCCTCTTCTCTGTGTAGGTGATGAGACCATCTTAGCCCATTTTGTGGAATTTCGTGGCACAGTTTGCCCTTCCAATCTCAGCCTAACATCTGAGCCATATGTGCTCTTGGTCAAACAAGTAGAGGGCTAAAAAAGGTGAAAGAATGTGAATGAATCAACTCAAATCCAGGTGCACTATTGGAAGAACAGCCATGTCATCAACAGTGAGTGGGTCAAAGAGGGTATTTTCATGTCATTCCACCTTACTGAGAATGCTGCATTTACATTCAAAAGACTCAAGATGAATTCCAAGGTTTCTGTGTCTTGGCTGACTGACCTTGGGTTATGTCACTCCTTAATCTGTCTGGCCTTCTGTTTTCTTACCTGCAACATGGGGGCAATACTGCCAATCCTGTCTACCTCACAGGGTCCTTAGAAGGCCCAGGGGGAAAACAGGCCCTTTATAAATAAAAGGAAAGAAACTGGTGCTTCCATGCACCTGCCATGTGCCAGGCACTGTGTAGTTCTTACAACAGCCCTGAGGTCCCATTATTGGCCTTTTTGCAGATGTGAAACATGTAGCTCAGAGAGGTCATCTAACTTGTGTACACCCACAGAGCTGGAGGAATAAAGAGCTGGGATTTGGCCACAGATTGGATCAACTTGAAACCCCCTGCCTTAAAAAGAAACAACTAACTTTACTGATCTTCTTCCTACTCTGTGTCAGAAACTGTTAGACATGGTTCTGAGCTATCTTGCTTAAGAAAGGTTATTCTGTACTTCTTAGGGGCTCAACAAATAATAAATGATAAAGAACAATCAAAGCTGACTATTTTTCATCACTGAGAGATGTATTTTGAAAACTGCATTTTTTCTTATGCTTTGCCTCCTCTGTTTTAGAATCTGACTTGCACCCTAAAAGAGAAGAATCAACACATAGTTTAATGATGTCTGTGGCATGATTTTTTTTTTACGAAGGAGGCTTGCAAGACAGCAAGTGCATTTCTGCCACCTCACAGCTGTCTCTCAGACCTCTTTTCTCAGAACATACGCCAGCCAAACCAGAACAGCAGGTTTTTCAGGAATAACTGTCATGTACCAGCATGGTGCTCAGCAAAAGAGAGCTAGAAAACACTGGAGAGACTGGGCATATACAAGAGAAAAAGTGATGGAACCAAGTGGTAGCCAGTGTAAACTGGAAAATGTGAATGGGTTTTGGAGGCGGGCAGACCCAAGTTCAAAGGGCTGCCCAGTCACTCCGGGTATGGGAAGGATGCCAGTCTTCTTCATCTTAATGTGTCTGAGTTCCCTCGGCTCTGGAAGGCAGTACCACTACTGACCCCACAGGGCCGATGTGAAGATTGGCTGAGTTAACATGTTCCTGTCCCTACCGTAAAAACAGTTAGGAAGTACAAGATGTGTGTCCTCTGGGAATTTAACCAGCAAGAGAGGTAAGACTCTACCCCTTCAGTTGCCAATTGATTTTACCATCTTCTTGTTTCAGTAAGTTACATATAGTATACCTGTCCCTGTCTCCAGGCACTTTCCCCCCAAAAGGGAGAGTAGTGGAGTTTTGTAGGCTAAAGTGGTGAGGAGAGTGTCACGGGAGATTCAGATTTAGGTCTTACCCTCGAAGAATGAGTAGGTCTAGATCAGGAACAGAAGGACGGACACCCCCAGGTGATAGGCACCCCTTGAAGGGAACCCTGAGAAGTGGTAATGAGCCTGACCGAGGAGATAATGAGTGGGCCTCTCACCACAGAGCCTCTACATGCTGTTCTTCCTGCCAGGAATGTTCTTCTCGATTCCCTGGCCCCTAACTAGCCCTTCCTTTGTTACACTGCTGCTCCTCTTTCAGACACAGCCCTCATTATTCTCTCAAGAAGCTTTCTTAATTTCAGATTCCTATTATCTGTGTCCTTTGTAAGTGCTTCACAGTTTTATGTTTACATTCATTTATGAGATTCTTTGATTAGTATCAGTCCCACTCTTTAATTCCCATAAAAATGGGGGTTATGTCTGTTTCGCACTCACTGTGTATCCCTTCACTCCCTGACCTACTGCAGTGTGTGGGATATAGAAGGGCTTAATAAATACTCACTGAATAAATGGAAATGTTTTGGTTATCAGTGAGGTAATAACATGGATAGGAAAGAGGGTTTATATTTGAGATTACTAATTGCATCAGATGCCAAGCACTGTGTTAATTCAGTTCACCCTTAAAAACAGTCCTGTGAAATAAGTGCATTATTACTTTTGTTTTAAAGATGAAGAAACTGATGTCCAGAGCATCTTTCCCTGTTGGCCCAGCTAATAGGTGGCAATAGAGGGATTAGAGCTCAGCAGCCTGGCCTCAGCTTTTAGATTGAACCATACTGCTCGGCTGCTTTAGCAGTAGAAGACAAAGTTGGAGACACAAGTTAAGTCAGGGTAAATTTCTGTTTGAAAATTGTGGATTTTCTTCCTCCTCTTTTTCAGTTATCATCATCACTTTGTGAGAAAAACTAAGCAGAAAAGAACGACTTCACGTGTCAAGTCATAATCATGTTGGCTTTACATTCTGCTAAAGTGATTTGGTCAAATTTACTCAGCAAGTAAACTGGACATTTCAAATTCTTAATCCCAGAAAATTCTAGACTGCTTCTCTAGAACCAATTTGTAATTTGCCAGAGGATGACAGAGTTGTTTTAAATAAAAGGTGGTGATTTGACTAAGTTTGGTATTATCTGAGACACTTGGTTTTTATTTCTTACTCAAAAAGTAGATGTAGCCTGTGGTCATCAGTAGGTACTGAGTCATAAAGCTCCTGGAAAAGAGGCTTCAAATTTCATCAAGGAAGCGAAGAAATCCTAAGACCACCAAAAGATGATAATTGTTACTAAAATAATGTAATTATTACTAGAAAATTAACAAATCCCAATAAAATACAGCATTCTGGGAAAAAAAAAAAGACTTACCCTAAGGAACAAAAGTGACTTGAAATGGTCATTATTTCCACTACCTGCCTTTAGACAGGATTTCTTTTTTTTTAATCATCTTAAGACAGTTGTATTCAAATATCTCTAGGTAGAAAAGTACATTACAATAAAAAGTAAGATAATAGTTAACACTTATGTACTGCTGTTATTTACTGGGCAAGGTTCTAAAGATTTTACATGCATTTATGTATTTAATCTTTACAGCAAACCTGTGAGCTCATATTATTATCCCCATTTTATAGGTGGGGAACTAAACATTGCCCATGGTCACGCAGCTAGTAAATGGTGGAACTGTCTTAAACTCTCACTAGGTTGCCCTTCAAGCTCTCACAGTACCCCTTGGGAGCCGATTACTCAAGTTGTCACCTTGATATCCTTGGCTCTAATTGAAAGCTTAGTTTGGTTTAAGTCATTAGTGTTTGTAAGTGTTTGCTAAGAGCCTGCTATGTCCAGACTCAAAAAGAACCCAACCTTTCTGGAAGATACTGCTTTCTATAAACTTAATTTTCGAGGGAACCACTATTCAAAGAGGGATGCTGAATAAAAATAATCAAATTCTCCATAGAACAAATAAATTTCTGAATCAGTGACAAATAGCTGGCAGTCATGGTGGCATTTTATAAAGTATGCCCTCCCCTAAGTTAGAATTCCATTGTCTTCATTTGCCATATAACCTGAAAATAGTATGTTTTTCTTCTGTCCTCACACTGCAGCTTTCTTCTTTCAGTCAGTATTTTGGAAAGTCCACAAAACCCAGGGGCCTCCGTGTCGTTGCCCTGTGGTTGATGTAAAAACCAGATGATGCCGTGCTGACTTGAACTCTTTCAAATGGATCAAGCAGCACATTAGTCATTGGCAAATTTTTCAGTCCTTTACTTCAGAGGCTCCCCAGTTCCTCATTCTTGCCACCCTTTGATCATGAAGTAATAGCAAGAAAAAGATGTGAGTGCTTTTTGAGGACACCCTACCTCTTTCCTTCAGTGCCAGTGACTGATTCCTTCATAGCGGTGGCCGTGAAGGGTCCAGCCATCTGAAGGGACTAGGTTTTAACCACTGGATTCCTTCTGGCGTCCTGCTCAAATGGAAAGCCTCCCTGATTTCACCCAAGTGAAGCATCACATCTGCCTTACACCCGTTGCATTCCTATGGCAAGCACTTAAAAGCGAAATTACATGGTCTATTTAGTGTTCTTTCACTGTTCATTTACTGCTGAAAAACTCTCTGTGGAATATATCACAAGACCGATTTCAGGTGTCATCACCAAGGCCTAGAACTGGCATCAGCAGTCCTGAGAGTCTGTAGGACATGGGCCAATGCTGGAGCAAACCCAGAACCTTCCTTTCCCTGTCCTGCCCTGAAGGACAAAGGCTTTCTGCCTGTTTTAAAAGGGAAAGCACTAAGTTGATAACTAGTTTTATGCCTGAAGGGCTTTTTTAAATGCTATACCTCCTTAAAAAATTATGTATTGGTTACCTGAGGTGGTCAAAACCTCATTTAATCTTAAATGTTCCTTGTAATTAGCGTGATCTGCAACCCCTGGAGGCCAGTCCCACAGGTGCCCTGCTCCTTGGGAAGTGGTGTTAAAGGATTTGGAAGCAAGCTTTTACAGCAGCTCTGAGCTAAGTTTCAGGCAGAGAGGCCCTGAGGTTTCCAGTGGAGCCACACGGTTCATTTAGAGGGGAGTCTGTCCTTTGCTCAGAGGGGAACTTTCTTCCCCCAAAACCTTGCAGGCAGTAATCCTAGCTCTGATCAACCTCTCCTCAACTCTTACATTGAAAGAGTGGATCAGGAAAAAGTCCATACTGAAAAAAGCCCTAACAGAACACTGCCTCAGTGACCTGTGCACCCGTGTGACATTTTTAGGGGAAGTAGACTGGTGGAAAGAGGTTCTGTTTCCAAGAAATGTTATTGGCCATTTTATTGGCAAGTGTAGGTTCTTCCTCGAGTTTATGTCACAAAGGTTTATGTGAAGGATCCACTGCTCGATGGGATTCCTGTCTCGTTTCTTTTTCTTCTCAGCTAAGGGCTACTTGTGCAGATTGAAATATTTCTAATGATTGTATAGGTGGGAAATCCTGGATTTAGGTCATGCACTTCCTAAAAAAGAGACAATATGAATTAAGGTGATAGGGTGGTCAACTCTTCCCAGAATTAGTCTGAACGTTTCTCAGGAAACCCTCTCAGTCCCAGGCAGACCAGAATGGCTGGTCACCCTTTAAAGAGATAGAGTGCATTTCCAACATTCTGGCTGAATTTATCACAGGATCCAGGAAGGTAAAAATAAGGCTACTGGTCTTCTCTGTTGGTGTGATTTTAGTGTTGGAGCTTCTCAAGGAATCTGTGGTCTACTGTAAGGGCCTGGAGACAAACTAGAGGAGGCAGGGTATTCAAGCTCTCCACTTAAGGTGTCATCATCTCCATGCTGTTTCATATTTATTGCTGTTGTCATCACTGTAAAGGTATAACAATAAAAAAGATAAATTACCTTAATGGAAAATCTGATTTTATAAAACAAGAGCTGAACATGTGTCGGATTCAAGGATTTGCACTTAGGGAAGGCACTTGAATTTTTTGAAGAAACTTTCTACAACCTGGACATGAGTAACTCAGTTATCAGAGCTCATAGCAGAAAGTGCTGCCAAAGGCTGAATTATCCTCAGATCGCTGCAGGCCAAGTCCATAGGCTTTTTGGGTGTCCATGGCCAGCTTTCAACTTGTCCATGGCAAGGCTCTCTCTCCTGCCTAACCTCATGGCAGATATTTAGGGTACACTGTTTCCTCTTACCTCTCTCCTTTCTTTGATTTTCATCAATCCATCAGTGCCAGGTAACTTCTCACAGATCTTTTGCCCAGCTTTTATGACTGAACATTGTGATAAGGATGCAGGTAAAAAAGTGTTCTTGGTGAGTAGGAAGATGTTTCACATCTACACAGAAATCTCCAAGATGTGCTGATCCGACTTTAATAATACATACTGGATTAGAAATGGTCTGCTTTCTGGATCAATCCTCCACATAGAAAACAACTGCCATTAGCATTTTATTTCCATCCCATCAGTTATTTATCACATATTTTTAAAAACAGCTGTTGTCATACATGTATAGGTGAGCCTAATTTTGTAATTTACTGTTTATCCTTACTGGCTTGTCATACGCATTGTTCCCTGGTGCAGTATAGTCAGATGTACTAACTTCTGACATGTGCTTCTTATGTAGATCTGCAACTATGTGGGACCTGCAAAGGTTATTGTTCAGTTGGTCACAAATGGCAAAAACATCCACCTTCATGCGCACAGCCTGGTGGGGAAGCACTGTGAGGATGGCATCTGCACTGTGACCGCCGGCCCCAAGGACATGGTGGTCGGGTAAGTGAGAGCCGGCGTGCCGTGTAAGGGGGAAGCGCCAGAACAGGGCACCCAGGCACTTTGACTGAACATGCCTGCTTCATCAGGGGCCTTTCCAACAGCCTCAGAGGGCCTAAAAGTGAAAATGTGAGCTCTCACTTGGACGCCAAGGAACAGGATGACCACATGTCTGGATTTCCCTGAGACAGCCCACTCTGAACCTGTGGTCTTGGCCTAATTATTTATAGCACCCCATTACATTCTCAAAAGGGGTTTAGTTTGGATGATAAATCATGTGGTCACCTGGCCTATGAGGCGTTTGTGCCCTTTCTAGCAATATTTTCCTTCAGGAAATTAAGATGAGGACAAATTAGAAGAACTCTAACTATAGCAGAAATCAATGCTTTATGGATAGTTTTATACTCTTGATTACTCCTTTAATGAGCTATTGACTCTGGATTTATGATGTGAACAATTTGAGCATTAAATAGGTAAATATTGTTTCAGTTCTGTGCTGCTTAAAAAGTACGCACAGATAAGAAGCCAAGGATGCAAATTTGTGTTGACATTCATTAGACTTAAATGTAAATACAAAGTGGTGTGTTGATTTAAGGGTTAGCCAGACAGAGAAAGCAAGCAATTGTAAATGAATTAAGTGTTATAAAAATAAATTCAGTCCAAAAAAAGTAAGACATTTTCAATTGATTTTGTTTAATTTTTAAGAATATCTTTCAAAGTTTTCAAATACTGGTTTAAATAGTTTATGACAAAATCCTAATTAATCTGGACTATTCACTCAAAAGAAAGGAATTGTTTAAATCAATTGTCATTAAGCTGATTATTGTATTTCAGGCTCTGAATTCTGATCAAGTTTCAAGTTGGTTGTTATTGGGTAGGCTGAGCTTTCATGTTCCTAGGTATTTCTTTGTTTGACTGTGAAAATATTCAAGTGTGAAAAACCTAGAGAGAGAGCTTTTAAGTCACTAAAATCTGATTCTTTTGATGTTAGGGAAAAAAAGACTATAAATTAGAGGAAGAAGCTTAAATTGATGTGAAAAATTCAATTATGCTTTATATGAACTTGTTTCAACATCCTCTTGAAAGATCGGCCTATTTCCTGTTGTATGTCACAGGTGGTTCATTGCCTGTGTTGGAACTCTTACAGTTCCTGACTGACCCAGGAGAGCTTTGAGATTCAGGGTATTGTCAGAGTTTCAGACTAATTGATCACTTAGTGTTTCTGCAGATTTACTTCAGTAGGCTGTTGTCAGTTTGAAGTGTTTATTCTCTTTTGTCCTATCTAATCTGTGTAATGATCATATCCTTTAGAGGAAATTATTGGTGAAGTTCCCTGCTAATAATATTTATTCTTATAAAACTTCCAGTATGTTGTCTGTAAATTGGTGTTTCTGTGGTTTGGCTTAGTAATCTTTCGGGATTTTAGAGGGAACTAATGGTTATTTAATTTTGGACCTACAGCAAGAATCAAAGTAATTCTCTTTCCAAGGAAGTGAAGAAATCATTTTCTCTCTTGTAGTATTGAAATGTGGGGTTCAGAAGTTGAAAGAACTCATTCATTCATTCAACAAACATTTTGAGCATCTAAGCTTCTAAATTTGAGCATTGAGATGGGTCATAGCACTGGGATTTTCTAACCCTGTGCAATCTCACTGAGATATTTAATCAAGAGGATGCCACTTGAGAGTTACAATAGACTCAGTAAACTTTCTTATTCATAGTGCTCTAGGAAACACTGGTTATCCATCCTTTTATAGGTTTGATTTTTAACTGAGAAATTTTGCTTACAATGTTTTCCAAAATACAGTATTTTTTTCATGATTCATTTGTCTTTCTTATTTTTTTTAAGTTTGCAGTGTCAGAAATTGTTACATTTTGGTAGAAAGAATATCACTCTGGTAGTCTGGAAACCAGAATTCCCTTTTCATTTCTGTCAATCTCAACAATAGGACTGGGGAAAATTTGCATGACTTCTTGGGGACTTTATTTCTTCCCATGTAAAAATAATGCATATTGGGCACAGAATTTATCTCCAGGCCCTTTTACATCTCCAAATTTCAAGACTGAAATAATATTAAGCTAATATGAAATAAAATGAGCGGACTTGCTATATATGTATTTATGGTATGTCATTGATTATTATTATTTCATTCTAACTTGTAGGTAAGAATAATACATAGAGAAATTTAGAAAGATAGCCAAAATTATTCTTTAGACTTGTCAATACTAGAAATAGAACCAAGATAATCTGTTTTCAGTAGTAGAGCTTAGGCTAAGAATATAGATTCATAAGTAGGGTACTGATCCAACAGATCAAAAAAGATATATAGGAAATGACACTGAGTAGAAAAATAACTTTTAAGTTATCAAAACCAAAGAATTACCTTTCTTTGGGGATTCTCAACAAAATTTAGTTTCTATTTTCAAAGATATCTATTATCTGAAATAATTCATGTATTAAAATATTCATGTTCTAGATAAGTAAGTCATGAATGACTATATTTGATTGCTTTAACTTGGGGATTTGCTTTTTAATTTTTTTTTAGTTAACTTTAATTTTGTTTTTGTATTTCTTACTTTTTTAGTTAGTTAGCCTTTAGTGCCTGTCCTCCTAAAAATAATTTAGCTTCGTATTTTATTTTTGACCCAGAATATTAACAATTTGTTTCAACAACATGTGAATTCTCTTGAAATTTTCATTCAGTGGAAGCTGTTATGTGCCTCTGCTTTAAGCCACCTTCCTAACCAATAATCACCACACCCTCTGTTTGCTTCCTGGAGCCCTGATTTAGAGAGAAGTGAAGTCTTTTTTTTTTTCCAACTAATATTTATGGTATATACCCATTGGAAGTACTAGAAGTAGATTTATAAACACAAAACTATGAAAGAGAAATAAGGCCTCCCTTAATGAGTGCAGTTGAGGGTGGTGGTAAACTATTCTATACCTTGTTGTGGTGCCTATATGAGCACCTGTCAAAATTCACAGAACTGTACACTTTAAAGGGTGAATATTAAAGTATTTAAATTATACTTCAATAACATCTGACATAAAAAATTTTTTTAAAGAAATGCTAACACAGCTACTAATGGGACAGTGGCTACAATCCTGTTTCCTACTCAGAATGCCATTTTCTTCCACGCCAGTGGTTCTCACTCTAGTGTAGACCATATTAAACTGCTGTTTTTATAGGTCCCCAAACAAATGATTATTGGCAATTTCATATGGTTCAACCTTAATTCACAGAAAAGGAGCTGTTTTGGGGGAAATGGACAAAGTATGGACTTAGACTGGAAATATCCAACTTCCAAATTAGGGTGTGTATTGTGGATCGGGTTGCTTTTAAATCCCATGCCAGCTTGAAAATCAGTGTTTGAGTCCTGACAGGAAGAAAGACCAGAGGAGGGGCTACTTTAGAATCGGCAAACATGGGGATTTGAACCCACCCAGAGAGCAGCAGAGGTTTCCAGATGATTGCGATGATGGAAACATCTGGCGTAGTGTGAAAGATTTCAAACATGGCTGCTAATTAAAGTCGCCTTTGGTCATTTCATGAAAACACTGATGCTAGCCACACAATTTAAGTAGGTCACAGGGAAGGCAGTACAGCACGGAGAAGGCAAGTAGTGACTCTATAGCATCTTACTACTGATGGACAGTGACTGCAATGGGATGTGTGGGGGGGACTTGATAATAGGGGTGAATGTTGTAACCACAACTTTGCTCATGTGAAACCTTCGTAAAATTGTATATCAATGATACCTTAATTAAAAACAAAGCAAAACAAAACAAAAACAAAATACTGATGCTAGGCCTTCCTACTAGAGAGTTTGATCTCACTGGCCTTGCATAAAGTGGAGCAGTGGTTCTCAAACTTTAGGGTGCATTGGAATCCCCTGGAGGATTTCTTCAGACCCAAGGTTGCTGAGCCCACCCACCCTCAGAGTGTCTGATTCAGTAGGTCTAGGGTGGGCCCCAAATGCAATTTTAGTGAGTTCTCAGATAACGCTGATGCTACTGGTCTGCAGAACAGCACCAAGAACACGGTATGGAAGAATATGGCATTTTGAGTAAGAAACAGGATTATAGTTTCAGGCCTATTATTAGCTATGATAGCCTTTCTTATTTTTTTATGTCAGATTTTGTTGAAGTATAATTTAAGTACTGTAATATTCATTCTTTAAACTGCATAGTTCTGTGAATTTTGACAAATACTCACATAAGCCCCACAATCAAGGTATAGAATAGTTCTTCACCCCCACCAACATCCCTGTGAGCCCCTTTGGAGTCAACTCCACCTCTCATTCCAGGCCCCTGGAACCCCTATGTGTTTTCTATCCCTATTGTTTTGCCTTTTCCAGAACTCCATGAAAATAGAATCATACAATATGTAGCCTTTCTGAGTGCGGCTTCTTTCATTTAGCATAATGCATTTGCTATTCCTCAGGGTGGTGGTGTGTATCAGTAATTTATTCCTTTTAGTTACTAAATGGCATTCATTGCATTGTATTGATGTATCACAGTTTGTTTATCCATCCAGCTGTTGAAGAATATTTGGTTTGTTTCCAGTTTTTAACAACAAAACTACTTTTTGTGTGATCATAAGTTTTCATTTCTCTTGGGCTTGTGAAATATATTCAGAAGTGGAATTGCACCAATAGATGCTAAGAGTGCCTTTATCTTGATAAGAAACTGCCAAATTGTTTTCCAAAGTGGCTTTGCATTTCCAAGTATTAGCATTTACGATCAGGTTTTTTATTGCATGTGCTAATTTCCATGTATTAACGTTTATGACCCTTAGTTTTTTCTATTGCAGTCTGCTCTCATTTTCTTTTACATTTTATTATAGAAATTTTCAAACATATACCAAAGTTGAAAGAATAGCATAATGAATCCCCATTATACCCATCAGCCAACTTCAACAGTTGTTATGTAGCTGATCTTGATTTGAATATATTGATATCTGATTTAGTTCCATTGTAGTAAGAGAATACTTGGTAGGATATGGATACTTTTAAATTTATTGTGAAATGTATTGTGGATCAGAATATGATCTGTTTTGGTAAATGTTTCTCATGCCCTTAAAAAGAACAATTAGCCTGACTGATCAAGGTGAATGAATGTTCTATAAATGTCATTTAGGTCAAGTTGTTTGACAGTGTTGTTTAGTCTTCTATATCCTTACTGATTTTCTCTCTACTTGTTCTATCAATTATTGAGAAAGAGGTATTAAAATCTCTGACTGCATTTATAGGTGTATCCAGTTCTAGAAGATTTTGTTTCTTCTATTGTGAAGCTCTCTTATTAGATACATAAACAATTAGGATTCTTATAGCCTCTTAATTGATCCTGTTATTATTATGAAATGATTCTCTTCTATCCCTGGTAATATTCTTTGCCCTAGAATCTACCTTGACTGATACTGTTACGGCTACTTCAGCTTTCTTTTAATTAATATTATCTTAGAATATTTTTTTCCAGTCCTTTTAGTTTTAACCTGTTTGTGTCTTTATATTCAAAGTAGATATGCACTACATAAGTTGGGTCTTACTTTTTCATTCTATCTGATGCTCTGACTTTTAATTGGGATAATTAAATAATGTATATTTGATCTGATCACTGATATGGCTGTGTTTAAATTTACATCTTGCTATTTGTTTTCTGCTGGTCACATCTGTTCTTTGTTACCATTTCCCTCTTTTTCTGCCTTCTTTTATATTATTTGTTATTTCTTTTATCTTTTTTTTTGGTTCAGTTTTTCAGCAGTTGTGTTACAGTTGATACTATACATGTTTAATCAATTGTAGCCCACCTATACCTCTTCATGTATAGTATATGAACAGTACACTTTCATTTCCCTTCTCTCAGCCTTTGTGCTATTGTATCTTATATTTTACATCTACATATGTTATAAATCCCACATAATATTGTTTTTTGTATTTCCTTTAAGTGGTCAATTATCTTTTAAAGAAATTTTAAATAAGAAAAAAGTATTTTTACTTAGCTACCTTCTTGACCATATGGCATATATCTATAATAGCTATTTCAGTGTACTTGTCTACAAATTCTGTGTTCCATCTCATTTCTGGATCTCTTTCTATTATTCATTTTTATCCTCATTACAAGATGCATTTTTCCTACTTCTTTGCATGTGAGGTAATTTTTTATCGGATGGCAGACATTTTGAATTTTGCATTGTAGATTTCTTTTTTGTGTGCCTTTAATATTTTTGAACATTGGGATGAAATTAAATTTGGTAACAGTTTGATCCTTTCTAGACTTACTTTTAAACTTCATTAGGGAGAGCAGAGCAGCCTTTAGTCTAGGGTTGATTTGACACTATTACTAAGGCAATACCTTTCTGACTATTCACCCTGATGATTCATGTGTTACAAGACTCCTTGAACTGTTCCAGCCCTGCGTGTGCTCCAGGAAGCGTTGTGCCTGCCGCTTCTGGTGGTTCTTTTCCTAGCCTCGGGCCCCTTTCTCCCACACATGCCCTGATCGGCGCTGAGCTGAGGGCTTGAGGCGGAGCTACTGGATGTGGTCTCTGTACGTGGTTCTTTCCCCTCTGGTGCCCTGCCTACGAATCCTGTCCTCTTTGGCTTCCTCTGTCTCCCAGGCCAGGGGGTTGCCAGCTTCTGTCCTGGAGACTACACGGTGAGCTAGCGTAGTTATGGGAGTCTCCTTGTTCCAGCTTCTGTCCTGGAGACTACACGGTGAGCTAGCATAGTTATGGGAGTCTCCTTGTTCCAGCTTCTGTCCTGGAGACTACACGGTGAGCTAGCGTAGTTATGGGAGTCTCCTTGTT
>JAQQAC010002594.1:6332744-6386926 GCA_029783875.1 Phataginus tricuspis | reverse complement strand
CTGGAGACTACACGGTGAGCTAGCGTAGTTATGGGAGTCTCCTTGTTTGTTTCCCGTTTCTTAGGGATAACCATTCTGTGCCGCTTGTTGTCCTATGTGTGAAAACCTTTTTTTTTTTCATGCTGATTTTGTTGTTTAAAGTGAGAGGTTCAATCCAGTCTCTGTTATTACCGCAAGTAGAAGACTGACTCTGTATTGTTTTGTTTATTACCAAAGTAAATTCATTATTCATAAAATGAATAATAAGGATGATACCTTTTTCACAGAGTTTAAAGGGGGTAGTTTAATCATCACAATATTGCTCATGTAATTGTAGGTTAATGATACTAAAATAAAATAAATTGTAAAAAAAAAAAATTATTCTGATAGTGGAAAATACTGGTAACCTGTAGGACCAAAAATTAATGAAGTGCTAGTATTAATAAAATTTAATGATAAAAAAAATAAAATAAAATAAAATAAAACATTAAAAAAAAAGAAAAGCACTTTATAGCTGGTAAAGTGTAAAGTGCTGCGTAGCGGCCTGTCACTGCCATCACCCTGCTTCCCTGTTGTGTGCATAGTCTGTATGGTACTAAAGCCTAAAAGGCCAAAAGTGGAAGGTGTTGTTTCTGAAAAATTGCCTGTGCCTCCATGCACATCAGCATGCCATGTTGAATATTTTTCTGGGCTATGTTAATTCACGCATGCATTCATTCATTCATTCATTCAGTAGACATTTATTAGACACCCATGTCAAGCACTGTTGTAGGCACCAGAGATCTCTGCCCTCAAGGAGCTTATATTCTATTGGTGTATTCTTTTTTCTGTGTGTGTCTCAGCTGTCCCACATTTTCCTATCACTGACTGTACACGTGTCTCATTCTGTCTCAGGGCCTCTGTATGAGGGCTCATCTCATTCTGCCTTACTTCTTGTATTCTCTCTCCCTAGTTCGTCTGGTTTTCCTACATTATCTTGTTCTTTGTCTCATTCAGTCCACTTGTCATAATATTTCTATCTTTCCTCTACTATTTTTTCTCTTTCTGGATAAAAGAATAAAAGAAAAGTCTTTGCAAAAGTTTAAAAGGCTTTAAAAAAAGATCTGTGCCCCCACTTACCTCTCTGAACTACTCACTGACTATTGACTTCTTGTTCATTTTTCTGCAACCACATTGACCTCCTTGCCATTGTTGTCTTTTGGAAACGTCAGGCATGGTCTACCTTAGGGTATTTGCACCTGCTGTTCCTTCTGCTTTGAATGCTCTTCTTCCATATATCCATGTCTTCCCCCTCACTTTCTTCACACCTGCTCAATTGTCACATTTGCTGGCCTCTCCCTATTTTAAAGTATCATCCCTTCTATTACTACCTTTCCTATCCCACATTCCTCCTTTATTTTTCTTGGTGACACTATTACCTTGTAAATTATACTGTAAAATCTGCTTCTTTGTTTCTTCTTTGTGGTTGCACCTGCAAGAAGTTTTATGAAGGTACATATTCCCTCACTGCTGACAAGAGTGTCTAGGACACCGCCTGGTGCATTTGTTGAATGAATGAGTCTCCTTGGTAAAGTGCTGCTTTGTTTATTTGCTATATGCGTTCATTGAATATACTACTTTTTTCATGCACTTTATTTAAAAAATGAATGTGGCTGGAGCATTTTATATGTGTTCTTAAAAATCCCTTACATTAGTTTATTTAGCTTATTAATATATTTTGTCTCTATGGGTGTGTAGCCTTCATGAGCTAAAAGGTTCTCCATCTCTGATTACAGATATACCTTCAGGCCTGAGTACATGTAGAATTAGATGACATTCTAGTGGTAATAAGTAATGCCAACCTTATAGATAACCCAGGAAGAGATGGGATTCCGATTAGACTTTAAATCCCACCCAAAAACTCAAGGGTGATCCAGAAAAAAACCCACAAGTCCTTCTAAATATAATATTCTTCTTACCCTTTAAAAAAAGTTAGAAAACTTAGTACTACATTGGGAATTAAAAATTCTTTTTATACACACACACACACACACATACCTATGCATACATACTTACATACCTGATTCCTGTCATCATGCTTTGGAAGTCTAACGAGCTCTGAAAAACAGAAGATTTTTCTAAGCTTACCACAAACTCATTTGGTGGAAAACCCAGTCTGACCTGTTGTGCAGTTGTTTATAGTCTTTATTATTCCATTTGGTGGGTCTATTTTATATGTTTCACTGCAGAAATTGTATTGTGTTTGACTGTAGTGTGAGCCACAGAGATGGAGGGCCTGTGCATTATTTTTTTAGCCCACCTTGCTAAAGTGAAACTGGACTCTATAATGATGACCTAAACTTTTGATTGATGTTGCCATTATTGTTTTTTCTTCAGCTTTGCAAACCTGGGTATACTTCATGTGACAAAGAAAAAAGTATTTGAAACCCTGGAAGCACGAATGACAGAGGCATGTACCAGGGGCTATAACCCCGGACTCTTGGTGCATCCTGAACTTGCCTATTTGCAAGCAGAAGGTGGAGGCGACCGACAGCTCACAGGTGAATGTCACCCTCCTAGCCTTGCTGCTTTGAGATCAGGCTCTGCTTTTCTTGTATGTGGGCTGGGTGCTCATCTGTGTGCCCCAGGTTTCTCCTTCTCCAAGTCTGTCTGCCAAGCTACTCCCTTTCCCTGCTCAGAAACCTTTGATGGCATTGGGTACTTTTGAATAAAATCTGCAGCTCCATAGCCTGGCATACAAAGCCTCTCAGTGTGGCCCCAGCCACCTTCCCAACCTCCTGCAGTCCTCCCAGCACCTGCCTCTCCCCATCACTGCCACCTGAACACTGCTGCATATTTGTACCTTCCTCTACCTAAAACACCCTACCCTTCCCTTTTCAACCTGTCAAAACCAATTCATAATTCAAGACTTGGTACAACAAACACCCTCTGTTATACCTCCCCCAGCTCACCTTATTATAAAGAATCTTTCTTTGGGCCCTTCAGGCATGTTATAAACTATTCTCTTTATCATGAAAATGCTGTGCTTTATGTTTTGCTGCCTTCACTCATTTTTTTTCTTTGAGCCCCTTTCCTTGTCCCACCACATGCACCCTTTCTGTATGTATATGTTGTCTTTTAGTATGGCCACCTGTCTTTCTCATACTCAGGCAACAAGGCTGATCATTTTTCCACTAAACATGTTTCACCGTCTGATATCCAGATCAAAACCTCCATGTCGTCTTTGACTCCTCCTCCGTCACCTGCGCTCCAGCTCCAGCTTGTGGTCCAGCTGTCCTGTGCTCTCTGCTACTCCACTCCTCTTGTTGCTCTGCCTCTGTCCTTCTGCACTTCTAATGCACTTTACACCTTCTGGCCAGCCTAGATCTTACTAAAGCCTAGACTCACTACTCAGTGTCTCCCCACTGCCTACAAAATCTTCAAGCTGGCATTTTAGGCCTCCCAAGAGCTGGCCCCGGGCTGCATTTCCAGCTGTTCCCCACTATGCCCTTTATGTCAGACATGGCTCCAGAGGAGTGCCGTGATTCTCACTTCCTCGCCTTGGCACATTCTTTCTGTTCTTGACATTCCCTCTTCCTGAAATGCCCTTACTCACTTTCTTCATAAGTGCGAGTTCTACCATCCCTTTGAGATTTAGCGCAAATGTCTCTTCTGTTCCAAAGCTTCTGGATTATCCCCTCCTTTGAAATTCCATATCTCTTCATCTGTGGCTCTTCTATAATACTTATGACTTGATTATCACCTCTTATGATATTATAAGTTAGTAAAACTATATCCATCAGCCTGAAAGCTCCATCAGGAAGGAAGGAAGGAGCCAAATGCAACTGAGCCATTTAATTCCTTTGCAAGTACTTCCTGAGTGTGGAGAATGTGCCAGACAGTGTGCTAGGTGCTGTGGAATGAACACAGTCCCTGAGCTCAAAGAGCTTCTGGAATACTTAATTTTCATATTTCTCAATATAACTGATGCATAACTGGCTTATCACATTCCATTCTATCACATCTTCTATTCCTTTAACTCTTACTGCAGAGGGGAAAAAAAGAGAGGTTGGGGGAAGATCGGAAAGGAGAGAGGCAGTTTGATACACAGAAGACAATTTTTACTGTAATCCAGAGAAAATGCAGGTCTTCTTTTGATGCCTTTAATTTTGGATGACATAAATAAGAATTTTATTAGCAATATGAAGAATTGCAAAAGAAAAACATATTTTTATTTTATGATCTTTATTTGGGCTTTATAAAATCATCCTGTCTAAAGTGTTCATGCTTTACTCTTTCCCTGGGCACAAATGCACTGTTGTGCGGTCCTAGATCGGGAAAAGGAAATCATCCGCCAGGCAGCTCTTCAGCAGACAAAGGAGATGGACCTCAGTGTGGTGCGGCTCATGTTTACAGCTTTTCTTCCAGACAGCACGGGCAGCTTCACAAGGCGCCTCGAGCCTGTGGTGTCAGATGCCATCTATGACAGCAGTGAGTACTTGACTTCTAGCAGGAGGCAGCTAAGTATGAGGTCAAGAACAGACTCCCATCCCTGCCCTGACAGTTACTTATTAGCTCTGAGTCCCGGGACAAATGATGTAATCACTTGCAGCCTCACATTTATCATTTACAAAATAGGAATACTAAAATCCAGCTTAAAACGTCGATGTCTAGATTGAAAGTGAAAATGCTGAGTTGCTAAATAAATGTAGTTCTCATTCCTCAGATGTGCATTTTAGTCTTACATGTGATGCCAAATTTCATTATTTGTGGATTTTTTGCTATGAGGATATATTGTTGGTACTCTTAACGTAAGAAAAGTATCTCGGGCTTTTTGTTGAGGCTCTGAAGAGAAGTCCATAAAAGACAACTATTATTCCTATCCATCTTCATTCTTGCATGTTACAGTTTTATCAGGAAAGGAACTTCAAGTTAGCTGACTGAACAGTATAGATAGTATACAAATTCAAAACTCTATTTGTCTATAGTTCCTAGAATATTTTTAAGAGTTTTACAGTGGTCTTCGGCACTTACCATGCAAATTTCCTGTTTGGTGTGCATGGGATGTATTAAACAGATATTTCTAAAAATCCTACAAGTGCAGTATTTAGGCTCATTAAAAGTTTATAGAGTTTAGTCTAAGCAGAAAAGTCCATGTTCCAAATACAACTAACTGATTTATCTGAATTAAACAAGTTAGAAGGGAAGTGAAAGAGTTATAAAATGATGTGGACTTGTGTGCTAAAGATCACCTTAAAATGCAGCTGTTGGAGCCAAAAAAAAAGGAAGCCTTAGACTACCTCCACACGAAACTTTTGCCCCCTAACCACACAGATTTCTAATTTAGTGTGTGAGGGAAAAAAAGATAACATCTCCATTTTTCTTTTCTGTATAAAAAGTAATGCATAGTTTAAGAACGCTATGCTTTTCCTAAATTTCTAGGACTCTTGTGAATAATAAATCAGTATCATGGAAATAAGGTTGAGGTTAAAGAGTCGACCTACTTGAAATCCCACAAGTCCTTCGGCTTGATACTTCCTTAAACATCAGAAAAGCTCTTTCTCTTTCTGTGTTAATCTCTCTTGCTCCGTTAGTGGGAGAAATACATACTGTTCCTTTCTGCCTCTTCTGTTTTGGTGATAATGAACAATGCATGCCCAAGAAGTACTCTGAAGCCTTCAGAAGTCATTTTTGTTTGATTTGTGGTGGTGTTAAAGCAGTATTAGTGAAAGCATCTATTCAAACTTTCTTTCGGTTAATTTGTGCAAAGGATAGAGCCCCACATATGAGAATGGCTTGTGAAGCTGAGGATAAATCATGATGTTATTTTTCTCCCATGCACAGAAGCCCCCAATGCGTCCAACTTGAAAATTGTAAGAATGGACAGGACAGCTGGATGTGTAACTGGAGGGGAAGAAATTTATCTTCTCTGTGACAAGGTTCAGAAAGGTAAATATATGCCCTGAACTCATCATGTGAAATAAAATTCTGAGTGTGTCTAAGTTAGTTTTTGGCGTTGGACCCAGTAATATCCCTCTTCTGCCATAGAACTTCTATAAAAAATGTATGCATTTCACCTCCTCCAAATTTAAGTTGTCTGTGTTACTTTTTTTTCTAAACAGAATTTTAATGGTTAAATTTCTTCAAGTGGATTGCCACATGTTAATGAATCATTTCCTATAGCAGGACATTTTCTTGACTAATTACATTGCAATGAAAAAACAATTTTGTCTACACTGATGGACAGTGACTGTAATGGGGTATGTGGTGGAGACTTGATAATAGGGGGAGTCTAGCAACCATAATGTTGCTCATGTAATTGTACATTAATTATACCAAAATAAATAAATAAAAACAATTTTGTGGATAATCCTTTCCCATATTTATAAGTCTGTGTTATTTTTTTAGCCCAACTAATTAATTTAAAATTTTTCAACAGAAATAAGAAAATAGTGATAATTTTAATCAGTGACATTTCAGTGTTTTTATACTTATACTTTGATATCTGATCTTAAACTAAAATAAGTAATAGCCCATGCTTCATACTTACACGTGCACAGAATAATATTTTACATAGTATAAAATTGTTTATTTTGTTTATCTCACAGTGCTTCACTGCAACACTGAGAAAGCTTCTCCAAATATTTTCACATGACACTATAATGTCAGTTAAGAAAAAGAAAGAGAATAAGAACTACAGGGAGATTCTCAGAACATATTTCTCCCATAATTTCACTTTCAGAAAGGTTCTTGGCATTTATCTCATTATAGTACAAGTTTGATAAATTAGCAAAAGCTGATGGCAATTGTGTTATTTTCTCAAACTTTACTTGTATTTAAAATAAAATGATAGAAAATATAGGATAATAAAGATCTACTCCCTACAAAGTAATGAGCATTTTCAAAGTAAGCTGAAAATAAAGCCCCTAAATAAAAGAACTAGGGCTTAAAAAAAGAAAATTTCCATTCAAGGCTAAATGTCCTGCCATAAAACTTCAGAAAAAAAATGAGATCAGATTTTAAGGTAAAGGTATATACATTTCTTTATCCAAAAAACGTTTACACTTTCTCTGCATTTCCTGCTATCAGCATCAGTCTTCATTTAACCCATTCTATCCAAGTAATGCACATTTCTACATTCCTGGGTGTGCATACTATGAGTGAACACAGTCTGAGTACCTTTATTTCTAAATATAATTCTTACTCATTATCATTACATTAAGAGAAATTTTGTACCTGGCGTAAAGACTCTGAATAAATAGGTCCACAGTAGTCCTACCTGAAGGCAAAGGAATGGACCAGTGATGTTTTATCCAACCCTAATATTTTTAAATCTATTTAAGTAGAAATGTAAACTCAGTTTTTATAAGTCAAAAGTTCAGTCCTTCCTATGAAATGGGAAATGAAGCTAGATGCCAGCCTGACTTACATTGTCATAAATCTGCAGAAGTAGAATCCATGATTGAAGTATGAAATTTAGGCATTCTAATTTAATCCAAAGGGTTTGACCAACATAATATTTTTAACAATTTCTCAAAATGGACTTATAAAGTATCATAAGGAGGCAGCAGAGTAGAATGTTTAATAGCCTGGAGTTTGAAATTTTATTGTCTGTGTTCAAATTCTGGCTTCTCCATTTACTAGCTGTTAAACCTTGGATAGGTTACTTAACCTCTCTGGACTCCAGTTTCTCTTATGAAAAATGAGGATATTAATCTTCACAAAGTTGAGAGTTAAATCACAATGCCTCACAAAGTTGTGATGCATCACAAAGTTGTGAGGATTAAATCAGTTAATATATACATATAAATCACTTAGAACTGTGTCTAACATATAGTAAACTTCTTAACATTATTATAAATGTAGATCTATATCAAGATGAACCACCTTTTAGGATTCTGATGTTCCTCACTATCTTTCATGTTTCTCAGGAGTGAAATGGTTTAGGGATGGAGAAGTGGGAAGGTGAAGGTTGATTAAGAGAAAACTCAGATTGAATAGGTAAATCTAGCATTTAGTCATATGTAAATGAAGCCTGGGGCCCATCTGTGATAACTAATAAAAAATTTCAGTGTTTCATGAAAATTTTAAATGATTCAAATATCTATTTTATATTAATTACTTAAAAAAACTTAAGTACATAGTATGTAGAATCCTGAACCAGCTTTATTTTTCAGCATGTTTATAAAAATTATTGCACTATATAAAATAATGCACCTGAATACAACTGTTTGCAGATGACATCCAGATTCGATTTTATGAAGAGGAGGAAAATGGTGGAATCTGGGAAGGATTTGGAGATTTTTCTCCCACAGATGTTCATAGACAAGTAAGTAGATGATGGTTATGATTTTACATCTTCTGACTTGTTGAAATTCAGTACTTAGTTTCCATATTTGAAAAAGGAAAAATCATATATATTTAACTTTCATAAAAGAGTACTATGTCCAAGACTCCCGCAGGTCTTCCAGTAGCTACCTACCATAGAGTTATGGGCGAGGCTCTGTTAGACCACTGCCTCTGAGACCTGGGTGTCTGACCACTTAGCTGCCGTATGTCAGCGGCCCTCAGGTCCTTCAGAGGAAATGGTTTCAGTGTCTGTATTAGTCTTCTCAGGATCCCATAACAATATCATACACTGGGTGGATTGAAAAACAGAACTTTATTTCTCACAGTTCTGGAGGCTAGAGGTCCCATTCAAAGTCCCATTCAGGGTGAGTTCCTGGTGAGAGCTCTCTTCTTGGCTTCCAGAAAGCCATCTTCTTGCTGTGTCCTCAGTGGTAGACAGAGAGTAAGCCCTCTGGTGTCTCTTTATAAGAACACAATCCTGTCCGATCAGGGCTCTACCCTTATGACCTCATTTAACCTTAATTATTTCTGCAAAGGCCCTAACTCCAAATACAGCCACAGTAGGGGCCAGGGCCTAAATATACAAATTTTAGGGTGACAGTCAGTAACAGTGTTGCACCCGGGTAATTATGGTAAGACCTGTTAAAAGGGTATTCTAGTGAAAAGTGTTGAAAGGAAGAGTCTTCTAGTTGAAGCTGATGTCATGGTAATACTTCCCAGTGACAACTGGGTATATTACTAAGGAATGAAAATGCTAAATCCCCATCTTAGTAATTACTCTGAGTGATTGAGGAACACTATTTTCACACACAAAAAAATTGGAAACAAACATCCGTCAATAAGTGGTCAGTTAAATTATGTGTAGCTATGTAATGGAATATTATAGTTATTAAAAAGAATGAGTACTCTATGAACTATGGAAAAATCTCAAAGATACATTAAAATTTTTATAGATGTAAAACAAAATGTATGTAAAAAAGATTCTATGTTCATGTTTGCACATGTATAAAGAAATTCTGAAAGAATATAAAACAAATGAACTTATTTGCGTTGACCTCTGGGGGCAGGTACACAATAGGGATCACCAGATAGGAGACAGGAGTAGCAAGATTTGTCAATGTATGCCGTTGTGCACCCTTTTATATTTTATGAAGTCTTGATCCCTGTGAGTATATTACATAGTCAAAAAATCAAACCAAAAAATTATAAAAATGCCTCACTGTTGTAGCACTACCAGGAATGAAGAAGGAGGCTGTCTCGGAGTGTACAGAATGCCCCACAGACACCTACAGCCTTGGCCGTCCTCACCTCACAATATGTGTTCTCTGTTACGATGTTTCCCTTGCAGAATTTAGTTTCCTCTCCTCGTTTACTGACCTGTGGTACCACTTTCCTCATCTCTCTTTTCTACAGCCAGTCTTTCTCATGGTGCTGTAAATAATCTTGGAAGCTTTTAAGGCTGATTGGGAAGAGAAGAAGGAGGTGTATGCAATCTAGTTTATTCATATGATTATTTACTGGAAGACATTTGAAATATTAGACAAATGAAATAATAAAGATTTGCGATATATCGACATAGTCTCATATTTCAAATTCACAGTGCCAATTAAAATGTATGGAGATAAAATTCTGATTTTGTAACTTTCTCTAGAGTGCTGTATGGTTTGGTGCACTCTGTTGCATTGGGCATAAAGAATGTATTTAATGAGTAGTGATGCTGGAAAAAAATGTAATCCTACCCCAACATTTGTATCTTTATATCCTGCAGTTTGCCATCGTCTTCAAAACTCCAAAGTATAAGGATGTCAACATTACAAAACCAGCCTCCGTGTTCGTCCAACTTCGGAGGAAATCTGATTTGGAAACTAGCGAACCAAAACCTTTTCTCTACTACCCTGAAATCAAAGGTAAATCCGTTGTTTAAACTCTCATGCTTGTTCCAATAAGAGGACAAGCTGAATAGAAAAGATCAGTTACCTCATTTGAACAGCTTCCTGGAAACTGGTCCCTGGGTCCATGGTTTTGGACCCTATTTTTGGAAAAGAGAGAAGAAAATATACTATATGGGGGGTCAGGAAATAAAGTCCAGCCTTTTAAAGTAATGTTATTTCCACCAAGCTTATATGAGATTTAGATATTTGAGAATTTGTCTTTGAATTTGGGCACCTGCATTTATTGAGCAGCTCAGGGTTCAGGCAGTTCAGATGAAGAGACAAGGCTTGCTGTTTAGGAGAACCACTCAGTCACCGGGCCTCAGGCAGTTGAACAGAAGACTTAGCCACCGTGCTGTGCAGAACTGTAAAACTGAATGAAGTGCCATTCTTTTCCTCACAAAGGACATGCTGAGAAGGGGAGATATTAGTCTCTTAAGTAGTTAGAATGAAAATTACGATTTTGATAAATCCCAAAAGTAAAGCATCCACAAACACATAGAGAACACCGAGGAGAACGCTGATGCCAAAGACGCCATCACGAAGAAGTCATCTTCAGATCTTAAAATTGGGGGTAGATTTCAGGAGTCGGTGTGAAACAGAAGGAAAGGGTCTCCTGGGCTTAGGAAACCTGAGGAGCTAGAACAGTCCATGTGTAGACAGGGGACAGCGAGTGTTACAAGCGCTGAGATGGACTTTTGAAGGCCTGGCAGGAAAGGGAGGCCTTGGCCAGCCTCTGAGGTGCTCTGACTGGCAGCTAAGGCAGTTTGCATTGATTCTGGAGATGGGAGTGACCAGGCCTTTTGGATTTGGAATGATGGCTCTTTTTCGTATAGACACTGAGGAGGCTATCGGCCGCAGACAATGAGTCAGAAGGGTACTGCAAGATCCAAGTGAGAGATGGCAAGCTAGTGACGGCATTAGTGCCGGGAATGAAAGGAGGAGACAGACTTGAGACGCAGCACTGCGATGGCCTCGGGAGGACCCCGATGCTGCTTGGGAAATTCAGGAGGCCTGTGGTTCTAGGAATCCCCACCTTAGGAGCACTGTGGTCTGACTGAGTCGATGAAAGAATCAAGGGGGTAAAAGTAGGTTTGGGTGGGCAGAGAGGGAGCTCAGTTTAAAATATGTTGCATTTTATGTTCCTGTGGCAGATTCCTAATAGGCCGATTAAGAGGCGGAACTGCAACTGCAGAGGGTAGGTTGGGAAATCCAGCACTGAGAATTCTCTCAGAATGAGTGTGACAGGCCTCAAAACTGGGTAATTGTTCAAAGGTGTTTCTTAACCTAGAGTCCTCTGGCCCCCAAAGGGTCCATGGATAGAAATGTACTCCAATATAATTAGTCTTTTTTGTAATCCTATTTTGTATTTTACAAATTGAAAACGGTGATTCTAAATAGAGATCCAGAGACTTCTCCTGTCTGTAAAAGAGGCTGGGGCACAAACAAATCTAGAAACGCCTGGATTAGAGGGAAGTGAGGCCCGAGAGGGAGGTCAGTGGGTGGCCGCCACTGGCACCCAGGGCCCGGCTGAGGGTGGAAACCACAGAAGGGCCGCAGGAACGTCCACACGGGCGTTGGGTCTTGTAACAGCAGCATGTGACAGGTGTTCTTTGAAGTGGGCTTGCCTTTCCTGGCATTCATGGTGTGGCAGGAGCATTAAGAAATGGTTGCTTGAGTACTTATTTCTTTTCTGAGGTTGTGACCTCCTCACGGATGGGTCAGGTTTATAGTGCATTCCGTTACTGGTGGTGTGAAAACACCGTCAGCAGAGTTGCCTTCTTTTTCTCCACGTGAAATTTCATGCAAAATCCCAGTACATTAAACGAGATGGGCTCTGGTTAAAGTGGAGGTGAAAAGCC
Organism: Phataginus tricuspis; assembly: GCA_029783875.1. Taxonomy (NCBI): domain Eukaryota; kingdom Metazoa; phylum Chordata; class Mammalia; order Pholidota; family Manidae; genus Phataginus; species Phataginus tricuspis. The sequence continues at coordinate 6,374,826 of JAQQAC010002594.1, read as the reverse complement.
CGGCCACTTGGCCTTCACAGAAGCGCTCTCCCCTCCACTCACTTCCCTACGTGGAGCAGCCTGAGTTCTTCTGAATGCTTCAGTCTACATAAAATTTGAAAGTTACGGCTTTGGATTAAATATCCTTCTTTAAGAGTAGACACAGAAGAGAAATATGGCAAGTTTTTTGGGACTTTCTAAAGAAAGAAAAATAGATTTCTCTCCTAATAGATGTCTCCAAAATAATACCCATTTTTCTAACAGAGGATCATGTCAGAAAGGAAACACAGTTTACCTACTCGTGCATGAGCCTAGAAACATTCAAAGCTGAGCGTGGTTTGTAGACTGCCCATCTACCTTTCTCAGTGGTATCTGTGCGTCAAAAGAGTATGACACAGCAGGGGCATGTTCAGACTATTCCTTTCATTGCTACTATGAGCTCTGCATCATAGTAGGTTAAGAGGCTGAGGTTAGAGGGTGGGGTCTCCTGAAAGTTCCAGATCCCACCCGTATGCCACAAGCACTTACCTTTTAAGGCTATTATTGATGAGAAGCTCCGTGCAACACAAACTATGTAAGAAAAACCATCTAGAAAATTAAGAGTTATCAGTTGACCTCCACAGAAAGAATGGCCAACATGTATTGTGACTGAGTCATTGTGAGATTAGAACTGTTTTATTCAAGATAACAATTAGTCTTTAAAACCTGGATTATAAAATCCCGAGATGAAATAATCACAAGGTGAAATAATCAACCAGGCATGTAACTGGTCAGAAAAGTAGCAGACTATTTAACATGAGAGTAAGTATATAAAAATGAATCCAAACTATACAACCAAAATTATGCAATGTATAGTGTATAATTGTATGCACATTATACAATCCAGATTATACAATGACACCTTGAAGTCATTGAACACACTTCCATCTCCCCCATCCCCTGCAGTCACTCCCTATCTCATTGCCTGATTTTATTTTCATTATTTTTATCAATTTGTAAAATTGTCTTATCTGTTCATTTATGTGTCGTTTATGTGTCTGTTGTCTTCTTCCTATCTCCAGAAGGAAGAATATCCTTTAGGTGATCTTTCATGTTCACTGCTATATTTCCAGCATCTGGAACAGTATAAGTCACCTAGTTGACGCTTGTTAAATATCTGAAAGCTAACTTACTGACCAACCCAGTTGCCATCCTAATCCAAAGACTAGTAATTTGTTGGGTCCTTAGACATTAGACAAAGAAGCAGAACACATCGCTGTCATTGTACAGAATCACCCAGCCCTGAGCTCTGCATCCTCTATGATCATTGACATTGTGCCTCATAGAAACTTCAAGGGGATGGCTGGGTCCAGGGGGGACAAGAGAATCAAGAAAGGGATGATTGGCAAGGGAAGAAGATACTTGAGAAACTGCTATATACAAAAGCAAAGACCATAATGACTTTTCATTCTGAAAAGATGGATATTAGAAACCATCATAATCTTTAACTTATGGAAGGTATGGTCAGGATAGATGCAGGCATCTTCACTGGCACACTAGAACCTGAAAAGTGAGAATGAGAGACTTATAAGGCACACGCACAGCAAAAGGTGGCAGAGGATAAAAGTTTATATTTGTAAACTAAACTATTATCTTAAGTCATTTATTATTCAAGGCAGACAAGGTGTTTCAGAGTGTTTCCCAAAGCATGCTGGTCTAATGTAATGAGACTCTCACACTAGACTTTGGATCTGACCTTTACTCTGCCCTGACCTCAGACAAGTCCCTTTATCATCCTTGCTTCATTTTCCTCTTCTGTAAAAAGGGGGCTTATAGTGGGTGACTCTTAGGTCCTTTCTAGGTTAATGTTTCATTGTACTTCCCGTGGTGCCACTGTCAAAGGCAGACCACAAGGATAGATAAACCTAGTGTGAAAATCTCCATGTTCAAAGTAATGACTCTATAGCACCGTACTACACTGATAGATAGTGACTGCAATAGGGGGTGTGAGGACTTGATCATATGAGTGAATGTTGAAACCACAGTGTTGTTCATATGAAACCTCCATAAGGTTGTATATCAATGATATTTTAATTTAAAAAACCTCCATGTTCAATTCATGGAAATTCCATGCAGTTTCTTTTATTTTAAAAAAGCATGTCATGTGGTATTTTCTGTACCAGTTTCTTGTCATTGAAATCTTAAAGGCTAGAGAATAATTTTTTTAAGTTGACTCCTAAAATTTCCACTTTACAGTGAAATATAACCAGCGATCATCTCTGTTTTATAAGTCAGAAGGAGTACATAGCAAGGAGTAAATACCAAGTGATCTCTTTGCTAGAAGACATGTCAATAGGTAACCTTTATTTCTGAAGATATCTGCTTCCCTCTTGTGTTTCATATATCTAATGAACTAACAATCCATATGAGAGCAATAGCTTATAGATGAGTAATAAGCATGATTATTAGTTTTGGTACAACTGATGAAGAGGTTTTATAAATGTGTTCCAAAACCTCTGATAAGGAAAATGTTAAAGTTTCTCCACTGTGAGGTTACTCCTTTCTAGTGGAAGCACATTTTCTTCAGAGTTGACCCACATTAGTTTTTTCTTCCTAACAAGTCTGGACATGATAAATTTTTAAATGACTATTTTTAAGTATACTTTGCTACCCTACTTTCCCCTGCTTCAGTCTTTCAACTGCACTTAGGTGATGGAGAGATAATCAGTTAACAGCATTCTTTCTAGCCCTGAGATGACTGAAACAACCACAGAATTAGAAGTGAAGATTTTTTTTGAACATCAACAAGTACCAAAATTGACTGAAGAATCAGAAATAAGACAATTGTTAAGTATTGGATTGATGATTGAAAAAAAGAATACAGCATTGAGTGTTTATTTAACAAAACACTTTCTTCACTCCTTCATCCCAAAGGAGGGAAGGGAGAAAAAAAATGTGTGGCAGGAAAATCAGAGAAGAGAAAAAAGGGAAGCAGAAAACAAGAATACAATAGCAGACCACAAAACCAGTGACAGAGCTCAGAGGGTCAGTGGGGTGGGTGAGAAGCTAGACAGCGAGGCACAAAAGGGAACAGAACAACCACATGAGGAATGAGGGGAGAAAGTCTACACAGCATCCAGACCTGGACAGTCCAGAATCTCAGAGGACATCTCCTTCTTTTAGTCATGTAGTGGTCTTAGACTTATAGCTTCCCATATGTCATTGGTCACCAAAGGCTACAGATCCTTCCTTCACTGTACTTCTGGGGCACACTTATTTTTATTATGGGGACCACGTAAGAACAGCCTCCATCACCCTCTGTCTGCACTGTGTCTGCCTCTCACTTTGATTCTTTATTTTGTCCTAATCACCAATGACAGATGAATCTTCCTAAAATATAACAGCCTGTACACATCATTCCCCAGTTCAAAGACATTCAGTGGCTCTTCTGCCTATAAATTAAATCCCTTGGGTTTATAATCCAGGTGCTCCACAATGTGGTCCCGCATCAGCCCCATTTCTCAAGAATTCCTCATACTAAACTTTCACTTCAGCCAAGCTGATCCACTACTGTTCTCATAAGCATACAATGCACATTGTTTCCTTCATTACTTTTCCTCTACGTCCCTTTCCCAGAACATTCTCCCTTTGTCCTCTCCCTGATATAAAGTTGATTCTGGAAAGCCTTTCCTGAATTTCCAGCCCACAAGGATTCCCTAGAAGTCCTTCCTTGATCTTCTAGAACACTGGTTTGCACCAAGAATTTAACATATAGCATTATAGTGTTTTCTCTCTAAATCTTTCCCCACAGCCTTAAAATCATATTGGAGGGCTCTTGACAGCGAAGACTTTATGTCTATTTCTCTTTATCCCCAGCACTTAGCTCACAGTAGATGCATAATAAATGTTAGCTGATTAGTAATAGTTGTGAAATGCTTAATAATATTTTTCATATTCATTATCTTCTGCATCTTAATCTTTGATGGGCAACCTAGTCTCTTACTAATTTGAATGACATTGGGGATATAAGAAACTTACAGGGAGGATTTGGGTGTATACTGTTCTGTGGTCTCTGAAGCTGGTTCTCAGTCTCTGAATCCATAGGAATAAATATTACACTTCTTGAAATGTGGCATCTCTTCCTCCTTGGGTGCTGTTTCCCTTTAAGATGTTTAAAAATACCATCAGAATCAATATTATTTCTGTGGCTAGTGGTGGAACTGAATTAATCTTTTCTCCTCTGGTTTCTCTTCCCTTAACTACAGATAAAGAGGAAGTGCAGAGGAAACGGCAGAAGCTCATGCCCAATTTTTCCGATAGCTTCGGCGGCGGCAGTGGTGCTGGGGCCAGCGGCGGAGGCATGTTCGGAGGCGGCGGCGGGGGCGCTGGAAGTGCGGGTCCAGGTAGGAGGCAGGTCTGCTTTCTCTAAAGCTCTCTCCTTAGGAGGCAGACTTTCCTATTCCTCCATTTCCCAGCTCGTCTGTGAGCTCAGTGACTGACATTATCACGTGTGATCATTAAAATGCCCAACAAATACATTTTTTTCAAAAGGGGGCATGTTCATTTTATAATATTTAGAGAATAACAAAAACTGTAAGAAGAAAAAAAAGTCATTCAGGGTCACTTATCCCCAGAACATCTCTGGTAACGTTTTCCTATATATTCCCTCTTCTCTTTTTTGGCATGGTTGTCTAGGGTATTCTTTGGAAATACTGAAAAGATTTCATGTTACATATACCACATATGTAGGAAATTTGCAAAATACATAAAATCCTGCCATCAAAGCTTAACTACTTCTAATTTTTTTCTGTGCATACATTATAGTACATACCTGCATTTCCCCAGGTACAGCTCTGATCCTCATTATGCAGAGTATTTCAGTTCGGTTATGTGTATTATTTATTGTCATCCCATCATGATTGTGTATATTGGGTCAGATATGCTGCTTTTCCCTAACGAGTTAACAAAGCCATTTACCATGGTAATACAAACTTTACATTAACATAATTTTTTAAACATCATTTTAATGACTTGTATTATTTCATTAAGTAAACAAACCATAGCATAACTTACTTGAATGCTGTTTTCTGGTTTTTATATAAAAATGCTGTACCAAACTCCTCTATCCACATTGCTTTTTATTCCAGATTATTTTTGTAAATTAGATTCTTTGAAGTAATATTACTATGTCAGAGAGTATGACATCTAATAGCCACTTCCCCAAACAATCTTACCAGTTTATGCTTCCACCAAAAATGTGTGAGAATGAACAGTGGTGGCCGTGTTTCCGTTGAGGAGTCAGTATATTTCTCTGCATTTTGTTTGGTTCAGTTTTTCCCCCCAGAGGGTGTGTTACTGTCCTCTGTGCGGGCAAGTCTGAGTTGGGGTGGTGGCCCCTCACTGTGAGCGTCCCTCCGCGTGGGGCTGGGAGATTTCCCCAGCAGTGACTCCTCCGCCCCGCCCCCAGCCTGGAGCTGGCTCGGTTGCCAGCATGTAAACTTTGCAGAGTGGGATTCCAATGATCCCATGACCCACCACTGTGTGTCTTACTAACTCTCAACAGAAGTAGCCGGACGGGCACCCTGTCCTCCCACACCAAAGCTTCTGCCTGCCTGAGAGAAGGACAGTAAGGTTTGTTGAGTCTTTATAAAAAAAAAAATCATCATGAGGATTCATTTGTCTTTGCCATTTCAGGGTATGGCTTCCCCCACTACGGATTTCCTACATATGGTGGAATTACCTTCCACCCTGGAACCACTAAATCTAATGCTGGGATGAAGCACGGTAAGATTGTGTGTGTGTGTGTGTGTATGTCTGTGTGTGTGTGTGTGTGTGTGTGTGTGTGTGTGTGTGTGTGTGTGTACACATATATTGATTTTTTTAATACTGAGAAAGGAATAAAAAATTAATGCCAAAAAAGGGCTTTTTATCATTACCTATCACGTTATAATCTTGAAAAAAATTGATGGAATAAATTGTAAATAAATGCAATGCAAATAAACCAAGAAGATACTTTTCTAAAAAATGATTATACTACGGAGAGTATAAATTCTATTCCTGATGCTTTGTTTATGTTTATATTTACTTTGTAAGTGGCATAAACAGGGGAAGAAAACAACATTAAAAGGGGATGTAGAAAGTTTATTCAAACATAAAAAAGCATCAAAATTACCTATTCTCTCATTTTTTCTCAAATATACACTTTTGAAGACATTTTGACTTTTATAGGTATGGCCTTTTCCCATCAAATGCCTCCCCTCATTAGCAGTGTCACACTACATGAAGAGAAAACAGTACATTCTTCTCATATATTGAATGCCTCTTTTATGTCATATGCTTTTACATGTTTAACTGTAATATTCATGACTGCTCTGTAAGGAAAATATTAGTATCTCCATTTTACGGACAGAGGACACCAAGGTTTAGAAATGTTCACTCACTCGCTGAAGGCACATACATGTTAGTGGCAGAGCCAGGATTTGAACCAAGTCTGCCCATAAATCGTAGGTGCTCTCATAGTACCTGTCAGATAACATAGACCTAAAGAGCATGATTAGAAATGTGCACTGAATAGCTTCCCCACTAAAGAAAGTGAATTGACTTCATGTCTTTATAACTTGCTTGGCTAATTAGCATTACAAAAAAGTAACTGCTCTGCTTTCAAGAACTTTAAAAATTCCACTACCCTGCAATTCACAGAAGAGCTTTACTTCATTTTTCTCCTTTACAAATAAGGAGAAAGAGATATAAGTTTTTAGAAGTGAAAAAAAAATGTTTTTTAAGACCTTAAACATTCTCATCACAAGAAAAAAAATTTTCTGTGTATGCTGACGGATGTTAACTAGACTTATTGTGCTGATCATTTTTGCAACATATACAAATATATCATGTATGCCTAAAATTCACATAATGTTATATGTCAATTATACCTCCATTTTTAAAAATGTTTTTTAGAAGTGAGAGTTTAAAATAGCTCCAAAACATGTTGCTTATGAGATGGCCATTCGAAAAGGAGTTTTAAATTGTTTTTCTTCTCCCTTTGCAGTAAATTTGCCTCCTGCCTCCTTCATCTGACCACCATTGACTCTGTGGACTATAACTTAATTGATAGATTCTCCTGAGAACAGGCTGATGTTTTTGCTTTTATCTCAGGTACCATAGCCACCCCATCTGAAGATGACCCTGAAGGCTGTGACAGTTGTGATGACAGAGAGGCAGTAAATCTCTCTGGGAAAATAACTAAAACCACAGAACAAGATAAGCTGTCCGGCAGTGGGGATGATGGGGTTACTCTGATGTATACAGTTGGAGCAAAAGAAGAGAATTACAGATTTCAAGGTAAGTGAGCACACCAGTGATCACACTGTGATGGTTGGTGAGGGGAAGGGGTCCATTCTAGGTGTAGAAGCTATTTCCAGAAGAAGGTTTATTTCCTGTGAATCTAAAGAGGAAATAACAATATCTGGTTGGGTGTGCTCTTCAGAGTCCTCTGTGCCTTTTGAAAAGCATGTGTCTGGTCATTTTATTCACACTGGGATTTCTGTTTCCCAGTGTCACTCTGAATACAAGTCCTGAAGTTTACGTGTGCATTCTCCAGTCATAATGCAGGTTGGGTATCCTCAGAGATAATCTAATTCATCTCTGCCATCGATAATAGAGCACAGTTTCCATAACTTTAATGTATCTAGACTGTAGCTTGACTATCTTACTGAAGTGGAACTTTGCCTGCAAATAAGAACTTTTCCTTTTATCCTATGCCCTCTTTGAAGAATTAGGATTAGGTGGGACAGTGCACTTTTATGTGTATTTTGAACAAGTAATTAGAGTATGTTTTATGGATCTAAGTCGTCCTAGATCATACTCGGAAGACTTTTTCTATAGAGGGAAAGATAGTAAATATTTAGGCTTGGTGGCCACATATGGTCTCTTATTATGTATTCTCTTTTTTTTATATACCTCTTTAAAAATGTACAAATCATGCTCACACACAGGTTTTGGTCTGTGGGCTACAATTTGCCTTCCCCTGGCTTTTGGGAAGTGAATGTGGCAAGAACACCAATGGTTTATGTAAATGAGACATTTCTGAGTTTCTTTTCCCCTAACAAAATGTAGAAAGATTTTTCATATCATCCTCTGTATTTGTCAGTGAGCCACCTTCTAATTGTGCTTTTTCTAGTGAACACAATCCAGAAGCACTGAAAGGAGCATTTCCAACTAAAATGATGTGTGTCAAGGTGTCAGAACACTGATGCCAATGGTGTGGGCCTCGAGCACGTCATACCAGTAGAGAAGTTTAGGAAACTCAACTGTGCTTGTGGTCATTACCTTGCAGATAACTTCTTTCTAGAGAAGGCTATGCAGCTTGCCAAGCGGCACGCCAATGCCCTTTTTGACTACGCGGTGACAGGAGATGTGAAGATGCTGCTGGCTGTCCAGCGCCATCTCACTGCAGTGCAGGATGAGAACGGGGACAGGTAAGTCAGGACTTTGGCAAACAAGGGTTGTTTTAGGTAGGAAGGAGAAAAAAGTGTTATATGCATACTAGCTAGAGATACAAAGAATTGTTCAAAGCCGCTGGGTCCTGTGACTGGAACACTCTCAAGGGAAGGAATGTGTCACTGAGGCTGAAGAGCATAATTTCTTCTCCTCTCCTGTAGCTCTTGCCCGTTGGACACAGAACAGCAAGACTACATCTAGGAGTACATGCTTATAGGCAAGAAAACTCAGCTGTGGGGGGAATGGGACTTTTTGAAAAGCCTTGCTTTATTTATTGGAGTAATATTTAGTAAGCAAACATTTTATTAACATTTAGTCCAACAAGTCCCCATGGGGCGTGTCATCCCCAGTTGCACGTTTGTGATGCCAGTGGACCCGAGAGAAAGCTCCACAAACACAGCGTGACAACAGCACACAGTGACTGAGGGGCCCTTGTCATTCCTCCCCAGCCCTGGTTCCTTCCTCGCTGCCTTTCCATGTCCCAGTCTGTGACCGGGCCACACTGCTGTGACTGCTCAGGCCCTGTCGTGTGGCAGCCTGACATTCCAAACGCCGTGCCTCCTGTTTCTGCTATTTCTGGGCTTCTATATGAAAAGCCACCTGGCTGCTTCTAAAATAGTTCTTAGTCCTTTCAAAGAGACTTCTACAATGATCTCAAGAGCCTATAAAAATACCAAGGCAGCAGCCCTCAGATTCAAGTCAGGTGCCTTATCTAAAACCTTCCTAAAATAGTATCAACACTAAGAAATCCTTTTCTGTGGAAGAGCTCTTGAGGGCTATGTTTTAAACCTCAGTTTAAAACTTGAATCAAACGCTTCAGGAAAGTGCCAACCTCAGGGTTTCAAACAGAAACCTTTGTTCTCATTCCTTGCAGCGTAACCAAGGATGTGGTATAGCCACTGGCCTTGTTATACAGCGTGTGAGGGACCGGCACAACCTTCTTTGTGTAATGCTGTGAACAGCCGACTGCGTTTTGCAGGGTTAAATAATCCGATTAGCATTCAATTGCACATAGCCACAAGAGAAAGCAGTTAGCCAAGACAAGACAGCGGTGCTTCAAGTGACATTTTTAGGGGCTGAATTGAACCTAAGAAAGAAGAGCACATACAAGTTAGAAAGGGACCGCCTGGGTTTGAAGGGAGGGATTGTTAAAAGGGGTACAAAGCATATGCATGCAAGTGGGTGCATTGAGGGGAAAGCACACACGTGTATGGACCCTGGACACGTATGGAGGGGCCGCCAAGGTGGCCTTCCTAGGCAAACAGAAAATGAATGCTTAGAGTCCCTTCCTAGGACCCCAAACATACCCCTGCAGCTGAGGGGACAGCTAGATGAGACATGGGAAGGCCAAGGAGGAGTCCTCATAAGAATGTGGACAAGGGTTAGCTGTGGGCCTCATGTTTGGATTGAACTTGCCATATTCAGTTAATCCGAATCCTGTGGCCATTAGTCATCACAGAAAATACAATAAAGAAAAAATATAAAAACTTCTAGTATTGGGGAAAGTCCCATTGGGTGTGAGGATTTATGGAGGAGGAGAAATGTACTTCTGCTATGAAATGCTTAACTGCCCAGGGAAATTTTTAGGCAGTTTTCAAAGTATGGCCTTTTTCTTGGTATACGTGCATCATGCCCGTGTCAGATGGTAAGCGCTTCTCAGGAGTCATCTTCCAGCCTCGTATTTCAAGAGACGAGGGTGAAACCCTGAAATCATTCATCTGAAAGTCTGTCTCAAGTAATGGAGTCACACGTTAGTTTGCTGGGCCCTCCTGTGCCATTGTCACTCCCAAGTAAAATGTACTTGCTGTTGCTAAGAAAGTGGCCTGAATAAAATGATACCTAATAGCTTTAAATTAAACATTCACCCTGTGCCTCAAATCCCAGATGTACTGGCACCTTGTTATACTCTTAAGTGTGCTGTGCCTTGCAGTCTGTCCATACTGTGGAATAGTTATCATCTTAGATGTTCATCTGCAACTCTGCAGGGTAGTGCTCATGTACTCAAGCGGGATAGTTCACGGGATTAAGAGATGGCTCTGGAGCCAGACAGACCTGGGCTTGAATCCCAGTTTTGCCATTCACTAGTTATGTGACCTGGGTTGAGTTCTGTTGTACCTACAAGTCTCAGTGTCATCATCTTGAAAAATGAGGATATATTGCTGACCTCACAGGATTATTGTTATGACAAATAATGTATGTCAGGTGCTTAGCCTCAGCTGGTAAACAGGCGCTCTAAACAAATTGTAGCCACTTTTATTGTTGTTGTTGAGTCACTTCAAATTAATTGTAAAGGTATGGTTTTTTACAATGAAAAAACCTTTGTTCCTGGGGGTGATGCTTGGCACCCACCACTGTTTTTGACCTCATCAGTGTAAGCCCCTAGGTTCATTCTAACATCTTGAACTTCAGTGCCTAAACTGTGAGCCAGGGCTATAAGGCTGACCCAGAGAACCACCCCCAGTGAAGGTCACCAGCCGGAGAGGCAGAGAGGCCTACAGAAAACTTGCATAACCAAGCAGTAAACCAAAGGGACTCTACATGCTCTGCCTAAGGATCTGAGAGAAGATGTAAGGTTTGAATTGGACTATGAAGGATGGAGTAGGCATTGTCCAGGCAGAGGGAATAATTGAGGGCGAAAAATATAATCACATTGTTCCTTCAGAAGTTTGCCTCAGAACTCTTCTCTCAGTAACAAAAAGCCTGGATCCATTTTCCCTTGGCATCTAGGAAGATCTTTAAAAAGCCACCACACCGTATTTTGGAGGAGGCTGGCAGGGCTAAGTGATGTAACTGCATTTTTTTGGAACAGTTCCCAGTGCCAGGCATTTTATGTATATCATCTGTATGTCAAGGGAAGTCAGAGAAGCTCGAGCAGAAAAGGTCCTGAAAACCATAGTGCCGGGGCAGAACTGGGATTTGAATTTAGGTCACTTCACCTCAAGGCCTGGGTGCCTTTATACCTCAAGAAGTCCAACATACGTGTCCCCAGAGCTAGGCAGGCACCATAAATGAGTATAGCAGTCTCGGGTAGGCAACAGAACATCCCCGCCTCAGATTCAAGACACTTTATACATTCAGAACATTTGGGGGCCAAAGTATAAGAGCCAAGTTCAGTCTGTACATCTGATCATGTGTTGAGAATCTTTGTCTTCTTATTAAAACTTTAGCTGATTACTGCCACTATGTTTTCATTCCAGTGTCTTACACTTAGCAATCATCCACCTTCATACTCAGCTTGTGAGGGATTTGCTAGAAGTCACATCTGGTTTGATTTCTGATGACATTATCAACATGAGAAATGATCTCTACCAGGTAAGCAGAAATATCAAGGAGAGAACTGCAGAAAAATCTGGTTGCACATGCACATATGTGTGTGTGTACCTGTTATTTCTAATAATATTAACAGCAGAAAAATTACAACAAAATACTTTGTTTTGCAGTAATACCCTAAAGGCCCATTACTTGGGAATGTTATTTTATGTGTTAGGATTCTTTAACCTGTGGGTATAATAGCAAGTACCCCACAATGAAATTCAGCATCCTGTTGAGGAAAGATAAACTTTAAACTTCAGAAATCTGTTAGAGTCTCCACTGTTTTTCCCCTTCTTTTTTTATTGGAATATAATTGACATAATAATAATTTCAGGTGTACAACATAATGAAGTGATATTTGCATATATTGCAAAATGAGCACCAAAATAAGTTTTGTCACCATCTGTCACCACAAAGTCACCCATTTTTTTGGGATGAGAACTTCTAAGATCTACTCTTAGCAATTTTCAAATATGCAATGCAGTACTATTAGCTACAGTCACCACACTGTACATTATATCCCCATGACTTATTTATTTCATAACTGGAAGTTTGTACCTTTCAACCCCCTTCACCCGTTTTATACACCCACTACTCCCAACCCCAGCCAATCCATTTCAGAAAGAGAACCTAGAGCCACATCTGTCAAGAAAAAGAAAATTGAAAAACATTGAAGAGCCAATAGTTTACAAGAATCTTGAAGTCTACTGAAACACATTTTAACATCTAGATTAAAACATATATTAAATAAAGGATGCTGAAATCAAAACACAGAAAGGTAAAAGGTTGCTTGAGGAGTGGAAAATGTCTTTCAAAACTAGAAAGACAGTTCAAAGTGAGGTAAAAGGAGAACACTGAAAAGTTTTGCCCAAATCAGGTTTAAAGAGAAATTAGATGACTAAAAAGCACCTGGAGGGACTCTGTTACAGAGGTCTTCAGATACTGCTGAGAGAGAAGGGAGCTGGAGACTTAATGAGGCTGCCTGACAGGCACAAGCAGATTTCAGGGGAGGAAAAGAGACTGAAACTTCTTGGGCAGAACCAGCGCCTGGATCCCAGGGGCTGGGAGGTGGAGAGCTGGGCCAGCCTTTGGCCAAAGGATAGTACCGCACGGGGAGCAGGGCTCGCTCTACAGGGATGCCCCTCCTCCCCGAGGGGCGCTTTCCCTCCTAGCTGTCTTTCCCCTGCCCCACCGGCTCCTGGCCTCATGCCCTCCTCAGCCTCCTGTTCCCTTCACTTTGCCCCCAGGACGTCCTGGTCCTCCTCAGCCCAGATGGTGTATTCTGATGCCTTATCTAAGCATATCTCCCTGCCTCAAAATATGGACAATCATGTACAATTATTTGCACAGTAATGGTGCTATCCCAGTTCTCAGTTTTCAAAGCAGGCGATGTGAATCATTTTTATGTTCTCAAAGCAAAAGTGCTAAAATGTTTATACGTAGCTCTCAACAGATTTTTATCTGTGAATAGGTGTTTTCTGATAAGAGAAAATAAGTTTCCCATTTGATGTAAGGCTTTAGGCTTCTCCTCTGGCTGTCATGCGTAATGTCAAAAGAAAAATGAAGTTGGGGATTCTTTACTGACTCAGAATATAAAATAACTAGGGTGACATCTAACTTTAGATAGACATTTAAAGGGTATCTTCTTAAAATTTTCATACCATCTCAGCGGTTGAAGGTATTTGTGAAGTCATTTGACCCATAAAGCTTGATTCTTTCAGGTTTTTGGACTGATTACTCCTTTTTAACCCTCACAACTGTACTAATAAAACTAGGAACAGGATATTGCCGCTTCTCAGTTCTCATTTCAAAGACTGCTTAACTTCACTGCCTGTAGGTCAGATTCAAGGAATTACTTGTTTTTCTGTTTATAAATAGGACCTGCAGAGGACACCACACAACAGGGTTAGTAGTTGTGATTTATGATATGCTAAACTCCTTCCTGTATCTTTGGTTACATATATTGAGGCTCTCCAGTGCGCCAGAGACAAAGTCCTTGAAACTACCACTTTGGGCCCTTCCGTGCCTTCTGATCTGGGGACCCTCAGGAGAACACAGGTTCATTTTTCCCCGCCTTACACTGTTCTCACTGGTGGGCAAGGATCTGGATCCCCTTCTTTGCCTTCTAGGTCTCAAAATGCCACCCAATGGCAACTCTGAACTAGAAAAGGCTAAGATTTGGACTTTCCTTTATCTGTCATAAAGGTTCCCTATTAACCATACTTGATGGAAAAATCATACAGTTCTCTTAAGCAATTTGGATTATTTGGCAGTTGTCTTAGACAGTCTCCCAAAATACCATTCACTAATCCTAGTACATTTCTGTGACCATCTGTCATGATCAAATCTCCCTCCCCATCCACCCTCTAGATCCACACTCAAAATAATCCAAGTGCATAGAGTTAGGATTTTTCTGAAAATATTTCTGAAATCTATTGCCTCTAATCCCCATTCTTCCCTTCCCCCCTCCCCCAACATAGACAACCACCTCAGTGTTTCAAAGGGCTTGTTCAAATGCATATGTGCATATAGAACATCAGTGGGGTTTTTAGTGCATGCATTTTTTCTTTTATGATCTTATTGCAAATATATATTCCTAGTTTTTCAGTGGTACACAAGAAAATACACTGGATAATCAAAGTTGCTCTCCCTTGGCAGCATGCAAGTCCCCCAGCCCCATTCCCAAATATAACTGTTCTATTTGTATTTTTCCAGATATTAGCTACATAAGCATATATACTTTAACTATATAGATATTTTATTCTCCTCTCACAGTCTACATTATACTATACATAGTGCTCCTGCTCTACATTAACCTTTTAATTTTTAATTGGATATAATTATAGATTCATGAGCAGTTGCAAAAAAGTCTTCACCCAGTTTCCCCCAGTGCTGGCATCTTGCATAACTGTAAGACGGTATCAAAACCAGGACGTTGACATGAGTACAATCCACAGATCTCATTTGGGCTTCACCAACTTTATGTGCACTCATTTGTGTCTGTATAACTCTTCCTGCATTTTTTTTAATATATGAGTAGCTTTGTTCTACATACCAGTATATATGCCTTTGATATATATAGATCTGTCTGTGCCGTTGTGTGTACAGCTAGTACACTTTCTACTCCTGAAGGGAATTCCATAATGTACATCTTTCACCTATAATGCACCTGTTCCCCACCAGTAGACACTTAATAAGCTCTTTGCTTCCCACCTCCACAGACAGCGCTGCGAAGAGCATGCTCACCCTCATCCCCTTGCAGATTGTGTCACTCAGATATATATGTAGGAGTCGGGCTGGGAGCTTTTCTGTATTTGGTTCTCCACAGTGTCGGTATCAGTCCACACATTCACAAGTACAGCATGAGGGTTTCTGGATCTCCACATTGTATAATTGTTTAAAATATAATTCTGGGATTTAAGATCTAAAGCCTGAAATATCACAGAAAAACTTTGATGTGACTGTGGAAGAAAACTTTTTTTTTAAGTTTCTCTTACTCATGGTAAGAGAATTTGTGTAACTTGAAAAAATTAGAAGTAATTCCTAATTTCTGAATGGTATAATTTCAGATATTTTTTACAGTCTCATTTTTTTCAGACTTTCCTCATCTCCCCAAATGGAATTTCAGGTTAATAAATACAGCCCTTTGTTACTTATTAATTTTTCAAGAGGAAAGCTCTTAGCCACAGAATCTAAAGTTTTGAGGACATCATTCCATTTCAAGCCCGGGTATGGTCCTAAAAGATGAAAAAAACATGAGAGTGGAAATTTGGCAAAAAACCTTGTCTTACTTCTGCTGTATTAAACAATCACTGTAATGAAGACTTAGCTGGCCAGCGCATCTTTCGCCCAGTTCTCAAGCGCTGTCCTTGCTCTCTACCTGCCCTGATGTTGGGTGGCCCACCTGCTGTCGCTGCTGCAGCCAGTAGCCGCTCACTGAGAGGGCAAGTTTAGGCAAATTGTGACCAGACAGACTGGATTTCACAGGTTCCTGTGAAATAGACTGATTCTTATAAAAATAGATTGCTCTTCTTGGGTGGTAACCTCAGTTCTTTGAAAGATACTTTCGTGATTGTGTTTACCTTAGTCATTTTAAAAACAGTTTTCAAAACATCTCATTTGCACTCACTGAGGCACCACTTTGTGGGCTGAGTGATCAAACGGGCTGTTTATGTTCCTATTAGGTGTCAGCAGCCCATCTTGTTTGTTCATCCAAGCCTTCTTAGTGAGATGGTTCTTTTGTCCTGATTATGACTTTTAGCATCTTCTGACACGTTTTATAAGATGGGGATGCAAGAGTTCTACTGATTGGTCTCATGAAGCCAGTCTATGGAACAGTATTTTTTAATTTAACAAATTTATTTCCCATGGCATATAGAAGGCCAGCACCTTTTGTTAACTGCTTTCTATTGAGTAGTTTAACTTCTTCAGTAAAACCACAGCCTTGATTTGATTTTGTTAACATATGGAATTATCAGCTGAAGATAGATTCCTACTAGGAATTCAAGAAAACTAAATTTATGATTAGCTGAGTTAACATCAACAATCAGTGGACTGTAGTGAAGAACAAGAAAGCTATTAAGAATTATAATCTTAAATATATGGCTAAATATTAGTCCAGTGTACATACTTAATGAGCATGTGATGTGACACGGGGAGTAACTTATTTGCAAAGGTGGGAGTTAATCTGGGAATGGGAAATGGCCCCACAGTATGACTCCACTATTGCAGCAGCACCTGCTAAGTTGGAGGGTTACAGGTGTTTGCCACTGACCAGTATCTGTCTCTTCTCTGCTTCCCAGACGCCCTTGCACTTGGCAGTGATCACTGAGCAGGAGGCTGTGGTGGAGGACTTACTGAGAGCAGGGGCCGACCTGAGCCTCCTGGACCGCTTGGGTAACTCTGTTTTGCACCTAGCTGCCAAAGGAGGACATGACAGACTTCTCAGTATTTTACTCAAGCACAAAAAGGCAGCACTACTTATCGACCTCCCCAATGGGGAAGGTAAGAGACAGTCACACATCACGGTGTGACAATATCTGTTTTCCAGCCAGTTAGCAGGTGTTTGATAAATGCGTTTATTGGTTTGCACCTGACAGTGCTTTCCTTAGTCACCTGGAGTTCATCATCTCTTGCTCGCCAAAGCTAATTCCTTTAAAGATGATTTGGAATAGCTAGTAGGAGGGAAAAGCAGAGTCTTGAAGTGTAGAAAGCATCATTTATTTGGAGAATTTTTATGTGCTATCAGTGTCTCCTGAGAACATAAAAGGAGATCATGGATTTACATGCAGAACGACAGGCTTACAGCACCTTGAAAGGTTCCTGGAGCAGAGACTCAGCACTAGATGCTGACCCCAGCAGCATCCCCTCCCTGTGGTCCAGTTTTGCCATTGCCTTTGGCTTCACAGAGGGCCGTCTGGGAAAGCCTTCCAACCCCGTGACTGTCTGTGCTTGGGCCGCAGGTCTGAACGCCACCCACATAGCCACGATGAGCAACAGCATGCCCTGTCTGCTGCTGCTGGTAGCTGCTGGGGCGGACGTCAATGCCCAGGAGCGCAAGTCTGGGCGCACGGCGCTGCACCTGGCCGTGGAGCACGACAACATCTCCCTGGCTGGCTGCCTGCTCCTGGAGGTGAAGGGCACGCTCGTTTGCCTTTGCGTTAAATCCCCAAGGTGGATTTAGGAAACTCTTTTCAAAGATGAATGCCAGTAATAGCATTTCTCCCTAATGTCAGCTCTGTTTGTTTAGTATCTACTCAAGGCTTCAGAGTGGCAGCCCCAGGCAATCCTAGCACCATTTGCCAGGCATGTCTAGGTGGCAATATCCTCAATGGCAGAGCCTGGCCCAAACAGCAAATGGGATAGTAATATAACCTGGGAGGCCATACAGATGGGAGGTGGGGACAGAAGGGGGAGTGCACGTCCATTAACCCTTTTCTGTGTGGGCTGGGTTTAGGGTGATGCCCATGTAGACAGTACCACCTACGATGGAACTACACCCCTGCACATAGCAGCTGGGAGAGGGTCCACCAGACTGGCAGCTCTTCTCAAAGCAGCAGGTAAGGCAGCCTGGCAGACAGTGACAGGAAAAGGTTTCAAATTTGCAAACTCACTTCAATAGAGCAGCCATGTCACCTTCTTTAAGCCACAGACCTGCTGCTGAAAGGCATGAGTAAATAAAAGTTCTGTGCAAATCACACTTTAAACTAGCAGTCCTAGGCTTCCTCCTGACAGGTTAGTTTTCACTCTCTAATGCACCTGTTTGTTTTGGACTGTGGTTGTTTATGACAAGAGATCTTAAAGTTGAATTTAATTCCTTGCAGAACTCTGAGCAGTACCAGCCTCAGATCACATCAAAAGTTCCCCAGAAGAAAGGTTTATTGGTATAAGAAGTAATTTTAAGCTTCCTTTTGCAGGAAAGGTCTCTGAGAAGTCAAAATAATAGGAAAAAACAAATTGATCATGGACTGAGTACTGCCATGTGCAAGGCGCTAAAAATTGCGTACCAAGTACCAGGCACTACGCTAGGCACTTTACACACACTGGTTCATTTAATCCACAGTAGCCCTTTGAGATAAGTACCATTATTGTGTCCCATCTTGCAGCCAAGGACACAGACTAGAGAGACCAGGGTCCCCAGCAGGGCATAGCTGTGAATCACACCCAATCAGTGTAAACTTCTGGACTGTATTCTCTTTACTGTGTTTCTCTCCCCTGCTTTGATCGCAGGTGTTATTCCATTTAATCCTCTAGTCCTGAGGTGTACAGGAAAGTATCCCTATCATCCTCATACCTCTATTGCCTTGTATATTTAGAATCTCAGAAATGTTTGATGAAATTAGTATCACAATCCTTCAACAACAGATTTATTTTAGAGGTTATTAAAATATTTTCAGAAAGTAAACACTTCATAAATTCAAGAAAACAAAGCAGGTTAAATATCTTCTTTAAAAAGTGAGTCCAGGCAACATGGATGGAGCTAGAGGTATGCTCAGTGAAATAAGCCAAGCCGAAAAAGACAAGTATCAAATGATTTCACTCATATGTGGAGCATAAGAACAAAGAAAAAAACTGAAGGAACAAAACAGCAGCAGACTCACAGAACCCAAGAACGGACTAATAGTTACCAAAGGGAAAGGGACTGGGGAGGATGGGTGGGAAGGGAGGGATAAGAGGGTAAAAGGGGCATTACGATTAGCAGACGTAATGTTGGGGGGCCATGGGGAGGGCTGTACAACTCAGAGAAGACAAGTAGTGATTCTATAGCATCTCACTACGCTGATGGACAGTGACTGTAATGGGGTTGGTGGGGGGGACCTGATGAAGGGGGTAGTTTAATAACCATAATATTGCACATGTAATTGTAGATTAATGATACCAAAATAAATTATATTAAAAAAAAAAGTGAGTCCAGGAAGATACAGGAACTTTTTTGGGGGGGGCAGCACATTTTTATTGGCAAGTAAAATCATATCCCAAAAAAGTAGCAGCCTTTTCTCTTTTGTCAACTTGAACTTTTTCTTAAACAAGAGACTCTGATTGCATATACTTTGGGAACTCACTGGTTATAATTAAGAAATGCTTTCAGTCAAGAAGCTATAACTCTTTAAAAAATGCCTTCTCGTGAATTCTGTTTTCCGTGAAAGTATCAAGCAACAATCTCTCCACAAACCCGGATGGAAAGCTGAATCATGAGCTCAAAGTCATGAAGGTCACTCATGGAACACAGCTCAACATCTCCCTTCACGGCTGTGAATTGTTCATTAGCTCCAGTGAACGTTACTGATTATAAGTTTGTTCCTCCAGTGTTTTCGTGGTCAGGAGACACCTCCTGCCTCCCAGGTCAGGCTAGGACTGGGAGACAGAAATGAGAAATGGCATTAAGATCCTTCTTTGAGTTTCATCGGACACTGTCTCATTATTGAAGTTGGCACAAATATAATGTTCTCCTAGCAGGATAAAAAAAAGTTCTTTTCCCCAAAGGAGTGTGCTGAAGTCACTACTATTCGCTAGGCATCCAGCTAAACACTCTCTCATAAACACAGTCCCCAAGCCTTTGAGAGGTGAACTCCGGCTCTAACCTCTGCTCTTTCGGTGGTTTCTTGCTGCAGGCTAAGGAACAGACTAGATTTTCCAAGATTAGCCCTGCGTTTTTCAATAACTATACATCCTAGCAGGGTGTTTTTTTGTGGGTTTTTTTTTCCTTTTTTTGGTGTTTTTCTTTAAGAATCAGGGCCCTGGCTGTGCACTAGCCAGGAATAAAATGGAACACGTTGCCACCAGACAGCAAATATATTTGCTCTTTTGAGCAAATGGGAGAAGAGGCTGAAAAGTGCAGAGTGGTGGCATAAATTTGAACACTTAGGACCTTAATCCTAAGGGGTCACCCCACCCCAGTCCCTGTAAACGGCTGTCATTACGTTCCTCAGATTAAAGATGCATCATTCAGTTGAAAACTAGTTTATAGAGTCAAATGTGAGGGTCCGCGTATTCCAAGTGTCCTTTTAAGTGTCCTTGGCCACACAGTGTATCTATCACACACACTTTTCAGTCAAAACTAATTAGAATTTAAAAGTTCTATGAATATTTCAGTAGAAACATATTTTATGTATTAAAACTTATCCAGATAATTGACTCTAGTGGCTACTTGGCTTTGGGAAATCTGACCCCTGTAGGCAGCTGAAGCTGACAAGACCTAGGCTTACCTAATGCTGTGTGACTTGACCTCCCAGGAGCAGATCCCCTGGTGGAGAACTCTGAGCCTCTCTATGACCTGGACGACTCCTGGGAAAAGGATGGGGAGGACGAAGGAGTCGTGCCTGGAACCACACCACTAGATATGGCCGCCAACTGGCAGGTGAGTGTGGCTCCCGGGTGTTTGATGGCGGCTCCCGAGGGAGCTAACAGTTCAGAATGCAAGAGCAGATGGGCTTCCTGGTTATTTACTCCCCGAAGCAGATGCCTTTTATTTTTAAGAAAGTCTGCTTGTCAGGAGCCATATTTAACTTGAAAAGCCTGTCCATAAAGGATCTGGGTCAGCAGCATTCTGAGTGTCAAAGTGTGCGCCTCCTCAGATGAGGGTTCAGTCACAAGAGAGGGCTGGACCCGAGAAAACGGCAAATTCAGGCAGGACTTTCCCATTGTGAACTCACACCAGAACTGTCCCCGTATCAATTTCCGAAGCTAGAGTAAACGTGATGGTGTGTTTAGAACTTTGGTGAGTGATTTCTGAACAGAAAAAGAAACTGGGGTTCTTCTGAAGATTTCAATAAATATAGACAGAATAAACAGACTTAAAGCCTTCCTCAGAACTCCAGTGAGCTGGGATTGAAGGTGACAAGCAGTTGCTGGGTGTTTGGGTCCAGGGAGAAGAGCCGGAGGGAGGAGGTGGGCAGCCTACCGACCTCCACACAACAAAAATGGACTTTCTTGGGGGCACTGCTCCACATCCAGAAACTGCCGTTTGTGCCCGCCTGTGTTGAGCTAAGTGACTCTGGCAGAGAGACCACGTGGTTTTCCTTTGGCCTCGAGCACCCGTCCTTCCTAGAAGCCTCACCAGAGAACACAGAAAGTAACCCACTTCAGTGACCTATGTTGTCCTTACCCAGGCCAGCACCAAGTGACTGCAGAGAACATGAAAGGCCTCTGTGGCTATGGAATTGTTTTTCTTTCAACCTAAGACTCTCTGGCCCCTCAGTTAAAATGCAGATGGTGTCAGAAGGCTAACACCAAGCCTTGTGACCATACATATGCCTCGGTTTGAGCAAGTTTATAAAACTCATTCTCGTAAGCCTCTTACCAGGGAGGAGGGGTGGCAAGGAAGTCGCTCACAGCTCTGAGTAAGCTCAGCCCTTGCCCTGGCTCTCAGGGAAGCATCACTTACCTGCAACTGTTGGACCAGACCAACCCATGACTAACTTGGTAGCCTGGACTAACTGTGTCTTAGAAGGTCCATGGCCCTGACTCTGTGAGGCTGCCGCCCTCACAGCCCTTGTACCGCACATGCTCCCAGGCCCAGAGCTGCCAGGGCCCTTCTTGCCCCGCAGGGCGCTAGTGCTGACTCCTTCCCATTCCTCCATCGGGGGTCCTGGCCCTCCTAAGGAGGACATGCGGTCCTTTATCACAAAGAAGCAGGTTCCCTTCATGATGCCTTAATGTGCAATGTTTCCCCATGTTTTTCTTCCCAACAGGTATTTGATATATTAAATGGGAAACCATATGAGCCAGAGTTTACATCCGATGACTTACCAGCGCAAGGTGAGTTGCAGAACCCGGCTCTCTTAACCAGGGTTATCTCCTCACTGGGTGACGGGGAGCCAGCATTACCCAGGGTGTTCTGTGAACAGCACAGAGGCTTATTTCAGAATCTGAAGATCGTGAAGGCATGCAAAGGAGACTATCCAGTCGTAAACTAGCATATACACTGCTGTTACTCAGCCGGACTTCTGCCTTCACTGAAAGAACCCGATCGCCCCCACGAGGCACTGCAGCACGAGAGGCATGGCCGTGGCCAGTCGCTCCGGAGCCTCTGGCCAGTTAGGACTCTGTATTTCTTCTTCTTTTCCTTCAGGAGACATGAAACAGCTGACTGAAGATGCAAAGGTGCAGCTCTATAAGTTGCTAGAAATCCCTGATCCAGACAAAAACTGGGCTACTCTGGCACAAAAATTGGGTCTGGGGATACTAAATAATGCCTTCCGGTTGAGTCCCGCTCCTTCTAAAACGCTCATGGACAACTACGAGGTAACGTGTCTCCTGAGGTCCTTAACCATCTTTATTCGACCCCACTGACCCGGCAGTTTCCTTCCCTCTCCCTCCCCTCTGAGGAAGGAATCAGTCCTCACCCTGGGGGCGTACCAGGCCAGGATGGAACCCGCCTCCCTGACAAGGCTGTTTTCAGATACCTTGAGATGGTCCCTATGTTCAAATACCCTGAGATTTCCTGTAATAACATCACGGGGAGATCGGGGTTGTCACAGGACAAACACTAGACTGTGATCCACATGGCGCACACCCTCCTGTCTGAGACTGGGCCTTGGTCACCTGTCAGGACATGGCGTCCGCTCTCCGGGACGCGATGCTCTCATTTCTAGAACTAAAAGGTAGAAAAACAAGGGGTGAAATTATTTGCTGCTGAAAATGTTGTTGTTAGCTCTTATTCTCAGTGGTTTTCAGAGCTTCAGCTTAAACAGGAATACACTGTCGCTTCATTCACCAGTTTCACCGGCTCAGCACCTTCTCGCTCTCCTCACGCTCTCAGCTTTCTAGAAGCCACTTCTCTGTGATTTCCTGAGTGGTCTCTGAGCTGAAACAGGAAATTCGATTCAAAGACAGTGTATTTTCTTAAATGCTTTTCACTCTCACCTTTCCAGGACTGCCTGGCTGTCTCACCGTGGGGAGGCCGCAGGGAAGAGGTGTGGTGGTGTGTTTACGGCCTGCCTGGCTGTTCCTTGCACACATCTGAACACAAGAATATACCCTTTCCTCATTATTTCTCTCTCACAGGTCTCTGGGGGAACAATAAAGGAGCTGGTGGAGGCCCTGAGACAGATGGGCTACACTGAGGCCATTGAAGTGATCCAGGCGGCCTTCCTCACCTCTGGAACGGCGGCCCCCAGCCCGGGCCAGACCTCCTCTCAGGCCACCTTGCTGCCTCTCTCACCGGCCTCCACAAGGCAACAGACAGGTAAAGAGGAAACAGGGAAAGCGGTTGAGATGCTCTCCTGCCCCCCAGGCTGATGTGCCCGGTCCCCTGGGAGGAAGCACGTCCTCCCGCCATGTCTCCTGAATGTGCTGTCCAGTGTGTCTGTCTTCCCTGGGCCCCCAAGCTCTACCACTGCCCCTCCTGACACCACCATTAAGGGCAGGGGGCTGTTCCCAGGAACAGTCTCATTGATACATGAGTTACTTAGATGCACAATAAATACTAAGAACACCATGCTGTGGGTGATTAAGGTAAATATTAATTCTCTCACTTCTTAAATTGAAAAAAGAGAGAACTGCATAGAGCAAGGTTTACAGAACCAGGACTAGGGCCAGACCATGGCTGATGCTGTGGCCACTGCCACGCTAGCTTGGTTCTTCCAGCTCCTGCCCCCAGGGGTCTTCTCCCCTTCGGCCTGTCCCTGCACTCTAACCCTGACCCTGTCTCCCACCTACAACATAGAACATAGTGGCCTCTCTTCACATGCCCCAAATCCCTTATTTCCCTTTAAATGGATTCTCCCACTCTTTAAACAACCATTGCCCACTGTCTCTTCCCAGGCCTCCAGTACGCCTCCCTCTCGCTGGATGGGTAACTCCAGGGGCCTCCCCACACTCCATTAGCATGGGAACTACTAGAATGCTCTGTCCATGCTGAGTCACCGGCCTGTGCCTGTGCGCACCTTGTCAGTGCCATGCCTCCGGCGTGTGTGTGGCAGCTCAGACCACCTACTCCCCCTCCTCCCCTCCTGCCCACCTCGTCTCTGCTCCTCTGACTATGGCCTCTCCCTCCCAATGGGACCACCAGCAAGCATGCTGTAGTTTCCCTTGGCTTTTCAAAATAAAACAAATAGAAAAAAAATCACTCCCTTTACCCCACATCCCTTTTAGCTACGGCCCAGTTTCTCTGTTCCCCTGCACAGCAGAGCTTCTAGATGAATTTTTTTAGAGTTATCCTTTCTGCCTCTTCACCTTTCACCTTCTCTCCTCTCCTTGACGCCTGGCAGTTGGGTTGCAGCCCCACCACCCACACAGCTGCTCTTGTGGTGATGACCAGTACCAGGGCAGACCCGCTCTCCACCCTGCTTCCCTGCCCCTGGTGTGATCACGGCTGGCCCCTTCTTGGCATCTCTGAGTCTGCTGCTATTTTGTTCCTTCAGTTTTGCTTCGTTGTTACACTCCACAAATGAGGGAGAGTGTAACTAGGGCCCACTAATACTTACTGCTCCTACCCACCGCTCCTCAGCCCAAGTCCTTCCTCTCTGTGACAGCTGCTCTCGCCCATCCACCTTCATTTCTTGCCTTGACTCTTGCAGCAGCTCCTGATTAGTCTCCCCATTGCTAATCTCTCTCCAGTTCATTCTCTAGACAACAGGTAGTATGACAGTTTTTAAAAAATCATAGAGATTGTTAGTACATACTAATATACCCTCCAGTTCATTCACCCATTCAACAAATCCCTGCTGAGGTCAGCCTGGGTGCCTGGCACTGTCTGAGGCTGTGAGGCTGGGCCAGCAGCCAAGAAGGGCGATGTCCCCTCCTTACTCATTCTCTCCCTTGAACACCGCCTTCGCTCGCCCCTCCTCCCGCCCCCACTGCCCATGTGTCCCTCCTGCCCACAGCGTGATCCAGCGTCAGTGCCTCTGAGCCGTCCCTCCCCCGCCGGGCAGAGGCCCTCACCTGGCTGGCTCCTCCTGGCCATTCAGCTTCAGCACCAGGGTCCCTTGTCAGGCAGGCCTTCCTAGGGCACAAGGACAGGTGTCACGCACACTTCAGAAAGGAAAACACCCTACATCTTTCTCACGGCCTGATGCTCTTTCCACACGATGCTTAAAAAGCATTAAGCCCTTGATTTGTAATTATTTCATGTACCTCACAGTTCCTGGCATTAGGGTGGGATGACTGAATAAATCAGTAACAAGAAAATAGCAAGGTCACTGCTATTAAAGTAGTAACATTTTAATATTGGAATTTAACATACAAGATGATAGCATGTTGATGTGTGTGTATTAGACTTCTCTTTCCTTGGTTACTCTCTCTCTATAAGAAAGAATTCACACTGTTCAGATCCTAAAGACATTTCTCAACAAAGAGAATTTAACCCAACTGTCCAGTAGAGACTCATTTTCATCAAAATCATCTTACGTTTTTGCTATCAAAATGTTTTTGAGGCAGTATACGGTGTTCAATAGCATAGAAGGCCCAGAGAGAGATCTCAATTTTAGTTCCTACCCCTGTCGCCATTCTGCCTGGGTTTTGCAATCAATCTCCCTCACTTTAAGTAGGTAATTCAGTGGTTGGAAAAGAACACCTGATTTCTAAGGATAAAAAGGTACTTTGAGTCAAGAGAATTCAGAAAGGATCCTGATAAACACAAGGCTAGAAAAAAAAAAGCCTTTGGTTAATTTTGATGCATTCACTTTTATATTAGCCTGTGTTTTCTGCCCCCCACCCACTGAACAGTAGCAACTAGCAGGGCAGTGTAGGTGGGATGTGGGACTGGTGGGAGCTGACGGAGCCCACGAGCCTTTAAGAGCTGTACTTGGAACCAGGCTAGAATGGGAAGCGTTACAAGAGTGAAGGCTTCACCTTAGCCCCACTGTTCCTCAGTGACTCTGTGTTTGCTCCCCACTCAGACGAGCTCCGAGACGACAGCATCTGTGACAGCGGTGTGGAGACATCCTTCCGCAAACTCAGCTTTACAGAGTCTCTGACCAGCGGCAGCTTGTTGCTAACTCTTAACAAAATGCCCCACGAGTACGGGCAGGAGGGACCTATAGAAGGCAAAATTTAGCCCATTGGCATTTTCCAACACCTTGCAAACCAAAGCTCTGAAATTCCACCACATTGTCCAAGTGAAGAAAGGTAACATGCATCTAGAGGTGCTCAGAGGAAAACCAGCCTGCCTGGATCGTCCTGGATTTAATTCAAGCCTTTTCAAGTGGCCGTCCTTTCTTCATTCCTAAATGAATTTTAATTCGGTTCACTTACAGAGAGTGTCCAGCAGTCACAGCACTGCTGGGCTGATGCTCCGTTGGGGGTGAGGTGACTTCTTGAGCTTTACCAGCTGCTTCCTGTCATTGCTGCTGTCCCTCTGCTGCGTTCCCACTGTCATTAGAAGGTGTCACAGGCCCCGCCTGGCAGTCCTTCTGGCCGTCCACAGAGTTGTGCATTCAGATTAAGGATTAGCGAAAGGGATATTTTAAAATGAGAGTTACTAAGTGTATAATAAAAAAAGGCTTACTGCTTTTCCTAATGTGGTTATCTCTGTGATTTGAAAAAGGAACATGTACATGTCAATATTTAAACATGGTTACAATCAGTGCTGAAAATGGCATTTTCCCCCTTTTTCTGCATTTTGCTATTGTAAATATGTTTTTTAGATCAAATACTTTAAAGGAAAAATGTTGGATTTATAAATGCTATTTTTTATTTTACTTTTATAATAAAAGCAAAAGCAAATTGATGACCTCATCTTGTTTATCTCTACAAGTATACTTTTCTAAGATGATTCCTTATAATCACAGGATCATTTCACAGCCTAGTGATCATATTCACATTACGCTTTAGAGTCCATTTTTTGATCCAGAAATGAACCCCAAAAAAATAATCAAAAGAAAGGTGTTTTAACCTAGGATAAATGAAAGCTTTGGGTCTGTCAAATCCTTGCTTGGCTTATTTCATTTAGGCAGTATCACCTTACCGCCTTCCATCTCACAAAACCATTCCTTCTCAAGCCTCAATGTGTTCTCATTGCCTCCATGATGCATAAAGGATTGGAATTTCAGCATACCAGAGAGGCTTGGACAGGAAGCCTTCCAGCATGAAGCTTTGCTGAACTGCTCTTCACTAAGAGTTGAAAACAAGGGAGAAGAAAAATGAACTGTTTGCATGAGGTGCTGTGGTGGACACTGGTGCATAACCAAGATCTTTCTTTAACAAAGGACTTTTTGGCCCAACTGCTGGGAGCACTTGGCAAATGGCCTCCAGCTGTCAGTTCCTCCAGGGATTGCCTCTGCTGCAAAAGCCACCTCACCCGGGTCACACCCTTTCCATGCAACACTGATTGACATAGTGTATAAAAAACCCTCTACCTCGGGACAACACTGAAGTGCTGTTGGAACTCCAGAGCACCCTCAGGTTGGCTGAGGTGGTGTCTGGGTCTGCATCACAGCTCAGCTCTTCCACCAACCCGGTACTACTTTGGTTCCTGCCCTTCCACAAGTGTTGATCCAGGATACTGCCGAATAACATCTTGCACATGAGTCCCATCTCAGAGCCAGTTTCCCTAAGAGCTCAACTTGTGCAAGTGCTGGGAATTAATGCTGACCGCTTTTGCACAACATGTAATGTCATTTAATCTTGAAAATAACCCAGTGAGGTACATAGAATCATTCCCAATTTACAGAGAAGGAATTGAGGCTTCAGGAGTTCAAGTAGGCAATGGCTAAATTGCTCCTAAGTTTACACCCAGGTCTGTCCAGCTCCAGAGCTCATGAGTTGGAAGATTATCTTGGTAGGTATAAAAGGTCTACAAGTAGACACCCCTAATATATAGGAATTTAGTATATGACAAAAGTAAAATTTCAATCAACGAGGAAAGGATGATTAATAAGTATATGTTCCAACTCATAAATTACTGGAGAAAAAAAGTCGATCAAACTCTTCTCTCCTTTCATCAAAATAATTTCCAGATGTATCAAAAATTAAACCACAGGGGTTTGGAGAAGGTGGTAGCATAGAAAGAGCCTGAACCCATCCACCTGTTCCCACCTACACACCAAATCTATCCGTATATACAGAGCAATTCCTCCTGAGGAAGAACTAAGGTCTGAGTGAACACTTTCTATACAGCGAGAGACAGAAAAGTCACATAAAAAACAGCAGAGAAACAACAACAAAGATTAAAAACAGCAGAGAAACAACGACAAAGTCATGGGAGGAACCACCTCCCCAGCTCGATGGCCTGTGAAGAATACTACTGAGGGGCCCGGGCACAGATTTTCCTGCCCAGTGACAGAAAGTGGTTTAAAGTGCATCTATTCTATGAGCCAAAGAAGCCTATTTTCAGAACTAAAGCACACACTGGCGGTGGAATGGCTGGAATTTACTCTAGGATGAGGTGCTGGTGAGCATCATTGGTTACATTCCCTCTGCACACTGATAGCATGGGTCTAGGTACATGCACCATCTCTAGACTTAACAGAGGTGGCCTCCCAGGGCCCACTCATGCCCACCAGAGAGCCAGCAGCCTCACCAAGGCAGCACCAGCAGAGTGCTCATCCAAATTCCCCTCCACCTGCTGCTGCCCCACCAGCGTGGCTCCAGTTGTCGCTACCCAGGAGATACCTGGAGCATGCCATGGCACAACCAGCATGGTACCAGCTAGCAACCATGTAGGAGCCCCTCAGACCACACAACTCAGGAGCTCCAGCAACAGGATCCCCCAGCCCACACTCACCAGGTCTCCAGCCAGCCAGCCAAACTGCCAGGCACACTCCATATACCCAGGGGCCCTTCCTATACAAGATTATTGTTCAAGAGTAGAAGAGGTAACCCTTTCATCTAATTCACAGAAACAAACACAAAGTCAAACAAAATGAGGAGATGAAAGAATATGCACCAAACAACAGAATAAGACAAAACTCCAGGGAAAGAATTCAATGAAACAGAATTAATCTAATAAAGGGTTCAAAGTAATAGTTCTAAAGATGCTTGGTGGACTTGAGAGAAGAATGGATGAACTCAGGGAGGATTTCAACCAAGAAGATAGAAAATCTTAAAAAGAACCTGTCAGAGCTGAAAAATACATTGAATAACATTAAAAATACAGCAGAGGGAATCAGTAGCAGATTAGAGGATCCAGAAGAAAGGATCAGCAATCTGGAAGACAGGGTAGGGAAAACACTCAAGCTGAATAGCAAAAAGAAAAAAGAATAAAAAGAAATGAGGACAGGTTAAGGGACTCCTGGGATAACATCAAACGTACTAACATTCACATTTTAAGAATCCCAGAAGAGCAGGAGAGGTAGAAAGCTTTTTCGACAAACTAACAGCTGGAAATCCAGGTATAGGAAGCAGAGAGAGCCCCAAACAAGATGAACCCAAGGAGGCTGGGTTCTCTTTTTTTTTAAGTGAGTCTTTTACACATAATAATATAATAATTAAAGTGTTATTTTTATACATAATAGTTATAATTGAAGACATATAATAATTAAAATGGTAAAGATTAAAGACAAAGAATCTTAAAAGCAGCAAGAGAAAAGCAGTGAGTTGAATACAAGGGAAACCACATAGAGCTATCAGCTGAGTTTTCAGCAGAAACTACAGGCCATAAGGGAGTGTCATGATATATTAAAAGTGCTGAAAGGCAAGAAACCTACAACTAAGAATACTCTACCTGGCAAGGTTTATCATTCAGAATTGAAGGCAAGATAAAGAGCTTCATAGATAAACATAAGTTTATGAGTTCACCACCACTAAACTGGCCTTATGAGAAACTGGAATTCTTTAAGAAAGGAAGAGAAAAAGGCTATAACTAGAAGCAAGAAAACTATGAAATGAAAGAATTTCACAGGTAAAAGCAAACATTTAGCAAAGGTAGTATAGATCGCTTAAAAGCTAGTATGAAGATTAAAAAGACAAAAGTATTAAAATCAAATACACCTAAAAATTAGTTCATGGAATTACTAAATAAAGACAGTGTAAAGAAGACATACATTAAAACATGGAAGGGGAGGAGTAAAAAATGTAGTGCTGTTAGAACGTATTTGAACTTAAGTGACCATCAACTTAACATAGACTGCTATGTACATAGGGTATCATACATGAACCCCATGGTAACCACAAACCAAAAACTTACAATGCACAGAAAATAAAGAGAAAGGAATCCTCAACCGTAACACTAAAGAAAGTCATCATGCACAGGGGAAGAGATCAAGAGAAGAATAAAGGATCACAGAAAAACAAAAATAACCAGAAAACATTTAACAAAATGGCAGTAAGTACATACCTAACAGTAATTACTTTAAATGTAAGTGGACTAAATGCTCCAATCAAAAATAGGGTGACTGAATGGGTAAAAAACCAAGACTTATCCATATGCTGCCTACAAAAGACTCACTTCAGACCTAAAGACAAACACAGACTGAAACTGAAGGAATGGAAAAGATATTCCATGCAAATGGAAATTTTGAAAAAGCCAAAGTAGCAATAGTTATATCAGACAAAATAAATTTCAAAACAAAGATTGTAACAAGAGACAAAGACATTATATAATGATAAACGGCTCAACCCAGCAAAAAGATACAATTTTAAATATCTATATGCTCAACAGAGGACTTAAATGTCAACAATCATAAAGGGAGAAACTGACAGTAATTCAATAATAGTAGAGGACTTTAACACCCCACTTACATTAATGGATAGATCATCCAGACAGAAAATCAATGAGGAAACAGTGGTTATGAAGCACACATTGGACAAATGAACCTAACAGATAAATACAGAACATATCTAAAACCAGCAGAATATAGAATCTTTTCAAGTGCACATGGAATATCCTCCAGGATAGATCACATGTTAGACTGCAAAGCAAGTCTTAATAAATTTAAGAAGACTGAAACACCAACCATCTTTACCAACAGCAGTATGAAACTGAAAATCAATTACAAGAGAAAAACTGGAAAAAACACAAATGTGGAGATTAAACAACATGCTACTCAACAACCAATGGGTCATGGAAAAAATTGAAGAGGAAATTAAAAAAAACTGGAGAACAATAAAAATAGAAATACGACAGTTCAAAATCTTAGAATGCAGGAAAGTCGGTCCAAGGAGGAAAGTTTAAAGCACTACAAGCCTACCTCAAGAAACAAGAAATATTTAAAATAAGTAATATAACCCTACACCTAAAGGAACTAGAAGAAAGAATAAACCATAAAATTAGTAGAAGGAAGGAAATAATAAAGACCAGAACACAAATATATGAAATAGAGATTTCAAAAACAAAAGATCAGTGAAACTAAGAGCTGGTTCTTTGAACAGATAAACAAAATTGATAAACCTTTCGCTAGACTCATCAAAAAAAAAAAGAGAGGACTCAATCAGAAATGGATGAGGAGAAGTTACAACTGACACCACAGAAATATAAACAACATAAGAGATAACGATGAAGATTATATGCCAACAAGTTGGACAACCTAGAGGAAATGGATAAATTCCTAGGAACATATAATCTTCCAAGACTGAACCAGGAAAAAAGAAAAAACCGGAACAGACCAATTAGTAGTAATGAAACTGAATCAGTAGTCAAAAACTCCTCATAAACATAGTCCAGAACCAGATAGCTCCACAGGAAAATGGTACCACAGGAAAATTGTACCAAACATGTAAAGAACAATTAATACCTATCCTACTCAACCTATTCTAAAAAATTTAAGAGGAAAGAAACCTTCCAAATTCATTCTATGATGCCAGCATTATCCTGATACCAAAACCAGACAAAGACACTACAAAAAAAGAAAATTACAGACCAATATTCCTAATGAACACATGATGTAAAAATGCTCAAATTATTAGCAAACCAAATTAAAAAATACATTAAAAAGATCATTCACTACAACCAAGTGGGATTTATTCCATGATAAAAGGATGTCTCATTATCTGCATATCAGTGTGATATACACATTAACAAAAGGAAGGATAAAAAAAACATGATCATCTCCATAGATACTGAAAAAGCATTTGACAAAATTCAACATCCATTCATGATAAAAACTCTCAACAAAGTAGGCATAAAGGGAACATATCTCAACATAATAAAGGCCATATATGACAAACCCACAGCTAATACCATACTCAAAGGTGAAAAGCTAAAAGTTTTTCTTCTAAGATCAGGAACACAGGATGCCCACTCTCACCACTTTCGTCCAACACTACTGGAAGTCCTAGCTACAGCAATCAGACAAGAAAAAGAAGGAAAAGGCATTTGAATTAGTAAAGAAGAAGTCACTATTTGCAGATGACATGATACTATAGAGAAAGAACCCTAAAGAGTCAACCAAAAAACTATTAGAATAAATGAATTAAGTAAAATAACAGGACATAAAATCAATATACAGAAATCTGTTGCATTTCTATATACAAATAATAAACCATCAGAAAGAGAAATTAAGAACAGTCCCATTTACAACATCAAAAATAAAATACCTAGGATTTTATAAATAATCTAACCAAGGAGGTGAAAAATCTGTACTCTGAAAACTACAAGACATTGACAAAAGAAACTGAAGATGGAAATAAATAGAAAGATACTCCATGCTCATGGATTGGAAAAATTAATATTGTTAAAGTGGCCATACTGCCCAAAGCAATCTACAGATTCAGTGCAATCCCTATCAAAATATTACAGGCAATTTTAACAAAAATAGAGCAAATAATCCTAAAATCTGTATAGAACAAAAGAAGACCCTAATTATCCAAAGCAATCTTGAAAAAGAACAAAACTAGACATACTACATTACCGGTTTCAAACTATACTACAAAGCTACACTAATCAAAACAATATTGTACTAGCACAAAAACAGATACATTGATCAATGGAACAGAATAGAGAGCTGAGAAATAAACCTGCACTTATATGGTCAAATAATATATGACAAAGAATGCAAGAATGTATAAAGGAGAAAGACAGTCTCTTCAATAAATGGTGTTGGGAAAACTGGAGAGCTACATGCAAAAGAATGAAACCAGATCACTGTCTTACACCATACAAAAAAAAAACTCAAAATGGACTAAAGACCTATATGTTAGACCTGAAACCATAAAACTCTTAGAAGAAAGCATACACAGTAAACTCTTGAACACTGGAATTACTAATCCTTTTCTGGATGTGCCTCCCTATGGAAAGAGAAACAAAAGTAAAAAGTTAAAACAAGTGGGACATCAACTAAATGCTTCTGGCACAGCAAAGGAAACTACCAAAATGAAAAGGCAGCCTACTGTTTGGGAGAAGATATTTGCAAATGATATATCCAGTAAGATGCAATATCAAGGGTATATAAAGAACTCATAGAACTCAATATAAAAAAGATAAAAAATTCAATTTAAAAAATGATAAGAAGTACTGAAAAGATATTTTTCCAAAGAAGACATACAGGAGATTAAAGATGGCAGTGTGAGAGGTGAGACACAGGCTTCTTCCTAAAACAGCATACAATACTAAAATATAATTAATAAAACTAATCCTGAAACAGCAACAAGAAAGAGGACTACGCCAGACTGCATACACCTGGAAAAAAGAGCAGACCTCACAGAACAGGGTAATATACCAAAGCTGTGGCTCCGGCAGGACCCAAGGCCTTCCCCCACCCAAGCTCCCCCGGGGGGAGGAAGAGAAACTGAGCAGGGAGGGAGTAGAGGCCTGGGACTGCTGAATACCTAAATCCGGAGATCTGCTCTGGGAGGACAAACCTACATTTCACAGTGCTTGCATGATACTCTAATGATTACAGGGTTGGAAAGCTAAGACAGGCAGAATTCCTGGAGAGACTGAGATTCCAGCTGCTTGCGGAAAGCAGGGATCCATATCTGGCTGCTCTGGGAGAAAAGAAAGGCAGGCAGTCTGAGAGACTTCCTATCAAGAAAGCCCTTAGCAAGAGGGTTGCTAAAGGGGCAAGGATTGCACAGAGCTTACTCCTCAGGAGAGAGGACAGGTAGACAAAATTGTTCGGCAGCACTCTGCCCAGCAAGTTGGGAGCTTTGCCATATAGACTCTCATATTTAAGGAGGAAAAAGAAATCTTCCTCCTTAGACGATCTTCACGTGCTCCAGCTCCCCAGCTGGCTACACAGCTCCAACAACACCCTCTGTGATATGCAGCATACTGTGTGCCTTTCTACCAGCCAGCCCACCTGGCTCACAAACCAGCAAACCCTACCCTGGCGTTAGCCCAGCCAGAGGGAAGATCTACACCAACTACAAACGCAAAGCATAGAGGCTTATACCTGTGTGCTTGGCCCACTGGTTCTGGCGTGGAGACAGGCACAGCAGCCGGGAAGCAGGAAACAGTTCTTTCCTCCCCCCAGGCACCAATACCACTCCCCTACAATCCCTGACATTGCTCCAGGGGCTGAGCAGCTCAAGGGAGTAGAGATTCTGGGCACTAGAGGGCGCCATACACAAATATGAAATGCCAAAGGAACCTGGTTAAGAGTAAAATTATTAATACAATTCCTGAGAAACATTTAAATGACATCAACATCATGATTCTTCCCAAAAGGGAGTTCAATATAAAAATCATTAACATGCTCATGGAGGTAAGGAAAGATATTAAAGAACTCAGGAATGAATTCCGGTCGGAGATCCAATCACTGAAGAGCACTATAGACGGTATTACAAGTACACTGGATACAGTGGAGGAGACGATAAATGAAATAGAAACTAGAGAACAGGAATACAAAGAAGCTGAGGCACAGAGAGAAAAAAGGATCTCTAAAAATGAAAGAATATTAAGAGAACTGTGTGACAAATCCAAATAGAACAATATTCACATTATAGGGGCACTAGAAGAAGAAGACACAGAAAAAGGGATAGAAAGTGTCTTTGAGGAGGTAACTGCTGAAAACTTCCCGAATCTGGAGAAGGAGATAGTCTCTCAGGCCATGGAGATGCACAGATCTCCCAACACAAGGGACCCAAGGAAGACAACACCAAGACATATAGTAATTAAAATGGCAAAGATCAAGGATAAGGACAGACTATTAAAAGCAGCCAGAGAGAGAAATAAGATCACATACAAAGGAAAGCCCATCAGGCTATCATCAGACTTCTCAGAAGAAACCTTACAGGCCAGAAGGGACTGGCATGATGTATTTAATGCAGTGAAGCAGAAGGGCCTTGAACCAAGAAAAGGTTATCTGCAAGATTATAATTTAAATTTGAAGGAGAGATAAAACAATTTCCAGATAGGCAAAAGCTGAGAGAATTTACCTCCCACAAACCATCTCTACAGTGTATTTTGGAGGGACTGTTATAGATGGAAGTGGTCCTGAGGTTTAATAGCTGTCACCAGAGGTAACAAAACCACAGTAAAGAAAGTAGAACAGCTAATTACTAAGCAAAAGCAAAATTAAATTAACTATCCACAAAGTCAATCAAGGGATAGACAAAGAGTACAGAATATGATACCTAATATATAAAGAAAAAAGAGGAAGAAAAAAAAGGAACCTTTAGATTGTATTTGCAATAGCATATTAAGTTAGTCAAGTTAGACTCTTAGATAGTAAGGAAGTTAACCTTGAACCTTTGGTAACCACGAATCTAAAGCCTGTAATGCCAATAAGTACATACCTATCCATAATCACCCTAAATGTAACTGGACTGAATGCACCAATAAAAAGACATAGAGTCACTGAATGGATAAAAAAACAAGACCCATCCATATGCTCCCCACAAGAGACTCACTTTAAACTCAAAGACATACACAGACTAAAAGTGAAGGGATGGAAAAAGATATTTCATGCAACTAATAGGGAGAAAAAAGCAGGAGTTGCAGTACTGGTATCAGAAAAGATAGACTTCAAAACAAAGAAAGTCACAAGAGACAAAGAAGGACATTACATAATGATAAAAGGGTCACTCCAACAAGAAGATATAACCATTATAAATACCTGTGCACCAAACACAGGAGCACCTACATATGTGAAACAAATACTAACAGAATTAAAAGGAGAAATAGAATGCAATGCATTCATTCTAGGAGACATCAACACTCCACTCACTCTGAAGGACTGATCAACCAGACGAGAAAATAAGTAAGGAGACAGACACTGAACAACACAATAGAACAGATGGACCTAACAGACATCTGCAGAACTCTACACCCAAAAGTAGCAGAATACACATTCTTCTCAAGTGCACATGGAACATTTTCAAGAATAAATCATACGCTAGGCCACAGAAAGAGCCTCGGTAAATTGAAAAAGATTGAAATTGTACCAACCAGCTTCTCAGACCACAAAGGTATGAAACTAGAAATGAATTACGCAAACAAAATGAAAAATCCACAAACACATGGAGGCCTCACAACATGCTCCTAAATAACCAATGAATCAATAACCAAATAAAAACAGAGATCAAGCAATATATGGAGACAAATGACAACAATATTTCAACACCACAAAATCTGTGGGACACAGCGAAGGCCGTGCTAAGAGGAAAGTATACTGGAATACAGGCCTACCTCAGGAAAGAACAATCCCATATGAGCAGTCTAAACTCACAATTAACAAAACTAGAAAAAGAGGAACAAATGAGGCCCAAAGTCAGTAGAAGGAGGGACATAATAAAGATTAGAGCAGAAATAAATAAAATCAAGAAAAATAAAACAATAGAAAGAATCAATGAAAGCAGGAGCTGGTTCTTTGAGAAAACAAACAAAACAGATAAACCCCTAGCCAGACTTATCAAGAAAAAAAGAGAGTCTACTCACATAAACAGAATCAGAAATGAGAAAGGAAAAATCACTATGGATACCACAGAAATACAAAGAATTATTAAAGAATACTATGAAAAATTATATGCTAACAAATTGGATAACCTAGAAGAAATGGACAAATTTCTAGAAAAATACAACCTTCCAAGGCTGACCCAGAAAGAAACAGAAAATCTCAACAGACCAATTACCAGCAACAAAATTGAACTGGTAATGAAAAACCTTCCTAAGAACACGATACCTGGACCAGATGGCATCACCACTGAATTTTATCGAACATTTAATGAAGACCTAATACCCATCCTCAGAGTTTTCCAAAGAGTAGAAGACAAGGGAATACTTCCAAACTCATTCTATAAAGCCAGCATCACTCTAGTATCAAAACCAGGCAAACACACCACAAAAAAAGAAAATTACAGACCAATATCCCTGATAAACATAGATGCAAAAATACTCAACAAAATATTGCAAACCGAATTCAAAAATATATCAAAAAGATCATCCATCATGATCAAGTGGGATTCATTGCAGGGATGCAAGGATGGTACAACATTCGAAAATCCATCAACATCATCCACCACATCAACAAAAAGAAGGACAAAAACCACATGATCATCTGCATAGATGCTGAAAAAGCATTTGACAAAATTCAACATCCATTCATGATAAAAACTCTCAACAAAATGGGTATAGAGGGCAAGTACCTCAACACAATACAGGCCACATATGACAAACCCACAGCCAACATTATACTTAACAGTGAGAAGCTGAAAGCTTCTCCTTTAAGATTGGGAACAAGACAAGGATGCTCACTCTCCCCACTTCTATTCAACATAGTACTGGATGTCCTAGCCACGGCAATCAGACAAAACAAAGACATAAATGGCATCCAGATTGGCAAGGAAGAAGTTAAACTGTCCCTGTTTGCAGATGACATGATATTGTACATAAAAAAACCCTAAAGAATTCACTCCCAAACTACTAGATCTAATATCTGAATTCAGCAAAGTTGCGGGATACAAAATTAATGTGCAGAAATCTATGTCATTCCTATACACTAACAATGACCTAGCAGAGAGAGAAATCAGGAAAAGAATTCCATGCACAGTTGCATCAAAAAGAATAAAATACCTAGGAATAAACCTAACCAAGG
The DNA here is from genome assembly GCA_029783875.1 of Phataginus tricuspis. Taxonomy (NCBI): domain Eukaryota; kingdom Metazoa; phylum Chordata; class Mammalia; order Pholidota; family Manidae; genus Phataginus; species Phataginus tricuspis. The sequence goes on along the minus strand of JAQQAC010002594.1, from coordinate 6,336,709 downwards.
AAGTGAAAGACCTATACTCTGAAAACGACAAGACACTCATGAGAGAAATTAAAGAAGATACCAATAAATGGAAACACATCCCATGCTCATGGATAGGAAGAATTAATATTGTCAAAATGGCCATCCTGACTAAAGCAATCTACAGATCAATACAATTCTATCAAAATAACAACAGCATTCTTCAACGAACTAGAGAAAATCATTCTGAAATTCATATGGAACCACAAAAGACCCCAAATAGCCAAAGCAATCCTAAGAAGGAAGAATAAAGCTGGGGGAAATACGCTCCCCAACTTCAAGCTCTACTACAAAGCCACAGTAATCAAGACAATTTGGTACTGACACAGGAACAGACCCATAGACCAACGGAACACACTAGACAACCCTGATATAAACCCAACCATATATGGTTAATTAATATATGATAAAGGAGCCATGGACATATAACGGAGAAATGACAGCCTCTTCAACAGCTGGTGTTAGCAAAACTGGACAGCTACATGCAAGAGAATGAAACTGGATTATTGTTTAACCCCATACACAAAGTAAACTTGAAATGGATCAAACACCTGAATTAAGTCATGAAACCATAAAACTCTTAGAAGAAAACATAGGCAAAAATCTCCTGAATATAAGCATGCGCAACTTCTTCCTGAACGCATCTCCTCGAGCAAGGGAAACAAAAGCAAAAATGAACTCATGGGACTACATCAAACTAAAAGGTCTGTATGGCAAAGGACACCATCAACAGAACAAAAAGACATCCTACAGTATGTTAGAATATATTTGTAAATGACATATCTGACAAGGGATTAACACCCAAAATATATAAAGAACTTACACGCCTCAACACCCAAAAAACAAATAACCCGATTAAAAAAATGGGCAGAGGATATGAAGAGACAGTTCTCCAAAGAAGAAATTCACATGGCCAACAGACACATGAAAAGATGCTCCACATCACTAATCATCAGGGAAATGCAAATTAAAACCACAATGAGATATCACCTCACACCAGTAAGGATGGCCAGCATCCAAAAGACTAAGAACAACAAATTCTGGCGAGGATGCGGAGAAAGGGGAACCCTCTTACACTGCTGGTGAGAATGTAAGCTAGTTCAACCATTGTGGAAACCAATATGGAGGTTCTTCAAAACACTCAAAATAGAAAAACCATTTGAATTTGACCTGGGAATCCCACTCCTTGGAATTTACCCAAAGAATACAATTTCTCAGATTCAAAAGACATATGCACCCCTATGTTTATCACAGCACTATTTACAATCGCCAAGATATGGAAGCAACCTAAGTGTCCATCAGTAGATGAATGGATAAAGAAGAGGGTACAGATACACAATGGAATATTATTCAGCCATAAGAAGAAAGCAAGTCCTACCATTTGCAACAACATGGATGGAGCTAGAGGGTATTATGCTCAGTGAAATAAGCCAGGCGGAGAAAGACAAGTATCAAATGATTTCACTCATCTGTGGAGTATAAGAACAAAGAAAAAACTGAAGAAACAAAACAGCAGCAGACTCACAGAACCCAAGAATGGACTAACGGTTACCAAAGGGGAAAGGGACTGAGGTGGATGGGTGCGAAGGGAGGGATAAGGGGGAAAAAGAGCTATTACAATTAGCACACATTATGTAGCGGGGGTGGGTGTGGGATGGGGGTATACAGAGAAGGCAGTATAACACAGAGAAGAGAAGTAGTGATTCTACAGCATCTTACTATGCTGATGGACAGTGACTGCAATAGGGTATGTGGTGGGGACTTGATAATAGGGGGAGTCTAGTAACCATAATGTTGCTCATGTAATTGTGTATTAATAACAGCAGAATAAAAAAAATGCTCATCAGGGAAATACAAATCAAAACCACAATGAGATATCACCTCACACCTGCCAGAATGGCTAATATCAAAAATATATAAAATAACAAATATTGGTGAGGATGGGGAGTAAAGGGAACCTTGTGCACTGTTGGTGGGAATATAAATTGGTATAGCTACTATGGAAAGCAGTATGGAGGTTCCTCAAAGAAATTGAAAATAGAAATACCATATGACCCAGCAATTCTACTTCTGGAGATTTACCCAGAGAAAACAAAATCACTAATTCAGAAAGATACATGACCCTTATGTTTATTGCAGCATTATTCACAATAGCTAAGGTATGTCACAACCTAAATGCTCATCAGTAGATGAATAAAGAAGATGTGATACATATATATAATGGAATATTACACAGCCATAAAAAGGAATAAAGTCTTGCTATTTGCAACAACATGGATGGACCTAGAGTGCATTACAATAAGTGAAATAAGTCAGACAGAGTAAGACAAATACCATATGATTTCACTTATATATTGAATCTAAAAAACAAAAGAATAAAACAAATCAGAAATATACTCATAAACACAAAGAACAGACTCATGGTTGCCTTGGGGGAGGTAGGGGGAATGGGCAAAAAGGTGAAGGGGATAAAGAGGTACAAACTTCAAATTATAAGATAAATTAGTCATGGGGATCGAAGTACACCATAGGGAATTTAGTCAATAATATTTTATTTTATTTTTATGTTGACAGATGGTAACTACACTTATTGTGGTGAGCATTTAGTAAGCATATAATTGTTGAATCACTATAGTGTACATTTAAAACCAATATATATTGCTTATCAACTATATTTCAATAAAAAAATTAAACCATAAAAATTCTAGAAATACTAGACATCATAGATGAATAACCTTGAAATAGAAAAGGTCCTTCTAAGAAGGACTATAAAATAGTTTGGATTATTCTTTTTTTTTATTGTGGTATCATTAATGTACAATCACTCGAATAACATTATGGTTATTAGACCCCCTATTATCAAGTTCCCCCCACATACCCCACTACAGTCACTGTCCATCAGCGTAGTAAGATGCTATAGAATCATTACTTGTCTTCTCTATAAATACTGCCTTGCCCATGTCCCCTGCCACAGCATTACATGTGCTAATCGTAATGCCCCTTTTCCCCCCTTATACCTCCCTTCCCACCCATCCTCCCCAGTCCCTTTCCCTTTGGTAACCGTTAGTCCATTTTTGGGTTCTGTGAGTCTGCTGCAGTTTTGTTCCTTCCGTTTTTCTTTTGTTCTTATGCTCCACAGATGAGTGAAATCATTTGATACTTGTCTTTCTCTGCCTGGCTTATTTCACTGAGCATAACACCTTCTAGCTCCATCAGTGTTGTTGCAAATGTTTGTTCGTTTTCTTCTTATGGCTGAATAATATTCCATTATATATATATACCACATCTTCTTTATCCATTCATCTACTGATGGACACTTAGGTTGCTTTCATTACTTGGCTATTGTAAATAGTGCTGCAATAAACATAGGGGTGCATATGTTTTTTTCAAACTGGGCTCCTGCATTCTTAGGGTAAATTCCTAGGAGTGGAATTCCTGGGTCAAATGTCTATTTTCAGTTTTTTGAGGAACCTCCATACTGCTTTCGACAATGGTTGAACTAGTTTACATTCACACCTGCAATGTAGGAGGGTTCCCCTTTCTCCACATCCTCACCAACATTTGTTGTTGTTTGTCTTTTGGATATTAGCCATCCTAACTGGTGTGAGGTGATATCTCATTGTGGTTTTAATTTGCATTTCTCTGATGATTAGTGATATGGAGCATCTTTTCACATGCCTGTTGGCCATCTGAATTTCTTCAGTGGAGAAGTGTCTGTTCAGCTGCTCTGACCATTTTTTTTTTAGTTTTTATTTATTTATTTTTCTTTACAATTTATTTTGGTATCATTAACCTACAATTACATGTGCAATATTAGGGTGATTAAACTACCCCCTTCATCAGGTCCCCCCCACCAACCCCATTACAGTCACTGCCCATCAGCGTAGTGAGATGCTATAGAGTCACTACTTGTCTTCTCTGAGTTGTACAGCCTTCCCTGTGCCCCC
>JAQQAC010002594.1:6234354-6332644 GCA_029783875.1 Phataginus tricuspis | reverse complement strand
TTGGTAACTATTAGTCCGTTCTTGGGTTCTGTGAGTCTGCTGCTGTTCTGTTCCTTCAGTTTTTTTCTTTGTTCTAATACTCCTCATATGAGTGAAATCATTTGATATTTGTCTTTTTCGGCTTGGCTTATTTCACTGAGCATAATACCCTCTAGCTCCATCCATGTTGTTGCAAATGGTAGGATTTGTTTTCTTCTTATGGCTGAATAATATTCCATTGTGTATATGTACCACATCTTCTTAATCCATTCATCTACTGATGGACACTTAGGTTGCTTCCATTTCTTGGCTATTGTAAATAGTGCTGCGATAAACATAGGGGTGCATCTGTCTTCTTGAAACTGGGCTGCTGCATTCTTAGGGTAAATTCCTAGGAGTGGGATTCCTGAGTCAAATGGTATTTCTATTTTGAGTTTTTTGAGGAACATCCATACTGTTTTCCACAATGGTTGAACTAATTTGCATTCCCACCAGCAGTGTAGGAGGGTTCCCTTTTCTCCACATCCTCGCCAACATTTGCTGTTGTTTGTGTTTTGGATGTTGGCCATCCTCACTGGTGTGAGGTGATATCTCATTGTGGTTTTAATCTGCATTTCTCTGATGACCAGCGATGTGGAGCATCTTTTCATGTGCCTGTTGGCCATCTGAATTTCTTCTTTAGAGAAGTGTCTATTCATGTCCTCTGCCCATTTCTTAATTGGATTATTTGCTTTTTGTTTGTTAAGGTGTGTGAGTTCTTTATATATTTTGGATGTCAACCCCTTATCAGATGCATCATTTATGAATATATTTTCCCATACTGTAGGATGTCTTTTTGTTCTACTGATGGTGTCCTTTGCTGTACAGAAGCTTTTCAGCTTGATATAGTACCACTTGTTCATTTTTGCTTTTGTTTCCCTTGCCCGGGGAGATATGTTCATGAAGAAGTTGCTCATGTTTATGTCCAAGACATTTTTGCCTATGTTTTTTTCTAAGAGTTTTATGGTTTCATGACTTACATTCAGGTCTTTGATCCACCTTGAGTTTACCTTTGTGTATGGGGCTAGACAGTAGTCCAGTTTCATTCTCTTACATGTAGCTGTCCAGTTTTTCCAACACCAGCTGCTGAAGAGTCTGTCATCTCCCCATTGTATATCCAAGGCTCCTTTATCAAATATTAATTGACTGTATATGTTTGGGTTATTGTTTGGATTTTCTATTCTGTACCACTGGTCTGTGGGTCTGTTTTTGTGCCAGTACCAAATTGTCTTGATTACTGTGGCTTTGTAGTAGAGCTTGAAGTCGGGGAGCATAATTCCCCCTGCTTTATTCTTCCTTCTCAGGATAGCTTTGGCTATTCGGGGTCTTTTGTGGTTCCATATGAATTTTAGAACTATTTGCTCTAGTTCATTGAAGAATGCTGTTGGTATTTTGATAGGGATTGCATTGAATCTGTAGATTGCTTTAGGCAGGATGGCCACTGGATTCTTCATTTTACAGTGTGTTCCAAATAAATTAAAAATTTTTTTGTTTTACTTCTGTTTACTATTACACTGCCATTTGTGTACATACCCGAAGCCATTGTTCCAGCTTTTTAAAGTTGTGTCTCTAAAGTAAAAGTTTAAAAAAATTAGCTCTGACTCTCCTTAATTCTCTAATATCAAGCCCACTCTATTCCTCACTAGTTCCTCTCTGTGGCAGATGGCTACTTTCTAGCTGGCCATGACAAAGTCTCCTTTTACAGTATGATGCTGACACTCCTCCAAAGTGAGAGGGCCTATGTTCTGTCCCTCTGTATCTAGGTGGGCCTGTGACAAGTGTAGAAGCGATATTAAGTAACTATCAAGGTTAGGTCAGAAAATGCAATATAGCTTCCACCCAGTCTCCTGGGGTCATTCTCAGATATCATGTTTTGAGGAAGCCAAGTGGCCACATGGAGAGGCCACATGTAAGCCTTCACTGAGGTCACTACCAAAGCTAGCTTCAACTGGCAGGTGTGTGAGGGTGTAAGAGCCTTGAGAGAATTCCAGCCGCCAGACACTGAGTCACACCTGTCTAGCCTTCAAGCTGCTCGGCTATGTTGCCTGAGTAGACAAGCTATTCTGCAGAGCCCTGCCCAAATGGAAAATTCATGAGTAAATTAAATAATAGTTGATGTTTGAAGCTGTATGTGTGGAATAGAGTGTTACTATTCTCCAGGTCCCTGACCTAACAGTTCTATACCAGAAGGTCACTTTAAAGAGAAGCTGACTTCAGGAGGAACAAGCCACTCGCGCTGAGACTAAAAATAACATTCCTCTTCCTTAATAAGAAGCCCTATTTCTCTTCTGTTCCAGAAAGTTCCTCTTCCTCCTTCCAGGTCTCAGTGCTGGCCTGAGCTTCGGCATGGTGCTCAAACAAAAAGGCTACACAGACTGTCTGTGCCTCTGAGGAAGGAGTGTCTTTCACATTGTACCAGCAGATGGGGATAAATAGCAGAAGAAATGCAGGCGATCAGGTGGACAGTTACAATGGGCCTGAAATAAACCTTCTCAGAAGGCTTGTCTCTCAGCAGGAAGCCATTTAAAACAGCTTCTTCAGAAACTTTGTGATCTTCTGAGGTTTCTATACTCTGCAAGCATAACCCAGACTATTCCAGGGTCAGCAGTCTTTCCTTTTTGGCAGAAGGAAGCCCTGCCGTGGCTGCTCGTGTGCCCACCTGAGTGCCCCGCAGCAGCTGTGTGTGGCACAGACATTCCCAGTCACCACCACGGGGTGCGGCCACCCACCCACAGACCGGGCCTTCTGCACCTTAGCACAGAAGGATAGGAGGGAGCTGGGTGGGTTTCAGCATTTATTACCTGCCAGCCCCTTTGCATTCATTTCTAATGATAGTTCTCAAACCATCCCTATGAGGCACATATTTTAACCCCAATTTTACAATGAGGAATCAGATAATCTGGAAATTAACTAACTCACTTCAGATTCAATCCAGGCCTATCTGATCCCACAGCTTATTCTTTAAGGATGTCTGAAGTCCTCTGAGGAAAAGATGCTGTATTTAAAAGAGAAAGAAAAAAATCCATACAATCTGTACAAAGATGTTGGAGTCATAAATGCACCCCAACCAAAATGCAAAATGAACCCAGAGCATCACTAAGAGGGATATGTTGCTTCAATGTTGACATGTCTTGATTTCCCCCCAGTAACAGGCTTGAGATGCTTAAAATATGAATTATTTAAGGAATTAATTATGGAGGTCACTGGTTTCATCTTTTTCTCCATATTTCATGTTTTTGAGGAGAAATTTTATTCCTGATTAGTGCTTCCCCGGATCATGGGCTTGGGGAGGTACAGGAGTGAAAAGAAGGCAAAACTAAAATTCTGTTCATTCTCTAAAGGATCACAGAACTTAGATCCGGACAGTACCGTAAAGGTCACCTAAGTGAACCATCTAAGTTGCCTTCTTTTTTTTAAACACCTAACGATGTGAAAACATCTCTTCCCTATATAGTCCTCATTATGGCCTGCTGCTTCGTTTAAACAACAATCGCCGAGACTACACTGGTTTTCCAGGTCCACAGTTGGCTTTGGGTTGGGGGAGATGCCAAGGAGGGGTTGAAATGACATGGATGTCTTTCTCTGGTACTGTGGATTCCATTGTCTCTGCAACAGCTGCCTCCGTTACCCTGGGAAATGACCAGCCTCACAAATTGTTCCAGCTTCTCAAAATGAGAGGAAGGGGCTGAAACAGCGTCTTCTCACTCACTTCCATCAACAAGCTATTTTTCCACACTGACATCTCTGTCCAGAATGATTATTTCATTCAAATATCACAACCACCCTCAAGGGATGAAGTATGTATTCAATCGAGATTTCCTGAGTATCTGTGACATGCCAGGCCTACAATGAGAGGTCACCATTCATTAACTCATATAACTTGCTGAAACAACCAGTGAACTAAGAATTTTGTGCCTGCCTGACAGATGAGGAAACTGAGGCACACATAAAGCATTTAGCCGCAGCATCTCCTGATTCCAGTAATAAAACACATCTGCAGCAGGGCACAGGGACGGGGAGGATGTCCCTCTGCCCTTAGTCATGAGGGATCCAGTCTGACCCTCGGCTCCCAAGGCCTTGCTGGGGGTACTGGTCCCAGTCAGCAGGAAGGCGAAAAGAGCAGATAGGAGTGCACTTCCTCCTCACATCGCACTGGAAAAAACCTTTATTCCCACGGCCACACGAAGAGCAGGGTGGCTAGGGGGTGATCTACTTCCCAGTATTAAGAGGGGGCTTGGTTTTGGTGAACTGGTCCCAGTCTCTGGCACAGATCAAACTTCCTTACTTAACTGACGGAGGCTGAAGCTAAAGAATCTTTTTAGATTCCATTTATATGCCAACACTCACTCACTCTGAAAGTCATCGCGATCGTGGGAAACAGCCGTCACCAAGGGCAAACTGGCGTTGGCCCCGAAGATGAAGTGAAACCGCTAGTCCGACAGTGGGGGTGTGTCAGGCCAGGGAAGGTCACGAGGAGAGGCTGCGTAGGAGACAAGCAGGTTGGTAGGTCTTGTCACTGACAAAAAATTTTTTTTCATTTCAAAACTGTTTTTGCAATTCCCTTTTTCCTAAGGCAAAAATGCACAGCTGAAATGATTTTTGCTTCAAAAATTTAAATGAGCAACTTCATGCCCTGGGTTTTTATTCTTTTGCAGGACACTTGTTTATTACTTTGTTCAAATGTAAATGTTCCCTTTTGCTTTTGAAATGATCCCTTTTGTAATTTTGAGGAAAAAACTCCTTTTAAAAAAAGCTTTAAATAAGAATGCTTTCATTTACAAAATATTTTCAAATATTTACTCTAATCTGAGAGGTAAACAGGGAGGGGTTTCAAGTCCTGCCATTGTCCACAGACTGACAGAGATGCTGAGGTGCCTTGGGGTCCCCGGCCTCGTGTAAAGACTGCAGGCTGGACTCAGCCTTCGAGACTCACACGAGCTCTGCACCCTCAGAGAGCCTGGCTGCTCTGAGGGGGAAGGTCACATAGGCATGCCCAGGACAGGGAAAGTTAAGCTGGCCTTGGGCAGGCACGGACAATCGGCATCCCATCACCAGGCAGACTGGCTGCTCGGTGCAAGTGGCACTTGGCAGCAGCCCCTGGGAACAGGCCGCAGAGGGGCCACAGGAGGCACGTGGCCTTCCCCATCCTACCCATTCGCTCCCTCCGGCCTCACACTCATTTAGCTTTGGGGTCCTCGGGAGCTTTTTCTCAACACTCTGCCTCTCTCTGCCATTTCCTTCCCCCAACAATTCAAGGGAGGGCCTCCAAAATGCTCCTGCAGACACCACCGTGTTCATGCAGAATCCTGCCTCACAGCTGAAGGCCAGCCTGGCCCAGAGGCCACAGGACCAGAAACCACATCCCTGCAAAGACTCACCTCAGCTCACAGGCACGTCCTGCCACTAGGCGGAGGGGCCCAAAAGCAGCACTCTTAACTCTTCCCAAGTCGCACCCCTGCCCCTCCCATCACTGCTTGGGACCCAGCGCCAGGGGTAACTTGACGTCCCCCACAGATGGGACGGACATGCTCAGGACGTGTTTACATGTTCACAGACGGACGCGTGGACTTGTCAGCCTGATGCCCGAGCCGTCCTCAGCCGTCCTGGTCCTAAGTTTTCATCTGGGAAGGTCAAAACCACCATTTGGCCCAGACTTCTTTCCTGCCTCGCCAAAAGCACGTCTTGAATGATGATCAACATATGTACACAGCATATGGGCCAGGGAGCATTTTGGTTCTGAAAAGCAAAGAGACTCCAAGTTTGAAGCTTCAAGGAAGAATGCACTGGCAGAGAGCCGCCCACAGTGCCGCCTCCTTAAGGAGGGGCAGAGCCCGGCCAGGGAAGATGCCTCCCTCACTCCCTCTAGGTCACCCGAATGCCACTCCTTCTCTCAAATCCTGCCTTAACTCCCAGCTTCAGTCCTATCCACACCCAGTCACTGTGCCTTTTAAGAGATCATCTGACCTCTCCCCAATCAATCATCTATTCTGGAGGCTTTGTGTCAGGTTCTCAGAGATCCACAGTGACTAAATTAGGGTTAAAAATCATTCAGATGCCACCCTTTTGCCAAGGTAGCAACGACGGAGGGAAACGGAGTAAACCAGAGGCAGAGAGCGGAAAAAGTTGCTCTGCCGACCTGAGTCATGACGAGCCAGGCGGTGTCCTGCCTCTTCTGGGGGCGGGAGTCTCGGGGAAAGAACAGGTCCTCCCTTCCTCCCGTCTCAGCCTGTGTCGGTCTGTCTCCCTGCCAGCCTGTCTCCGCCCTTCCCCTTTTCTCATTCACTTGTGCCCTCCCTCCCTCCCTCCCTTTCTTCTTTCCTTTAAGGAAGCCTGCTGCACCCCAAGGCCCTGGCCTCCAGCTCTCTGAAGCGAAGCTGGGAGGGGTGGTGTGAAGGCCCTGCAAGCTCGCCCTTAGACTCCCGCCCGCCTCACTCCGAGGAAGCCTGCTGGAAGCCAGTGCCCTGGCACAGGGCAGCCCCCTCCACCCACCGCCAGCCTCGCTCCTGCGCGCCAGAGGCCTCTGCTGGAAGGAGCAGAACTCTGCACCACCACCCAACTCACCGCTCCATGACTTTGCTTCAACAAAATAGGAAAGGAGCTTAAGGAAAAAGGGAATTAGAAACTTGTTGGCTTTCTACCTGATTCTCCTTCAGCTCAGGTCACAGAGGCCTGGTGGTTATTTTCTCCTAGTAGAGAAGGTTCAATTGTTCTTTTCTTTGGCAGGGAAAATGTACGACCTCTAGGCTTGGTCACTCCAGCCATAGCCGACCTTCTCCTTTGAGGAATGATAATCATAAGCCAGCATTGACTACTCATAAGCCATCCTGGGCCCTGTACTTATTACAGGGAAGGCCTTTTAAAACTCCTTTCTCAATTGGAAACATTTTTTCTCTTTTTTTAATCATAAACTTTCAAAAACACTTTTCTCAAGCATTGAACAAGATGGCCCTATCTAATGCTGCTCCCCGAGCACCGACACATGAACCTTATAGGACTTGTCCCAGCAGGGATGGACTCACTCACTTGCCTGCTGTCTGTCTCCCGCCACAACAGACAGTCCAGGAGCACGGACGTGTCTGCCTCTTCACTGCGATACCCAGTGACGAGGACAGTGCCTGCTCAGAGCGGCCCTCAATAAATGCTTGGTAAATGAATGAGCCAATTCTTAATATAAACAGTCTTTGGAGTCAGAATACAAACGTGTCTTAAAATTGGAACGGTCCAGGATTTGTAGGGTCTTGAACAATATCTCTGGTTCATGACCTCTGGTGCTGCCCCAGAAGCCAATCAGAAAACAAGAATTCCCCCATTCATTTGGAAACACTACTAAATAACTTTTCTGCATAATCCTTCTAATTTTATGGGCTTATTGAATGGATAAGATTCAATCGTCTCTGAGAATATTTTGAAGTGCTTTGAATTTCCCGGACAAACAAAGCCTACTTGTTCTTCTCCCTATATCTTACCAGGCTGGGGAATTAGTTTCGTATCTGAGAGCCAGCAGTAGACCAAGAGAATATTCTTTCTGTCTCAGGTCTCTATCACCTTAGGAATGCTTGGGAAACACATCCTTATTTCTCCTGCATTCCAGTTCACTTTCATTCCAATAGAGAACAAAATCTTCCTAGTTATTTTCCAAGTGACTTTCCATGGCTTAAAAACAGCTCACACTGAAAAATTAGGTAAGAAAAAAATAAGAGTTATAGTGCATGTGAATGAGAAAATTACCATTTTTATTGTTCTCTTCATTCTAAAATGGGAAGATGCAATCCTGTGAGCTGATCTGATCTCTCTTGCTCTCTCTGGAATATGCTTTACAACCAGCATGACAGAAGGAACTGACCCTGGTCTTTACATTCTAGTGACTTTTGCCTAACGACTAACCGAAAGCCTTCTCAAAAATCCAAAGCCAAGAGTAGGTACATCAGACTCTATTCCAGTAAATGCAGTGAAATAAATATTAAAATAGAAATGATTTAACCTCAGTGCCACACATGAACTGTAGAAGAATGTCTTGGAAGTTCCTACAGAATTCATGGTATAAAGGCACATTTCTCTCCCTCTATAAATTGTTGTCAGCATTTATGTCCATTCATTAATTTATTCTTTCTTTACAAACTCATTCTTTGATGAGACCTTTTGTCCTCTTAAACAGTTTTTAAAAACGATATTTGCCTTTATTTGCTTCATTTTTACTATTGCTTCATGTGTTAATTGGATGATAATAATCATGACATTAAAAAAATTATAACCACCAGCTACTTAGCATTTATTTTGTTCCAGACCCTTTTGGTTTAGCCCTCACAACTACCTTAGAAGGTTAGAGATTATTATCTCCATTTTACAGATGAAAAAATTAAAGTCCAGGAGGTCAAGTGGTTGCCCAAGGTCACACAGTCAACAGTAACAGAACTGTGCTAGAAGCCCTGCCTCTCTAGGACGAGGGGGTCGCACCCAGGTCAGCCTTCCATTCACAGAGCTCTCAGAAATTTCCAGCACTGGGCTGGGCCCTTTACCTAAATTTTTTATTATTCTTCAAAACAAATTTACAAGGTGAGTGCAATTATTTCCATTTACCACAAGAAAACCGGACACAGAAGTTAAATAACTTGATTAAGGTTATTGAGCCGGTAAGGGCAGAACTGTGATGTAAATCATGGCCCTTAACTTCAAAACCCATCTCACAGTGTGCCTGGCAGAGCGGAGACTCCAGTTCAATGGAGTGCAGGGCCCTCCTAGTCCCCAGCAATGATTAGACAAATAGGATTTTCAACACTGACAGGAAAATGACATAATATTTATCAAGTAAGAATCTTCTGAATTACATCTCTACATCCCAGGCCTTATTCACATTTACATAAAATGGGAAACCCTTAGATACTCGAGGAGAGGTCTAGATTGCCTGCATTTCTTTTCTTTTTAGTCGCTCAACCATGGCCTAAAGCCTCACAGTTTTAAAGCCAAAACTATGACATAATTAATTTTGATTTTAAAGCCAAACTTGTCATCAGTCCATTCCATAACCAATTACCTGATTCTTCCCAGAGAAAACCCCTCAAATATCTTAGCCTAGAGTTTTTGAACTATGCCAGCTTATCAGGTATAATAAAAACTTGGTTAGAGCTAAGGGGGAATTAATGCCCAGCACACTACTGATACAACTAAATGTTTACGGAGTCATTAAATAACCCACAGATGAAATATCAAGTTGTCAATGCAATTTATGTAACAAATTTCGACATAATTTCACACTTCAGGAAAAGGTGCAAAGCGGTACAAAAAAAAGTTCCTATATACCTTTGTGGTGCCCAAGTCGCGAGTCCCCGAGAGACCACCAAGGAGCCGATTCTGATGTAAACACAAAAGGGTCATTTATTTCAACCTCGAGCTTGGACTCACACCCTTCACTGACGCAGCGGGTCAGGAATGTGAGCCCCGAGCTCAGGTTAGGCAGGGTTTTATACATTACAAGTTCCGGAAGAGGGGATTCTAACTTAGCATAAGCTGATTGGGGATTTTGGAAGTTAAACAATTGTTATTGGCTAAGTTCGGCTGGCCTGACTGTAATGATGTAACTTGTGAAGTATGTTATCTATGGTCAGATGGGTGGTTGTTAGTTCTCACTGGGGTCCATTCATGTAAATGAAGGATGCAAACTTATTCAATTTTAACTGGTAGAGGTATGTTATCTTCAAGGAGCAGAAGCATTGCTAAGGGAACCATCTAGGGTGGGGGTCCACAGGCCCCGGTGGCCATTTGTCCGTGTACTTAAGGCACGTACATCTCATACGCCTGGAGCATTGGGCACAGATGGCCGGCCTTGAGATAAGACCTTCCTGCTTTCTTGTGTTCAGGGGACTTTTCAAGGTTTCTTCCCACCCAGTTTAGGCCTCACTGAGAGATTAGGCACAAAGAACAGAGTCAGCCCTGTTCTGTCTTTCACTTAGGTTCACGCAGTTAGATTTGTTAAAATGGCTTCTCTTCTGCTAATTCTAGGGTCTCACACCTTTACCCAAATTGGCTACTTCCTAACATTTAACTCCATTTGCTTTATTATCAACGTAATTTCATAACATGGTAATAAGTAATGATTTTGTGGAAACAATCATTATAAAAAAATGATTTGAACCCAAGCTAAAGGAAACACCACTTTGCTGCCAAGGCCAAGTCTAAATCTAAAGAGCAGCCTGTGAATTGGAAAGCCCCCTGAACTGAGCCAGATGAAGCTCACCGGTAAGTAGGGCGCCAGCCTATGGCAGGTCACGCAAAGTCTCCAAACCACCAGGGTGGGGTCCGGGTCAACAACAGCTTATCTTTCCAAGCACAGTCACCCTAACGGCCTTTGAACAGAGAGGTTAAAGCAGTATTTTATAACAACACCCACAGATGAAAAAGGAATCCTAACCAAAAGTAACCAAGTGACAACAATCAATCCCCCAAAACTTTCCATCAACCTCACTAATATTGATGCCGGGGTTCTTGTTCACGGAGCTGAAGAATGAACTTCACGAACAATCAAGGTAGGAGAATAAGGTACAGGCTTTTATTCAGAGGTAGAGTGAAAGGACAGAGCTCCTGGCTCACGCCAGGAGGGGACAAGAGTCCCCAGGTGGTACGTTGCCTAGGGGTTTTACAGGCAGTTGAGAGACAAAGGGCTAGGGATGTGCACCTGTTAACTGGTTCCAAATCCTTTTGAAGAAATACTAAGTTTCTTCTTAGTCTTCCTGGTTATTTACAAGAACTTTACTGACCTGATTTCCTCCCAGGAGAGCAGCTTCCTGGTCTGGGAGCGCATCACTCAGGGCCGCCTGCTTTGCTCCCAAGGTGGGCTGAGTCATTGTTTTACTTTTTAACTAATTGGTTTCAAGGTGGAATCCTTCCTGCCTTATGTTGTTCTGGGCTTGCAGTAGTGTGGGGCTTGCTTGCTACATTGCCCAAGTTGCAACAAATCATTTGTTTAGGGCTGGAGGAAGGAAGGTTGCACTTGGGTAAAGTTAGAAAAATAAGTTGGGCTCCTGTGCAAACCTCACAATGGTTATCTTGTTGTTTTTTCCAGAGGCCCTCACCCTCCTCTGTCTAAGCCCACGGTCCCTGTCTCAATATGGTCCCCCCACGGATCTCTTCCTATTGTGACATTTAAACCTCCATTTCCTCTGAAAATGGTAACAAAACTGTTTCACTTTGATTATTCAGTATTTGTCAATGTTAACAGGGACCCAGGACCCACAAACCTTCTATGCTGAGTTCTACAGAGCCCGCAGGAGCCCCGTTTGTCTGGTTCCCTGAGAGCGCTCTGCATGGGCTTCCTTTCCTGGTTCCAGCTGGTGTGCCTGGTGCCTGAGCTGTGAGGGGAGGAGCTGACACCGCGGGCCCGGCACAGGCTGGAGGGCGCCTCCCGAGCAAACAGCCTTCCCTGCGTGCTGTGCACGCTCCACAGAGCGGCTGGGCAGAGGGGCAGGGCAGCGAGCAGAGTGTTTCCCGGCTCCTTTAGCCGGTCTCTGGAGGCCTTCAGTTCCAGCCGGTGTCTTCGAAATGTTTTATTCCCGTGTCCACTTAAAACACAACCTGGATTCCCTCACAAAATATCAATCAGGGAAGTCACGTGAAAAGACTGCTCCAATTCACTCGTGTTGGTGGGTTTCCAAGGGTAAAACAGGACAGTCCGGGTCTTCTCAGTCATGAGGAAACCATTGTCACTGAACCTCCCTGGGATGCTTCCTACATCCAACCAGACAAAGGGGGCAACAGCTGAGGTTTCCAGATCAAAAACAAATGTGTCACCCTGATGAGAAATGACGGCCTGAAAGAAAAAGATTCACAAAGTGAAAGATGAGGGAAGAACTCTCTATTCTATCTGAACGTTTACGTGGACCTAACAAGCAGCACAACTTGGTTCTGCAACTGCTTAGGTCATATATTCCACGCACGGTGTCACAGACTAAAACATACATGGAAATTTATTTAGGGCTGTGGAAAATTACCAAATTGTAACCTCACACAAAGTGTAGAAATATGTAGTCTCCAAACATTAAGGAGAGTATTTCACAAGAAGCTCAAAGCTTTATTATCTTTTACAGTTTTTCTCAGGAACATTTTTGCATAAGGGCTTGAGCAGTTTAAATGACTCTCAGGATATATCTGGAGCCAGCTGCACTGCACAACCACAGAACTGGTTTTCTGAAAAGATCCAGCAATCCAGATGGCAGCCTGCCAGGCATCTACAAAAGCTCCCGTGTTAGGCCTTCTCTCTTCTACTGCACAGTCCCATGAAACCCATGAGCAGCGCTTTGAACGTGTGCAAATCTCACAGAACATGCTCTCAAGGGAGAGCACAGCTTAAGTCTTGTCATTTAATAGCGGACTCGCTCATGTCAGAGTGACACTGGGCTGTGCCCTAGGGGTGGGGCTCTGTGTGAGGGTGCAGCTGAGTGGGACCTTGTATTCAAAGCAGGGCATTTGTCATGAAACATGACTCCTCAGGATGCAGGCATGCCATGCCATAGGTCTGACACTATGCACTATGTGACATAAAGAATTTCAAAGGGAAAGTTTTACTGTATAAATTTTAGCCTTAAACTTCATGCAGGGTTCTGTGTTATAAAAAAGAAAACTTACTTTGGAAGAAGCAGAAAAGAAACGTAATAAAGTGTATGAGGTAGCTGTCAAGGGGTGAGAGATTCAGGCTTGAAGCCAGATGTCACATTCCCAAGTCATGCCACCCAGCTGCTGCAGTGAAGACCCTAACAGGGACACAGGCACACAGTTCACACGGCCGCCAGAGTGGCCTCAGCTACTGCTGGGCCAGGGCCAAGGCCAAGGCCAGACAGGACCCTGGTGCCTGCTCGTTCTTGGCACCCTCTTTCAACTGGAAATCTCCTCTCGGTACATGTGGTGCAGAGCCTGGGGTTCAAGCTTACACCCTGACTTCAGGGAGTCAGGAAAACAAGTTTCCAGCACCCCCTACGGGTAGAACACATACACCCAAGTGACTAGCCTATATTTAGCCTGCCATTCATGTTAATTATTATTACTGTTACTGTTATACCCCTTTAGAAAGGGCAAGTCCCACTGAAATCCACACGAGCTGGCACAAAGCAACAAGTCCTACCTCTCTCCCACCCTCAACTGTCCATGGTAATAAAGGATGAGCTAAGGAAAGAGAAAAAGATTTCAGATCCTAAGTCTGGAGACCACAAATCTCTTCAACACATAGATTTTTTTTTTTTCTGGGAAGAAGCTATGTAAATATTTCCTTCATATCTGTTCTACATTACAGCTTTTACAATTGTTACAAACAACTTAGATTTCATTAGGTGAACATTTCATTAATTGGTAAGGAAGATGTTTTCAAGTCAAGGACTGAGTTTTTATACGGTTATTTCTAAACTAAATGCAAAAAACTTCTCTCAAGCCTTCTCAGCGCTGTAAAAGTGTAAAATAAAATTCACTAAAAATAAAGAATGAAATTTTCTAGAAAAATATTTTCAATCATGATGTTTTGGGGAAGAAGAAAGGAAAGGTTTTCAACCAACTAGACAGATTCCAAATTCTCCAGCTGCACAATTTTTATAACAACACATCCTGATCATCTCATTTTTTTCTCAGTAATTATAAAGAGATTCGGTGATTAAGCTACTTCAAAGCCATAAATCAAAGAGAATGGAGTGAAATTTTTAAAAATTAATAAACTACTAAAAGACTCAGAATACTCCTCCTGGGCTCGGATGCTTCCTGGCTACGGTACCTGGGCCCCATCCTCACCCCCTCAGACTGGTTTGCTCCCATGTAAACCTGGCGGTGATACCCCAAGGCTCGTGCAGCAAAGCACGGAGCACAGAGCGAGGAGCCCCTGGAGGAGCCGCCCGCAGTGGGAGGCCTCGGGCTGCCTCTCCCTCCATCCCGCCAGCCCCACCCGGAGGACTACGGGACGGCAGGAGCAGCAGGAACCAGGGGGTTTGATAAATGCTCAACTAGAGGTAAAAACCATTTGGTCTTTGCTTCCAGTGAGAAAGGAACTGATCTTCCTCAGGTCCCGGTAAACTCGGTACCACGAGGAAGCTCTGCAAAAAGCAGGATTCCCCATGCTGCCCCGGAGGCAGGCCAGCTTCCCGAGACCAGGCCGACCCCAGCCCACGGGCTCACAGTGATGTGTGCCTTGCGCAGCCCCTCGGCGCTCCGCAGGGAGGACAGGAAGTGATGGTTGGCCGGGCTCACAGGTTCACTGCCAGTTGAAAGGTGAAAGGAAACCACACAGCTTTGCCGTGTACAAGGCCCGCATCTCCTCAACAATTCGGGTACCGGCTCCTCATAGAGGAGAACAGCTTCCCCGGCTTTCATCACAAAACTCTCGGTCCTGTGGGAGCACAAAGGCTCCAGGGAGCTCCACGCGTGGACTCTCACCTGGGAAGACAGAGACAGGGCACAAACAAACGTTCTGGGTGACTGGGTTTTTCACAGAAGACCAGTAGTAGTAGGAACAGTAGGAAGTCTGAATAGCACAGCTGATCAAGAAACAGTGAGACCGGGGTTTAAAGCCAGCCCGACTGAGTACTAGTTTGGTGACTGAGCGAGTTTCTCAACTTCTCGATGTCTCCATTTCTTCATATACAGTGAGGATAACAACAGTAACTTTACAGGCTGTTGGGAGCATTGAATACAGTGACCCACAGAAGACACAGTTCCTGGGCCCTGCAACACACCATGAGGGTGGTGTCTTTTCAGTGTCCTCCAAACTGTAGCCATCCAAGACTTCTTGGAGTTTTTACCCTCTCCTAGCACTATTTTAATTACAAGATTATTTTCCCACTAATTTTACAAGATATTCCCAATAATTTTACTGATTTCCACTTTAACACACCATTTTTAAGGATTTTTTTCATAATGTTTAGGCTATTTCCAGCTTCCCATGGTTGTATAACCTTACATTTGTGACCTTTTACAGTTTATAATAAAATTCACTTTCACCTAATTCTTTTATTCACTACCTACTGGAATCCTTTAAGAAGATAAGGTTGATGATAGATCATTTTATGGATGGGGAAACTGAATCACCAAGACATTAAGGCTTAAGGTCATAGAATAAATGGCAGAGTTTTACCCTAAATACATGCAAGTATTCTGACTCAAAGGAAAGCCCATTTTCTGCTACAAGCACTAGAAACATTGATATAAATTAATGTCTTTTTTTCCCCAAAATAAATATAATGAAGTAACTAAAGAAATCATGTAAAATTCTCCATCTTAGGAAAAAATCCAAGCAACTTACAGTGAGCGTCACCTTAGAGTCCTGGCGAAGGTCTGACACACCGTAAATGAAAAACACATCTTCATTCTCAAAGCCCACTGGCAAAAGAGGTGCGAAGAAATGCCGAGCAAAGTAATGAAGCATTTTCCACTTTCCTCCGTACTCTAAATAAACAGTCAGGGAAGTTAGGAGCTGGGCAGGGCGGAGCAGCCAGAATCATGCACACGCGGCCCGGCTGTGAGGATCTGCCATGGCGCAGGGGCTACGTCTGCTGAGCGCGAGGAGCCTGTCTGACGTGACCTCGTGCAGCCTCACGTCCAGGTGAGGCACCACTGCACTGACTTTGCACCATGCACATGAGGAAACGTTGGCTCACACTGTTGTCAAATGCGCCACCGGCAGTACACGGAGCCCAGGCCTGACTCCCCGCTAGCCCTTTCTCAAACACAACTAGTTCTGCTTCCAGGAGCTCGATGCACCGACATTCCGTTTCCTACTACGCACTCATGAAGGAGACCAGTGGCACGTCAGGGAACACCTCTCACAAATACTCACTTAGAAAAGCTACTTGGAACTCAAAGTCTCCTTTTGCCATAACACAAAATCCTCCGAGCGAAACAAACACACTCTCACCAATATGGCTGTCAAGTCCACGCTGGAGGACACGGAAAGCAATGGCAGGTACTGACAGTTCCTCGCAGACAGTCAG
Source organism: Phataginus tricuspis (assembly GCA_029783875.1). Classification (NCBI taxonomy): domain Eukaryota; kingdom Metazoa; phylum Chordata; class Mammalia; order Pholidota; family Manidae; genus Phataginus; species Phataginus tricuspis. Next base: position 6,316,673 of record JAQQAC010002594.1, on the reverse strand, counting down.
GAGCTGTCAAGAACCTGTAGCATTCTCTGTCCTGGCTTGTGGAGGATGCTAAACCCACAAACTAGTAACTATTTCAACATGTCTCTATTCCAGAAAGACCCTTCCCCACAAAGCACTGCATCACTGAACAACTTCCAGGGGCAGGGGGAGGGAAGGGGAGGAGAAGGTGCTGCCAGAACTTAGCGTGCGAGCTGTGGAGACAGAGGAATGTGCTTCTGAGATTCAGGTAGAACTCATGTTTAGATTTTGCAAAATTTCAACTCTCAGCACTTCAATCCCAACTCTTAGTATCTTCCCCTTAAAAACTACAATGAGCAGGGAGGAGAGGAGAGGCCTTTCCTATTACATCTAAAATGAACTAGAACTTACATTTGGGAAGTCTTCTTGTATATGGAAGAAGGCTCAGGCCTGAGCTGACTTACACACTCTCATGTACGGTATAGACTTAAACGCGTGGTTCCAGAGATCAAGGCCACGAACAGAATACATTCAGGAGAATGGCAATCGAAGCAGAGGTCTTGCTGACTCACACCTGAGTCACTGATCGATGACAAGGTTTAGAGACCAACATAACACTCTCCCTCTCTGCCTAACCAGCTCAGAAGGCCGTGACTTCTGGCTCGACCATCAGCTCCATAACTCTCCAAGTTTATGAGCCAAGCAAAACGCCCATGTGGATATTTGTATTTGTAAAATTATATATACTGAGACTAATTTTTGAAAAAGAAATATATGAATCTGTAGATGCCACAAAGCTATAGATCTCTTTTAGTGCAGCACCATTTCAGCTGATAAAAGGTTATACGTATCTCCTCCCACCACGACCTGCACACACCGTAAACATCAGATTTATTGAGCTAATTAAGCAGAATTAAACAGCAGCTAAGAGGCTGACCAGAGCAGGAGCAGATATACCTAAGTTGTCACAGTGTCTCCCTGGCACCTGTTTTCTCTCACAGGTAAGAGACGGTGACCCCTACGTGGAGGCATTGTCCCGCGACAGTTCAAATTCTTGCTGTGCCATCCCACTCTTGTACTCGGGTTTACCCACCCTTGCTGAAGAACCCACTCAAATAACATGCATGGCAACATTTAAGGAAGTTTACAAAATGGGTTCTCCCAGATCTTGAACCAAGTTCAGCCTCAGAAGCCCACAACCTCAGCCAGAGAGCAGGGTTAGGGGCCAAGCGTCTCTGAACAGTATCTCTTGGTCCACTTGCAAGCATCCCAGAAAGGCGACTCCCCCACAGTCTAGCCCCGATTCTCATTCAATAGCCTTTAATCTGGTTGGTGTTGATGAACAGTTTGGTCAGAGAAACCTGACTGAAGATCCAATTCCCTGCAGGAGGTGACACCACTATTCAAAGCATGTGGGGATCTGAATCTGCCTCTCTGTGAGGTCAAGCGCTTCACCTGGCAAAATGGCCTTTTCCCTTTATGGGCTTTCCTCATTTTTGACCCCAAACTTTCATTTCTATTATTAACTGAACTTTGCTTCAAACCACCTCGAGTGAAAGCCAAAGATTCATTATTACCCCTTAATTTTTTTTAATGTACCAAAATGTATAGACTGATGCAAAGTATAGGAACCATGCCAGTCATCTGACCCATGGCTACTTGAGCTGGTTCAACTGATAACCCTTCCTCCTTGGATTTCTGACTCTCCCACCTTTACCCCAACAGATAAGTAGGGTAAAATAAAGGTGACTTTGACTTGAAGGGAAGTCAGGGAAAGAGACATTTTAACATTTAGCTGGGCCAACCTTCCACTTGGTTGAATTCCACTAAATAGAAGAAGGGATGCTTAAAAAATGCTCCTTTTGCCCCAGAAAGTCTTCTTCAGTAAATCCAAAATTCTAGCAATAATTATGAGCCATGTGGCTGTCGTGCATGAATCTAGCCCCTTCATTCCTGCTTTGGTGGCTGTGGGTAAAATTGTAATATTTCCAGAATATCTCGCCTGGCTTTAGTGCATCTGCACATTAATAGGCATTCCTCCGGGTGGAGAGCAGTAGTCCATCTATCTATCAACAGATAATTACCTGGGCGACAGACGGCTTATCTGAACCTAAAAGGTGAGGGGAGGGCTGGTTTGCTTCTGCCTCAACAGGAAAGGGAGATGGCCCTGGACTGCAGTTTGTAAGCAATAAATGGGTTTTAAACTTTATTTCTCCCTTTTACTGATTTTGGTTCTGGAGGTATTTTTGCCCTGGGATTTCCTCTCCCCATCGGTACAGTGGCTCTACACAGAACTCACAGCAAGGCCGCCACTAAGGGCCTGGAAGGACTGTGAAGGTGGGTGGTGTGGCCCAGATCACACACCGGCTACCCCCTCTCCTCTCCTCCCCATGGGAGCTCTGCCTGGGTCGCTCTGAGCCCTGGGCTCTGCACTCCCCCAGCTCTCGCCTCACACCACTGCTTCTGCTCACTCATGTGGAGGATGCGGCTGCCCTTACCTAGAGAAGCCCAGGAGGGGGCCTGCCAGATGTCATTCAGCTGCCAATAAAGTGCCCCCATGGTGTGCCCTTCTCCCTCCACGACCTCGCTGCGACTGCGGCGGTAGAATTCAGTTTCTGTTTTGACACACTGGGCCTGCATCACCTGATTTGGGGGAAAATATTAAGACACAGGTATTATTGTTTGATATAGGCTATTGATATCTGAGAAAATCACAGGCTTCAGGTTTTTTTAAAGCAAACTGGAAAAATTAGGGAAGTTGGCTAGTATTACATATACCATTAAGCTGTTGTCTGTAACAGCTGGTTTGTCTGGCAAGCTTGGTGCTTGATTTACTATAACAATAAGTGATGGAGAAAATAGGGTGCTGGAAAAGGTTCTTTGCTAATGACAGTGCAGACACTGACAGAAAACCAAGACAATCCCAGAGCAAATTCCACTAGTCAACACTAAGTTTTTGCAGTGATGCGTTTTACTAACACATTTTCAGATATTTTTTTTTCAATTTTTATTAGAAAAAAAATCTATAGGAAAAATAACTTTACTTTTTGAATCTGATACTGTCCAATTCCTAAACATTTTTTCTAATCATGCATTGTTTTTACATCATGACTGTTGATAAAGTAAAATTTCTTATGAATGCAATTCCTTCAGTATAGCAGAACAGATGGCAAATTGCAACAACAAGACAAGCGAATTTAGTTCTTTTTAAGAGGCACTAAAGCACTTCGTGCAGGACCCTTAATTACTGTCATTATTCCCGAAAAATTAGTCTCTTATTGCTGCTGCTTCTGACACAGGGTATCATGTGCTCTTAGCTTGGAGTGGTAGAAGAAGTTCATGAGAAGTCATCAGACTCATTAGGAGAATTCACCATGGAGAACCTGGAGAGATGGTCAGGCTGCAAGGAGGATTTCTCAGAGAAAAAGGATGGCCTTAGAGGACAGCCTGGATTTTCAGAGGAAGACAAAGAAGGATGCATATATGGCCACTAGAAGACTAAAGCCAGATGCTTCCTATGAAGCTGGAAAAGCTTAGATAGAGATAGGCTGGCCAGTGAGGAAATCACAGGTAGAGTTACAACTTACATGAGGCAGAGCCATAAAATTCCAGAGGGGTAAAGCAAGAAGAAATGGCCATTCAATAAAGTACCTACAGTATGTGTTACATGCTGGTAATTCTCTCAGCAAAGAAGATTCGACACACCCCCCTGGAGCTTATTGCCTCATATAGGAAAGAAGCCTTAATCAGGGGCAGGGGACGTAGGCCCAGCCCAAGGGGTGAGACTGGCCTCAAGGAAGAGGAAAGAGAAAGAGAGGGCAGAACCCAGCAGCCAGAGAGGACACATATGGGGAGAAGAGGATGCACACGTGCAGAGCCGAAAGAGGCCAAGGTGGCCTGAGCACAGAAAGCCAGGAGCAACAGATGGGAGGCTGGTGAGATGCAGGGACAGGTTTTGGGGTGCATCCTAAAGGCAACTGGAAGTCACAGAAAGCCTGTAAGCTAAACGGGGAGGGTAAAAGACTGACTGACTACTGGAAAGAGAATGGATTGCAGGGGGTCAGAGGGGATTTAAGGAAACCCTTTAGAAAGCTATGCAAATCTTCCAGGCAAGAGATGATACCAGCTGTGAGCACATAAGGAAATGCCCTTCTCATTCAGGAACCAGACCACTGGGACCACAGCCATGACAGCAGGTAAATGCTCTCTGACAAAAGGAAGAATCTCACAGACAGAGCGGCAATGGTGCCAACTCAACATGACCGCACGACACAATCTGAGCATGTCAGTCTGACGCTAAGTCAGGAGAATGACAGAGAAACAGACCCAAGAGTTCTCATCTATGCCACTCAAGCTAATCTGCAATTAGACTCTGGACCCTTAGCCAAGTTTCTTTGTAAACATAACCAGTCTGTCCAAACTAAAGAACAGAGATTTTTCTACTTCTAGGCATGGGTAACTAGCACAGAGAAATTAATCCCTGGAATAATTTGTTGAGTTATTCTACAAAATCAGTGTTGTGCAGCGATTTCTAGGAAGTTCAGTGAAGAGGAAGCGTCCAAGAAGTACTAAAATCTGTTTCAGGAGAAACTGATCCAGTGATAGCACCAAGTATCAATCCATGCCCACCAGAAGTTTTTACCTCACGTCAGCATGGAAAGTAACCTTTACATTTGTTTAAAAGATCTGATAATATCCGAATTCATTTAAATGACCCTAAGCCTCCAAACAGCACCCCCACCAACCAAGCTAAACCTGGCCTGTGGGTACAAAGTCAAGCCGGCCACCGTCCCCACCCCTGCAGCACACGCCCAAGGCCCTAGTGACAAGAAGCCTCCCTTGGCCTTCTGAGATGCCTGAGAAAGCAGCCACTGCCTGACGGACTGGGTGTGAGAGGATCGCCAGAGGAGAGACCAAGCAAGTCCTCACCACAGCAATGAGCAGCGACTGGAGGGGCAGGATGCTGGCCAGCAGACCCCCCAGAAGCTGCTGGCCCGCCCACCCAGGCCAAGCACAGGCAGCGAATAGCAGCCACAGTGGACTCCACTTTCAGTGCCGGCCCACAGTTCTGGAACTGCCAGGCCCTGATGCGTCCCCAAAGCGGGGGCCGTTCCAGATACGCTGAAAAGGGGGAGAGCCCCACGACATTCCAGTTTACCCCCAGGGACCCGGCTCAGCACAGACTCGGGAGCAGTATGGAAGGAGGGGCACCACTCAGGAAGTGCGCACTGGAACCTCTTCCCTCAGGTCAGACGTGTAAAGGAGGGTGGGTGGGAAAACAGTAAAACCTAGAATTCTGAGGGGGGAACGAAACGTCAGTGTCTACCAGCACGGGAGCTTAAGTCAGCTCTTCAGGCAAAAAAGAAGCCTTCTAGGACCAAACCCTAACCCAGTTAAACAGTCAGGCTCATGCATAGCTGGATCTAATCCAAAGGACAGCTAAGTATTTTACTGATGGCCTTGGTAGAGGTGACCTGCATTTTCTTTTTTTTTTCCAGTGAATTTAAACTTCTTTTCAGGGGGAAAAAAGTCTGATGTGTCAAATTTTATCGCTCCAAATTCTTTTCTCATCTTTGTTAAACCTGTACCAGTGTTAGCTTGGTTGTAGGACATGTGTGTTGTAACATATGACATACACATTTACCTTTGTATTCTACTCTCCTTTTCACATATGTACATTTCCATGCGCTGGCAGTTTCTACACACCTCTGTGCTTCAAATGGCTACCTAATTCTATAACAGTTTGATTTTTCTCCAATTACTAGGCGTCCAAAGGTTTTCCAGTTTTTTCTTTAAATAACAAGAGCTAAGAACATTTTATGTTCAAATTAATTTCTTCACTTTTTGTGTTGTCTCTTTTGATAGTAATATATAACAAATTCTAACGTCCCTGTTGCACATTGCTATATTACATTCCAGTCAAGAGGCTGCCATAAACTGATAACCTCCAAGCTCAACTCAGCCCTACACAGGTTTTAACTGGTCTACATAGCAGGTGTTCTTTGCTTCCTGTTGTGATGTTGTTGCTTAATGTCTTAAGTCAGGGCCTATACACTCCAATTTGCCACAATTTCCAATAATCATCCTCTCTTCCATTTAAATTACCTCCTGGCCCCTACAAACATTTAAATTTTCAGCCCCCAAACCATTCCAATTTTCAGAACTACCTGCAAGATATATTTATTTCTGTGTATCTATACTAACAATCTCCTTGCTGTAATTTATCTTTTCTAGCTTAATAGGTAAATATCAATAATCCTCTAGAATTTGTAAACTTAAAACAATTTTTAATGCAAGCAGGACTCCTAACCCTTGCGGGGAATGAGAAGAGCACTAGGTAAGCTCCAACCAGTAGCCTATCATACCTGAACTTGGTATGAAGGCGGATAGCCAAGACTCTTGAGCGCTTGGGGCTCTCGCGCTGTGCAGTACACGCCACAGACAGATGGAGCCATGCCAGTAACACGGATCTGAGTTTTACCCAAACCAGGGGGAGCCAGTCAAAGCTAATGAATGACACCACTGTTCATGAAAATGCAGGCGGCCACTGCCCACTGTCCTTCTTAACAGGATATTGTACAATCCTAGTTCCCTGGAAAATCTCCCGAACTGCCTCTTTCACTTTAAAAAGTGTACCTTCATTTCTATCCATGCATCCTTTCTGAAAGAGGGCAATCTTTACATGTAAGAAGGATAAATGGTTAGTCATTTCCTAGGTTACTCAGTCGCACTGTTAGCAGACAAATCTTATTTTAGTTTCAAAAACATGCCTATTTTCAGCAGCTTGCTTGATTACACTCATGAAATCAGTCCCCTTAGAGAAACAGATGGTATGGTAAGAAGATATTTGAGCAGGACACCAAGACCCAGGTTCCAAATCCAGCTCTGCCACTGTGAAGGAGGTTGCTAGCTGTCTGCAAATACCTATTATCCCTGTCCTCCAGGGGGACAGAGCTGTAGCTGGGCTACATGTTCCCGAATCACACCCCCTACCTTGGAACTAGAAGTGGCCATGTGACTTTGTTCCCCTGACAGAATGTGGTTTATATACTGCATTCACTTAAAATTATCCTGACAATATGAATCTTCACGTAAAGCCATGTTTCACACCATACAACTCACCCTTTTAGAGTTTACAATTCATTAGTTTTTAGCACAATCATTGGTTGTGCAACACTCACTACTACCTAATTCCAGAATATTTTCATCACCCCAAAAAGAAACACTACTGGTTAACAGTCAATATTCCTTTTTCCCTCTCCTCTGCGTCTAGAAACCACTAACCTACTTTGTCTCTATGGATTTGCCTATTCCCCTTCATATGAGTGGAATGTTACAATGTGTGGCCTTTGTGACTGGCTTTCTTCACTTAGCATGACACTTTTAAAGTTCGTCCATGTCACAGCACATCTCGATATTTCCCTCCTTTTTATTGCTCAGCAATATTTCACTGGATGGCCATGCCACATTTTGTCTATCCACTCATCAGTTGATAGACATTTGGATTGTTTTAACCTTTTGGCCATTATGAAAAATGCTGCTGTGAACATTTGTGTACACATTTTTGTGTGAACAAATGTTTTCAATTTTCCTGGATCTATACCTAAGGGCAGAATCACTTGGTCCTATGGTAACCCCATGAAACATACTGAGAAACTAACAAGCTTTCCCACAGCAGCTGTTACCATTTTACATTTTCACCAGCAACATACAGAGTTCCAATCTCTCCATACCCTCACTGTGATGGCTGACTTTATGGTATGAACTTGTCGGGGCTAAGGGATGCCCAAACAGCTGGCAAAACATTCCTTCTGGCTATGTCTGTGAGGATGTTTCTGGTGATTGAGTAGATTAAGAAGATCCACCTGCACCAGTGCCAGAGGGCATAATCCAGTGAGGGCCTGAATAGAACAAAAAGGCGCAGGAAGGGCAAAATTTCTCTCTTTTTTTAATTGAAGTATTGTTGATATACAATCTTATATGGGTTTCAACTCTACGACACAGTGGTTCAACAGTTACCTGATATTATTGTATCCTCACCCCCTCTAGTGTGGTTACTCTCTATCAACGTAGAAAGATGTTACAGAATCATTCATTGTATTCTCTGTGCTGCACTACCATCCCTGTGACCAACCTATATTGTGATTGCCATTATTGTGTTCCTTCATCCCCCTCTCTTCCCACGGATCCGCCCTATCCCCTCTCCCACGGCAATCACTAGTCACCTCACATGAGTCTACTGCTGTTGGGTTCATTCTGTTTTGCTTTGGTTTTATATTCCACAAATAAGAGAAATCACATGGCATTGATCTTTCTCCGCCAATTATTTCACTGAGCATAATACCCTCTAGATCCATCCATGTTATTACAAATGACAGGATTTCTTTTCTTTTCATGGCTGAATAATATTCCATTGTGTATATGTACCACATCTCTTTTATCTATTCATCTACTGATGGACACTTAGGTTGCTTCTATATTTTGGTTATTGTAATTAATGCAGTGATAAACATAGGGGTGCATATATCTTTTTGAATCAGGGATTTTGTTTTCTTGGGGTAAATTCCTAGAAGTGGAATTACTGGGTTGAATGGTATTTCTTTTTTTTAGTTTTTTGAGGAACCTCCATACTGCTTTCCACACTGTCTACATCAACTGACATTCCCACCAGCAGTATGGGAGGGTTCCCATTTCTCCACATCCTCGCCAACACTTGTTACTTTTTGTCCTTTGGGTAGTGGGCATTCTAACAGGTGTAAGGTGATATCTCATTATGGTTTTCATTTACATTTTCCTGATAATTAGCAACATGGGGCATCTTTTCGTGTGCCTGTTGGCTACACGTATTTCTTCTTTGGAGAAATGTCTGTTCAGGTCTTCTGGCCATCCTTTAATTGGGTTATTTGTTTTTTTGGTATGGAGGCATTTGAGCTCTTTATATATTTTGGATGTTAACCCCTTCTTGGGTTTATGAATACATTCTCCCATACCGTAGGATGCTTCTTTGTTCTGCTAATGGTGTCCTTTGCTGTACAGAAGCTTTTTAGTTGGATGTAGTCCCACTTGTTCATTTTTTATTTTCTTTCCCTTGCCCCTCTCTCTTTGAGCTGGCATGTCCATCTCTACCTGACTTTAGACATTGGAACTTCTGGTTCTTGGGCCTTTGGGCTCCAGGACTTAACACCAGTGCCCCTCCGTTCTCAGTCCTTCAGTCTCAAACTGAATTACACCACTGGCTAGCCAGCTTTCCATCTTGCAGATGGCAGACTATAGGACTTCTCAGCCTCCATAAATATGTGACACAATTTCTGTAATAAATCTCCTCTATCTATCCATCCATCGTAAAGGTTCTGCCTGGAGAACCTTGACTAAGGCACTTGCCACTATTGGTCTTCTTTTTTTATTCTAGATATCCCAATCAGTGTGAGTGGTATCTAATTGTGCTTTGGATTTGCATTTCTCTAACGATTAACGAAGTCGAGCATCTTTTCATGTACTTACTGGTCCTTTTCTTTGGAGAAATGTTTATTCAAGTCTTTCACCCATTTTTTAACTGAGCTGTCTTTACCAATAGTATTGAGTTGTGAGAATTTTTTATATATACTGGGCATTAAATCCTTATTAGATATATGACTTAAAGGTCTTTTCTCCCATTCTGTAGATTTTCTTTTCACTTTTGTGATAGTGTCCTTAGACACACACACAAGTCTATAATTTTGATGAAGTCCCATTTATCTATTTACGTGTCATATCTAAGAAACTGTTGACTAATCAAAATTCACTAGACTTACACCCATATTTTCTTCTAAGACTTTTATAGTTTTAGTTCTTACATTTGTATCTTTGACCTATTTTAGGTAAATTTTTGTATACGGTATGAGGTATGGGATCCAAAATCATTTTTTCATTTGTGCATATAATCAATTGTTCCAGCATCATTTGCTTAAAACACTATTCTCCATCTTATTGTCTTAGCACTCCTGTAGGAAATCAATTGACCATAGATGCATGTGTTTATTTCTGGACTCTCAATTCTATTCAATCAATCCATATTCAATCTATATGTCTCTGGCCTTATGTGAGCACCACGCTATCTTGACTGCTGTAGCTCTGTAGTACGTTTTCAGAAAAGTGTGAGTCTTCCAAATTTGTTTCAAGATTATTTTGACTATTCTGGCTGCCTTGCATTTCCATATAAATTTTAGGGTCACTTTGCCCATTTCCCAAAAAACAGTAGTAAGAATTTTGATAGGGATTGTGTTGAATGTGTAGATAATTTAGGGAGCACTACCATCTTAATGTTAGTTCATCTTCCAATCCATGAACACAGGATGTCTTTCCATCTCTTTAATTTCCTTCAACAATACTTTGCAATTTTCAGTGTACAATTCTTGCATCTCTGGTTAAATGTATTCTAAAACATTTTATTCTTTTTGATACTATTGTACATGGTACTGTTTACTTAATTTCATTTCAAATTGTTCACTTCTTAAAATGCAACTGGTTTAAAACAGAAGGAACAAAACACAGTAGACTCATAGACACTGAGAAGTGACTGGTGGTTATCATGGGGGAGGGAGTGGGGCTGATTGGGGAGGAAGTTGAGTCACAATCATAATACAATTTTGTCACAGGGACAATAGTACAGTGTGGAGAATATAGTCAATGACTCTGTAATATCTTACTACATTGATAGATAGTAACCACACTACAGGGGGTGAGGATTTAATAATATGGGTAACTGTTGAGCCACCATGTTGTATATTTGAAACCAGTATAAGATTGTGTATCAACAATACTTTATAAAGAAAAAAACGCAACTGCTTCATGTATCTTATAGACTCCAAATTTGAATTTATTTATTAGCACTAATAGGTTTTTAGGTAGACTTTTTATGGTTTTCTACATGTAAGATCATGTCATCTGCAAATAGAGATAGTTTTACCTCTTCCTTCCAATCTGGATGCCTTTCTTCTTGCCTAATTGTTCTGGCTAAAATCTCCAGTACAATGTTGAATAGAAGTGGCAACAGCAGGCATCCTTGTCTTGTTCCTGATCTTAGGGGAAAAGCTTTCTGTCTTTCACCATTACATATGTTATTAGCTTTGGGTTCTTCATAGATGCTCTTGATCAGGTTGAAGAAACTCCCTTCTATTCCTAGTTTGTTGAATGTTTTTTATTATGAAAGGGTGTTGGATTTTGTCTAATGCTTTTTCTTCATCTATTGAGATGATTGTGTGGTTATTTTTTCCTTTATTAATATGGTTTATTACATTGATTACTTTTCATTTGTTGAACCAATCTTACATTCCTGAGATAAATTCCACTTGATCATGGTGTATAAACATTTTTATATGCTACTGGATTTGGATTGTTAGTATTTTGTCGAAGATTTTATTCTGTCTATATTCATAAGGGACATTGGTCTATTGTTTGCTTTTCTTCGTATGTCTTTCTCTGATTTTAGTATCAGAATAATGAAGACTTTACAGAATGAGTTAGGAAGTGTTTTCTCCTCTTCTATTTTCTGTAAGAGTTTGTAAAGTATTGGTGTTGATTTTTCCTTATAGGAGTTTTTAGAATTCACAGGTGAAGCCATCTTTGCAGAGGGAAATTTTTGTATTACTACCTCAATCTCTTTAGTTGTTACAGGTCTACACAGATTTTCTATTTTTTCTTTTCTTTTTTTTTATAATTTATTTTGGTATCATTAATCTACGATTACATGTGCAATACCATGGTGATTAAACTACCCCCTTCATCAGGTCCCCCCCACCAACCCCATTACACTCACTGTCCATCAGCGTAGTGAGATGCTATAGAATCGCTACTTGTCTTCTCTGAGTTGTATAGCCCTCCCCATGTCCCCCCAACATTACTTCTGCTAATTGTAATTCCCCTTTTACCCTCTTATCCCTTCCTTACCACCCATCTTCCCCAGTCCCTTTCCCTTCGGTAACTATTAGTCCGTTCTTGGGTTCTGTGAGTCTGCTGCTATTTTGTTCCTTCAGTTTTTGCTTTGTTCTTATACTCCACAGATGAGGGAAATCATTTGGTACTTGTTTTTCTCCACCTGGCTTATTTCACTGAGCATAATACCCCCTAGCCCCATCCATGTTGCTGCAAATGGTAGGATTTGTTTTCTTCTTATGGCTGAATAATATTCCATTATGTATATGTACCACATCTTCTTTATCCATTCATCTACTGATGGACACTTAGGTTGCTTCCATTTCTTGGCTATTGTAAATAGTGCTGCAATAAACATAGGGGTGCATCTGTCTTTTTCAAACTGGGCTGCTGCATTCTTAGGGTAAATTCCTAGGAGTGGAATTCCTGGGTCAAATGGTATTTCTATTTTGAGTTTTTTGAGGAACCTCCATACTGCTTTCCAAAATGGTTGAACTAATTTGCGTTCCCACCAGCAGTGTTAGGAAGGTTCCCTTTTCTCCACATCCTCGCCAACATTTGTTGTTGTTTGTGTTTTGGATGTTGGCCATCCTCACTGGTGTGAGGTGATATCTCATTGTGGTTTTAATCTGCACTTCTCTGATGATTAGTGATGTGTAGCATCTTTTCATATGCCTGTTGGCCATCTGAATTTCTTCTTTGTAAAACTGTCTCCTCATATCCTCTGCCCATATTTTAATCAAGTTATTTGCTTTTTGGGTGTTCAGGCATATAGGTTCTTTATATATTTTGGATGTTAACCTCTTGTCAGGTATGTCATTTACAAATATATTCTCCCATACTGTAGGATGCCTTTTTGTTCTGTTGATGGTGTCCTTTGCTGTACTGAAACTTTTTAGTTTGATGAGTTCACTTTTGCTTTTGTTTCCCTTGCTCGAGGAGATGCGTTCAGGAAGAAGTCGTTCATGCTTATATTCAGGAGATTTTTGCCTATGTTGTCTTCTAAGAGTTTTATGGTTTCATGACTTACATTAGCTCCTTGATCCATTTTGAGTTCACTTTTGTGTATGGGGTTAAACAATAATCCAGTTTCATTCTCTTCCATGTAGCTGTCCAGTTTTGCCAACACCAGCTGCTGAAGAGGCTGTCATTGCCCCACTGTATGACCATGGCTCCTTTTTCATATACTAATTGACCACATATGGTTGGGTTTATATCAGGGCTCTCTAGTCTCTTCCATTGGTCTATGGGTCTGTTCTTGTGCCAGTACCAAATTGTCTTGATTACTGTGGCTTTGTAGTAGAGCTTGAAGTTGGGGAGCATAATCCCCCTAGCTTTAATCTTCCTTCTCAGGATTGCTTTGGCTATTCGGGGTCTTTTATAGTTCCATATGAATTTTAGAATGATTTTCTCTAGTTCACTGAAAAATGCTGTTGGTATTTTGATAGGAATCACATTGAATCTGTACATTGCTTTAGGCAGGATGACCATTATGACAATATTGATTCTTCCTATCCACGAGCACGGGATGTGTTTCCATTTATTGGTATCTTCTTTAATTTCTCTCATGAGTGTCTTATAGTATTCAGAGTATAGGCTTTCATTTCCTTGGTTAGGTTTACTCCTAGGTATTTTATTCTTTTTAACGCAACTTTGAATGGAATTGTTTTCCTGATTTCTCTCTCTGCTAGGTCATTGTTAGTGTATAGGAATGCATAGATTTCTGTGCATTCATTTTGTATCCTGCAACTTTGCTGAATTCAGATATTACATCTAGTAGTTTTGGAGTGGATTCTTTAGGGTTTTTTATGTACAATATCATGTCATCTGCAAATAGGAACAGTTTAACTTCTTCCCTGCCAATCTGGATGCCTTTTATGTCTGTGTTTTGTCTGATTGCTGTGGCTAGGACCTCCAGTACTATGTTGAATAAAAGTGGAGAGAGTGGTCATCCTTGTCTTGTTCCCAGTCTTAAAGAAAAAGCTTTCAGCTTCTCGCTGTTAAGTATAATGCTGGCTGTGGGTTTGTCATATATGGCCTTTATGATGTTGAGATACTTGCCCTCTATACCCATTTTGTTGAGAGTTTTTATCATGAATGGATGTTGAATTTTGTCAAATGCTTTTTCAGCATCTATGGAGATGATCATGTGGTTTTGTCATTCTTTTGTTGATGTGGTGGATGATGTTGATGGATTTTCGAATATTGAACCATCCTTGCATCCCTGGGGTGAATCCCACTTGATCATGATGGATGATCCTTTTGATGTACTTTTGAATTCGGTTTGCTAATATTTTGTTGAGTATTTTTGCATCTATGTTCATCAGGGATATTGGTCTGTAATTTTCTTTTTTTGTGGTTTCTTTGACCGGTTTTGGTATTAGAGTCATGCTAGCCTCGTAGAATGAGTTTGGAAGTATTCCCTCTTCTTCTACTCCTTGGAAAACTTTAAGGAGGATGGGTATTAGGTCTTCACTAAATGTTTGATAAAATTCAGCGATGAAGCCATCTGGTCCAGGCGTTTTGTTCTTATATACGTTTTTGATTACCAGTTCAATTTTGTCGCTGGTAATTGGTCTGTTGAGATTTTCTGTTTCTTTCTGGGTCAGCCTTGGAAGGTTGTTACTTTTCTAGAAAGTTGTCCATTTCTTCTAGGTTATCCAGTTTGTTAGGATATAATTTTTCATACTATTCTCTAATAGTTCTTTGTATTTCTGTGCTGTCTGTAGTGATTTTTCCTTTCTCATTTTTGATTCTGTTTATGTGAGTAGACTCTCTTTTTTTCTTGATAAGTCTGGCTAGGGGTTTATCTATTTTGTTCATTTTCTCGAAGAACCAGCTCTTGCTTTCATTGATTCTTTCTATTGTTTTATTCTTCTCGATTTTATTTATTTATGCTCTAATCTTTATTATGTCCCTCCTTCTACTGACTTTGGGTCTCATTTGTTCTTCTTTTTCTAGTTTCGTTAATTGTGAGTTTAGACTGCTCATATGGGAATGTTCTTCTTTCCTGAGGTAGGCCTGTATTGCTATATACTTTCCTCTTATCATGGCCTTCATTGCGTCCCACAGATTTTGCAGTGTTGAATTATTGTTGTCATTTTTCTCCATATATGGCTTGATCTGTTTTTATTTGGTCATTGATCCATTGATTATTTAGGAGCATGTTATTAAGCCTCCAAGTGTTTGTGGGATTTTTCATTTTCTTTGCATAATTCTAGTTTCATTCCTTTGTGGTCTGAGAAGCTGGTTGGTACAATTTCAATCTTTTTGAATTTACCAAGGCTCTTTTTGTGGTCTAGTATATGATCTATTCTTGAAAATGTGCCATGTGCACTTGAGAAGAATGTGTATTCTGCTGCTTTTGGGTGTAGAGTCCTGTAGATATCTGTTAGATCCATCTGTTCTAATGTGTTGTTCAGTGCCTCTGTCTCCTTACTTATTTTCGTCTGGTTGATCTGTCCTTCAGAGTGAGTGGAGTGTTGAAGTCTCCTAGAATGAATGCATTGCATTCTATTTCCCCCTTTAATTCTGTTCATATTTGTTTCACATATGTAGTAGCTCCTGGGTTTGGTGCATAGATATTTATAATGGTTATATCCCCTTGTTGGATTGACCCTTTTATCATTATGTAATGTCCTTCTTTGTCTCTTGTGACTTTGTTTTGAAGTCTATTTTTTCTGATAAAAGTACTGCAACTCCTGCTTTTTTCTCCCTATTAGTTGCATGAAATGTCTTTCCCCGTCCCTTCACTTTTAGTCTGTGTATGTCTTTGGGTTTAAAGTGAGTCTCTTGAAGGCAGTATATAGATGGGTCTTGTTTTTTTATCCATTCAGTGACTCTATATCTTTTGATTGGTGCATTCAGTCTATTTACATTTAGGGTGATTATCGATAGGTATGTACTTATTGGCATTGCAGGTTTCAGATTCGTGGTTACCAAAGGTTCAAGTTTAACTTCCCTACTATCTAAGAGTCTAACAACTCACTTAATATGCTATTACAAACACAATCTAAAGGTTCTTTTTTTGTTTGTTTCTTTTTTTCCCTCCTCCTTTTTCTTCCTCCTCCATTCTTTATATTAGGTATCATATTCTGTACTTTTTGTCTATCCCTTGATTGACTTTGGATAGTTAATTTAATTTTGTATTTTCTTAGTAATTAGCTGTTCTATTTTCTTTACTGCAGTTTTATTACCTCTGGTGACAAGTATTAAACCGTAGGAACACTTCCATCTAGAGCAGTCCCTCCAAAATACACTGTAGAGATGGTTTGTGGGAAGTAAATTCTCTCAGCTTTTGTTTATCTGGGAATTGTTTAATCCCTCCTTCAAGTTTAAATGATAATCTTGCCAGATAGAGTAATCTTGGTTCAAGGCCCTTCTGCTTCATTGCATTAAATACATCATGCCACTCCCTTCTGGCCTGCAAGGTTTCTGCTGAGAAGTCTGATGACAGCCTGATGGGTTTTCCTTTGTATGTGATCTTATTTCTCTCTTTAGCTGCTTTTAATAGTCTGTCCTTATCCTCGATCTTTGCCATTTTAATCACTATATGTCTTGATGTTGTCTTCCTTGGGTCCCTTGTGCTGGGAGATCTGCGCACCTCCATGGCCTGAGAGACTATCTCCTTCCCCAGATTGGGGAAGTTTTCAGCAATCACTTCCTCAAAGACACTTTCTATCCCTTTTTCTCTCTCTTCTTCTTCTGGTACCTCTATAATGCAGATATTGTTCTGTTTGGGTTGGTTACACAATTCTCTCAATATTCTTTCATTCTTAGAGATCCTTTTTCTCTCTGTGCCTCAGCTTCTTTGTATTCCTCTTCTGTAGTTTCTACTTCATTTATCGTCTCCTCCACCATATCCAATCTGCTTTTAATACCATCCATTGTGCTCTTCAATGATTGGATCTCCGACCAGAATTCATTCCTGAGTTCTTGAATATCTTTCCGTACCTCCATGAGCATGTTAATGATTTTTATTTTGAACTCCCTTTCAGGGAGAGTCATGAGGTCAATGTCATTTAAATCTTTCTCAGGAGTTGTATTCATAATTTTACTCTGGGCCAGGTTCCTTTGCTGATTCATATTTGTGTATGGCCCCCTCTCGTGCCCAGAAGCTCTACTCTCTGGAGCTGCTCAGCCCCTCAAGCAATGTCAGGGATTGTAGGGGAGTGGTATTTGTGCCTTGGGGGAGGAAAGAGCTGTTTCCTGGTTCCTGGCTGCTATGCCTGTCTCCACTGTCTGAACCAGTGGGCCAAGCACACAGGTATAAGCCTCTGTGCTTTGACTCTTTAGTTGCTATAGACAGATCTTCCCTCTGGCTGGCCTAATGCCAGGGTAGGATTTCCCGGTTTGCAAGTGCGGGGTGCTGGCCAGGAGAAAGGCACACTAGTCTGCCTGTCACGGAAGGGGTTCTTGGAGCTGCGTAGGCAGCCAGGGAGCTGGAGCACCTAAAGATCGTGAAAGCTCCCAATCTGCTGGACAGAGTGCACCTGGACAATTTTGTCTACCTGTCCTTTCTCCTGAGGAGTAAGCTCTGTGCAATCCTTGCCCCATTAGCAGCCCTCTTGCTAAGGGCTTCTTTGTTAGGAAGTCTCTCAGACTGCCCGCCTTTCTATTGTCCCAGAGCAGCTGGATATGGATCCCTGCTTTCCACAAGCGGTTGGAATCTATAGTCTCTCCAGGAATTCTGCCTGTCTTAGCTTTCCAACCCCCTAATTACAAGAGTATCATGCAAGCACCATGAAATGTAGGTTTGTGCTAACAGAGCAGATCTCCAGAGTTAGGTATTCAGCAGTCCCAGTTCTCCACTGCCTCCCTGCTCCGTTCCTGTTCCTCCTGCCAGTGAGCTGGAGTGCGGGAAGGGCTTGGATCCCGCAGGACCACAGCTTTAGTACTTTACCCTTTTCCGTGAGGGCTGCTCTTGTCTCCAGGTATATGCAGTTTGTGGCAGTCCTCTTTACTGTTGCTCTTTCAAGAGTAGTTGTATTAGTTATATTTTCATATTATATCCGGTTTTAGGAGGAGGCCTCTGTCTCACCTCTCACGCCACCATCTTTAATCCAATCTCAATTAGGCCTTTTTAATGTGCCAAATTTTTGATGACTGCTTTCTGATGTTCTGAAGTCTGCTGACAATTAATGTTATAATTCAACCAAACACCACAGTAGTTGTGGAATTTCCTTCATCTCAATTGTGAAAGGATATAATGTTAGTTAAAGTTTAAAAATCAGAAACTTTCTCCATTTATTGCCCTGAGAACTTAGGTGAAATATTTAACCTTCCTGAACGTCTGTTTCCTCAAGTAAAGAATGGAAATAGTAACACAGAAGTCAGGAGGTGTTGTTAGACTTACATGAGAAGGTATATAAAGCACCTCATGGTCCAGGGGCAGGCATTTAGCAGACATGCAAAGAATGCTGATTGTCTGTCTGACTGCTAAATTACATGGTGCATATAAATATAGTATACTAGTATATAACACACTATGTTAATAATCTTACCTTCAGTTCCCTCCTTTACCCACCCTATTCCCATCTTAAAAGCTCTGCATAGCCTGGTCTTCTATCACATCTCAGTGCTGCTTACAAACAAGTAACTAGTCCAAGGTAACAGGTGTCATCAATGCCTAGGCCTACAGCATAGCCTGCCTTTTTTTTTTCTTAGTTCTTATTATCAAGTTACTTGCAATGTGGGGAGAAGATGGATGCCAAAAGAATACGAATCTCTCAAGGACATCCCCCAACATCTTGCCCTTAATATATGCTCAATAAATATGTGAAGACTAAATGAAAGCCCTAAAAAGGGCTATAAGCTAAGGGATCAGCAAAGACTGTGAGGATCACCAGTTTCTCTCTAAGTGGCCAATAAGGGGCCAGGCTGCTGGGAAAGTCACTTAACAGTTTATACATGTTAGTAAAAATACCCCTCAAATGAAGCAGCGAGCTGTGTGTGACACAGATGAAGAGGGTGTGCTTAGGTATGTCAACTACTTGGAAACCCATATAACAGGATAAGGTAGGAGAATGAAAGGAGAGGCAAGAGTATTTGGCGACATTAGGAGAATTAAAGAAAGAAGAGCCTGGTTGGGTATCTTTGCAGTTATAAGATAAAGATAAAATTGGGACGGATTTAAATGTGAAGAAATTTACTGCACAGCTTTTGCCACCAAGATTTTTCTGAAAGTTGCAAAAAAAAAACAGTTGCATGATAGGTTGTCTTAAAAAGTGCCACCCACGCAAGTACCTGTGTTTCGGAACAGAGTGGCAGGCATGAGAAGAAGCGCAGGGAGGGGGAGTGGGAACAGAGGGAATGGGCCAAAGAAAGGTTTTCCTTCCAATACACACATTAATGAAGGTCGTTCTAAAATCACAGTAACGAGGGGGGAAGAACTTTTTACCCTAACATTTCCTGTGTATATTTCAGTCAAGAAAATCAAATACTAATAACAAAAAAAATCATAATTCTGATTTCTTTCATCTCAGATCCCAGTTAGTACCTCATTAAGTCCCAGGGTAAAACTAGCAAGGACACGTTCAAATTCCCAGCCAGTGCCTGACAGGACACTAGGACACTGCTAGACCACCAGACAAAAGCCATCGCCAACAACAACCAGCAACAAATAATTCCACTGGTACACCCAGATCTGTACAGTTACGTACTTCTAATGCTAATGGGTTCAGAAGGAACAGTTATTTTTGTCAGGTCTTTGAATGTGGTTTTGAGGAAACAGGAATAAAATGAACAGCTGGGAGGAGGAAAGCCTGCATGAAAAACAACAGCTGAAAAGGTTCACTCACACACACACACAGAAGGATCGTCCTATTTCATAGATCAAAACGGAGACGCTTTTATAGAACATTGGCTAGGAAAAGCTAGTAAGGACAGACTGCAACCCTTTAATACAGATATCAACATTAACTTTAAACCTGTGTTCCATGAGGCAAGTTCACAAATTACTTATCACACTGGCAAAACTTCCCTAAGTGATAAGATCATAATTGAAATATTACAATTTTCCTAATCACTGTATTGCCTTCTAAATCAGAATATTCTTTTGGCTGTAGTTTTCTGCTTTTGCTTCCATCCAAGATTTTGTGTTTTCCTACGAAGAGAACTGATGAGAGTGAGCATGAGTTTGGATAAAAACGTCAGAACATCTTTAGGAGCTAAGATGCAAAAATTAATATGGGATCATGTTTAACAAAAACTTCTGATCTACTTCAGATCAATTCATATGACTGGGATTAGGCTCTTACCCAATCTCAGAATTTAACATAAGTATGGCAAAGAACATGAGGTGAATAAGCAATGGCTTTAATATAATCTTACACGTATGTGTAGTTCCCAGGCTCATGAAATGAACAGTCAAATAAAAAAAGCAAATGGTAACATTAAGATGAATATATTACCCAAAATTTGTTTCTTAAAAAGTTAAGCATAAATTTACCATAAAACTCAGCAACTTCACTAATATATTTCTATCCAAGAGAAATGAAAATATATGCACAAAGATTTGTATGCAAATATTCATAGCAGTATTCTTCATAACAGACAAAAATTGGAAGTAATCCAAATAGCCACCAACTGATGAATGGATAAATAAAACACTGTATATCCATACAACAGAATACTATTTAGCAAGAAATATAAATGAAGTACAGATATATGGTATAACATGGAAAAACATCAAAAACTTTGTGTTCAGCGAAAGAAGCCAGATGCAAAAGACCACATATTATATGACTCCAGTTATATGAAATATTGAGAAAAGTAAAATCTAGAGAGATAAAAAGCAGATTAATGTTTTCCTTGGGCCAAAGGTGAAAAAGGAGAGTGACTGCAAATGGGCACGAGGTATCTTTTTGGGGTGTCAGAAATGTTCTAAAGGTGGGCTATGGTGGGATGGTTGCACGCATGACTCGGTAAGTATATTAAGAATCACTTAGTTTACACTTAAAATGAATGAATCTGATGGTATGCCAGTTATAGCTCAATAGAGCTGTTTTTGAAATAATCCAGTGAGGTGCATTAATGTAAGATGCACAGATCTTAAGCGTAAAACTCAGTGAATTTTAACATATGTGTATACCCATGTAACCAGCAACCGACCAAGGTATAAAGCTTTTTCAGCACTCCAGGAAGTTCTACCCTTTTCTAATCATAATTTACCATCCCCCTCCACAAGAGTGATTACCACTAATTTGCTCTCTATCATCCTGATTAATTTTGTCCATACTGACACTTCAAAGTTTCTTTTGCTCAACAGAATGTCTGTTAGATTCATCCAAATTGATGTCATCAGTCACTCATTCTTTTTTATTGCTGTAGAGTACTCCATTGTATAAATACACCACAATTTGTTTATAAATTCTTCTGTTGAAGAACATTTAGGTTATTTCTAGTTTGGGGCTATTGTGAACAAAGCTGCTATGAACATTAGTTTAGATGTCTATGAGCAGACATATGCAATCATTTTTTGTGGGTACATAGCTAGGAGTAAATATGCTGATTCAAAGATGAAGCAATGTTTAGCTTGGGTAAAAACTGCCATAAAGTTTTCCAAAGTGGTTAAATAAATTTCTACTCCTACAATGTCCAGAAATTCCAGCTGTCCCACCTCCTCACCAACAGCTGATATTGTCAATCTCTTTAATTTTAGCCATTGGGCTAAAATTACCTTGTGTACGTTGTGTGTGGTGGTATCCTGACATGGCTTTAGTTTGCATTTCCTTGATTAAGAATGAAACGTGTTCCTTGAGCATGTTTGCATACTTTTACTGACCATTGGAGATCTTCTTTGGTAAAGTGCCTGTTCAAGATTTTTGTCCATTTTTTAACAGGTTACCTGTCTTTTTCTTATTGCTCTATAAAAGGTCTTTTTTCTGAATACAAATCTTTTATCAGATATATGTATTACAGATGCTGTTCCCCAATCTGTGGTTTGCCTTTTTGTTCTCTTAATGGTGTCTTTGATATACAAAAGTCTATAATTTTAATGAAATCCAATTTATCATTATTTTCCTTCATAGTGTTTTTTATATCCTGTTTAAGAAATCTTTGCTTATGCCAAGATCACAGAGATATTGTGTTCTCCTAGAACCTTTCACAGTTGAGTCTTTGATCACAGATAATTTTTGTATATGGAATTTCACTGTTCATTTATTTTCCCGTGAAGATACCCACTTGACATGGCACTGTTTTATTGATAAGACTATCCTTTCCCACAGGATTGCCATGGCACTGTTGCCATATCAGGCAACTATAGTACACATGAGTCCGTTTCTGGATTCTATTGTGTCCCATTATTCCATTTTACCCTTGAGAAATGCTATTGTCTTAATTACTGAACCTTTATACTAATCTTGAACTGGAGAACACTTAAATGCACAATTTGTTGTAGAATTTTGTGAGCCATTCTTGTAAGAGAGACCAATGCCAAAAAATTAACTATATCAAGTCTTATGTGGCATTGTATATCTATTTTGAAGACCATTCCTTAATCAGTAAATTGAAAACCTGAATATTTTTCTCCACACGAGGCTCACGAAATCTAAATGATCTCTTATATTATCCTGTCAAACTCCAGAATGGAAATGCCTTACCTGAGTTAGGTAAATAGTGTCTTTGAATCTTTGTGATGGGTCTCTGCTTTGGGGGAGCATGAAATTAATTGCAGCCTGAAGAAGCATTGCCTTGTTACCATCTTCATGATGTTGCCGATGAAGTGAGAATTTGCTTTCGTAAGACCAGTCCTCTTCAGATGAAACCTTTTCAGTAAAGAACAAGAGGAATGCATTGGGAAGTTAGGAGTGAAACTACCTACACATTTCTGACCAATCAGAAATGTACTCTACACACCGGAAAAGAGCTCATGGTTTGCTCTGTGACCCTAATTTCACAGGTGTCTTTGCCATACTTGTCCCGGGGAGAGACCAGTCCTGCACAAGGTCAAGCCACAAACCAGGATTTGGCACCTACCTCCTCCCTTAGTCAAACCTAGAAAGTTACGTTTTGGTATTTATATCAAAAGTCTTGTCTTAAGACATAGTCCTGGCTTTTTAAACATTTGTAATGTGTATTTTGAAATGCCATTTTATTGAAGTAAATAACTTGTTGAAACTGAGTAAGAGACTGAGATCAACATTCTGTTAAAACGGTTGATTCTTTAACAGGAGTAATGTATCACTATTAAGATGATAAATGCTTTTAGCACTTGCTCATTTGTTTCTCAGTCATTACTAAATATGTTTGATATGTACATGTTTAATTTTGATATAGTGAAGGCAGAAATCGAAGATACTCCTTTCCCCTAATAATAAGTCTTTTTTTAAAGACAAGCACAACTTATAAAATCTTTCTTTTATCCCTTTGAAAGCTATTATCAGGTCAAAGTAAAAAGCAAAAACAAATACTACAACGTCAGTAGTGCACTTTCACAGAGAAAAAAGGGGCAATGATTCTGGCTCCCAGGCTTGATTTAATGCGCTGTCAGCATCTGCGAAAGATCTGTAAGACAACTGCTGCCTACATCTGACAATATCTGAGGGGCTTCATGCAAATTACAAAGGCACTTTGAAAAAACATATTCTACCCCCCCATCAGAAATCCTAAAAATTAAAAAGTTTAATCCCTGTTCATAAAATATGACATATAATGCCCGGTAATCATGCAATACATACAGACCAATCACCTTAAGTGGAAAAAGTTATTCTTCAGGAATTTATACCAAAATGTAAGTAATGTACATTAGCCATATTTAGTGTGGAAATTTTTCCAGATTAGATCTATTTTCAAAAGTTTAACCACCAGACAGTAGAGAGAACACTAATTACTGCTCTTACTTAAAACAGAGCAATAACTATTTACGGTCATCTTGTACACATCTGAGATGCAGAGACCTCTGCCAATAGCCTTTCCTTCTTTCTTTGCTTCTCCCTTTTTAAAGTCTGAACGGCCCCTGTGGATCTCAGCTCTCTAATTGGTAACGATTTGAATGTATCCCATAATCAGTAAGCCTGATCTTTGATTATGAAGGAAGCTTTCTACCCTCTGATAGCTATGGTTTGAAAGTCTTGTAAAGTTCAGCTGTAACAATGTTACCAGAAGGAATTAGAAAGTGCCAGGTAAGGTTCTAATTATTTTAAGAATAACTCATTTAATCCCTACAACAATCTTATGAGTAGGTACTATTATTACTCTATTTTATCTTATTTTTTTGGTATCATTAATATACAATCACATGAGCAACACTGTGGTTACTGCATTCCCCCCATTATCAAGTCCCCACCACATACCCCATTACAGTCACTGTCCATCAGCACAGTAAGATGCTATAGAGTCACTACTTGTCTTCTCTGTGCTACACTGCCTTCCCCATGCCACCCTCCTACATTATGTCTGCTAATCATAATGCCCCTTATTCCCCTTCTCCCTCCCTTCCCACCCACCGTCCCCAATCCCTTTCCCTTTGGTAACTATTAGTCCGTTCTTGGGTTCTGTGAGTCTGCTGCTGCTTTGTTCCTTCAGTTTTTGCTTTGTTCTTATACTCCAAAGATGAGGGAAATCATTTGGTACTTGTTTTTCTCCACCTGGCTTATTTCACTGAGCATAATACCCCCTAGCCCCATCCATGTTGCTGCAAATGGTAGGATTTGTTTTCTTCTTATGGCTGAATAATATTCCATTGTGTATATGTACCACATCTTCTTTATCCATTCATCTACTGATGGACACTTAGGTTGCTTCCATTTCTTGGCTATTGTAAATACTGCTGTGATAAACATAGGGGTACATATGTCTTTTTCAAACTGGGCTGCTCCATTCTTTACTCTGTTTTAAAGAGGAGGGAACCAGGCACAAAAAGGTTAAGTAATTTGCCCAAGATCCAAAACTAGTTAAGTGCCATCTAGCTCTAGCCTCTAGTTCTTTAAACCCAGATGCATCTGAAGATAAAACTTTCATACAAATCATGTCTAGAATGGGCTATATTAATAGGAACAAAGGCTTACACCATGGGCTCTCATTCTGGGTCAAAAACTGTACCAAATGCTTCAACGTATTAACTTAATCCTGATGCACAATCACATGCACACGTGCATACCTGCGCTCGTGCGCGTGCGCACACACACACACACACATACACACACACACACCCCTAAGAGGTATTTACTACAACTAACCCCAATTTACAGAAAAGAACACAGACATTCAAAAAATTTAAATAATTTGTCCAAGGCAACTAAGCAGAAGCTCTAGTATTCAAATCAGATGTGTTTGTTCTAAAGCCCAAGTTTTTTAATCACTGTGTGATATTGATAATGGCCTGTTGAAATATGATTATTTTATAAAGTAATGTATCCCAAACTAGAGCAAGATGTTTTAATATGTTTGTTGAATACAGAGAAAAGACTTTAAAGAAAAGAGTCAAAGTTTTATGTTAAGTTATTCTTTTGGTTTCTTTTCTTTTCCCAATTACCTATTCAAATCCTCAACCAGCAATGGAGCTTGAAAAGAGGCAGTGACTAAACTAGGGGTTCATAGTGACTAAAATGTATCTTCACCTTTCCCTATCTTAAAATACAGTGTTTAGTGTCTTGGAACATCATCAGGCATTTCACAAAAACATGGCAAATACAGAGCATCTGCTCAGTAAACATTTTTCCTTCTTTCATTCCTTTCCAGTCTCAGCACTTGTCCCTAACTGAGTGAGGGGAAGGAACTCCATTATCCTTCATTTTGGAACAACAGCATTCCCACAGGATCATCCCCACATACTGGACCACTAAAAAAACAAGGGGTAGAACTAAGGTTTTGACATTATTTATTAAAGTTAAAAATACACTAGAACCTCAATGTGTAGAAGCAAATATAGTTGTGGTCAGGTGGTGAAATTAAGGAAGATTTTGAAATTGTCTTAAATCTTTTTTTGTGGTTACTTTACATAAGTAATGGGGGAAGGTAGCAAACACTGCATATTTCAGTAAATGAAGAAAAAGCTTATCAAATCCAACACCCTTTCATGATGCAGACAAACTAGGAATAAAAGGGCATGTCCTCAACCTGATAAAGGGCATCTATGAAAAGCATACAGTTAACATCATGCTAAATAGTAATGGACTGAAAGCTTTCTGTCTAGGAAAAGGAATGAGATACGGTTGTCTATTCTCAACTCATCTATTTTATGTTGTACTGGAAGTTCTAGACAGGGCAATTAGGCAAGAAGTGTAAAAAACAGCATTCAGATAGGAAAGGAAGAAGTAAAACTACCTCTATCTGCACATGATATGCTCTTATATATTAGAAAACCCCAAAGAATTCACACAAAAAATTTAGAGTGAATAAATGAGTTCTGTAAGGTAGCAGAATATAAGTTCAATATACAAAAATCAACTATATCTTTATACACTAGCAGTGAACAACCTGAAAATAAAATTAAGAAAATAATTCCATTTACAAGATCACCAAAAAAATTAAATGCTTAGGAATAAATTTAACCAAAGAAAGGTAAGACCTGTATACTAAAACAAAATAGTGTTGAAATAAATTAAGGAAAACATAACATAACATATTGTGGATCAGAAGATTTAATATTGCTAAAATAGCAATACTTTGCAAACTGATCTACAGAATGAACATAATTCCTATCCAAATCCAGCCGGCTTTTTTACAGAAATTGGTAAGGTGGAAATACAAGGCACCAAGAACAGTCAAAACAATCTTGGAAGAAGAGCAAAGTTGGTAGACACACACTTTCTATATTCAAAACTTACTACTAAGCTGCAGTAATCATGACAGTGCATGTTGGCATGAAACAGACACACAGGTCACTGGCACAGAACTGAGAAGCCAGATATAAACCTAATCGTTTATGGTCAATTGATTTTTGACAAAGGGGTCAAGAGAATTCCATGGAGGGAAGAGTAATGTTTTCAATAAATGGTGTTGGGACACATACAAAAGGATGCTCCTGGATACCTACCTCATACCATCCAGGATGGTTAACTCAGAACAGATCACAGACCTAAACGTAAGACCTAAAACTGGAAGACAACACAGGGATAAACATTTGTGATCTTAAGTTTGATAAAACACCAAAAGCACACGAGATAAAAGAGAAGAATGATAAGTGTGAGTTCAGCAAAATTAAAAACTTTCATGCTTTAATTTACACCAGAAATAAGTAAAAAGACAATGCACAGATTGGGAGAAAATATTTACAAATCATATATTTGATAAAAAAACATATTCAGAACATACACACATATATATGTGTGTGCATGTGTACATACATATACACACTCTTAAAACTCAATAATAAAAATAACCCAATCAAAAAATGGGCAAAGAATATGAAAAGACATTTCTCCAAGGAAGATATACAAATGGCCAACAAGTACATGAAGGGGATACTCAAAGTGATTAGCTATCAAAGAAAGGCAAATTTCCTGTAAATGTAAATTTCCAGGGAAATATGAAAAAACAAAAACGGAAAATAAGTGTTAGAAAGATGTACAGAAACTGGAACCCTCATACAGTGCTGGTGGGAAGGCAACATGCAGCCACTATGGAAAAGTTTGCCCGTAAACACAGTTACCAAATGACCCACTCTACCCGGATACATACTTCATAGAATTGAAAATACATGTTCACACAAAATATGCAGACCAATGTTCACAGCAACATTATTCATAATAGCCCAAAACTGGGAATGACACAAATGTACATCAACTGATGAATGGATGAACACCATGTGGCGTCTCCATACAATGGAATATTATTTGGCAATAAAAAAGAATGACATACTCATACATGATAAAACATGGATGAACTGTGAGAACTTCACAGAGTGAAAGTCAGTCTCAAAAGATCACATAATTCATAATCTCAATTATATGGTATGGGCAAACAGGCAAATATATAGACACTCAAAGCCGATTAGTGGTATCTAGAGCTGGAGAGGGAAGAACAGATAAGGCGGGAAGTGCCTATTTACATGAACAAGATTTCTTTGGAGTGATGAAAATGTTCTTAAATTAGATCATGAGATGGCCACACAACTCTGTGAATATAGTGAAAGCCATTAAACTGCAGACATTAAATGGGTGCATGTATGGTCAGTGAATTATATCTTGATAAAGCAGTTTAAAAACGAACACATACAATTCCAAAACTGAATCCATCTCTGAAACTGAATCTTTAGGAGCAAAGTCAAATGCCATCCTGAAAATCAAATACACCAACATAAAGAAAAAGGAGGAGGAAGAGGAGGAGAAAAGAAACGATATGACATAATTACATTAGACAAAGGTTTATTTATCACATCCACGTCTCTTACTATAGCAAGCTATCCAATTCTGAATATCTGTAAATGATAAAATAGTTGTAGGATATACAAAAGGTACTAAGTAAGAGTTGTCTTTACGTGTGATAGTCAGTCAGGGTGAGCAACCATTGGTTCCCATTTAATTCTTAAATGTTCCTGAAGGAACATAATTAAAAACAATATAGAAAAGTTATCCCCAAAATGATGACTACAAGAGTTTACCTCCCCAAAGTTAAAGGGAAAAAAAAGTTTCTCTTCTTCATCTTCTTCCTAAACTTTCACTGAAATAAGAAGTAGATTTCATTTGAGTTTCTGAACGACTGTTATGCAGTAACAATCCTCATAGTCTACCATTCTCAATCACTGGAAAATCAAAGATGGCTTACCTTTTCTAATGTACTGAACGAAGGCCAGGACTGATATCCATATTCAGATGCAAATCGAGCTTTTGGGAAAATCTTCCAATTCCAGCAATCATTGATATAGTCATAAAAATGTACATCACCAAAATGTGTGTCATATGGGTTGGCAGCAACCCAGCCTTCTGCAATGGATTCGGCTCCATTGGTAGGACTGGATACGATAAAAGGACGAGTCTTGTCATTCTGAGTTCAGAAATAAAATGGTTTCAAGAACGGTATTTTCACTCAGTGAAATATGGACCACTTACATCTTTAAAAGTACTATAAAGACCCAGAAACACCAAGTACATGATACAAAAATAGCAGAACCACTTACTTTCCTCCACATTCAACTGCTACCAGCACCTATCTGCTACTCATCAATCCTTTGTATCTTTTCATAATTAATACTTAGCTTATTCCTCACAGCAGCTGTTCCTAATCTTTTTCAATTATGTCTTACCTCTACCTTACCCTCTGCCATCGGGGGTAGTGCACAGTCTAGTGTAGAATTTCTCAACCTTGGCACTCTTGACATTCTTGACATTCTGGACCTGATAATTTTTGTGTGTGTGTGTGTGTGTTGGTGGGGGTGGGTCCTATGCATTCTAGGATATTTAGCAGCATCCTTGGCTGCTCTCCATTAGCTCCACCCACCACCCAAAAAAACTACAGTTATTGCCAAATGATTCCTTGTCACTGGGGGACAATATTGCCTCCACCTAAGAAACACAGTTCTAGTGGTTAAGAATAGAAGCTATTGTGCTCCACATCACTAATCATCAGGGAAATGTAAATTAAAACCACAATGAGATATCACCTCACACCAGTGAGGATGGCCAACATCCAAAACACAAACAACAACAAATGCTGGCGAGGATGTGGAGAAAGGGGAACCCTCCTACACTGCTGGTGGGAATGTAAGCTAGTTCAACCATTGTGGAAAGCAGTATGGAGGTTCCTCAAAAAACTAAAAATAGAAATATCATTTGACCCAGGAATTCTACTCCTAGGAATTTACCCAAAGAAAATAAGATCCCTGATTCAAGAAGACATATGCACCCTTATGTTTACCACAGCACTATTTACAATAGCCAAGAAATGGAAGCAACCTAAGTGTCCATCAGTAGATGAATGGATAAAGAAGATGTGGTACATATACACAGTGGAATACTATTCAGCCATAGAAGAAAACAAATCCTACTATTTGCAACAACATGGATGGAGCTAGAGGGTATTATGCTCAGTGAAATAAGTCAGGCGGAGAAAGACAAGTACCAAATGATTTCCCTCATTTGTGGAGTATAACAACAAAGCAAAACTGAAGGAACAGAACAGCAGCAGACTCACAGACTCCAAGGAGGGACTAGCTATTACCAAAGGGTAAGGGTTTTTGGGAAGGGTGGGTGGGGAGGGAGGGAGAAGAGGACTAAGGGGCATTATAATTAGCACTCACAATATAGGTAGGTCACGGGGAAGGCAGTAGAGCACAGAGAAGACAAGTAATGACTCTATAGCATCTTACTATGCTGCTGGACAGTGAGTACTTGATAATATGGCTGAATGTTGAAACCAGTGTTGTTTATGTGAAACCATCATAAGATTGTATATCAATGATATTTTATTTTTAAAAAAAGTAAAAAAGAATAGAAGTTACTGAGTTAGATGGATCTAAGCTTAAATCTCTAAACAGAACCTTACTGTTTTTTGACAAGTCTAAGCCTCAACAGTCTTATTTGTAAAAGAGAGTTAACGACAGTACCTCCTTTGTAGGGCTATCATAAATGGTAAATAAGTCATGCATGGAAGAGATGGCTAAATGACCACTGAAATTCATGTTCCCATTTCCATAACATAGAGCAGTCCCCCAGAAGTGGCCTCCTGACCTCCTCGCATCTCTGAGAGAGCATATGCCTCATTCAGTCCCTCTTCCCCCAACTGCAGGCAAAGGCCTAGCAGACGGTGGAGCTGCAAGATGGAAGCAGCCCAAATGTCTGAGAGGAGGAGAGCTGCCTGTCCATCAGGAGCAACCATTTTGCAGCGTTAGTGAGTAAGAAAGAAAGTCTGATCATGTAAGCCACTGAAACTCTGGTTTCTTTGTTACAACTAGTGTATAAGTACTTAATGTGGAGCCTAGCACACAGGCACGGCTCCAATCCTTTAGTTATTATCACTTCAACAAATGAACCCACTTCCTATTTCACTGAGAAGAATCATTCATTTAGCAAGTATTCGTCAACTGTTCATTGTGTGTCAGGCATTTTTTCAGCACTGCAAAGCGAGACTGAGAAAACCTATGACGTGGCCACATATTAACACATTAAATCTCTTCTGAGCATGTGCTAGGTGCCAGGCGTGCCCTGACATTCGGTTCCGGATCATTCCACTTCGCCGAAATTGTTTTTGTTTTTCAAAAGCTACCCATGGACTTCTACTTACCAAATAAAGCAAAAAATCCCCCACACTATTCCCTCTCTGGCATACAATTAATGGACTGTTCACCACTGGAGGCTCAGCAGAGAATAAGACAGACATGCTGACAGACAGACATGCTGACTTCTTAAGAGAATAGAGTGAAATCTAGAGGTGAGACCAGAAATTAAAAGTATGACAAATATTTTGAAGGAAGAGTACAGGGCTCTTTGAAAATAAAAAGCATATTATGGAAAATGAGTAAGGCCTCCCTGAGAAACAGACTTTCAGAAAATAGTTTTATAAACTTTTGTCCATTAGATCTGTTTTTCTTGGTATATCATTTTTTTCCTATTTCTCTTCTGTCTCAGAAAAAAAAAAAAATCCTTGTTCTTCACCATTGCCAGTCTGTCTGTCTGTCTTCTGGACCTTGTTCTTCACCATTGCCAGCCTGTCTGTCTGTCTGTCTTCTGGTCATCTTTCTGGAGCTGTAGTCAATAAACTATCCTCCACTACTTAAAAAAAATCTCTCTCCACTGTCCTTTTCCCTTAGGGTAAGGACTCCCCTCATCCCAATAAACAATCCCCCCGGGCCCCTGCAGTCCGTCAGAGTTCTTAACCACCCACTCAGTCCCCAGCCCCACATGCAGTTCCTGATCATCCCACGTGGCCAAAATGTTTTCGTTTCCTGTTTTTGTTTTTCAAAAGCTACCCATGGCCTTCTACTTACCAAATAAAGCAAAAATCCCCACACTATTCACCACTCATTATTTCTGAAGTTCTCTCAATGCCTGGCTGTTGGTCACTGCTCTTCCAGGGTCTGGCTTCCTCAGACCTTTCTGGCTCTTCCTTCTTCGGCTCCCTCTGCATTCCCAGAAGGACACTGCCCTGCCTCACCCTCTCCTCGTCCCAGGCCCTCTCCCATGCTTCCCCTCTTGCTAACGTTCTGATTTCTCCCAGCCTACTTGACGTCCACACTTCCGTTCCCAATAACCGGCTCCACATTTCCAGCTGGCTTGTCCTGCCAATATCTCAAATCCAAACTTGAAGAATCCCTTGGTTACTCATCTCAAACGTGTTTGACTGTGTTCCTACCTTTATTAATGGTAGCCAAGTAGCAGTCATCTTCCATTTCTCTCCCTCTTTTTTACCTCCCACATTAGTCACTCTGAATTCAAATATTTTTTTCCATCACCACAATTCCAGCCCCACTCCATTGGGCTCTATGACCTATAACCTATATGACCTTGAGTAATTAATCTTTCTAACCCTTCAATGTAGTCTCTCTAAAATAAAGATTGTAATACTTAAGTTCCAGGGTAGCTATAAAAATTAAATTCTATAAAGCACCTTTATCATTAACATGTTAATGTATTATAATAATCTTACTATGATAATAATTAATATACCAATGCCTGGCATATAATAATCTCTAACTTGCAACTGGTTTCCTTGCCTAGAATTTCTTACCTCCCTACTTCTTCACTACTAAAGAAACCTAGAACGTGGGCCAGACAAAGTTTGTCCCCTCCCCTACAATGTCCACTGCTTCCCACTACTACTGAGTGAAGCCCAACTCTGTAACGTGATTCAAAGTCCCTTTAAGATTTGTTTCCTAACTGCCTTTTCTATCCTTGACTCTCCCACACAAGTTCAGCAGCCCTTTGCTTCAGGCAGTGCATGCTGCTTGCTGCTTCCGACACATACATATACTTTCTCATCTTTTTACCTTTACTCACATTGTTTTCTTGCCCTAAAATATCCACTCAACACTCCTTTGCCTCAAATTCTACTTTATCTTCAAGAAGGCTTGGCTTAAATGTCACTTTTTACTTGAAAGCCTTCCTAGATCCTTCCAGCCGAAATTAGTGGTTTTTCCACGTAGTTCCCAACACTTTGGAACTACATTTTTCAGAGCATTTCTTTCACTCTGCCTTGTAGAACTGGTGGTCCTCTCCACATTTCCCCTGCAAGCAGACAGAAGCTCCATGAAGGTCGGCTTCCCCGTACCGCTGGAAATGAGACTTCCTCCTGTTCATGTGTACTCAGCAGGTGTTGGGTGAATGTTAGAACTATTTTTAAAGCACGGTAAGATTATGAGTAGTGTTAAATTTTAAACAATGGCTTTGTTACAATGTCTATGAAGTAAAATTAGAGAAATCTCATCAATTAGCCTTAATTAATTGAGCTTGATTCATCTCTCGCCAACCCTCCAGATTCTTGAACAATCTAATAAGCCAGTCAGCACAATTACTAATAAGTCTCTGCCTAATAATATACACCCCTGATGAAGCACTATGATTTCTTTCCATTTTTGTGTTATTTCCTCTTGAAGCCTCAGTTTCGCTCTCAAATCTTACAGTTGACTTTTTTCTATGTCATGCCCTTAAATGCTTATTTGGACCAGAAATACCATAAGATGAACCAAGAGAGTGGCAATTTTTTAAAAAGCATGAAATGCAATAGGAAATTAATCATTAGTTAGTATATGGATGGATCAACTTATGGTCCTTAAATGCCTTATGCTTGATAGAAATAACAGAAATGATTATATAGTACTTAATCCTGTCCACCTCCAAAGAAACTGGCAAACATCAATTATTGCTCAGAAAACCATTTAAAAATGTACAGATCCCTTGTGAGAAAGGCATCATATTTCCATTCCAAAAATGGAGAAGTGGCACATAGAAGATAGTTTTAAGTTTAAGAATGCAGTGTTTTAATTAGAGATTAAAGTTTATAAGTATCTGAATACCTATCTTGTTGAGTGAAAATAACAAGGATGATGATGAGTAGAATTAAAAGGCTATCTATGTGCCAAAGTCTGTGAAATGCACCTTCCATCCTTTATCTCACTTAATCCACGTAAGGAATCTTAAGAGTTGGTCCCTATTGTTAACCCAGTTTTATGGACAGGAAAATGAATATTAAGTTACTTGTCCAAGATTACACAGACAGTAAGCAGCCCAACCAGGATTTGGAGTCACAAGCTCTTAACCACTAAGCTGTGAAATAAAAATCCTCACATATTAAAATCCATTTCTTAAATCCATCATGCATGAAAAACATAATACCAGTACTGTGAGTAAAAAGATTATAAAATAAATGTTCCATAAATATTAATTAAAGCTTATACCATATTTTGTGAATAGAAAAATTCTTCAAGACAAATGACAGCATATCAGATAAGTTGAAAATGTGAGCCCATGTTTTTCATGAATTCTTACTATAGTTTCTTCACATAAATGGAACAGTGCCATCAACTGGGCTTATTTGGGTGCCAAAATCACATACTATTATTTTAAATATATCCCTTCTCAAACTGCTTCAGGATATACCCAAATATTTCAAACATCTTATTACAGATACAAATTGTAAAAATATCAGATATCAAATCACATATTAAACATTCGTTTTTAAAAAGTTAAATCTTTTGAAGGCATTAGTGCAAAAACAAAAATGCTGATTCCTCTCCCTGCCAAAAAAAAGTATACTAATATATAATACATATGTATGTAGTAAATACAAGTATAATATGCCTATTAAAAAGTAGCAGTACAATCTGAAACCAATATAAGGTTGTATATCAATGATACTTCAATTAAAAAAAAAAAACCTTGACACTAAAACTGAAAACCAGCATTACCTGAAAATGAACTGATGAACTGACCTAGCTTTCAAAAAAATTCATGTTTAATGCTTTTCTATAGATAAATAAATTGGATCTCCCATTTAATAAAAAAAAAGTGGTACAAAGAGAATGGCCATAAGAAAGGCCCTCAGATGGCACTGGCAACCAGCTCTTTCCTCGCCTTTGAGCCTTATATTGTATACCAACATATTCCTATATGAGGTATGTCAAATTCTGCTTTAATACTTATAATTCTAGAATTTTAGAAGTGTTAAATCATACAGACTGAAAGTGAAGGGGTGGAAAAAGATATTCCATGCAAATAGAATCCAAAAGAAAGCCTGTTGTAGCTGTACTTACATAAGACAAAATAGACTTTAAAACAAAATGGTAACAACAAAGAAGAGCATACCTAACGATAAAGGGGCCAATCCAACAGAGAATATAACATTTATAAATATTTATGCATCCAACATAGAAGCACCTAAATATATAAAGCAAATATTAATAGACCTAAATGGAGAAATAGCAATACAATTAATAGAAAGGGATTTTTAATACCTCACTTACATCAATGGATACTTCATTCAAACAGAAAATCAGTAAGGAAATATTCTTAAACAACATGATAGATGGACTTAATAGACATATACAGAACATTACACTCAAAAGCAATAGTACACACATTCTTCTCAAGTGCACATGCAACATTCTCCAGGATAGGTCTTATGTTAGGCCACAAAATAAGTCATTAAAAATTTAAGAAGACTGAAATCATATCAAGAATCTTTCTCTGACCATAATGGCATGAAACTAGAAATCAATTACAAGAAGAAGACAAGACAATTTGCAAATATGTGGAGATTAAACATTATGTTACTGAATAACCAAACTGGATGAACAAAGAAATCAAAAGTAAAAAAAAATAAAAAAGTATCTTGAGACAAATGAAAGTGGAAATACAGCATACCAAAACTTATGGGAAACAGCAAAAGCAGATTTAAGTGGGAAGATCACAACATTAATGCCTACATCAAGGAACAAGAAATATCAGTCAAACCAAGAGCTGGTTCTTTGAAAAGATAAACAAAATCGACAAACCTTTAGCTAGGCTCATCAAGAAAAAAAGAGAAAGGACTCAAATAAATAAAACCAGAAATAAAGAGGAGACATTACACCTGATACCACAGAAATACAAAGGATCATAAGAGACTATTATGAACAACTATATGCCAACAAATTGGACAACCTAGAAAAAAATGGATACATTCCTAGAAATATACAATCTTCCAAGACTGAATCATGAAGAAACAGAAAATCTTAACAAACTGAACAGGTAATCAAAAAACTCCTAACAAACAAATAGGTAATCAAAAGCTCCCAACAAACAAAAATCCAGCACCAGATGGCTTGACTGGTAAATTCTACCAAAGAGTTCAAAGGAGAATTAATTCCAGTCCTTTGCAAACTCTTCCAAAAAACAGAAGAGGAGGGAATACTTCCAAACACATTTACAAGGCCAGCATTACCCTGATACCAAAACCAGACAAAGAAATCACAAGAAAAGAAAGTTACAGGCCAATATCCTTGATGAAAATACATGCAAAACCCTCAACAAAGTATTAGCAAACCAAATCCAACAACGTATTAAAAGGATCATACCATGATTAAGTGGGATTTATTCCAGGAATGTATGGATGGTTCAAACATATGCAGATTAATCA
The DNA here is from genome assembly GCA_029783875.1 of Phataginus tricuspis. NCBI lineage: Eukaryota > Metazoa > Chordata > Mammalia > Pholidota > Manidae > Phataginus > Phataginus tricuspis. The sequence goes on along the minus strand of JAQQAC010002594.1, from coordinate 6,280,313 downwards.
ACAAGGTAAGTCACATTAACAAAATAAAGGATTAAAAAATCATATGATCCTCTCAGTAGATACAGAAAAAGCATGTGACAAAGTTCAACATCCATTTATGATAAAAACTCTCAATAAAGTGGGTACAGAGGGCACCTATCTCAGCTAATAAAGACCGTATATGACCAACCCACAGCTAACATCATATTCAATGGTGAAAAATTCAAAGCTTTCCCTCTAAGACAAGACAAGAATGCCCACCCTCACCACTTTTATTCAACATAGTATCAGAAGTCATAGGCAGAGCAATTACACAACAAAAAGAAAAGGCATCTAAATTGGAAAGGAAGAAGTAAAACTATCACTATTTGCAGATGACATGATATTGTGTATAAAAAACTCTAAAGACTACCAAAAAACTGTTAGAACTAATGAAAAAATTCAGTAGAATTGCAGGATACAAAATCAATGAACATAAATCTGTTGTATTTCTATATACAAATAATCAACTATCACATAGAGAAATTAAGAAAATAATCCCATTTACAACATCAAAAAGAATAAAATATTTAGGAATAAATTTAACCAAGAGGTGAAAGACCTATACTCTGAACTATGAGACAACAATGAAAGACACTGATAAAGACACAAATAAATGGAAAGATATTCCATACTCATGGATTGGAAAAATTAATATTATTAAAATGTCCATACTACCCAAAGCAATCTAGATTCAATACAATCCCTATCAAAATACCAATGGCATTTTTCACAGAAATGGAATGAACAATCCAAAAATTTGTATGGAACAAAAGATGCTGAATAGCCAAAGCAAGGTTGAAAAAAGAACAAAGCTGAGGGTATCACACTCCTGACTTCAAATTCTATTACAAAGCCATAGTAATTAAAACAATAAGGTATTGGCATAAAAACAGATACGTAGATCAATGGGACAGAATAGAGAGCCCAGAAATAAGGCCATGCTTATATGGTTAATTAATCTATGACAAAGGAGGCAAGAATATGAGTGGAGGAACATAAGGAAAGGCAGTCTCTTCAATAAATAGTGTTGGGAAAACTGGACAGCCACATCCAAAAGAATGAAACTGGACCACTCTCTTACACCATACACAAAAATTAACTCAAAATGGATTAAAGACTTGAATGTAAGACTAAAACCATAAAAGTCCTAGAAGAAAACATAAGCTCCTTGACATTGGTCTTGGTGATGATTTTTGGATTTGAGACCAAAAATAAACAAGTGGGACTACATCAAACTTAAACGCTTCTGCACAGCAAAGGAAACCATTGACAAAATGAAGACAACCTACTGAATGGGAGAAAATATTTGCAAGTAATACATCTTCTAAGTGGTAATATCCAGATTATATAAAGAATTTATACAACTCAACACCAAAAGAACTGATTAAAAAATGAGCAGAGGATCTGAATAGACATTTTTCTAAAGACATACTTAAGGCCAGTAGATGCATGAAAAGGTGCTCAACGTCATTTAATCATACAAGAAATGCAAATCAAAGCCATAATGAGATATCACCCCACACTGAGTAGGTAACTATTATAAAAAAGATAAGAAACAGCAAATGCTAGCAAATAGATGGAAAAAAGGGAACCCTCAGGCACCATTGGTGGGAATGTAAACTGTGTAGTCAATATGAAAAAGAGTATGGAGGTTCCTCAAAAAAACAGAAATACCATCCAACCGAGTAGTTCCACTTTTGGGTATTTATCTGAAGAAAACAAAAACACTAACTCAAAGAGATATGTGCACCCCATGTTCACTGCAGCATTATTTACAAGAGCCAAGCTATGGATACAACCTAAATGTCTATCAATGGATGAATGGATAAAGGAAATGTGGGATGTGTGTGTGTGTGTGTGTGTGTATAATGGAGTATTATTCAATTGTAAAAAAATGAAATCTTGCCATGTGTGACAACATGGATGGATCTTGAAGGCATTATGCTAAGTAAATTAAGTCAAACAGAGAAAGGCAAATACCATACAATGTCATTTATATGTGGAATCTAAAAACAAAACAAAACAAAATTAAAAAAACCATAGATAGAGAGAACAGATTGGTGGTTGCCAGAGGTGGGGGTGGGGTGGGTGAAATGGGTAAAGGGTGTCAAAATATGAGTCTCTAAGAAGAGAAGGGAAAGTAAGTGGAGGGGAGAGGAGGAAAGAAAATAAGAGGAGAGGGGAGAGAAAGGAAGTGAAGAAAAGAAATACCTATACAGCAGCTGAGCCAGCTGTGTCTGTTCTTCTCCCTGTCTATGGAAATCTCTGCTTCCAGAGATACCCATAGACATCCACAATGGATACAAGCACACAAACATATACACACATACACACATACAGGAAAAAGAGCAACTTCCACACCTAAAGTTTTCTTGCTTTGGCAATTCTAGTGTCTCTCAGCCTACATACCTGCTACTAAAGGAAAGCATGTGTACTTACACAGATACTTTTAAATTCTAGATGAAATGCTATGTGCCTAGAAAATATTAATGTCTATTCCCAGAAGAACTTGTAAACCCAAAATGGATAATAACTATAGGAGAAATCAAATATAGGGGAGGGGAAACCTGTGTCCCAAAAAAAAGGCACTGGGCCCAGACTGTTTTATGGGTGAACTGGTCTCAATAAAATCAATAATCTGTGTTTTATTTAAATTGTCCTTAGGGATTAACATCCAAAACATAAAGAACTCAGATGACTCAACACCAAAAAACAAATAACCCAATTAATAAATTGGTGGATGACATGAACAGACATTTTTTTTCCAAAGAAGGAATTCAGATGGCCAACAGGCACATGAAAAGATGCTCCACATCACTAATCAGGGAACTGCAAATCAAAACACCACTGAGATATCAGCTCACACCAGCTAGAATGGCCACTATCCAAAAGGCAAAAAATAACAAGTGTTGGCAAGGATGTGGAGAAAACGGAACCTACACTGTTGGTAGGAATGTAAATTGATGCAGACACTGTGGAAAGCAGTACACAGGTTCCTCAAAAAATGACAAATAGAAATATCATACGACCTAATAATTCCACTTCTAGGAATTTACCTGAAGAAAAAAAGATCCCTGATTTGAAAACATATATGCACCCCTATGTTAACTGCTGCATTATTTGCAATAGCCAAGATATGGAAGCAACCTAAGTGTCCATCAACAGATGAGTGGATAAAGATATGGTACAAATACACAATGGAATATTATTCAGCAATGAAAAGAAAAATAAACCTGCCATTTGCAGCAACATAGATAGACCTAGAGGGTATTATGCTAAGTGAAATAAGCCAGATGGAGAAAGACAAATACCGTATGATTTCTCTTATTTGTGGAATATAAATTCAAAGCAAAACAGAATGAACAAAACAGCAGTAGACTCACAGACACTGAGAAGTGATTGGTGGTCTCCATGGGAGAGTGACTGGGGTGGTGGATGGCAAGGGCAAGGGGGATAAAAGGGCACAAAAACTCTCAATCATAATATAAGTTGGTCAGGGGGATAGCAGTACAGCATGGAGAATATAGTCAATGATTCTGTAACATCTTTTTATGTTGAAAAGTAACTGCTCTAATGAGGGTAAGTATATAATATGCATACTGTTAAATTACTAGTTTGTATATTTGAAACCAATATAAGATTGTATATCAAGCATACTTTAATAAAAAAGAAAAACTGCCCCTAAACATTAAAAAGAAACCCTCTTAGAAGGTAAGTAATGACTCTATAGCATCTTACTACACTGACAGTGATTGCAATGGGGTGGGGGGCAGCGGGACTTGATAATATGGGTGAATGTTGAAACCACAATGTTTGTCATGTGAAACTTTCATAAGATTGTATATCAATGATGCCTTAATTAAAAAAAAAAGCCTCCTAACTCACTCTGTGAAGTGAGTGCAAACACGTACATACATACCAAATGCTACAAGCTGAGTTTTATGGGTCAAATCTTACCAATGATTATGTTTAGATAGCATTTTTTAATGCTGAATATAAATGTTATAAGACCCAACATCCATTCTCTTAATACCACAGTCCCTTCTTCTCTCTTTGTGAGCTTATCTAATTTTTTTTTAAACAAATTTGGCTCCTCTAGGCATTTGAATTTACCAATCTTACCATAGACCAATTTCATTTGTGAATATGAATTTTTTTAATTCTAACTAAAATATTAGCAAATCAGATCTAACATAGACTAAAAGAACAAAGCACTATAATTAGAGCTTATGCTAAGACTAGGTCATTAGAAAGTTAATTCACAGAATTAACCATATTAATATATTAAAGAAAAAAAAAGAGAAGCAGCATATTATTAAATCATCCAATGTAGAGATTCAACATTATGGGGACCCATGATCGGCTCCGAAGAGTCCATGACATGCGATTGCAAACGCAATATTGGTGTATGTATCGTGAATTCCACAGATAAGTTAATTCTCAAAGAAGTCTATAACCCACAAATCCTTTTACATGCTGCAGCATTACAATGGGCTACTGTGCATTAAAATGATATTGTTGAAGGTTGCCCCCAAAAGGGCATAATAACATACTATACCAATATTTAAATTGATCCATTTTTAAAACAGGGTCTTAAATTCTACATTAAGCATCACTACTTACCGTCAATACAACCTCTCGGATGTTTTTCACATACAGTGCCACATAGTCATCGATGTAGGTGTGCAGGACCCTGGGGTCGAGGCCATACCAGTTCATCATGAGCGCTGCTTCATTCTCATTATTCCCACTCCATATGATGATGGAGGGGTGAGATTTCAGTCTCCTGATCTAAAATTTAAGAAAACATAACGTAATTTTCAAATGATGAACATAAAAGAAACCGAGTTATAATTACTTACAAAATTATAGCTATTGCTTTTTTGCATATAAACCCTTAGGTGACGGATAACTTGTTAGACAATGACTAATAGTAACGTTACTTGCTGGAATACGTTTTGAGAAATCTCTGAGATTCTTTTTATTTAGATTTGTAAACACCAACAAAACAAGGTTCCTCTTCTCTGCTGTATAAACACTGAATAAAATATAATCCCTCTTATAAAAAAGAAAAATAACTCAACCTCAGCATTAGCTGACTTACCACAAAAAGGTTCTAAGAAATACAAAAAGCAGGTGATACTAGATCACAGGGGTTAAATTCCCAAGAGCAAGACAGAGTTTCGTGCGAAGCAGCAAGTGAGGTAAACAACCAGTACCACTCAAGATGAAGCAATTTCCCATGCAGTCCCCACTGAGATCAGAGAGACACAGGACAACGGAGAGGCCTTTACAAAGCAGGCAACCACCAGAGATACTCTGGAAGTTAAAGGCATATGGAATATTCTAAAGGAAATAACTGCCAATATCATGTCCTGAGAATTCAACTAAGGTTTAAGTGAGTTACCTAATATATCTAAGTACAGAAAAAGAAATCTGAGAATTGATCTGAAAGCGTCACCTGCCTCAAGAACTGAGGTCTGAGGCCTGGTGAACATGGCTCACTTGGGCCAGCCCTGCCCAGAGCAAGCAGGATCCTAAGAGATATACACCTGCAGAAGAGGGAACTACATCTCTAGGAGAACAACAGAGTGAGTCAATGGTCAAGAGAAATTATTTTGGAACATAGGTTAGAAATACAACCTCACTGGTATTTACAGCCTCTCGTTCCCCATAATGGGTAATTAGAGATGGAGCCTAGCTGAGTTCTCACAGTGGTGGCCATTCAAGATGCTAAGGACCTCACACATGAAACAGAGATGCATTAAAGAGGCACTAAAGAGATATATCTTATCTTTAAAACTGAAAGTCTTGTGTTTTTTTTTTTCAAACCAACCTAATAAACAGCATTTCCTTTATTTTCCTCTGTATCTAACCAAGTAAGTCAAGGCTGCTACCAACTGCGGCTGCTTATCTGTGGTGCTGACGAAAACATAAAAATAAATACTGAAGAAGAAAAAGCTGCAGGGACTCTGTGCTACACACACCTTTCAAAATGAACTGGAATTTTATGGTAAGCTTTACTTTAAGATTTTAACAAACTCTACATTAAAAAATTCTCCTCTTCAATAACACATAAAAGAAGTGAAAGCACACAGATGTCATATTTTAATATTTGTATGAGAGAAAATTAAAAATAAAATTGACATGTTTGCAACCTACATAACTATAAGCAGTATTTTAAAAGTAACTCATCCATCCATCCATCTAATCCACCGGATGAATGATCCAACCAGGTGGGGAGCCCTGGAGGGAACAGGCCTGAGGCCTCAGGCGGATTCCCATCTTGCAGGGGTGATGAAACTTAATTCAGAGTGTGATGTGTTTCATGAAGAGCAAGTGACCTCGTCTGGATGTGCAGATATAGTCGTGCTCAGGGTAAGAGGAGCCAGAAGAGAATGAGTGAGGGGTCCTCAGGGAGGGTGATGGGGAGGCATTTTGGGGCACAGAGAGACAGTGCTGGAGAAGCTGCAGAGGCGGGCCAGCAGCCTGGTGCTTGGCGAGGAGCTTTCCCTTTATCTAGAGGGCTCTGAGCAAGGCACAATTCGATTTGAACTTTTTAAACTTTCTTTTTAAAAGTAAAACACAAATACAGAAAATAACTTGTAGTGAATTATTGTAAGGCAATCACCTTGTATCCACCACCCAGACCCAGAAAGAGAACTTTACCAACTACCCAAGAGGCCCTCGTGCACTCTGCCCAATCAGTCCCTTTCTCCTCCCAGCAGTGAGCACTCTATCAATCACTTCCTTGCATTTTTTTTTTTTGGTTTCTCACGCAACTATACATCCACAGACACTCTAATTATGAACTCATGTATTTTAATAAACTTGATGGGTTTTAGTCCACTGACATTCTTACCCTGATTGAATCTCAAGTTGTCCCATTTATGGCAGGTCAGAGTCTCATCAAAGTTCTTTTGACATATCTTTGGTAGCTTCCTCACTATCTGCATGTCAAAGTATTCAATGATCATCTAATATGTTTCCTGTCCCAGACCTGGAACCAGTCACTTCTCTAAAGAGCCCTTCTCTTAATGGGAAAGATTATTTCAATATAAGGATGCTCAGCATTACTAGGTTACTAGGTTATTCGTTGTTTCTAGACCTTTTCAGTGGACAGAGCTAGGATATAATTATTTCTCTGCAATTTACACATCTGTAAATATAAGTGAGTATATATGCAATGCAGAAGAAATTAAGGAATCAAGAACCACTTTACATCTTTGACCTGAGAAATACAAAGACTGGTATTATTGTTATACTGAGATGGGGAAACCTGCAGGAACAGCAAGCTCGGTGAAGGTAATGTAAGTTTGGCTCAGACGTGTTACACTTGAGATGCCGATCAAACCACTGAGTCGGCAACTGGAGGTAAGGACCAGAAATGCAGCAGCGACTTCAGGGCCCGGGATAAAATGTGAGCATCATCGGCATACAGGCAGCGTTAAAGCCGTGACACTGGGTGGAACCCGCTAGGGAGTCAATTCCCTGACTGTGACTTTTCATGGAGTTTAGTGAAGAGAACAAAAAGAAACAACAAGAGGGATAACAAAGGCAAAACTGCTACTTCAGTGTTTATCTTCTTCTTGGAATTGTGGGGGGAACGTACCTGGTAAGCAACTTCTTCTCTCACCGAATTCATGAAGTTGTCTTGAGTGGGATACAGCGCACAGGCGAACATAAAATCCTGCCACACCTATCATCAAATAAAACGCAATAAAGCACTTCCATCGATTTTTATTACACACAGATTTTTATTACACATTCTGAACCTTGGGGATTATCTTTCACACAAATGAAAAACACTGGGGGGTAAACGTGGTCACTGGAACACTAGTCACGCATGAGACCCTGGGGAAGACGCCCAAGACCTCAGGACTTCCCAGAACTGTACAAAACTCCAGGGAAGCCTGAGAAGTATAGGTTGGCAGAGAACAGACAAAGGAAAGAGAATTCAAATAAGTATTCAGTGATGTGTTGAAGGGAATACAAAATTTAAAAAAGCTTCCTCCCTGCATCCCTGACTCTTAAGCTTAATTGGGAATGTGGCATTCAGGGACAGACTGGGCTGTGAAGAAACATACTCCATTTATAAAGGGATTAACTTTCTATGGCCAAAAGGATTACTACATGGACATGGTACTAATGAACCACACAAGGTCATTCCCAAGGAGGCCAATATGGTGCAGCAGTGAAGAGGACAGGCCCCCGAATCAGTCAGCCTGAGTTGGAAGGAACCCTGATTCCACCTTACACCCGCTATGGGACTTTGAGCAAGTTATTTAACCTCTCCACACATCTGCTTCCTTGCATGTAAAACGGGGATAGAGGACAACAGAAACTACCTTACAGGATGGACATGAAGAGAAATAAAAGAGTAGATACAAAGCACAACCATGCCTGGCACTCAATGAATATTACAGAATATAGTCACCTGATCACTACCATCATATTTTATCAATATTATTGTAGTTCTTCTTTGGAGCACTTTATATATTAGAACTATAATATTAGAACTAAAAGAATATATTTCGTGACCCAGGAGTCCCACTACTAGGAATTTACCCTAAGAATGCAGCAGCCCAGTTTGAAAAAGACAGATGCACCCCTATATTTATCGCAGCACTATTTACAATAGCCAAGAAATGGAAGCAACTTAAGTGTCCATCAGTAGATGAATGGATAAAGAAGATGTGGTACATATACACAATGGAATATTATTCAGCCATAAGAAGAAAACAAATCCTACCATTTGCAGCAACATGGATGGAGCTGGAGGGTATTATGCTCAGTGAAATAAGCCAGGCCGAAAAAGACAAGTATCAAATGATTTCACTCATATGTGGAGTATAAGAACAAAGAAAAAAACTGAAGGAACAGGACAGCAGCAGACTCACAGAACCCAAGAACGGACTAATAGTTACCAAAGGGAAAGGGAAGGGTGGGAAGGGACGGATAAGGGGGAAAGTGGGGCATTGCGATTAGCGGATGTAATGTTGGGGGGACACGGGGAGGGCTGTACAACTCAGAGAAGACAAGTAGTGATTCTATAGCATCTCACTACACTGAAGGACAGTGACTGTAATGCGTTTGGTGGGGGGACCTAATGAAGGGGGTAATTTAATAACCCTAATATTGCACATGTAATTGTAGATTAATGATACCAAAATAAATTATATATTAAAAAAAAGTGGACTTCCGGGAAGATGGCGGCGTAAGCAGGGCGGCAGAAATCTCCTCTCAACACTACATTTATCTATGAAAATACAGCAAATACAACTATTCCTAAAAGAGAGACCAGAATAAACAAGAAGGCGCACAGCGTGCAGATGCACCTGGGAGGACTCAGCACCCCGCGAGGCGGAGCTACTAAAGGCCCTGTGGAGCAGCGCGGCCACGGCTGCAGAATAGTGGAGCAACAGCGCCACCTACATCATCCCCACAGAATCTACTCCCGGTGGGCGTTTTTTGTTTGTTTGTTGTTTTTTCTTCATTTTCTTTTTTCTTTTCTTTTTTTTCTTTCTTTCTTTTTAAAGTCTTAAAGAGCCCAGCTGACATACGTGGCAACTACCAGCGACCACTTCTATAGCCATGAAAAGACAGAGGAATATGATCCAGACTAAGATCAACCAGACAACCCCAGAGGGGGAGCCTGAAGGGATGAAAATGCACAGTCTTCCTGAAAAAGAATTCAGAATAAAAGTCATAACCATGCTGACGGATCTACAGAGAAATGTGCAAGAGCTGAGGGAGGAAGTGAGGGAAGTGAGGAAAGACAACGCAGAAATCAGACAAGTGATTGACGGGCTTAACAGCAGACTGGATGAGATGCAAGAGACTGTTAATGGAATCGAAACAGAGAACAGGAATAGAGAGAAGCTGAGGCAGAGAGAGATAAAAGGATCTCTAGGAATGAAAGATATTAAGAGAACTGTGTGACCAATCCAAACGGAACAATATTCGCATTATAGGAGTACCAGAGGAAGCAGAGAGAGAAAAAGGGATAGAAAGTGTCTTTGAAGAAATAATTGCTCAAAACTTTCCCACGCTGGGGAAGGAAATAGTCTCGCATTCAACGGAAGCCCACAGATCTCCCAACACAAGGGACCCAAGGAAGACAACACCAAGGCACATAATAATTAAAATGGCAAAGACCAAAGATAAGGACAGAGTATTAAAGGCAGCTAGAGAGAGAAAAAAGATCACCTACAAAGGAAAACCCATCAGGCTATCATCAGACTTCTCAACAGAAATCTTACAGGCCAGAAGAAAATGACATGATATGTTTAACATAATGAAACAGAAGGGCCTTGAACCAAGAATATTGTATCCAACAAGATTATCATTTAAATATGATGGAGGGATTAAACAAGTTCCAGACAAACGAAAGTTGAGAGAGTTTGCCTCTCATAAACCACCACTACAGGATATCTTAAACGGACTGCTCTAGAGGGAAGCACCCCTAAGGCTAAAAAGATGTCACCAGAGAAAATAAAATCATAGCAAAGAAAGGAGACCATACAAATATAAACTAAAGGCAAAGAAGAAAACACCTAGTATATAAAGAAAGGAGGAGGAAGAATAGGAAGGGAGAGATAAAGAAACATCAGAAGGCGTTCACAATAACTTAACAAGAAAGTTAAGTTAGATTCTTACATAGCAAAGAAGCAACCCTTGAACCTTTGATAACCACGAATATAAAGCCAGCAATAGCAATAAGTACGTATCTATCAATAATCACCCTAAATGTAAATGGACTGAATGCACCAATCAAAAGACACAGAGTAATAGAATGGATAAAAAAGAAAGACCCATCTATATGCTGCCTACAAGAAACTCACCTCAAACCCAAAGATATACACAGACTAAAAGTGAAGGGATGGAAAAAGATATTTCATGCAAACAAGGAGAAAAAAGCAGGTGTTGCAGTATTTCTATCAGACAAAATAGACTTCAAAACGAAGAAAGTAGCAAGAGATAAAGAAGGACATTACATAATGATAAAGGGGTCAGTCCAACAAGAAGATATAACCATTATAAATATATATGTACCCAACACAGGAGGGCCAGCATATGTGAAACAAATACTAACAGAATAAAAGGAGGAAATAGACAGCAATGCATTCATTTTAGGAGACTTCAACACACCACTCACTCCAAAGGACAGATAAACCAGGCAGAGGATAAGTAAAGACACAGAGGCACTGAACAACACACTAGAACACATGGACCTAACAGACATCTACAGAACTCTACACCCAAAAGCAGCAGGATACACATTCTTCTCAAGTGCACATGGAACATTTTCCAGAATAGACCACATACTAGGCCACAAAAAGAACCTCAGTAAATTCAAAAATATTGAAATCCTACCAACCAACTTCTCAGATCACAAAGGTATAAAACTAGAAATAAATTTTAGAAGGAAATCAAAAAGGCTCACAAATACATGGAGACTTAACAACATTCTCCTAATTAATCAAAGGGTTAACGACCAAATCAAATCAGAAATCAAAGAATATATGGAGACTAATGACAACAACAACACAAAGCCACAACTTCTGTGGGACACAGCAAAGGCAGTTCTAAGAGGAAAGTATATTGCAATCCAGGCCTATTTAAAGAAGGAAGAGCATTTCCAAATGAACAGTCTAAAGACACAATTATTGAAATTGGAAAAAGAAGAACAAATGAGGCCCAAAGTCACCAGAAGGAGGGACATAGTAAAGATCAGAGAAGAAATAAATAAAATTGAGAAGAATAAAACAATAGAAAAAAAACAATGAAACCAAGAGCTGGTTCTTTGAAAAAAATAAACAAAATAGATAAACCCCTAGCCAGACTCATTAAGAGAAAAAAAGAATCTACACACATAAACAGAATCATAAATGAGAAAGGAAAAATAACGATGGACCCCACAGAAATACAAAGAATTATAAGAGAATATTATGAGAATCTATATGCTAACAAGCTGGAAAATATAGAAGAAATGGACACGTTCTTAGAAAACTACAACCTTCCAAGACAGACCAAGCAAGAAACAGAAAAACTAAACAGACCAACCACCAGCAACAAAATTGAAGCAGTAATCAAAAAACTACCCAAGAAAAAAACAACATGACGGAGCTAGAGGGTATTATGCTCAGTGAAATAAGCCAAGCCGAAAAAGACAAGTATCAAATGATTTCACTCATATGTGGGGTATAAGAACAAAGAAAAAAACTGAAGGAACAAAACAGCAGCAGACTCACAGAACTCAAGAATGGACTAATAGTTACCAAAGGGAAAGGGACTGGGGAAGATGGGTGGGGAGGGAGGGATAAGAGGGGAAAAGGGGCATTACGATTAGCAGATGTAATGTTGGGGGGGCACGGGGAGGGCTGTACAACTCAGAGAGGACAAGTAGTGACTCTATAGCATCTCACTACGCTGAGACAGTGACTGTAATGGGGTTGGTGGGGGGGACCTGATGAAGGGGGTAGTTTAATAACCATAATATTGCACATGTAATTGTAGATTAATGATACCAAAATAAATTATTTAAAAAAAAAAGAATATATTTCCTTTGCTTAACGCTCACCAATGCAAAGCATGTTAGGAGTCCTTAATGAGAATGCTAAACACCTCTTCTGTTACTTTAATTTTATTATTTTTCTCCTCTCTAGGTCCCATTAGATCTCTTTAAATTTAAAATTTTTTAATATTTTTTTTATGCATGCTCTCAGATCACAAAGAAAATTACAAAGAAAATGTAGACATATATACTTAGATATAACTAATACATAGAATGTGTATCGTTTTTAAATAATTAAATAATTGTAATATTCACTAGCAACTATGGCTCTGGGATTATAAGATGCCATTCATTCTTTTGCAAAAAATGGAACAATATTCCTGGACCTGAGGAAAGAAGGAATGAGCGCTATCATCCATTCAGAACACTGGGGGTCAACCTGAGGGTACAGGGACATATCAGTCCACAAAATTCTGTCGCCTGCTCACCATTATTCCCAGTTCATCGCAGATTTCATAGAATTCATCCTGCTCATAAATTCCCCCTCCCCAAACGCGGAGAGTATTCATATTAGCATCCACAACAGACTGCAAAAGGAGCCGTAACCTAAGCAAAGAAATTTTAAAAATGATGTTAATTTCAACACATTGTGGTTTATAAACACATTTGAAATCTGTTAGAAAAACACATTTTAAAATTATGATGATTTGGATATAATGCTAAGTTAAGAAAGTGGGACAAAATTATATACACATTAACTGTAACCACATAAAATAAACAAACTTAGAAAAATTATGGGTGATATCTTTGCTCTGCTTTCTAAATTTTCAGTAATGTTATTGTATCATTTTGAACAATAAATTTTTATCTTAAAGCTATTCCTGTAGAAAAATACAGCTGTAAACTTTGCAAAGTATGCACTAATTTTATATAACCATTTTAAACTGTAAGACAGAATTCAAGTTTGAATACTAGTACCTTACTTACTCTTTTCTCCTTTTTTACAATTCCTTCAGTACAGTAGAGATCTTCTTCAACTTATGATGGCCGTACTCCCAATAAACCTATTGTTAGTTTGAAGATAATAGTAACTGCAAGTGCATTTAGTTCACCTAATCTCCTGACCAGCATAGTCTAGCCTGCCTCAAACTTGTTCAGAACACTTACATTTGCCCACAATTGGGCAAAATCATCTAACACAAAGCTTATTTTATACTAACGTGTTGAATATCTCATGTAAGGTACTGAACACTGTACTGAGAGTGACAAACCGAATGGCTGTACAGGCACAGAATGGTCTAAGTGTTGGGTGTCTACCCTCCCGATCGCCCAGCCTACATGGCCCGGCATCATGACAGGGCCTCACACTGCACACCACGAGCCCCAGGAAAGATCCAATTTCAAAATTCAATGTACAGTTTCCACTGAATGCACATTGTTTTTCCACCATCGTAAAGTCAAAAAATTGCAAGTGTAGCCATGGTAAGTCAGGGACCATCTGTACTTTTTTCTATAGTAAACTTTTCTGCTTTTTCCAATTTCTATTCTCATTACCCTCAGGAAAATCTAGGAATTGACAGCCACGTTGACAGCATGTACCCTCCATTTCCAGAACAGCACAAAGGATGAAAAGCTCATTAACTGGCTGGGCAGGACCCCAGAGCACTGCGCTCTCAGCAAAGTCACCCGCAGGCAGGTTTACTAACAGGCCTTGCTGTGCTTTATAGCCAAGGCCAAAACCGGCCAGGAAAGGAGAGGAGCATTTGAAAAGGGAAGAGACAACAAATGATTTATGTCTATGTCTGGAGAATAATTTCATTTTCATGTGAAATTTAAAACAATGTACACATTTAAAAGGTAAAAGGAAATGACTACAACTTTGGCAAAAATTATACTTTAGTTAAGAACCGCACTTACATTCTAAACATCAAGTAAAATACTGCAATGCATACTTACACATTTACAAATAAGTTAAATGTGCTTATATTCACTTCATAAAGGTTACCTTCACTATAACAAAGAGAGTTTACAAACCATTCAGGAAATATTATTTTCTTGTACAGTTCTATTCTCAAAGCTTCAGAAATACACTTTAAATATTTTTCCAGTTCTAAAACTGTAAAGATTTTATTTAGTTACTTTTATTAAGATGAAAGTAAAGTAATATGCAAGTATCACAGCATGAAGAGATAAATATTGGTTCCCATATTTTTTAAGGCATGCTCAAAAATGTGAAAGTATTCTACAAAAAATTGAAACCAAACTTAATCATCTTTATTTTTCAGGGATTAACTACCCAAATTGTGCATTAGCCATTTTCTCATTCTTCCAGAGAAAACAATAGTAGTTTTCTAAAAACAGTATGCTTTTAGCAGTCTCAAATAGGTTAGCTGTAAGACTACCTATAGCTCATGAGAATTGAAAACCCTTTCCATTCTAAAATTTCCATCATCCTAGAATTCTATACTACATCTCAGTCCTTTCACTGAAACTAAAGAAACTAAATGAGAAGAGGGATTAAAGATGGCAGCATGACAGGTGAAACACAGGCTTCCCCCTGAAACCACATATAATACGAGCAAAGAGCAATACCACTCCCCTGCAACCCCCGACATTGCTTCAGGGGCTGAGCAGCTCCAGAGAGTAGAGCTTCTGGGCACTAGAGGGCGCCATACACAAATATGAAACACCAAAGAAACCTGGTCCAGAGTAAAATTATTAATACAACTCCTGAGAAAGATTTAAAGAGACACTGAACTCATGACTCTTCCTCAAAGGGAGTTCAAAATACAAATCAGTAACATCCTCATGGAGGTACAGAAAGATATTAAAGAACTCAGGAATGAATTCCGGTCGGAGATCCAATCACTGAAGAGCACAATAGACGGTATTACAAGTACACTGGATACAGTGGAGGAGACGATAAATGAAATAGAAATTAGAGAACAGGAATACAAAGAAGCTGAGGCACAGAGAGAAAAAAGGATCTCTAAAAATGAAAGAATATTAAGAGAACTGTGTGACAAATCCAAATAGAACAATATTCACATTATAGGGGCACTAGAAGAAGACACAGAAAAAGGGATAGAAAGTGTCTTTGAGGAGGTAACTGCTGAAAACTTCCCCAATCTGGAGAAGGAGATAGTCTCTCAGGCCATGGAGATGCACAGATCTCCCAACACAAGGGACCCAAGGAAGACAACACCAAGACATATAACAATTAAAATGGCAAAGATCAAGGATAAGGACAGACTATTAAAAGCAGCCAGAGAGAGAAATAAGATCACATACAAAGGAAAGCCCATCAGGCTATCATCAGACTTCTCAGCAGAAACCTTACAGGCCAGAAGGGATGGCATGATATATTTAATGCAATGAAGCAGAAGGGCCTTGAACCAAGAATACTTTATCCGGCAAGATTACATTTAAATTTGAAGGTGAGATTAAACAATTTCCAGATAAGCAAAAGCTGAGAGAATTTACCTCCCACAAACCATCTCTGCACTGTATTTTGGAGGGACTGCTATAGACGGAAGTGTTCCTAAGGTTTAATAGCAGTCACAGGAGGTAATAAAACCATGGTAAAGAAAGTAGAACAGCTAATTACTAAGAAAATGCAAAATTAAATTAACTATCCACAAAGTCAATCAAGGGATAGACAAAGAGTACAAAAGATGATAACTAATATATAAAGAATGGAAGAGGAAGAAGAGGAGGAAGAAAAAAAAAGAACCTTTAGATTGTGTTTGTAATAGCACATTAAGTGAGTTACGTAAGACTCTTAGATAGTAAGGAAGTTAACCTTGAACCTTTGGTAACCACGAATCTAAACCCTGCAATGCCAATAAGTACATACCTATCGATAATCACCCTAAATGTAAATGGACTGAATGCACCAATCAAAAGACATAGAGTCACTGAATGGATAAAAAAACAAGACCCATCTATATGCTGCCTACAAGAGACTCACTTTAAACCCAAAGACATACACAGATTAAAAGTGACAGGATGGAAAAGATATTTCATGCAACGAATACAGAGAAAAAGGCAGGAGTTGCAGTACTTTTATCAGAAAAAATAGACTTCAAAACAAAGAAAGTTACAAGAGACAAAGAAGGACATTACATAATGATAAAAGGGTCAATGCAACAAGAAGATATATCCATTATAAATATCTATGCACCCAACACAGGAGCTCCTACATATGTGAAACAAATACTAACAGAATTAAAAGGAGAAATAGAATGCAATGCATTCATTCTAGGAGATTTCAACACACCACTCACTCTGAAGGACAGATCAATCAGACAGAAAATAAGTAAGAAGACAGAGGCACTGAACAACATAATAGAACACATGGACCTAAAAGACATCTACAGAACTCTACACCAAAAAGCAGCACAATACACATTCTTCTCAAGTGCACAAGGAACATTTTCAAAAGTAGATCATACACTAGGCCACAAAAAGAGCCTCGGTAAATTCAAAAAGATTGAAATTGTACCAACCTGTTTCTCAGACCACAAAGGTATGAAACTAGAAATGAATTACCAAAGAAAATGAAAAATCCCACCAACACATGGAGGCTTCACAACATGTTCCTAAATAACCAATATATCAATGACCAAATAAAAACAGAGATCAAGCAATATATGGAGACAAATGACAACAATAATTCAACAGCACAAAATCTGTGGGACGCACAGAAGGCTGTGCCAGGAGGAAAGTATATTGCAGTACAGGCCTACCTCAGGAAAGAAGAACAATCCCATAGAGCAGTCTAAACTCACAATTAACAAAACCAGAAAAAGAAGAACAAATGATGCCCAAGGTCAATAGAAAGAGGGACATAATAAAGATTAGAGCATAAATAAATAAAATCGAGAAGAATAAAACAATAAAAACAATCAATGAAAGCAAGAGCTGATTCTTTGAGAAAATAAACAATATAGATAAACCCCTAGCCAGTCTTTTCAAGAAAAAAAGAGAGTCTACTCACATAAACAGAATCAGAAAAGAGAAAGGAAAAATCACTACAGATACCACAGAAATACAATGAATTATGAGAGAATACAATGAAAAATTATACGCTAACAAACTGGATTACATAGAAGAAATGGACAACTTTCTGGAAAAATACAACCTTCCAAGGCTGACCCAGAGAGAAACAGAAAATCTCAACAGACCAATTGCCATCAACGAAAGTGAACTGGTAATCAAAAACTTACCCAAGAACAAAAGGCCGAGACCAGACAGCTTCACAGCTGAATTTTATCAAACATTTAGTGAAGACTTAATACCCATCCTCATTAAAGTTTTCCAAAGAGTAGAAGTAGAGGGAATACTTCCAAACTCATTCTATGAGGACAGCATCAATCTCATACCCAAACCAGGCAAAGACACCACAAAAAAAGAAAATTGCAGACCAATATCCTTGATGAACATAGATGTAAAAATACTCAACAAAATATTATCAAACTGAATTCAAAAATACATCAAGAGGATCATCCATCATGATCAAATAGGATTTATTCCAGGGGTGCAAGGATGGCACAACATTCGAAAATCCATCAACATCATCCACCACATCAACAAAAAGAAGGACAAAAACCACATCACCATCTCCATAGATGCTGAAAAAGCATTTGACAAAATTCAACATCCATTCATGATAAAAACTCTCAATAAAATAGGTATAGAGGGCAAGTACCTCAACATAACAAAGGCCATATATGACAAACTCACAGCCAACATTATACTTTACAGTGAGAAGCTGAAAGCTTGTCCTTTAAGATTGGGAACAAGACAAGGATGCCCACTCCCCCCACTTCTATTCAACATAGTACTGGAGGTCCTAGACATGGCAATCAGACAACACAAAGAAATAAAAGGCATCCAGATTGCTAAGGAAGAAGTTAAACTGTCCCTGTTTGCAGATGACATGATATTGTACGTAAAAAAACCTAAAGACTGCACTCCAAACTACTGGATCTAATATCTGAATTCAGCAAAGTTGCGGGATACAAAATTAATACACAGAAATCTCTGGCATTCCTATACACTAATGATGAACTAGCAGATAGAGAAATCAGGAAAACAATTCCATTCACAGTTGCCTCAAAAAGAATAAAATACCTAGGAATAAACCTAACCAAAGAAGTGAAAGACCTATATTCTGAAAACTACAGGGCACTCATGAGAGAAATCAAAGAAGATACCAATAAATGGAAACACATCCCGTGCTCATGGATAGGAAGAATTAATATTGTCATAATGGCCATCCTGCCTAAAGCAATCTATAGATTCAATGCAATTCCTATCAAAATACCAACAGCATTCTTCAATGAAAGAGAGAAAATTGTTCTAAAATTCACATGGAACCACAAAAGACCCCGAATAGCCAAAGCTATCCTGAGAAGGAAGAATAAAGCTGGGGGGATTATGCTCCCGAATTTCAAGCTCTACTACAAAGCCACAGTAATCAAGACAATTTGGTACTGGCACAAGAACAGACCCATAGACCAATGGAACAGACTAGAGAACCCTGATATAAACCCAACCATATATAGTCAATTAATATACGATAAAGAAGCCATGCACATACAATTGGGAAATGACAGCCTCTTCAACAGCTGATGTTGGCAAAACTGGACAGCTACATGCAAGAGAATGAAACTGGATTACTGTTTAACCCCGTACACAAAAGTAAACTCAAAATGGATCAAAGACCTGAATGTAAGTCATGAAACCATAAAACTCTTTAGAAGACAACATAGGCAAAAATCTCCTGAATATAAGCATGAGCAACTTCTTGAACGCATCTCCTCGAGCAAGGGAAACAAAAGCAAAAATGAACACATGGAACTACATCAAACTAAAAAGTTTCTGTATGGCAAAGGACACCATCAACAGAACAAAAAGGCATCCTACCGTATGGGAGAATATATGTGTAAATGACATATCTGACAAATGGTTAACACCCAAAATATATAAAGAACTTACACACCTCAATACCCAAAAAGCAAATAACCTGATTAAAAAATGGGCAGAGGATATGAAGAGACAGTTCTCCAAAGAAGAAATTCACATGGCCAACAGACACATGAAAAGATGCTCCACATCACTAATCATCAGGGAAATGCAAATTAAAACCACTATGAGATATCACCTCACACCAGTAAGTATGGCCAGCATCCAAAAGACTAAGAACAACAAATGCTGGCGAGGATGCACAGAAAGGGGAACCCTCCTACACTGCTGGTGGGAATGTAAGCTAGTTCAACCATTAAGGAAAGCAATTATCGAGTTTCTTCAAAAAACTAAAAATAGAAATTCCATTTGACCTGAGAATCCCACTCCTTGGAATTTACCCAAAGAATACAACTTCTCAGATTCAAAAAGACATGTGCACCCCTATGTTTATTGCAGCACTTTTTACAATAGCCAAGATATGGAAGCAACCTAAGTGTCCATCAGTAGATGAATGGATAAAGAAGATGTGGTACTTAAACATGATGGAATACTATTCAGCCATAAGAAAGAAACAAATCCTACCATTTGCAACAACATGGATGGAGCTGGAGGATATTATGCTCAGTGAAATAAGCCAGGCGGAGAAAGACAAGTGCCAAATGATTTCCCTCATTTGTGGAGTATAACAATGAAGCAAAACTGAAGGAACAAAATAGCAGCAGACTCAGAGACTCCAAGAAGGAACTAGTGGTTACCAAAGGGGAGGGGTGTGGGAGGGCGGTTGGGGAGGGTGTGAGAAGGGGATTGAGGGGGTATTATGTTTAGTACACATGGTGTGGGGGATCACGAGGAAAACAGTGTAGCACAGAGAAGGCAAATAGTGAATCTGTGGCATCTTACTACACTGATGGACAGTGACTGCATTGGGGTATCGGTGGGGACTTGTTAATATGGGTAAATGTAGGAACCACATTGTTTTTTTATGTGAAACCTTCATAAGAGTGTATATCAATAATACCTTTAAAAAAAAGCAAAAAAAAAGTCTTACTTCAAAAAAAATAAAGAAAGTAAAATGAGTAATTTTAAGCTTTGTGAGACAGTTAATAGGAAAAGTAATAATAAAGATGGTAACTTACAAATCAGAGGTCACTCGATCCTGGAACGAATCTACTGGGATCCAATTAGAGCCTTTCAGAAATATGGGAAATCCATTAATTTTGAAGTAGAAACTCAGACCAGGAGATCCCTCTATGGGTTCTTCTATAAGTTCCACTGTCCTAAAATATACCTGTTTTGAACAGAATTAAATTTACTGAATATCAATTTTAAAACATAAGCAAAAGAAGTCTTTCTTAAAAAGGAAAGCAAACTTCTGAACAATGAGCATAATTTAATGTTAATTTCCTATTTGCTATGAAGCACTTAATGTGGAAATACACATTTCAGAAAAAAACATAATTGTTGCCAGATTCTTTTAAAAGGAAAATACAGAAAACATTTAAGAGTGAAAAATACTGTAGACATTTCTAATTACATCAGAAGAAATATATTTGAAGATAATATTTCAAAATTAAAACAAACACTATTCTACAAAAGTGGGGGGGAGAAATGCCACCAGTTAAACTGATGTATCTTTGATTAAAAAACACATTCTCACTTTAGTGTTGTTAAGATGTGCATCCTAGAATCAAAGAAACAAAGCACAAGTTATTTTATAATTTAACAACTCCCCAATTTTAATAGCACATTACTGTAAAATCAGTTTAATGGGCAACTTAATTCTAATTATCGTATTAAATTCAATGAGCGAGTTCAGGTAGTGTGACTGCAGACGTACATGGTGGTCCACTTGGAAGAGGGTTTACAGTACACACACACTCCAATGCTATCATTGCTACAGGAGAGGAAGCTGACCGTCCAACCAGGTTTCACTGTCCCTATGATAGTCCAGCCCACAATTAAGCACAAGCAGCAAGACCCTAAACAGAGAAGGCTGACATTCTCATCCAAATCTTTATTCTTTCTAGCCATAAGCTGGATCAAAGAATGAGGGATATGGTTCTACACCTATAAAGACTACCTTTGAACTAAGATTATGCATTTCTACTCTAAGTAAAAATAAACAAATATATCAACTTATTTCATATAATAAAAGTGCCCACCATTACTCCACTTCCTTACCTTTGGCCTTATTCATATGACATGACAAGAGAGAGAGTTAGCTTTATGAAAAACACAGAGTAAGGCCTGGATCTTGAAGAATAAGGACCGTGACATGAAATTACCACACCTGCGTTAGTGTTGCAAAATGGAAAAAAACGTACCGCAGATTTCAGAGGTAACTTTTAAAACAGTGACGGTAGATTCAAACATTTAGAACAATAGATCTGTAAGTGTGGCCAGAGGACCACAGGGGATCCTGGAAACCTTTCAGTGGGTCTTTGAGTTCAAAACTATTCTCATAGTAAAGCTAGAACTTGCGCCTTTTTCACTCCCACGCTGATTGTACGGTGGAATTTTCCAGAACCTGCATGATGTATGATGGCAGCAACACTGACAGCTAATGGAACATGCACTTGAATGTTCTAGTGTGTTCCAGTTCTAACTTACACATTGAGGGTATGAGGAGGTGTGTTTCCAGAGATTAACTCAGTTTGTTCTCAGTGTTTCTATTGTGCTCTTACTAGCTGTCTGGTTATTCCAGCAACAATCTCTGTGAATTCATTGTTCTTCAATAAATTCTTATTTTGAATCCCGAAGTGTTGCTTGCAACCTACAACTCCACAGTAATACTTTTAAGTTTTCAAATAAAAACAAATGTTAACTTTAATTGAAACTCATGCTAGAGTTTAATGTTTTGTCTCATTCTAAAAGAAACTTTATAATAAGCTTTTTCCTAATTTAAAGATGAATTGTCTTAAAATGAGATTAGAAGAGCAACATTCTCAACCTACCACCATACTGTCTACAATTAAACATGCTGAAAAAAAAAATGAAACTGATAATACATCAAGAGAGTCTTCTGACTTACAGAAGGGAAGAATGTGCTCCAAAAAAAAACACATAAGAAATGAAATTATGATGAAAGCTGTATTTCCCTCGAATTTATAAATATTAATAACTTATCTTCTTGTATCTTATGCAATGAAGCATTTCTAAAATAATGTTTATGGTGCCAGTTAAGTTGTAGTGTCATTTTGAGACAAATCATTCAAAATATAAAGAAAAAGAACTGTTTTAAACTTAGACATGAAAAGCTCTTTAACAGGCAAACATTGTTCATCATGCTGTAATATATTGCTTCACATTGTATTCTTATGTTTTTCAGACTAGAAATGAAAAAGCCACTGGAACAGCTTACAGAGTTGGTTATCATGCTGCACTGCCTGGAGAAGCACAGTTTTGTAGGTGACACGGCTGAATGCCAACTGGGTGAAAGTCAGAAAAAGAAATCCCAGCACTGTCAGTTGGCGATGCCACAAGGACTCATCCAGGTAGCAAGGCAGCACCACGAGACCGAGCTGGTGTCTCATCCGCAGCATCATCCTTTGGCCTTACACATGGGGGAATCTCCAGAATAATGGGTTTGCTGTTTTGCTTTTGTCTGTTCATCGGCGCAATGAATCAGCAAAGAAGATGTTTTATATGCGAATCCATGGCAACAAAATACAAGAAATGCTGAAATATTCAAAGTACTGAACAACTTTTTTTTTTTAATTTCAAGGTCATCCTGCAACAACTGTGTTAACATCTGCTCTTTTAACAAAAGTAACTGGTGAGGAACACTGCAGGTGCCTTAACAGGGATCAAGGCAGCAGCTCCAAACCGTGCTGGTAATCACTGTATGCACCTTCATGCTTAAGCAGGAAAGAAGGGAAAGAAAAAAAAGCTAGTTTCACTTAAGAACGTCCTTGATAAAGCAGTAAAAATTATTAACACTATTAAGTCTCAACCTTAATGAAAAAAATCACTGTAATTGTCTGTGTAAAGAAATGATAAAATGAGAAATTCCAATAAAGCATCATGCACAACGGATGTCTTGAGGAAAAGCATCTGGACCACTGTTGTGTTGAAAGCTGAATTAGCCATCTGGTTCATTGAAACTTCATTTAACTTGAAAGAACTGCCAGACAATCTATGGCAGTCAGACTTGGCTCTTTGGCAGACATTGTCAGAGGACAATGAATAAAATGACCATTCTCACTTC
This sequence comes from Phataginus tricuspis, assembly GCA_029783875.1. Classification (NCBI taxonomy): domain Eukaryota; kingdom Metazoa; phylum Chordata; class Mammalia; order Pholidota; family Manidae; genus Phataginus; species Phataginus tricuspis. Next base: position 6,256,596 of record JAQQAC010002594.1, on the reverse strand, counting down.
AAAGAAAATATTGGCTTCAAAGCAGTATTGTAGCCAATAATAAAACTCAAACTTACAAGTAAAACTTAGGATTTAAGAAAACCTGTACCCACTACCAAGAGCTTAAGAGCTTCCCAATAAAGACTTCTCAGATGACATTAATGGTGACAGTAACAAATGTGATTACAGTATTGTGTAATGAAATGTTTCAAGATTTGGAAACATTTGGAAATATCAGAATAACACATTTTTCAAATAACCAATGCAATATATTATAATATCCCACATGGACAAAAGATTCATTAAACATGCAACATACACCAGTTGATTTTAATGTAACAGAGTAAAAACACTTCATTGAAATGGCTTCAGATTCTACACTGCAAGCAACCATCAAGAAAACTACCACTTTGTAAATTCTGGTGTGGTACCAAAGAATATCTACAAGTATCTGAAAAGGCTATTAAAGTACTTCTATCTTTTCCAACTACACATCTGTGTAAAGTCAGACTCTCTCCATATGTTTCCACAAAAACAACATACCACAAACTGAATGCAGAAACAGATGAGAGAATCCAGCTGTCTTCTATTAAACAAGACATTAGATTTGCAAACATGTAAAATCCTGTCATTCTCAATAATTTTATTTTGTAAATTTATTTTTCATAAAAATAACTCACATATTTTATGTCATGTCATGGATTTATTACTGTGATTTAAAAAGAATCAATAAATATTTAATTATTAGTTTTAATATTTAGCCACATAAGGAAACACACTTCAAGATTCTCAATAAATGTTATGAATGTAAAGCAAGCTTGGAATCCAAAACCATTATGAAAATCACTAATCTGGAAATTAGAATTCTTTCTATTAAAGCTACAAACAGTACTAACGATAAAACACAATTTTTTTTTCTTTTCTGGGCAAGTTTTCTTCAGAAAGACAGCTATCCCTATCTCCCAAATTTTGCAATAACAATTTTATGACCTGGGTCAAAGCAATCCCTAACCACTTGACAGTGCCACAGAGGTGAAAGAGTAATTACTAGCCACCTTTTCATGTGGGCATTCCCTGACAGGTTAAAGGCTCATGGGTTTTAAGATTAGTCTCAGTAATTCTCCATGCCCCCTGACAGTCTTGATATGTACCATAAAAGCCTTCTTCTATTACAGTTATTTACTTTAAAGAAAATAGTGGGCTTGAAAGACATTTTTTGAAAAGACAGCTGCGTGACACATATTTACATCCAGAGTGAATATATTGTCCTCTTACAAGACCAGAAAATATTTTAAGCAGCCAAACTACATAAACTACTGTCTAAAAGAAAAAAGGTGTGAAAAATCTGTGGGATGCAGCGAAGGCAGTGCTAAAAGGGAAGTAAATTGCAACACAGGCCTACCTCAGGAAAGAAGAACAATCCCATAAGAACAGTCTATACTGACAATTAATGACACTAGAAAAAGAAGAACAAATGAGGCCTAAAGTCAGCAGAAGGAGGGACATAATAAAGATTAGAGCATAAATAAATAAAATCGAGAAGAATAAAACAATAGAGAGAATCAATGAAAGCAAGAGCTGGTTCTTAGGGAAAATAAACAAAATAGATAAACCTCTAGCCAGACTTATCAAGAAAAAAAGTGAGTCTACACACATAAAATGAATCAGAAATGAGAAAGGAAAAATCACTATGGACACCACAGATATACAAAGAATTATTAGACAATGCTACGAAAACTTATATGCTAACAAACTGGATAACTGAGAAGAAATGGAAAACTTTCTAGAAAAATACATCCTTCCAAGGCTGACCCAGAAAGAAACATAAAATCTGAACAGACAAATTACCAGCAACGAAATTGAATTGGTAATCAAAAAACTACCTAAGAACAAAGGGCCTGGACCAGATGGCTTCACTGCTGAATTTTATCAAACATTTACTGAAGACCTAATACCCATCCTCCTTAAAGTTTTCCAGAAAGTAGAAGAGGAAGGAATACTCCCAAACTCATTCTATGAGACCAACATCACTCTAATGCCAAAACCAGGCAAAGCACCACAAATAAAGAAAATTACAGACTAATATCGCCAATGAACATAGAGGCAAAAATACTCAACAAAATATTAGCAAACCGAATTCAAAAATACATCAAGAGGATCATACACCATGATCAAGTGGGATTCATCCCAGGGATGCAAGGATGGTACAACATTCAAAAATCCGTCAACATCATCCACCACATCAACAAAAAGAAGGACAAAAACCACATGATCATCTCCATAGATGCTGAAAAAGCATTTGACAAAATTCATCATCCATTCATGATTAAAACTCTCAACAAAATGGGTATAGAGGGCAAGTACCTCAACATAATAAAGGCCATATCTGACAAACCCACAGCCAACATTATACTTAACAGGGAGAAGCTGAAAGCTTTTCCTTTAAGATCGGAAACAAGACAAGGATGCCCACTCTCCCCACTTTTATTCAACATAGTTCTGCAAGTCCTACCCATGGCAATCAGACAAACACAAAGAAATAAAAGGCATCCAGATTGGCAAGGTAGAACTCAAACTATCCCTGTTTGCAGATGACATGATATTCTACATAAAAAACGCTAAAGAATCCACTCCAAAACTATTAGATCTAATATCTGAATTCAGCAAAATTGCGGGATACAAAATTAATACACAGAAATCTGTTGCATTCCTATACACTAATGATGAACTAGCAGAAAGAGAAATCAGGAAAACAATTCCATTCACAATTGCATCCAAAAGAATAAAATACTAGGAATAAACCTAACCAAGGAGGTGAAAGACCTATACTCTGAAAACCACAAGACACTCATGAGAGATATTAAAGAAGAAACCAATAAATGGAAATACATCCCATGCTCATGGATAGGAAGAATTAATATTGTCAAAATGGCCATCCTGCCTAACGCAACCTACAGATTCAATGCAATCCCTATCAAAATACCTACAGCATTCTTCAATGAACTAGAGAAAATAGTTCTAAAATTCATATGGAACCACAAAAGACCCCGAATAGCCAAAGCAATCCTGAGAAGGAAGAATAAAGCAGGGGGAATTACGCTCCCTGACTTCAAGCTCTACTACAAAGCCACAGTAATCAAGACAGTTTGGTACTGGCACAAGAACAGACCCATAGACCAGTGGAACAGAATAGAGAGCCCAGATATAAACACAAGCATATATGGTCAATTAATATTCGATAAAGGAGCCATGGATATACAATGGGGAAATGACAGCCTTTCCAACAGCTGGTGTTGGTAAAACTGGACAGCTACATGTAAGAGAATGAAACCTGATTACTGTCTAACCCCATACACAAAGGTAAATTCAAAATGGATCAAAGACCTGAATATAAGTCATGAAACCATAAAACTCTTAAATAAAAAATATAGGCAAAAATCTTATTGGACATAAACATGAGCAACTTCTTCATGAACACATCTCCACGGGCAAAGGAAACAAAAGCAAAAATGAACCAGTGGGACTATATCAAGCTGAAAAGCTTCTGTACAGCAAAGGATACCATCAGTAGAACAAAAAGACATCCTACAGCATGGGAGAATTTATTCATAAATGACATATCCGATAAAGGGTTGACATCCAAATTATATAAAGAGCTCATGCCCCTCAACAAACAAAAAGCAAATAAGCCAATTAAAAAATGGGCAGAGGAGCTGAACAGACACTTCTCCAAAGAAGAAATTCAGATGGCCAACAGGCACATGAAAAGATGCTCCACATCGCTAATCATCAGAGAAATGCAAATTAAAACCACAATGAGATATCACCATCCTAAAGATAAACAACAACAAATGTTGGTGAGGATGTGGAGAAAGGGGAACCCTCCTACACTGCTGGTGGGAATGTAAACTAGTTCAACCATTGTGGAAAGCAGTATGGAGGTTCCTCAAAAAACTCAAAATAGAAATACCATTTGACCCAGGAATTCCACTCCTAGGAATTTACCCTAAGAATGCAGCAGCCCAGTTGAAAAAGACATATGCACCCCTATGTTTATCGCAGCACTATTTACAATAGCCAAGAAATGGAAGCAACCTAAGTGTCCATCAGTAGATGAATGGATAAAGAAGATGTGGTACATATACACAATGGAATATTATTCAGCCATAAGAAGAAAACAAATCCTACCACTTCCAACAACATGGATGGAGCTAGAGGGTATTATGCTCAGTGAAATAAGCCAGGTGGAGAAAGACAAGTACAACATGATTTCACTCATCTGTGGAGTATAAGAACAAAGCAAAAACTGAAGGAACAAAACAGCAGCAGACTCACAGAACCCAAGAATGGACTAAAAGTTACCAAAGGAAAAGGGACTGGGGAAGATGGGTGGGAATTGAGGGATAAGGGGGAAAAAGGGCTATTACAATTAGCACACATAATGTATCAGGGGTGGGGTGGGGTGGGGAGATTTGGGGAAGGCAGTATAACACGGAGAAGACAAGTAGTGATTCTATAACATCCTAGTACGCTGATGGACAGTGACTGCAATGGGGTATGTGGTGGGGAGTTGATAATAGTGGGAGTCTAGTAGCCATACTGTTGCTCATGTAATTGTATATTAATAATAGCAAAATAAAAAAATAAAAATAAACATTACCATCAAAAAAAAAAAACAGTTAATTCAGAGCCGATGTGACCTACCAGATATCAGAACATGTGTTAATAGCATATATATGCCACTGAAACGTAGGTCCTGTATCATATTTTTTTCTTTAAGACTTTTTAAGTAATATTACTTAAACATGTGGCTTGCTCACTGTTTATCTGCAAGTTTTCATTCTTGGACTTTGAAAACAGGATTAAACGTTAGTATTTGTGTGAATCGGATTAAGTGGGATTCCATTTTTACAACTCTGCTTACCTAGCCTTTTGATTTAGAAGTGAAAATAAAGTATCTCTGACTTAAAAAAAAAAAACTTATGTTGTTGTCCCAAACTGATAAAGCTGACTCACCCAGACTCAGATTCTAAGATAACTCTTAAGATGACTTGTTTGACAGATATATAATATCCCAACACTTTCTTTTTTTTTAGTTTCTTTATTAAGGTGCCAATTAATTTTTCCTCATATTACTTCCCTTCATATTTAAAGCATTTACTCCAAAAAAGGAACCCTTGTACACTGTTATGACATTGTAAATGCAAGTTGGTGCAGCCACTATGGAAAGCAGTATGGAGGTTTCTCAAAAAACTAAAACTAGAAATACTATATGACCCAGTAATTCCACTCCGAGGAATTTACCTGATGAAAACAAAATACCTGATTCAGAAAGATATATGCACCCCTATGCTTACTGCAGCATCATTTACAATAGCCAAGATAAGGAGGCAACCTAAGTGTCCATCGAGAGATGAATGTTTAAAAAAGATGTGGTATGTATACAATGGAATATTATCAGCCATAAACAAGAAATCTTGCCATTTGTGACAACATGGATTGACCTACAGGGTATTATACTAAGTGAAATAAGCCAGACAGAGAAAGACAAATACCATGATTTCACTTATATGTGGAATCTCAAAAAACAAAACAGAAATAGACCCATGGACACAGAGAATACACTGGTGGTGGCCATAGTGGAAGGGCATAGGGGGATGAGTGAAATAGGTTAAGGGGAAAAAAATTTAATGAGAATGTTTGACATCTTGATCTGGTGATGGTTACATGAGTATATACACATGTCAAAATTCATTGAGCTATATGTTAAGATTTGTGCATTTTATGATACGTACGTCAATTTAAAATAAAAATTTTTAATAAAGTGCTCCAAAGTTACTCCTGTAAACAAAATTTGTCTCTGTCAACAAATAGTCTTCCCCGCTCACAAAGAAATGGAGTCAGCACTTACCCTCCCCACGGTGCCTGCATTCTTCCTAGATCTAGCACATGTCTGCTGCATGGCCCGAGTTCCAAATCTCCAACTTCCTCAAGTCCTTCTGTCTGAGTCAAGCAAGCTGCTACCTCATGACATACTCAGTAAACAAAAAACTACACACAAGTCTAATCTCAATAGAAGAGGCAAGAAAAATATAAAACTGAAACGAGATGGATTTCAGTGAAATTATTTTAAAAATAGGAATATTTTTGCATAAAACAAGCCCAGGATAACAATAAAACCATCAGGATACAAAAGCAATAGAGATGAGATAAGGAGGAGCCATTGGTGAGAAAAAAAGTCATGTCTAACACAATACTGGGTCCTGGCGAGCATGTGAGCATAAGAAATAAAGGTGAAATAGAACCACTTCAGAAGGCAGTTTGCATTCTCTGAAAAGCCGAATCTAGCATACCTTATGTGCCAGCAACTCCACTCCCAGCAGACATGCTATTGGGGGCATGTGTGCTCCAAGTGTCATATCAATAATGTTCATAGCAGCCTTACTCGGAATAGCCAAAAATCGAAACTATCCAAATTTCAACAGCAGAATGTGTAATACAGTGAAATGTTATACAGCAATGTAAATAAACTACAGCTAAACACAACATAACTAAATGTCACAAATATAATTTTAAGCCAAATTAGCTAGCCACAAAAGAATATATACTATGTGGTTCCATGTACACAAAAATTTGAAAACAGGCAAAAATAAACCGTAGTATTTTGTGGGGTAAATGGCAGAATTTCCAGAATCTCCCACCTAGCCTTAGTCCATTTACATATCAATGCTTGTTTACCACTGCAGAGCCTTGCAGCCTCTGGGGCAAGGGGTGGAGAGAAAAAGGAAGTTCTCTCCTCCCCTCTGTTCCTGGTATGTGATTGGTCTGGCATTTGCCAGTCACCAAGGATCTGCCCAGGAAGTTCCTCCTGGGAGTGGTGGGCAGGGGTAGCGAGTGCGAGCCCGGCCAGAGGACACAGATGGAGCCGGAGCCGGGGCCGGGCCTGACTAGCAAACTGGAGCAACTATAATAAATAAAGCCTTTCTCCCAACTTGCCCATTTGCCTTGACTTCTTTCAGTTTCACTGGATTGACAGGGAACTCACCAAAGGCGGGGAACACTCTACCCACCAGAGCTCCAATTAAAAGTTGGGACAGTGGTTCTTTGGGAAGGAGTGGGGAGGCCCAGTAAGGCTGTCAGGTCAGGTGGGGTTTCTGAGATACTGATATGCTCGATCTCTTGATCAGGATGATGGGTATATGAGGGTTTATTTTCTGATCATTCATTAAGCATTCCACTTATTTTCTGTGTATATATATCATACTTAACAAATAAAAAATAAATAAATCCCTGTCTGACACATTCCCACCAAATAAAGGCTGGAAAGAAATAAGACTAGGAAACTCCTGCCAGGACACAGATAATGACGGCAAGTAGCAGTCAAATTTCTTGCTTGCTGAAACACAGGCAACTCTAAAATCATCTGAAAGCATTAAGAAATTTAGGACTGGCAATAAAACTGAAATCCTTGGAAGAACCACCCAAGATGGAAACAAAGGTGAATTAGGTATCATCTCTCTCTTACCAAATTTGACATTAATCTATACTTTTTATCTAAATTTCAAACACAAACTTGACTCCTGAATCTGGCAAAGAGCTCAAATTTTTATATCATTATGGTTTCTTCTTTTGGGGAATTAGGGAATTATAGGGAAGCATAAGGGATCATTTGATGCAACTTGTACCACCCCAGTCAAACAGGCAAATGGGAGTAAATTCCATTCAACGTTCCCACTGCAGATGAATTCTGAGATGGTCCTCAGTTGCCCACTCTAGAGTACACCCCTCAACGACCACACAGCCTCGCTGTGCACCTCAATCTGATCTGCTCCACTTCAAGCTTGCTTCCTCTTCCACATCTGTCCTACTACAGCTGAATTAAAAATATCATGAATAACAAGTGAAAGAATTAGCTAACATGGCCTCAGCTCTCCTTCCAGTTAAAGATCTATTCCTTTATCCTTTTTTCTGCGAATCACCTTCATGGCTCCTTTTGAACCTTCTAATGAGCAGAATACAGAACTGATTAACATGTTATAGTAAGGTTTTACCAGGTTAAATAAGATAGCACCTTAGGACTCCTACATGGTAAAAGAATTACTGTTCCTATAGCATTTTAGAAATAGGAAGATAATCTCAAAAACCATAGCAGAGAAAGATGCCTAGTTTTGGACCCAAGCCTCACCTCAAACTTTAAAATATTGCTCAAATACATGGGATTTAATTAACGTGTACAAGCAGGGTACGCCCAGAAAACAATTTCAAAGCAAACCACATACCTATAATGTCTTGCAAAACACTACCAAACCAGCCCAACATGTCACCATCAGAAATCAGTAGTTCTTTCTAAATGAACGTATTCCGACTCTCAGAACAGTCGCAGATTTCAACCTCAACTGGGCCCTCAATGCTGCCTCACAATCTTCCATGCTGCCTCAGCCCTTCCTAGCCCTTTCTCTAGAGTGGCTGTATCATGCCTTCATTTTCCTCAAATATTTAACTTGTCCTGCATCCCTACCATATTATTCTCAGCAGACAACCTTAGAGCCCAGCTCCCTCTAGAGAAAAAGATTATCTGACCAGAACGCCCTAAACTTTCCTTCTCAGGCTCACTTTTTCCTCTTCAAACTCCACTTGAAAGAGTTTGCAATTTCCACAGAAAGAAAATATTGGAGGGGATTTGAAGATTTCAGCTAACAGAGCTCAATTTGGGATTGTCTGATGCATCCTCATGATTAGAACCAGGTCACCTGCTCAGGCAGGACTAGCACGGCAGTGATGGTGTGTTCTTCCTGCCGCAACTTGTCAAGTGGACATGCACTTGTCTCCGTGGTGGAGATAACCTTCCTCACTTCATTAAGGTAGTGTCGGCTAGGTTTCTCCACTGAATTTTTTTCTCCATGAGAATGAACAAGTATTTTGTTGAGACATGCTTTGAGGCTATACAAACACCCCTATTTCACATTTACCCTCGAGTTTTAGCCTCCATTCGCTGGAATTACTCATGGCTGTGGTAGTTATCAAATGATTATTCTGGTTCTGTAACTGCTTCTACATTTATTAGCTGGCATTACACTTTAATGAATAACTTTCCGTTATCTCTTGCTTACTTTACTCAATTATTTATTCATATCAGTGTGCACCCAAGGATTTTTAGTATGTTCAATGGGTTATAATCTTTTACTCCTACTCTTTATTTTAATACTCAGTTGCTCTCAGATTTGGCCAGTAGGTGCCCATCAAACTGACCCCTGGGTCCTTTCAGCCTGTCCTGTCATTCTTGAGTACCTTCTTACCTTCTAGTGCAACAACACAGTCTAGGCTCCAGCCCTGGAATCAGTCATTTCTCCAAAGATCCGACACCTTTCAGCAAAGTTATTTAAAAACCAAGACACGGACACTAGCCCTTTCATTGCTGCTAGAGTGCCACTGTCCCCAGGACCTCTGGGAGGGTCTGGAAAGAGCTAGAAAATGAGTATGTGTATGTCTGTAAATACATGCACATCTTTCTTTATTTTTATATCCATCTACATATGCTAAAATCATGAGCTCACACTATTAGCTCCAATTCCAATGTATTCTAGCTTTCCCCTATGTATACCACCTTTCTCCATCCATGAAAAGCTGGCTCTCCATACTTAAACGTATTCAGGTACTTGCACAGTCCTCTGTATATAGCCAATCTCTGACCCCAACTGGCCATCATTACCACCTGGCTCAGGTGTGGTTCCCAACGAACATCTTTAAAGAGTTGCCCAAACTCCTGGTCTCTCTCTACTTTCTCACCTTCAGCCATTCCTCCACCTGCCATCCCCTCCGTCAATCTGACGTCCATCTTGGTAGAGGTCAGCAGTCATTACATCGCCACATCTAAAGGATCTTTCTCACTCCTTTTCCAACATGAGCTCCCTGCAGTATCTGACACTTTTTGAACATTCTCTGCTTCTTAATACACTCACTCATTCCTCTGGCTTCTGTGACTGCCACGCAAACTGGTTTTCCCTCTACCTCTCGGCCATTCCTTTAGATTCCTCTACAGGCTTCTTTTCTCTTTCCATGCTTAATGAATATGATTCTCTGGGGGTTCCAGCCTAGCCTTCCTCTCCAAGCAGTCCCTCAGATAGCTCATCCCCTCTCATGGCTACAATTAAGTACAGCTGACCCTTGAAAAATGCAGGTTTGGACGGCACAGGTGCTCTTACACGTGCATTTTTTTCAATATTTTTTGGAAAATTTTTTTAAGACTTGTGACAATCTGAAAACACTTTCTCTAGCTTCTTTTACTGTAAGAATACAACATATAATGCATATAATATACATAATATGTGTTAATCAACCATTTATATTATCAGTAAGTCTTCTGGTCAACAGAAGGCTATTAACAGTCAGGTTTTAGCCAAAGGTTACATGCAGATTCTTGATTGGGTGGGAGATCACAGCCTCTAACCCCTGCATTGTTCAAGGGTCAACTGTATATTCTGTTGATGTACACATCTATCTTTAACCCAGATCTAACTCCTAAGATCCAGACCTATATAATGAAATACCCATCAAATATTATTCCTTGGGCATTTTTAATCACTCCATACAAAACACATCTAACACAGAAATCATTTCCACCCTATCTCATCCCTCAAACCTGCTCTTCTTTCTGAGAAGTTTAATTCAAAGAACAGAACTACACTCTGTTCAGTAGCCCACACCAGCAACTAAAGAACTCATTCTTCTTTCGCATTCCCACATCATCAAGCCTGATGATATTACCTCCCAAATCTCTCTCAAACCTATTTTCTCAGCAATTGTACTGACTGACCAATCACCACCTTATGCCTGAAATACCACCGGAGTCTTCTAACTGGCGTTCCGCTCTTGTCTTTCTTCCAATCTGACCCACACAGTCTTTGTAAAACAAGTATGATCCTTGCTCTCCTTAAAACCCTTCACAGATTTCCCGGTGCCCTCAAGACAGTCTGGTCCCTTGGCATGGTTTACTAAGCCAGGCATGATTTTGCCTAGCCTCCCTCTGCACCATCACCTCTTGTTCTACTTCAAACTCAAATACAGCCACATTGAAATTTCTTTCGCCTCCACCAATATACAATATTCCTTAGAGTCCCTGAAGCTTGACATATGCTTCCCTGCAGTGGTCCCTCTGCCCCTTTGTTGCACTGCTTGGTCAAATTCTACTTATCCCTACAAACAAAGGCATCACCTTCTCCAGGAATCTTCCCAGAATGACCCTGCTCTGTGTTTGCACGGTACTCTGTATTTCTCTAGAGTGCTTATCACACTTTATTGCAATTCCTTAATTACCCAATTGCCCAACTAAATTATTAGCTTTATTAAGCTCTTAAAAAGAAATGAAACAGTGTCTTATTCACGACTCTATCATCAGAGCCTAGTCATGTGACTGAAGCACAGAAGATGCTCTCTGAGTGCTCAATGAATGAGCCTCAAAAGTAACAAACTTTATAGCAGCCACACCCAAAGTCACTTCACAGACATGCATCAACACAAGGCATTGAGCAATACATCTTCTTTCAGCCCTGTGGCCGGTCAACTCAGAGTGGCATCTTTACATGTAATGAACAATGATGCAACCAATATTAGCCTGAGTGAAAAAGAACTATTTCTCACAAACAGGAAAACACAGAAGTTCCTCTTCTTCCTCTGTTGTAACTTGGAATGACTCAGTTTTGCACATTTTCATGAATATGACAAACAACAGACTCTACCTGGAAGACAGCACACATCTTCTGCCACAAGGGTTAGAATAAGAGTGAATGCTTCGGCTCTGTACACAGCTCTAAGACATTCTACCTGTACGTAGTAGTATGCACATACACACGCTCACAATGTCTCAGAAAATACAGAGTACAATTAAGGAAACACAGAAATTGAGCTCTTGAACGTTGGTGGATCTGCAAAGTTAGCATGGTGTCTGGCCCACAGGAGAGGTAATGCCAAAGGTGAGAGGGGACACACGAGTACAGCCCCAGCCAACTACAAACACCAAAGGATGATGTCAGGCAAAGGAGGAAATCTGTGAAGGGAAGTAACATCGCTACCACTCACTACGCACTACCTAAGCCAGATCCAAGTGACCGCATCTTTACTGCCCCACTTTACCTACAGGCAGACCTTGTGTTCTTGCACTTCATTTGACTGTGCTTTGCAGAGACTGCAGTTCTTACAAATTGATGGTTGTGGTGACCCTGTGTCAAGCAAGCCTGGCAGTGTCACTTTGCCAACACATTTGACCATTTTTTGTCTCTATCAAATTTTGGTAATTCTCCCAATATTTCAAACTTTTGCATTATTATTATATTTGTTTTGGTGATCTGTGATCAGTGATTATAAGTTGCTGAAGGCTCAAATAATGACTAGCATTTTTTAGCAATAAAGTATTTTCTAATTAAGGCACATACTTTTTTTTTTTAGACAAAATGCCATGGTATATTTAATAGACTCTATTATAGTGTAAACATAACTTTTATATGCATTGGGAAACCAAAAAATTCATTTGACTTCCTTTATTACAATCTTTGCTTCCCTGCAGTGGTCTGCGTATCTCTGAGGCCTGCCTGTATGTGGACACATTTCTCCGACACACATTAACACAAAGCATGAGGCACACGAAGGACTAAATAAGGAGCCTATAGCCAATACATACTCAAGCACAGTTCTTTCCTCTCCTTAGGGTGGTATCCCAAACCAGGCAAGACCGTTCTTTAGAATGAATCAAATTTTTCCTCTCAATACCCTCTAGCTGAGGTTACCATAGATTTATTCATAGACTTAGAAGCCAATCAGATGGCTATGTCTTCAAGGAGGAACATTTTTATTAAATATTTTTTTAAATATCAGTCAGTCCTTGACAGATGGGGAGGGGAGCCTTCTCTAGAGGAACTTTGAGAGTATCATGTAGAGGACAGGGGCTACTTTTCCCCACTGTCCTCCCTAGAAAGTGCCAGTCCCAACCCTGACTCAGTTTTCAAATTGCTGAACTGATATGGAGAGGCAGTTTTATGTATAGTGAGTTATAAAATGTTTCTTCTTTTATTAAAGTATCATTGATATACAATCTTATGATGGTTTCACATAAACAACACACTGCTTTCAGCATTCACCCATATTATCAAGTCCTCACTCCTCTACTGTGGTCACTATCTGTCAGCATAGTAAGATGCTGTAGAGTCATTACTTGGCTTCTCCGTGCTATACTGCCTTCCCCGTGACCTACCTATATTGTGATTGCAAATTACACTGCCCTTTAATCCCCTAACTCCCTCCCCACCCTACTTAACCTCCCCAACCCTTTCCCATTGGTAACCACTAGTCCCTTTTCGGTTTATGTGAGGTTGCTGCTGTTTTGTTCCTTCAGTTCTCCTTTGTTGTCATATTCCACAAATGAGTTAAGCCATTTGGTACTTGTCTTTCTACACTTGACTTATTTCACTGAGCATAATACCCTCTAGATCCATCCATGTTGTTGCAAACAGTAGGATTTGTTTCTTCCTTATGGCTGAATAATATTCCAATGTGTATATGTACCACACCTTTATCCATTCATCTACTGATGGACACTTAGGTTGCTTCCATATCTTGGCTACTGTAAACAATGCAGTGATAAACATAGGGGTGCATATGTCTTTTTGAATCAGGGATCTTGTTTTCTTCAGGTAAATTCCTAGGAGTGAGATTACTGGATCAAATGGTATTTATATTTTTAGTTTCTTGAGGAACCTCCACATTGCTTTCCACAGCGGTTGAACCAATTTAAATTCCCACCAACAAGGTAGGAAGGTTTCCCTTTCTACGCATCCGCACCAGCATTTATTGTTTCTTGTCTTTCGGATGTTGGCCATCCTAACTGGTGTGAGATATCTCAATATGGTTTAATTTGCATTTCCCTGATGATTAGAGATGCAGAGCATCTTTTCATGTGCCTGCTGGCCATCTGTATTACTTCTTTGGGGGAGTGTCTGTTCAGATCCTCCGCCCATTTTTTAATCAGGTTATTTGCTTTTTGGGTGCCGAGGTGTGTGAGTTCTTTATATATTTTGGATGTTAGCCCTTTATTAGATAAATCATTTATGAATATATTCTCCCTACTGTAGGATGCCTTTTTGTTCTGCTGATGGTGTCCTTTGCTGTACAGAAGCTTTTTAGTCAGATGATTCCCACTTGTTCATTTTTTATTTTGTTTCCCTTGCCCAAGGAGAAGTGTTTAGGAAAAAGTTGCTCATGTTTATATACAAGAGATTTATGCCTATGTTTTCTGCTAATAGTTTTATGGTTTCATGACTTAAATTCAAGTCTTTGATCCACTTCAAGTTTACCTATAAAATGTTTTAATTCTGAGATTCAAGATGGCAGCATGAGAGGTGACATGGAAACTCCTCCCAAAACCACAAATAGTACAAAAATATAGCTAATTAATTCAACTAACCCTAAAACACCAAGAAGAAGGCTGAACCAGACTGCATACAGACCTCAGAACAGAGCCGACCTCACGAAGCACGGTAACATGTGAAAGCCTTAATCAGGCAGGACACAGGCCCTTCCCCCCCACCACAGCTCACTGACAGGAGGAAGAGAAACAGAGCAGGGGAGGGGGTGGAAGCCTGGGACTGCTGAGCACCTGGCCCTGGAGATCTGCTTTGCGAGCGGAAGCCTATACTGTGTGGTGCTCTGGTCACTGGGGAGCTCGGACAGGTGGAGGGCCTGGGAGACTGACATTCCGGCCATTTGTGGATGGGATCCACACCCGGCAGCTACATGTCAGAGGAAGGCAGGTGGTCTGAGAGGCTTTCTAGCAGCGAGAGGGCTGTTGAAGGGGCGGGGTTTGCACGGAGCTTGCTGCACAGGAAAGGGGAGAGCTGCACAAGGTTGTCTGGGCCCACTCTGCCCAGCTGGTTGGGAACTTTGAGGAGCTTCAGGTGCTCCATACCCCTGGCTGCCTACTCAGCTCCAAGACTCCCCACTGTGACTCACAGCCTGCCGAGCCTTTCTAATGGCTGCACTACATGCTCGCAAACCTGCAGCCACTGCACTGGCGTCAGGCCAGCCAGAGGGAGGCCCCGCCTACAACAGCTAGAGACGGCAAGCACAGAGGCTTACACCTGTGTGCTTGGCCCGCTGGCTCTGACACTGGAGACAGGCACTGCAGACGGGAAGCAGGAAACAGATCTTTCCTCGCCCCAGGCACCAGCTCTGCACACCTACTACCCCCAACCTCACTCTAGGGGATGAGCAGCTTCAGAGACTGGAGCTTCTGGGCAATAGAGGGCACCACACAAAAATGTGAAACAAAACAACATGGTTCAGACCAAAATCTCACAAACCCCAGAAAAAGGGCCAAATGAAACTGAACTCACCAATCTTCCTAAAATAGAGTTCAAAATAAAAATAATAAACATGCTTATGGAGGTACAGAAAAATATTCAAGAACTCAGGTAGAAATTTAAGTCAGAGATTCAATCATTAAGAAATTCCGTATCTGAAATGAACATACAATGGAGGGACTTAAAAGCAGATTACATGTAGTAGAAGAGACGGTAAATGGAATAGAAATTAGAGAAGAGGAATACAAAGAAGCTGAGGCACAGAGAGAAAAAAGAACCTCTAAGAAAGAAAGAATATTGAGAGAACTGTGTGACCAATCCAAACAGAAAAATATTTGCATTATAGGGGTACCAGAAGAAGAGAGAGAAAAAGGGTTAGAAAGTGTTATTGAGGAGGTAATTGCTGAAAACTTCCCCAATCTGGGGAAGGAGATAGTCTCTCAAGCCATGGAGGTGCACAGATCTCCCAACACAAGGAACCCAAAGAAGACAACATCAAGACATATAATAATTAAAATGGCAAAGATCAAGGATAAAGACAGACTTTTAAAAGCAGCTAGAGAGAGAAAAAAGATCACATAAAAAGGAAAACCCATCAGGCTATCATCAGACTTCTCAACAGAAACCTTACAGGCCAGAGGGAATGGCATGATATATTTAATACAATGAAGCAGAAGGGCCTTGAATCAAGAATACTCTCTCTGGCAAGGTTATCATTTAAATCTGAAGGAGGGATTAAACAATTTTCAGATAAGCAAAAACAGAGAATTTACCTCCCACAAACCACCTCTACACTGCATTTTGGAGGGACTCATATAGATGGAAGTATTCCTAAGGCTAAATAGATGTCACCCAAGGGATAGACAAAGAGTACAGAATACGATTCATAATATACAAAGAATGGAGGAGGAAGAAAATGAAGGAGAGAAAAAAGAAATCTTAGGCTGTGTTTGTAATAGCATACGAAGTAAGTTAAATTAGACTGTTAATTAGTAAGAGAATTACCCTTGAACCTTTGGTAACCACAAATCTAAAGCCTACAATGGAATAAGTACCTACCTATCAATAATCACCGTAAACATAAGTGGTCTGAATCAAAAGACATAGTTACCAAATGGATAAAAAAAAAGACACATCTATATGCTACATACAAAAGACTCACTTCAAAACCAAAGACATACACAGATTGAAAGTAAATGGATGGAAAAAGATATTTCATGCAACTAATAGGGAGAAAAAACCAGGTGTTGCAGTACTTGTATTGGACAAAATAGACTTCAAAATAAAGAAAGTCACAAGAGGCAAAGAAGGACATTACATAATGATAAAAGGGTCAGTCCAACAAGAGGATATAACTACTATAAATATCTATGCACCCAACAAAGGATCACCTATATATGTGAAACAAATACTAACAGAATTAAAGGGGGAAATAGAATGCAATGCATTCATTTTAGGAGACTTCAACACACCACTCACTCCAAAGGACAGATCAACCAGACAGAAAATAAATAAAGAGACAGAGGCAATAAACAACATATTAGAAGAGACGGACCTAATGGACATCTACAGAACATTCCATCCAAAAGCAACAGGATACACATTCTTCTCAAGTGCACATGGAATATTATCAAGAATAGATCATATACTAGGCCACAAAAAGAACCTCAGTAAATTCAAAAAGATTGAAATTGGACCAACCAGATTCTCAGATCACAAAGGTATGAAACTAGAAATAAATTACACAAAGAAAACAAAAATCCCACAAAAACATGGAGCCCTAATAACATGCTCCTAAATAATCAATGGATCAATGACCACATAAAAACAGATATCAAGCAATATATGGAGACAAATGACAACAATAATTCAACACCGCAAAATCTGTGGGATGCAGTGAAGGCGGTGCTAAGAGTGAAATATGTTGCAATACAGGCCTACCTCAGGAAAGAAGAACAATCCCAAATGAACACTCTAAACTCACAATTAATGAAACTAGAAAAGGAAGAACAAATGAGACCCAAAGTCAGTATAAGGAGGGACATAATAAAGATTAGAGCAGAAATAAATAAAACTGGGAAGAATAAAACAATAGAAAGAATCAATGAAAGAGGGAGCTGGTTCTTCGAGAAAATAAATAAAATAGATAAACCCTTAGCCAGACTTACCAAGAAAAAAAAAAGAGGCTACTCACATAAAAAGAATCAGAAATGGGAAAGGAAAAATCACTACGGACACCACAGAAATACAAAGAATTATGAGAGAATACTATGAAAAATTGGATGGTTACAAACAGGATAACCTAGAAGAAATGGACAATGCTCTAGAAAAACACAACCTTCCAAGGTTAACACAGGAAGAAACAGAAAATCTGAACAGACCAATTACCAGCAAAGAAATTGAACTGGTAATCAAAAAACTACCTAATAACAAAACGCCAGGCCCAGATGGTTTCACTGCTGAATTATATCAAACATTTACTGAAGACCTAATACTCATCCTCCTTAAAGTTTACCAAAAAGTAGAAGAGGAAGGAATACTCCCAAACTCATTCTACGAGACCAACATCACTTTAATACCAAAACCAGGCAAAGACACCACAAAAAAAGAAAATTACAGACCAATATCCCTGAGGAACATGGATGCAAAAATACTCAACAAAATATTAACAAAACGAATTCAAAAATACATAAAAATGATCATTCATCATGATCAAGTGGGATTCATCTCACGGATGCAAGGATGCCACAACATTCGAAAATCCATCAACATCATCCACCACATCAACAAAAAGAAGGACAAAAACCACATGATCATCTCCATAGATGCTGAAAAAGCATTCGATAAAATTCAACATCCATTCATGATAAAAACTCTCAACAAAATGGGTATAGACGGCAAGTACCTCAACATAATACAAGCCATACATGACAAACCCACAGCTAACATTATACTTAACAGTGAGAGGCTGAAAGCTTTTCCTTTAAGATCGGGAACAAGACAAGGATGCCCACTCTCCCCACTTTTATTCAACATAGTTCTGGAGGTCCTAGCCACAGCAATCAGACAACACAAAGAAATAAAAAGCATCCAGATTGGTAAGGAAGAAGTCAAACTGTCCCTGTTTGCAGATGACATGATATTCTACATATAAAACCCTAAAGAATCCACTCCAAAACTATTAGATCTAATATCTGAATTCAGCAAAGTTGCAGGATACAAAATTAATACACAGAAATCTGTTGTGTTCCTAAACACTAACACTGAACTAGCAGGAATAGAAATCAGGGAAACAATTCCATTCACAATCGCATCCAAAAGAATAAAATACCTAGGAATAAACCTAACCAATGAAGTGAAAGACTTATACCCTGGAAACTACAAGACACTCTTAAGAGAAATTAAAGAGGACACTAGTAAGTGGAAATTCATCCCATGCTCTTGGCTAGGAAGAATTAATATTGTCAAAATGGCCATCCTACCTAAAGCAATCAACAGATTCAATGAAATCCCTTTGAAAATACCAAGAGCATTCTTCAATGAACTAGAGCAAATAGCTCTAAAATTCATATGGAACCACAAAAGACCCCAAATAGCCAAAGCAATACTGAGAAGGAAGAATAAAGCAGGGGGAATTACGCTCCCTGACTTCAAGCTCTACTACAAAGCTACAGTAATCAAGACAATTTGGTACTGGCACAAGAAGAGACCCACAGACCAGTGGAACAGAATAAAGAGTCCAAATATAAACCCAAGCACATATGGTCAATTAGTACATGATAAAGGAGCCATGCATATACAATGGGGAAATAGCCTCTTCAACAGCTGGTGTTGGCAAAACTGGACAGCTACATGTAAGAGAATGAAACTGGACTACTGTCTAACCCCACACACAAAAGTTAACTCAAAATGGATCAAAGACCTGAATGTAAGTCATGAAACCATAAAACTCTTAGAAAAAAACATAGGCAAAAATCTCTTACATAAACATGGGCAACTTCTTCATGAACATATCTCTCTGGGTAAGGGAAACAAAAGCAAAAATGAACAAGTGGGACTATATCAAACTAAAAAGCATCTGCACAGCAAAGGACACCATCAGTAGAACAAAGACATCCTATAGTTCGGGAGAATATATTCATAAATGACATGTCAGATAAGGGGTTGACATCCAAAATATATAAAGAACTCACTCACCTCAACAAACAAAATGTAAATAACCCAATTAAGAAATGGGCAGAGGATATGAATAGACACTTCTCCAAAGAAGAAATTCAGATGGCCAACAGGCACATGAAAAGATGCTCCACATCACTAATCATCAGAGAAATGCAAATTAAAACCTCAATGAGATATCACCTCACACCAGTAAGGATGGCCAACATCCAAAAGACAAACAACAACAAATGTTGGTGAGGATGTGGAGAAAAGGGAACCCTCTACATTGCTGGTGGGAATGTAAACTAGTTCAACCATTGTGGATAGCAGTATGGAGGTTCCTCAAAAAACTCAAAATAGAAATTCCATTTGACCCAGGAATCCCACTCCTAGGAATTTACCCTAAGAATGCAGGATCCCATTTTCAAAAAGGCACATGCACCCCTATGTTTATCGCAGCACTATTTACAATAGCCAAGAAATGGAAGCAACCTAAGTGTCCATCAGTAGATGAATGGATAAAGAAGATGTGGTACATATACACAATGGACTATTATTCAGCTATAAGAAGAAAACAAATCCTACCATTTGCAACAACATGGATGGAGCTACAGGGTATTATGCTCAGTGAAATAAGCCAGATGGAGAAAGACAAATATCAAATGATTTCACTCATCTGTGGAATATAAGAACAAAGGAAAAAGTGAAGGAACAAAACAGCAGCCGACTCACAGAACCCAAGAATGAACTAACAGTTACCAAAGGGAAAGGGACTGGGGAGGATCATTGGGAAGGGAGGGATAAGGGGGGAAAAGGGGCATTACGATTAGCACATGTAATGCCGCGGTGGGGGACACAGGAAAGGCAGTATTTATAGAGAAGACAAGTAATGATTCTATAGTATCTTACTATGCTGATGGACAGTGATTGTAGTGGTGTATGTGGTGGGGACTTGAAAATAGGGGGTCTAGTAACCATAATGTTGTTCAAGTGATTGTACATTAACAATACCAAAATAAAAAATAAAATAAAATAAAATAAATGTTTTAATTCTAAAAGCAGAATTCAAGTACAGTGTTTTGGAGAAGGGATCCAGAAGCTCACCTATCAATCTGTCTTTGAGAATTAGAGAAGCTTGAGAACATGGCACACTGTGAAAGCCGAATGGAAGATACTCTACGCTCAGCGGTTAGAACTTGAATCCCCTTCCCCACTACATTCCCTGAATGCTCACAACCAGTCTCATACTCCCCAGGCTGGAGAATGTCCTCACTGGCAAGGTTGACACACTGGCAAGGTTCACACACACACACACACACACACACACACACACACACACACGCACGCACGCACGCACGCACGCACGCACACGCACGCGCGACAGCTACTGACATGTAGGCATCACTAAATGATAAAGTTGGGTTTCCACCTGAACGGAACACTGAAGCTCCCTGAAGCACTCACTCGGATTTCTGTGCCTCAATCTTCAGAATGAATGGACACCTAAGACCAGTAGACATTCAAGGAAAATCTCCAATAAGAAAGAGGAGACCAAAACAAACAGAAGAAATAAAGGAATTGGAAAACAAAAACAATGTGGTGAAACCTCAAAAATACTGATAATTAACATTCTAAGCAAAATGAGAAGATATTATCACCATGAAATACAAATAGGGTGCAATTTTTAAAATAGCAAAAAACTCTATAAATTGTGCCAGAACAAAAAATAAAATATGTAATTTAAAAATTTGAAGATAAAATGAAGTAAGTCGCCTAATAAACTGAATAAAAAAAGACAAGCTAGAATATAGAAGGGGAAAAATCTAAGAATATTGCTCAGTCTATGAGGTCCAAATATCTTAATAGTTAGGTCTAAAAATAGAAAAAAGATAATGAGTGAAAAATTATATAAGATATTATACAAGAAAATTTCCAGATTGAGTTTCTAGATCAGAGGAGTCTACAAGATTACTAGCACAATAAAAATGTACTCATTTTCAAATTTTTAAATTTTAGATTATCAAAGAAATCCCAAAGCAAACAAAAACCATTGTTTCTACACAAGAAAACAGAAATTATAAGGTGATTATATTTCAAAACAAAAATACTAAAAAATAAAAGGTAATGAAGCAATGTCTTCAAAATCCTGAAGAAAAATTATTTCTAACCTACACTTCCACACACAACCAAATTATTAAGTAACTCTGAAGATACACTTTATGTACTTGCATATTTATAAGTTCCCAATAATTGTTATCTCCCATATGCCCATTCTCATAAATCTGCTGGAGAAAGTGCTTCGCCAAAGTGGAAAATCAGAAAAGAAAAAGAGAAACATGGGTCCAAATAAATGGGATTCCGTGTTTAATCCAAGAGAAAGATGAAGGAAATACATAGAATTCCTAGAAGACACTGAAGGGAATTCCTAGAATGATAATGAAAGGAAGTTCCAGGACAACAGTTAAGTGGAAGATGTAGAGATTAAGCTAACAAGATCATGGAGATGAGAAAATTGAGAGAGTTTTAAGGAATAACGAAAAGTAAAATACTAATAGTCATAATAAACATTGGATAGATTACCTAGTGAGCGTGACTAAGTTTAAAAAATATTCCAAGTATGTCAGAGAGTTTGTATATGATTCAGAGAAAGGCAAAGGAAAAATAAAGCAACTGGAAATATGATGCACTTATTAACTTAGGAAAATAGAAAGTTGCACAAGAACGGAAATAGAGCTTTATACACTAGGTGCTTCAGCTT